>JAILYB010000068.1:1437500-2037500 GCA_021437785.1 Rhodomyrtus psidioides
AGTTGAGGATTTTATTACTATGAAAAGAAAGTTATGAATTTTTTTTTTCATTTCATTTGCACCCGCTCACTGCTACGGCTCTCCTCCCATTCGTTCGATAATAAGATAGATCTTCCCCAGGCGAAAAGAAAGAATCCTCAACTTAGATTAGTTGGGAATCCCCCCAACAATATGAGTCTTAAGTGCTTTCAAGTCCCGAATCCGAATCTAGCTTTCCTCGACCGGAAAGCCATTTTCCTAGTTCGCGATTTAGAGCATCCTGATCTATGACCAACCTGACTCAAAAGTAAAGGCGAATGGGGTTCCTGACCAATGAGCAGCGAGAAAAGAATCCAGGGAAATCCAAATCCCGGGAAGCACGTCAGCCATCAATTTCAACGTCAAATTAAGAAAATAGATTGTTATGACTACGGCGTGCCGGGAATTTGTTCACAGCGGAAGAAGACAAGCCTTCCTCAAATGGATCAGACACCTATGTTTAACACACCCAAATCGATCTTGATGAACTTTAAGACTTTAGCTTACTATTATCTATAAGTAGACTGGTTCTTGCTACTGCTTTTCCTTCTCCTGCAATTGGATGCGCTATCCGGTCCAGTTCAACTGATCTACGATGGTCGGGTGCTTGCTTCGGGTCCTTTAATGTGAAATCATTCCCTCCCTCCATCTAAGGAACTAAGACTAATGCAATAAATAAGACTAAAGCCCTTATATTAAATTAAAAAAATGACTTTTATTTCAACACGATCGGTAACACCAAGAACATCGGATACACAAGGAACGGGTATTTCAAAGAGCGCATACGTTTCATGTGCACCGCTTACGTTCATAACTTCTTCTCATCCTTCCCTCCTTCTATATGGATATCCGGAAAGACCGCTCTCCCTTTTCTCTCTTTATGCGTGGAGATCTTCTTCTGTTTTCCTTACATCAAGTGAAAATCGGACTTCAGTCCTTCAATCATGCAAGCACAAAAAATCATAAAAATTGCAAAATCAACTTTGAAAACCTTGGCTGAGCCTTAGGAACCAATTTTGAATTAAAAATAGTTTTCATATTTTTTAAATTTTTTAAATTTATTTAATTATAAAATACCCAAAAAATTAGAAAAATATCATTCGTAGTCAAAAAAATACACAAATGTAGTTGATCTTTTTATTTCAATTTCCTCTTCAAGATGGTATTTTTAAATCTAAAAAAGATTAACTTTCTTTTTCGCAACTCTTTTTTATTTTTTCGTTTCTTTTTCTTAATCACTATTTGATTTAGTTATTTTCTCTTTTCTTTGTCATCAAATATAATTATTTAATTATTTAATTTAAATACAAATTGGGAACAAAAATTTTATGCAGTTACTAAACGCGTTTCTGTTCCTGGAATAAAAATTTTAGCAGTTACCAAACGCGTTTTGATTCTCAAAAATCATCCGGGAACAGAAACACTGAGGAACAGAAACACGGGAGCAGAAACAAGAAACAGGAACATTGCCAAACAGAGCCTTAGGGTTGTTCCCGTTTCTTTGTTTCTGTTCCCGAGAATAGTAAAGAACAGAAACATGTTTGGTAATGCAAATAATTATGATTCTGATTCTGTGTTCCGGAACACTTTTGGACCACTTTTCAAAACAAAAAAAAAGTTAATTTTTGTGTTCCGAAACACTTTTGCAAATCACTGTTTTCCACGATACACTTATATGAATTTTAAATTAGGGGTGAGCGGTTTCAGGTTTCTTACAAGTTCCACCTAGAACCTGGAACCTACCTGTCAGAATAGGTTCCTCATTTTTTGGAACCTAGAACCTACCCGTCATATTCTTAAACCTGAAGCCTACCCTATCACATGTTCTAGGGTCGGTTCCAAGGTACCCGAGAACCTATCAATTTCTTTTATTTTCTCATTTTTAGTTAAGTAAAATGAGAGTAAATACTACAATAGTTAAGGAAAAGTATAGATGAGTGGTTTTAGGTTGCATAATTAGAACTTGAAACTAACTCATTGGAATATGTTCTTCATTTTTTAGAACTTGGAACATAAAAATTTATTTGTCTCTGGATTATATACTCATCATCGAATACCATAGAACATTGTAGAATCGTACGAAAATATATACTAAAAAAAAACATAATCAAGATCCAGGATCCAGGTTCCAGGTTCCAGGTAGTGGAACCTACAACCTACCCGTTGGAACAGGTTTCTTAATTTTTGGAACCTGGAACCAGATTGGTTCCTACAAGTTCCGGTTCCAGGTTCTCGATTCTACTTGGAATCATGCTCACCCCTAGAATTTTTCCTCGATACTTTCAGTTCTTGTTGAAACATGATTTATAATTATAATTATAATTATTTTTATTTTTATTTAAAATAACAAAAAATCATAAAAATTACAAAATCAACTTTGAAAGCCTTGGCTATGAACCAATTTTGAATTAAAAATAGTTTTCATATTTTTTTAAAATTTTTAAAATTTATTTAATTATAAAATACCCAAAAAATTAGAAAAATATCATTCGTGGTCAGAAAAATACACAAATATAGTTGTTATTTTTATTTCAATTTCCTCTTCAAGATGGTATTTTTAAATCTAAAAAAGATTAACTTTCTTTTTCGCAACTCTTTTTTATTTTTCGTTTCTTTTGCTTAATCACTATTTGATTTAATTATTTTCTCTTTTCTTTGTCATCAAATATAATAATTTAATTATTTAATTTAAATGCAAATTGGGAACAAAAATTTTATGCAATTACTAAACACGTTTCTATTCCTGGAACAAAAATTTTAGCAGTTACCAAACGCGTTCTGATTCTCAAAAATCATCCGGGTACAGAAACATTGAGGAACAGAAACACGAGAACAGAAACAAGAAACAGGAACATTGCCAAATAGAGCCTTATTGCCCACAACAGGGCCCATGTCTGTTTATACAATGGGTTTATCCGCATTGTTATTTGAGAGGTCGGTCAACTCCTTTGACTTCTTGTTGCTGCCCAAAGGAATAAATAAAAGGCATAGCTTTTATTTTTGGTGTTAGGGGCAGAAAACCCGCACAACAGAGAAGCCGCACGAGCAGGGTTCCGAATCGTACGAACAAAAAAGAAGCAGAAAGGGATTGCTTCTTGAAGCCAAGAGAAAACGCACAAGAACGAGGAAACGAACGTGAAGGCCATTCTTGATTCAACGGTTTTCTATAGCAAACAAGACGAGTATTGTATTTTCTCTCTGTGAGTTTTTCTCAGCGAGTTCTGTGAGAGATTGTGAGTACACTTGTGGATTTGCTTTGGGCTTAATTTAGGTGCGGGAAACACTCGAGTGCTTGAGTAATTGTAAATCTGACTCTCAGATTATAGTGGATTATATTGATGGCTCAGGTACAGATCTCGGACCGAACCACGTAAATATCTGGTGTCCTTTATTGTTCATCGTAATTTCTCTGGTAATTTCGTCTCGACATATTTGCAAGATCCGTTGGTGTTTCCGAGTTATAATCTCAACAATTTTTTCTTCAGAATTGAGACCCCCCCCCCCCCCCCCCCCCCCAAGCAAATGGAAAATCGCGCGAGCATTTAGAAATTCGGGACGTCCATCTACACTTTGACACGTCACGCACGTTTCGATTACGCGCTTTTGCAAAAGAAGAAGAAAAAAAGAGAGGAAAAAGTAATGCGTTGGGCGCGCAAAAAACTCTTCTGGAGGTGAATTTTTGCTTCGGAAATGCTTTTGAAGCACATATCTAGTATTTAGTTACGGAACATCATATTCCTACCTGTTGTTTTTGAGCTAATTCTAAAAGTTTAAAAAGTCACTTCCAGATCAGAAATTAATTTGTGAAGCAGAATGTTGCCATGCGCCTGCTAAATTATTCACCACCTCCCTAAAGTGAACAACCATGGGATCAAATGAGAGATTCGACATTTATTTAAAAAAAAAAAACCAATGAGATCAAACGAGAGCAATCCTAGTTTGAAATCGTAACGACCAACCATTTTTTACCATTCAATTTCTATCGGCTTTTTTTTTTTTTTTTCCCGCTGAGTTTAGATCAACTTAGAAGCAGCCCAAATAAGGTATTGAATTTCATGAAAATGTAACCTCCTTTTTTTTTTTGGTCGAACCTACCTCCCGTACGAAACTTTTTTAAAAAATACCTCTTGAACCATCGATTCATATTCAACCAAAAAAAAAAAAAGAAAACCATACATTCGTTGGAACAAACAAAAAAAACATAGATTCAAACCTTCCTCTGGCTCACCCCTAGTTGGAATTACGCAGTGCCTTTATGTTTATGTATAAAACTGGGATGATGGGATCATAACACGAATAGTTGATAAACTTTGACCAAATATGCAATTGTATCACTAAACTTTTAATTTTAACTCAATCTATAATAAGATCCTTAAATTTTAATTTGTCTTATATAGTCCCTAAACTTTATATTCGATGTAGTCCTTGATCCGTATGAAATTGTTCAATGTTACTGTTTTATTAATTCAAGTTCAAAAGTAATTAACTTTTGCATATAATCCAGAAATTAAATTGAATATATATGAAAAATCCATGTATTATATTAAAGTTCAAAAATGATATTGCACATCAAACTAAAATTCAAAGACCACATTAAACAAATTAAAAGTTCAGAAGACTACAATGCATATCAAGCCAAAATTCATGAATCATTTTTGTCATTTTCCCTACATTTTTTAAATTTTCTGCTTCCATACAAGGAGAAGCGTCCTATCCAACCCAATTGTGAGTTGTTCTTCCCAACTCTTTTAGTTAAACGCCGTTCTATTCTTAACATGAGAACTGGATCCAAAGTATTGACGTCATTCATCCTACCTGTCGTCTCAAGTCACTTCACATCCAAAATGTCCATGGCAGCCTCAGTATCAAACATCCTAACAGGACTCGTAAGAGCTTGTTTTTGCTAAGGTCTTAAAATAAATGGGTCAATCTCAAAAGGAGGGAACTCGAGAAGAGCTTCCAATGACCCAGAAGACCTTGAGAAGTGATACTCTCCTTTGAATCGGCCGACACAACATGTGAAGAAACGTCAGAACCGACAAGGACTTTCAGTAGCTCAATGGCATATGATAAACATCCTATCATCTGTGTAACGTAACACGGCAACCTAAGGGCATTCACTGAAGAACCTCGCAAAGGAGAAATCCTCGAAACTACTTATGATCGATCATCGAACTGAAAATTACTAAAGATCATGCAGACATTTTGGAATCGCAGCTCGGAAATCATCGGACTCGATGGCTGGTGGAGGGTACAGGCGAAAAACATAAGAAATGGACTTGGATACCACCATCAGTTTCTTGGTGGGTATACCATCTGACAATTTCCCAAAGCTCTGCTCGTCGAAAGGAAATGACCCGCTGAGAAAGAAGAAGCTGCCCCTCCCCAGCTTCTCCACCTGGAACAATAATCACGCAGGTGTAAAAACAACATCAAGGGTAAGAGCGGATAAATACAAAAGATGTCTTGAACAACTATTTATGAACTACTAGAGCTGCTACTCAAAACCAAGCTGACAATATATCAGTGTAACAACCGATCAGGAAAGAAAAACTCGAGAACAAAACTGAAAATCTAAATTACTGGCGATGCATGGAACTAGCATGCTCTCTGCCGAGCACATGCAATTGCCTGAGGAACACAGATTCTTTACAAGATCCTATGATCAAGCAAATGCAGGAATGAGAAAGCATTGTGCCATCTTTCAGCAACAGTAATTACCTGCAGTTGTGAAAACCTAAGGTTATTCATGGTAAGAATGACCGCCACTTCATATAAAGCTTCACTAAGTAGCCGAATCGCCAAATACTCGAAGAAGTTCTTCATGAAACTTCTCTGCCCCTCCAAATTTTTTCCATATCCATGAATTTCAAAATCAGGAAACCACAAGACGCATTTTACGGACTTCCACAGAACTTGGCTCTTCGCAGATTTCTCTATAATAGTCTGGTATGGGTGATGGAGTCCCCACATAATCTGGACATCAGTCAATGACGGGTCAAATATCGAGGCTTCAAGAAGAGATGTGGTGGTGACCATTCTTAAAGGATCATAACTTCGGGCAATGTTGGAGGTATAATGAAAGTTGGTATCATCCAAGATGAGAATTTTCCCATCATCAGCAAAAGGAAATAACTGAATAAGCAATTCTGGGTCAGCGTCGCCATTTTCTGGGATGCATGAACTTGGCTTATTGACTGACGAAAATGATGTGCCCATATCATGAGAGAAGGAACAAGAATCGCCGTTCCGACAACCCTACAAATCCAATTACACAATCAATTAACGAATTAGTTGCATTTTGCATGGGGAAGCAAAGTAGCAGCAGTGATAAAAACAAGACTTAAGAGCATATGTGGAGAGTATGGCATGACTTAAACATAATCAGTTACAGGTACACTTATCCATGAGCAATCCCACTACCAGTTTTTGAATCTTGCTTAGACAAGGAGCGACCAATTTAGGCTCAGAAGCATCTAATCTCTTAGGAGGACTACATGCAAGCAATACCAATAACAGCTTTTTGAACTCTTGCTTGTGAAAAGGAGCAACCAATTTAAGCTCAGAAGCCTCTAACCTCTTACAAGGAATATACACAAAATCCAGAAATTTATTTTCTTTTTTGCATTTTAACTACCATGAAGCATCAATAGCATCCATTCTAAAAATACCCAATTAAGGTTTGGCTGTTTTTACAAAAACTTCTGTTATTACCTTTAGTGCCATAGCCTGTAGTTGTTTATACTGTGGCTTCAAAATGAGCATTAACAGAGCATGTTCATAAAGTGCTATAGACCTTCAGACATAAAAGTACTCAAAAGGAATGCTCCAGATTTTCAGAAGCTGCTGAAGAATGAACACCATTTGAAAGTTCCTCATGCACCAGGTTTAGAGTGCTTGCCAAGCATCTAAGAAGAACTGAAGCACTCTGAAAAAACTAAAGCAGGTGGCAAGCAGTGCTCCCAATGCGCGTGTAATAAGGCAATTTTCAATAGAGGCCTCCGAATGACAGAATCATAACGTTGAAATTCTCAAGAAAAAGAATGAATTCTCTCACAAATTTCAAGAACCTCAGCAGACAGAAAAGGTGTTATTCGTGGTCTTAGTTTGATTAACTTAATAACATAACCAAATAGGAGGAAACTTATTGAAGCACATACACTGAGCATGGATAACAAAGCTATGGAATCTAATATGCTGACAATTTAGCAGAGCAATTCACAATTACATATGGAGGGGTTGTATCGCGCCATGGATCAAGACAACCATGCCTTGAAAATGAAAGATCTTAAGTATCATATATGTTGAAATACATAAATATTAAACCCCGCCTTCTTCTAACAGCTTAAGCTTTAGAGCAGTTGGCGAGTGCTCCCACAAAATCTAACATGGTATCAGAGCACGAGGTCCTGAGTTCAAATCTTTCCAGGCCCTTATTTGCCTCCCCAATGAATATGTCCACACCTAGTACTAGGCAAAATACTAGACTAAGCGTTAGGGGGAGTGTTGAAATACATAAATATTAAACCACGCCTTCTTCTAACAGCTTAAGCTTTTAGAGCAGTTGGCAGTGGTCCAACAAAATCTTTCAGTATCTGTGAACAGATTCTCGTGAATCGTAGTAATGCGAAAGTTAACTATAAGATATCATGCCACCAACTTGTCAATGTTATCTGCTTTCTTTGCTTCAGTCAAACGGTAAAGAATTTTCAATCACATTCATCATAAAGCATAACATATCACCAAACATTCACTTGGTAAGTGGCTATAAATGTGAGAATGGATATTCATATGCAGTTAACACATGCATGCATATTATATAGGGTGAAATTAAAGTCAGAGTGAAGTATGAACCTGTAAAGAGAAGAAGAATTTGCACATAGGTTGTTTTGCTTGAAAGGAATGAGAAAATAAGCAATTACTGCCCCGGTTGCAAGATCCCTTAAGAAAATATATACATACTTCACCCTCGTCAACAGAGAAACCACTCCCAGAGGAACTCTTGGGCTGATCACCGTGGTTCACTCCAGAGTAATGAGCTCTTATCTATTAAAAAATTGCAGACGAAAGAGACTTAATTCCATAGGTATCTCCAAAAGGAGCACATAAGAGATGATACTGTACCTCTTTGACAACAGCTGTCAATTTATCAGTCACAATTTTTGTCTGGAAGTCATTTGGGGCAACAAACGGCCCAGCAACACATTTCCTGCTGTCGGCAGAAGAATTAAGTTGTTCGTCATCTAGGCCAGCTGCATCTTTATTTTCATTTGGCAGACCCTCAAGGAGGCACTTGTGTTGGAACTCGTAAGGATAGTAATAAGAAGGAAAAGAATCAGATGTACTAAGGAAGATGGGCCGAAACCGATGCAATGAACTCAGGACATCTTCATCTGAGGAAAAGCAAATTGAAAATCAAAAGGCTGACTAAAGGAAGGAAGAAAGGGGAAGAGAGGTGACAAGAGAGAACTCAAAGGACAAAGTTGCAGCTGTACATATTTCAGCAACGTGATTAAGTGACGACTGCACAAGATTGTGAAAGAGGCACCATTCTTCTTCAGTCTTCAGCACCATCTTCTCTGTAGCTTTCATGTCATCAAATTGTAGAATTTGATTCAAATGCTTAATGCGATACTTATCCTTCAGAGAAAAACAACACATAGATATGAGAATGAATACCTGACAGATCTTCAAGAATAAATTATGAGAATACCTTGAAAATGCGCTGCCAAAACTTAAAGGCACACAAGTTCGCCATTAACATCACCTCCTTTTGACCGACTTGGGGTTTGTTAGTATCTCCGCTAAAATAGCAGTCAATGTACTTTCTGAACTGGAAAGAGAATGGGAATAGCCAATGAGAGTAATGTCTCTTTCTTGTTGATGGATCTAAATAGAAATTTGCATTTGCTTGATAGGAAGTACCAAATTTTCCTCCCCAAAAGGATGCACGATGGGTAGAGGTTGTGTATCCATCAATACACCAAGAAGAATGCCCTCATGCAGCAACCCAACTTCACCAAACTTGATTATGAGCATAGATGCATCAAAAGACAGAGAGAAGCAGGCAAGCAGCCGTCCATAGAATGTTGGCTCAAGCCTCCCTCTAGGAGATGTCTTTAGTGCACCCATATGAACTAGCAAATCTAATGCATCTTGAACAACATCAGGATCAGGAGGGTCTAAAGCCTTCTGCAACAACACTACCATTTGTTTTTCATGGATCAGCATTTCTATTAATCAATATACTGAATATGTGAATGCAGAAAATCACGAAACTTGATTATGAGCATAGATGCATCAAAAGACAGAGAGAAGCAGGCAAGCAAACGTTCATAGAATGTTGGCTCAAGCTTCCCTCTAGGAGATGTCTTTAGTGCACCCATATGAACTAGCAAATCTATTCCATCTTGAACTTTTCCAGTAGTCCTAGCTAAGCAGAAAAAGGAAATGATCCAAAGACAATACCTCTTAATTTAGATAAGGACTCACGACTCCCCTTTCGGTATCTTCCATATAGCATTAAAACAGCATGACTTGCCATTTATATACCTTAAGGCGTGTTAGGTACCTATTTCTTGATTAGTCATTTGAAGGGTCATCAAAGGACAGATAAATTCCTCAATGCTTTGTGAATATTGAAAATGAGATGTCCCAAGGTGTTTCCTTGAGCTGGAGGTTGGCTGCATAGGGTTCCAATATGGAGGGAGGCTGATCGAAAGGAACAATTTGGCAAGGCAGAATACAGTGACTAATGTAATTGATCTTTTAAAACATATCGGGAACAGATGCTGTATGGACAAGTAAACTGGCACAAAAAGGAGGTAAACGGTTTTGGATTTAAGAGGCAGTGGAGGGGGAGGCCCTTAATGCTCTAGAAAGTTAAGGCTTGCTAAAAGAGGGAGGAAAACAAAGGACTCAGTTTTTGATTTTGCCCTCTTCCCTACATATGTTTATTTCTCACTCTTTTGCATGATCTTTTACGAATAGGTTGGAGACCCATTTTGCACTTCCAGTTCTAAGAGAAGATGGATGCATCTGGGAAGTTATGTTAATGGTAGGGCGAAACAGGAAAAGAGCGCATTACAACAGAACACTTACCGTTTTATAGACAGAAAGAACATACCTCTGGGATCGTTAATGGCCCTTGATTCAGCACAACAGATCAGAAGTACATGCTGTCGCAGTGATAATTTCAGTATAGTTGGACACTCATGATCCTCTAAATTACTGAAAAATGATCCCGTTACCAATCTATATATCTCTCCATCACAGGTCCGGCCTGTTCTTCCTCTCCGTTGTTCAGCCTGCATAGAACTTTGAATTTCATGAACTTCACATAGAAACTGAGACTAAGTTGCTGAGCTTCATATGATACCTGAGATTTGGATACCCACATGAGCTCTGAGTGTTCACTTTTCCTATTACCATCCCAGTAAACTTGCAATGACCGACATGAATCAATTATAAAAGCTACTTTTGGAATTGTCACTGATGACTCCGCAATGTTTGTAGCTAATATTATCTGTCCAAAAAGAACTTTCAAAGTCAAAAGGAACTCAAAATATATGATATTTTCTCCGACTGGCTAAAGAAAAGAGATCCAACTTAATCACAATCTATATTATTAAGGCAAAGTCGTATATGAATCCCTTATTTGGCATTCCAATATAACCCTTCCTGCTAACCACACCCATTTCATCAAGTAACCACATACTTTATACATGTCTGATAACTATCAATTATCACTATATCCACCCCACCAGATAATCACCCAATTACTCTCAATACTTTTTTCTTTGTTCATAACCTCCCACTGTTGTGCACACACTTCAACACTAATACCGGCATAAGAAAACGTATAGCCCCACAGCAAATGCAATAACATTCTCATCCTAAATTCACACTGACATGTACACATAAGTTCGTAACCTAACAAAAGCGGAGACCAGCTAATCCATTGCCTTCATGAAGAGAAAATGCCTATAAGATCTGCACCTATGCAATGATATCAGTAGGGTAAGCAAGATCCTTGAGTTACCATCTAAAATCTATTGATACAGTTTTCCATTGTGATAGCTTTTCAAAAGTACATAATCGCCATGTTTTATTGCTTTCTCAAATACTTCTGCACATTAAGAGAACTCCAATTCCAAAACATGAGAATTTCATTTGGACTTCCCAGAAGTGCCTCTTACCTTACGGTGGGACTTCCAGATCTTCATTGCCAGCAAAGCTTGTTCTGTGTCTATACTACTATGCAAAATATGAACTTTGAACAATGAACCCAAGGACTTCAAAAGGCACCATTGCTCCTCCAGTGAACGGTATGTCGGCAAAAAAATCAATATGCTCTTCTCAATATCGGGCTCATTTTCATGGATATGCATTACCAAATCGTGAATGAGTTTGTGAACTTCAGGCTTGATATTTGCATGGGCTGTTGAAGGGCTTTCCCCATTGCAATATTTCACTGACGATGAATCCGAACTAATGCCAAGCAATTTGGTTACCTGTTCAGAAAAATGTAATAAATACATCATTCCTCCCAAGCTACATTTGCAAAGACCTTGAAGATACCTGTCTCTTTATGAGAAGCATAATAATTAACCTTTCCATAGAGAAAAAACAACTGTCAGGAATTATCGTGCCTCCCAAGGTCACCCTTGGTTCTATCATCACTTGATATCTACCATCCTTATTACAGTTGGCGGACATATATGCAATGCCCCTTGCTCAAAATGTCTTTACTCATTTTAGATTAAAACTCGGTCTTTGGCCTATCCCAATGACATGTTTGATGGGGAGTGTTGATCCACACATTCAATCTTAGGCTAAACCAAGCCAAATTCGGAAGATTTCAATTACCATCACGCATGACAGATTTGATGCTGAGTTGTTTTTACTTCTATTGGATTCTGTAATTAAGTTGCTTCACTTGCCTTTTAGATTTTGTTCATTAAAAAAATCATGGGACTGTTATTTTTCTTGTGTACATATGAACCTCTACCAATGAAATGGTATAAAAAGGGATTTGCATATACTCTCTTGTCTTCATTTGTCTTTAATAACTTCCCCATCGTTCATCATCGTGATTCCACCGATCACCGGTACCACGATGACCTCTCCTGCGTTCCCTGCTGTAGTAACTGCAGCCTAGGCTTAATAACGATCCACATCCCTGTCTCAATTGAATCCGCAACCTCCATACTAACTTTCGAAATCATCTACTGACCTATCCCCATCCAAATCAAAATCCTCTAGGTATGCCAGCCAATGATTGTGCCGAACCACTGGAGCATGCTCACATGTCTAGAGTTCATTCTAGATCTTCATCAATGGGGCAATTGCTTCCATTGCTGTCATTAGTCATTACTAGACACGCCTTTGCTCTCAGGGATTTTGTCAAAACTGACGTAGTAGAAATGCGGAAAAATCAATCCTTAGAAAACGCCCAAGGCGCAACACTCTCACAAGCACTAATTCAGGGAAAAGTCTCGTAATTCTTTCATTAATTTAAAAAAATAAGCTGCTATGCAACAAAATAAAAGCACATGTTTCTATGACTACTAAACTAGAAAAAAAAAAGAAAAACAATGTTGGAAAGTATTGTTAGTAATAAGGGTTTTACAAATATATACATATATGTACATATATAAATGTACAGCCTTATTCTGATTTTTCAATAATAGAAAGTGATAATCTCCTCAACGTGACATCAGTAGGGGTGAACATAGTCCGGGTTGGTCCGGTTCCCTCAAGAACTGAGGGCTAGCACGGTGGTCCCGGTTCTCAATTTCCAGAACCAGGGACCAAACTAGAGGTCCCTAGAACATAACCAAACTGGACCACCGGTCCGGTTCTCGGGCAGTCCAATGGAACAAATAAAATGAAAACAAAAAGTAAAGGAAAATTTAACTTGCTTGATCAACATTAACAACACCTTTATCCCAAACTAGTTGGGGTCGGCGGTCGATGAACCCCAAAAATTCATAAAATAAAGGCATGACCGATAGAGGGAAAAGGAATAAATTTATAGAAATAAATAAACAAAGAAAAAAAAAACAAAGATATATATATATATATATATATATATATATATATATATATATATATATATATATATTACATATATATAGAGAAAGGACTAAAAAGGACAGTCAGGAACTTGGGAATCTGCCCCTCCACAATACTAATAGTCTTCCTTCACTCCGTCCTAAGACAAACCGTACGCCAATCTATTTCTCACTCCATTAAATCTTGTTTTACTACTTTCCCCCAATCAAGTTTCGGTCGACTTCTTCCTTTTTTCGTGTTATGCTCTCGATAGCAAACATATGTTCTTACCGAAGCATTTAGGGATCTTTGAAGAATATGCCCAAACCATCTCAATCTATGTTTTCTCATCTTTTCTGCCACCGATTCTACTCCTACTTTTCGTCGAATATCTCCATTCCTTATCTTATCCATCTTTGTATAACCACACATCCACCTTAACATCCTCATTTTCGCTACTCCCATTTTATGCTCATGTTGCATCTGTGCTGGTCAACATTCAGCTCCATATAGCATGGCAGATCTTACCGTTGTTTTATAAAATTTTCCTTTTAACCTAAGAGGAATTTTGCGATCACAGAAAAATCCTGATGCACTACGCCATTTCATCCAACCTGCTCTGATTCTATGGCTTACATCATCATCAATCTCTCCCCCCTTTTGCAATATTGATCCCAAATATCTAAAAACATCTTTCTTGGGTACCTCCTTCCTGAGCATATTAACGGCTTCTTGATCTCCTCGTCCTACCGTGTCGAACTCACACTTCAAGTATTCGGTCTTACTTCGACTTAATGTAAATCTTTTAGCCTCCAACGTGCTTCTTCATAATTCTAAAGGAAAAAACTCAAAAGAGAGGATAGATGAAGCGCTCACTTTTCGTCCTGGGCGAGACTTTTGTGGTCATTGACCATGATAAGAAATTGTTGCATCCTCTAATGAGAGGAACTTTCCATTGTGTAAAAGGGTATTGCATTTCGTCTGATGGTCTAGAGGAAGTGGTACGAATTGTTTGTGGTCAAGGCTGGTTTTGATTGCTTGGCATGTTCTGTTTAATAAGAAAGTTGAGGTAAGAGCTTGCAGTATGTCATTGGAAGTTCGTGTGTTTTTTGGCAGGGACTGTTGTGGTTGACCAAGATGCTGATGATCAAGGTATAGTGTTGTCATTTCAAGAGAGCATCTATTTCTTCATGATTCAGTGATCTTTGTTTAACCAGTATGTGATTGAGACGTTATCTGGTCCACTCGCCCTGAAAATACTGAGGACGGTGGGAGAGGAGGATATAGTTGCAGCTAATCTTCAAAAATTGGAGGATGCAAGCGGGACCGTGCTGTCAGATCTCGAGGCAGCTGCTTTTCCAGGGGACGGTGGAAGGGTACCTGGCAAGGGACGGCTTTAGAGAAGTTCCCTAGTGGAAAGCATCAAGTTCTCTAGAGTAGGTTTTGCAAAGAGTGATCCGAGGGATGATAGTAGATCGCTTGCACAAGTTGAACACTAAGAACGTAGTCAGAATTAAGTTGTGTATTTAAAAATAAAAATAAAAATCCAAAATTTTTCGGTCCATCAATCCGATTCCCTAGAACCAAGAATGCCCGAACACTGGTTCCATATTGAGGAACCGGGGACTGGATCGGTGGCTTCCAAAACCGGAACAAGCCTATCAGTCCGATCCGGTCCAGTCCGGGTAGTTCCCAGCCCAATCGATCCATCTTGCTCACCCCTAGTTATTAGAGCCTAATCCCTAATCCTTTGAGGTCACCGAAACAACCAACCGTTCGGGCTGCCGTCGCCAAAACCCTAGCCTACAATTTCCGTGACTTGCTGCCACTGACTCTCTCTCATCATCAACGAAGTGCTCGCCCCTCACCTCTCCTCTCCATCTCACCCTAGCCAGTCCGCCCAACTCACCTTGCCCCAGCCCCTCGCCAGCCTGCTCACATCTCTCTTGCTCATATCTCACCATTGTAGCTCAAAGCCGGCATCGCCAAGCCTTGGCAGTGCCAAGAACAATGTTGCAAACCAAGCCAACGCTAAATCTGTTGTCACCCCACGTTGCCCAGCCTTGTTGAGCTCAAATCTAGCAACGTTTCGCCAAGACCTAACGTTGAAACCCACTGTTCTTCGCCCGAGAAGTTGACGTTTCTCTGTTCTCTGCTGATTTTGTTTGTAGTTGCCCCATTATCTCTCTGTGCGGTGTTGCATTGGGTCGAAGGAAATATTGGGAATAAGGCTGCTGATTTTTTGGTGATTCGTACCATTGCTTACTGATAGATGACATCTGCAGACCTATCTAACGGAACTCTCGAGGAGCCAAATGCCTTTCCATTATATTGTTTTGGCATTGTATACCAATTTAATGATCTTACAAAGTTTTGGTGAACTGCTAAGACTAGTGGTGGTAGGATTGAACCCTAGTTTCTTGATTTCTGGATTTAAGTGAAGGTTATTGTTACGTTCATTTTTTTTTTTTTTTTTTGGGGGTGGGGGGGGGGGGGGGGGGGGGATCACATTCTCTATTCACTGATAGCGGGATCAACATCGAGATTCTCTTTTGGTCATTGTCTATTAACCTTTGTCAAGTTGGATGGAACTATTTATATGTCCTGGTCTAAAGCCGTCGAGGTCTATCTTATGGCCACCAAGCAACTTGACTATCCAACGTCTACGATAGCATCTAACAAGGATAAAGCTGCCGATTGGATTGCAGGAGAGGAGATTATTCGGACTCTTTTATAAAATAGCATGGACACTAAGGTTAGTCTCACTTTATTCAGTGTGACTCTACCAAGGCATTTTGGTAGAAATGCGCATTGCTCTATTTTGGGCAAAATAATATAATGCGGGTATGAGACACATGGGAAGCCTTATTTGATATTCAGGATGGAGATCAATCTTTATCCGATCATTATGCTCGGTTCAAGATTTTTTTGCCAACAATTGGTTATTTATCTTCCCACTTTTATGATCCAACTGTTTTGGCCAAACGCCAAGAGTTGCGGGTGATATTATATCTCAAGTCATTGAGGCCTGAGTATTCATCTTTTCGACAACATATTATAGTAGAAATTCTGACAACAGAACTGAGTTCCCTTTTACACATAATCATCAAGGAAGAATATAAATATAGGAGGGAGATAGAACATCCCAACAAGAGCTGAAAGGTATCCTAAAGAATCGTAGCACCACGATCCACACAGACGCGACCACCTCGTCCCAAGCTTCTTTGAAAGTGCATTGGTCACATAAGATTGATTCCCTGAGGTCTGGAGAAAGCTGCAATGAGACGAGCGCTATGCTTTCCCATGGTCCTAGTGGACATAGAGGTTGAGGGTGAGGTTACCAAGGTCACAGATCCGGTTTTTTCCATAGTGGAGGCCATGATGCAGGGGTTAGTACTTGTGGTGCCATTAGTTCTGGGAAATGTCATGGCTCACGCTATTGCCATCATTGTCAAAGAGCCAAAGATACAAAAGCTTATTGCTATTCTCTTCACCCACAGCTCCGATTAACACTTGTTGCCTATGCAGAAATTGAGAATTCCGTTGTTCCTCCCTCACTGGTTCCACCAAGTTCGAGCACCATGCAAAATACAGGCAATTCCGTTACATTGACACTTGTTGATTATGATATATTGGTATGCTCTCAACAAATGACAAGATCTTTAGCTCCTACTACAACTTTTGCAAAAACCTCCAAAGGTAATTCCTCTTGTTTTTTTTCTACAGTGTCTGACTCCTAGGTTATAGACATTGGAGCTATCAATCACATGACTGGTAACTATAATCACCTCTCATTTCATTATACATCTCATTTATTGTCAAACTCGGCTGGCTCACAATCTCAGGTTACAGGCACAAGAGTTGCTCATTTGAGTCCCTCTCTTTCTTTGTCATATATCCTTCACCTATCAAAATCTCCTTATAATTTGATTATTAGCTCATTATCTAAAGAATTGAATTGTTCTGTAACCTTTTCCTCTTCTCGCTATGTCTTTTAGGATCTGAGGACGGGATAGATAATTGGTGGGGGACATGAATCAAATGGCTTGTACTATCTTTACAGAAGGTGTTAGCTGCTGCAGCTGTGAAGCGTGCATCCACCGATGTATATCGGATCCATTGTCATGCTGGTCACCCACGATCGAACATACTTCGGCGACTATTTCCTAAGTTTAAAGCTATCAGTTCCTTTCAAGCTTGTCAGTTTGGTAAATATCATAGAGCCTCTTTTCCTTCCCACATTCAGAGTCATGTGTCTAGTCCATTTGAGCCGGTTCATTCAGATGTAGAGGGTTAGTGTCATGTGTCTGATGTCTCTGGATTCACATCTTTTGTTACATTCACGGATGATTTCTCCCGAATGACTTGGTTATTCTTACTAAAAGTCCGTACGAAGATTTTTCGTTGTTTTCGATTATTCTATGTTTAAGTATTGAATCAATATAATATCTCCAGCAAATATTTACGGTCACATAATGCTAGAGGATATCTTGCTGCAATTTCTGGTTTCCAACCATTCCTTGGTTCTCATGGTATTATTCATCAAACTTGCTACTCTACACCCCACATCAAAATGACATAGCCGAACTTAAAAATTGTCATCTTCTTAATGTGGCCCGTTGTCTCATATTTCACATGAATCTACTAGAAATTTTTTGGGGCATGCTATTCTTCCAGCATGTTATTTATTTAATAGGCTTCCAGCTTCACTTCTTCGGGAGGAGACACCGTTCACTAGTTTACATCCAAATCATCGTCTCTTTTCCTTACCTCTTCGGTTTTTGGGTGTGACTGTTTGTACATTGTCTTACTGTGGGTCTTGATAAGCTGGATCCTCATGCTGAAAATGTTTCTTTGTGGGATACTTTCGAACTCAAAAGAGATACAAATGTTACGGCCCTACTCGTCGTTGTTTGTTCATGTCCGCTTAAGTGACGTTCTTTGAAGACGAGTCATATCTTAATTTTCTATAGCGGTTCGGGCATCTTATGATGGTGATGGTTGTGTCATACTGATGCTTCCACTTCCCTCACTTTCTCCAACTATATACACAGGATTCTAGTTTGCTAACTGCTCCTATCATCCGATACATTCTTTACCAACACCTGGTCCATCTGTTCCCCCATTAGTTACAGCACTAGCTTCTAATCCCAATCCGCCCATTGCTTATCGAAAAGGTAGACGCTCTTGTGTTGGCTATCCTGTTGACCATTATGCTCCATATTTCGGCCTTTCTGATTGCATTCGTACGTGTCATCCTATTTATAATTTTCTGACATATGAACGTTTATCTATTATACCACCCACCTGGGTGGCGCTGCTGGAGCAAGCACTCTTCCTCTCGCAAAAGGTTGAGTGTTCGAATCCCGGGCGACGCAGGGTGACTTAACCGGTGGCACGTGTGTGGTGGCTAGCACGTGTCGCCCCCAGGGTTTACTTCTCGGCTGTCGGCCGTGCGGGGGTTCCCTGGGTTATCAAAAAAAAAAAAAAAAAACGTTTATCTATTATCACCTACCAAAAAAAAAAACGCTTATCTATTATCTTCTCTGTCTTTGTCTCGTCATTGTTTTTTGTTTCTGTGCTTAGCAGTGTTGTTGAGGCTCTTGCTCATCCGGGATGGCGTGGTGCCATGGAGGAGAAAATGCAGGTGTTATTCGAGAATCGAACTTGGCAACTTACTTCCTTGCCCACAAGTAAGAAGCCTATTGGTTGTCGCTGGGTTTTCAATAAAGTTCACTCGGATGGTACCCTTGACCGATTGAAGGCACGGTTGGTTGCGAAGGGGTATGCTCAGACTTATGGTGTCAATTATGATGAGACCTTCTCTCTAGTGGCCAAAATTCCATCTATTCATGTATTGGTTTCTTCATCTAATGGATATGAAAAATGCCTTTTTACATGGTGATATAGCTGAGGGGTCTACATGGAGCAACCACCTGGGTTTGTTGCTCAGGGGCAGAATGTGGTATGTGCAAACGTTTACACAAGGTTTTGCATGGACTAAACAATCTCCTTGTGCTTTGGCTTGGTAGATCTAGTGATGCGGTTCTCAAATTTGGATTAAAGTGGTGTGAGGTAGATCATACAATTTTCATGTTTGTCTCTTCAGCTTATTGTATTCTTCTAGTGGTGTATGTGGACGATATCATCATTACTGGTAGTGATTCAGATGGCATTCAAAGCTTAAGCAATTTCTGCATATAAAATTCAGTACTAAAATCTAGGACACATCTTCGATATTTTCTTGGTATCGAAGTAGCCTACTCACATGCTGGTATCACTTTATGGCAACGGAAGTATGTATTTGACATTCTTGGTGAGGTTGGATTTCTCGGAGCAAAGTTAGTCGATACTCCTATGGATCCCAATGGCAAACTTGTTCCAGAACATGGAGAATCGTTACACAATCCAGCAAAATATCGGAGATTAGTTGGTAAGTTAAACCATCTTAACATCACAAAACCTGATATATCTTTTGCTATTAGCGCAGCAAGCCAGCTCATGAGTAAGACCTGATATACCCCTATGCTGTGCTTCAAATCGCCAAATACTTGAAGGGAGCACCAAGTAAAGAACTACTGTTTAAGAATTATGGTCATCTAAACACTATAAGCTTCTCTGATGCTGATTGGGTTGGATGTGTGTCCTATGGATAGGAAATCTACTTCAGGCTATTGTGTGTTTCTCGGAAGTAATGTAGGTGTGCGGAGAGAAAGAAACAACATGTGGTTACCCAATCAAGTGCCTAAGCTGAAAATCGAGCTATGGCACGTGACAATTGAATTACAATGGTAGACAATGCTACTAGTAGAGATTGGAATGTCACTGTCGAATCCGTCAATGTAATATTATGATAATCAATTTGCTATTCATATTATATTTAATCCTATCTTCCATGAGCGAACTAAGCACATAGAGGTTGATTGCCATTGTCCGAGAAAAAGTTCAGAAAGGGGAGATTATTCTGCAACACACAAAGACGGAGGATTAACTCGCAAACATCTTTACCAAGTCTCTATAGGGAAATAGAGTGAGCTTCTTATGTAACAAGTTGTGACTAATTGATATCTACATCCCAACTTAAGGGAGAGTGTTGGAAAGTATTGTTAGTAACAAGATAGTATTGTGATCCTATTCTGATTTTTGAACAATAGAAAGTGATAAGCTCTTCAACGTACACAAGTAAATTAGGAAAATAAATTATGAATATTTCCTTATTTCAACTAAGATTCTAACTATGGATAAAGAAATAAAACTAAAATCCTACTCGCACTCTAATTAAGCCATTAGGGTAATAAATGGAAAAAAATTGCCTTGACGGACTCCCACGTAACGATTTCAAGAGTAAAAGACGAACTTTATGAGTATTCTCCGACACTTCCAATCAGAAGTTAGAACAGCCACAGCTGCAAAATCGACCCTAGGTTGCTTCTTGAAAATCTGCTTTAAAATCGTTTCAACTTCCTCTTGCTTCTGCTTTTAGAAGTCTCCTGCTTGTGAATTTCTGAAAGCAGGAGCAAGAACTCTCCTATTGCCCTATGGGCATTATGCTTTGCCCGTAAGACTGCCACAGGAACTATTTACTACTAAGGCCAACATGAAATTTTGTTCATTTGTTCACTAATACACAGTGATATCAGGGAGTAATTCATATTGCAAGTATTAAGAAATGAGATTAGGAACCAGGTTCTAATGCCAAAAGTTCAATGATACCAGCAAAGTCAAGAACTGTTCAAGCATTTGATAAGTGCAAAAACATTGGTGGCTCAAATAAATGAAGAGGCGGTAGGAGATTCAAGGTGTTACGTATAAAATAAAAGTCAAAATCTAAATACTAAAAGCAAAAGGTAAATTCTTTAGTTAAAAAGCAAAAAGTACACCAGCCCACCTTGAAATTCAAGAATGCCAAATGATCAACCATTGAGCAGGTACTCTTTAAAATTAATGCTGCAAATTTAGGCCTGTGTGGCGAATAACCAAGCTTTTACCTGCTCAAGATATAACACTCTTTTTTGATAGATGGTTTGATGATTGGAGTTAGGAATGGCAAGCACCTCTACTCTTTCATCCCTATCAATATCTCCAAAGTAGTCTTTGTATCTTGCAATATCAGCTGTTGCAGACATTAATACCACCCTGCAAAATACCAAACAGCAGCTAAGTTTCTAAGGCCACAAAGCAACCAGTATCCATGAAACATCAAATCAAAGAACAGTTTTCTGTATACATCTCAAGTGCAATTTATTCTTTTCACTTGGTTATTCAATCAATGCAACGTAACTTATTTTATCCACATGGTTATTCAATCAAATGCATCCACATCCTATTTGAACTAGTATTTGCTAGAAGCTTGTTACTGATAAACTGCCTGCTGACATTCTTGTTTTAAAATAAAAGATCCGGGTATTAAAAATCCTGAAGATAAAGAAAAACTCTAGCACTTCATAACCGCAAACTCACCCAAATATCACTAGCAATTATTATGGATCAAGCTACTTGGAAAAGCTTCTATCACACCATCATTTTGTGCAGACTGAGCCATAAACTTCGAATGACATCAAATAAAAGGAAATGCACGGAAGACCAATTAAAAAATTGCTAACGTGACCTGAGGTTCTTGTTCTTCAAGAGAAACTGCTTCACGCAGACAAGAAGGAGATCAGACTCTACAGATCTCTCATGCACTTCATCTAGTATGATAGCCTTGTAATCAAGCGCATTCACACCTTTTTCACGTATCTCCTCTAACAAAACTCCCGCAGTTTTGAAAGCAATCTTTGTACTGTAAAAGAAGACAGATAGAAAGTTATAAGGACTTTAGTTTAAGATAGACACAACACAAAAGCCTAAGGCACTTCCATGTAATGAATCAATGTAAAATTAGCATGAGCCACTGAAAAAAGAAAAATGTCTTAACCAATATATACATTGGTCACAAATCAACGGAAGTGACTTTTGCACTCACATGTTTGACCATTTAAGACACTGTTTTTCTTTCTTGAACATGCATTAATAACATAGATACGACAGAAAAACTATTATCATATGAACTCAAAGATAAAATGATCTAACATCACATTACAGTAGAAAAAGGCCAATTACAATGTTGAATGTGGACCTATTTGTCCAACTTTTTACTTCAATTTATGACTTTCCCTTTATAATTTTGAAAAAGAAAATAAATTGTTAATTTTTGGAATTCGTGAACAAATTTTACAGGATTCTACATTTCGATATTTGGATATTTAACATCTTTCGAGAGTTTCACATTAAATAAAGTTCAGACCCTACAACTACTTTACATGCAACAGCTTGATGAATACCATAGTACATTCTGCATGCTGTAACTATTTATCAGTTATGTGGATGTTGAAGTCACCATGCTCATGGACATCCTCACTACTTAAGACGATCATAAAATTTGGAAACTCTTCACACTACAAGATATCGACAGGTAAAGAGTTCATATTTCTGCAATGGTCTGCCTGAATATGTTGGACCAATTTAGCATAGACTGTCAACCTGTATTATTAATTACTTCAGTAGACCCAAAAAAATAACTATCTGCCAATAAGTTCACTGACGATTAGCTCAAAGTAACGGAGGAGAGATAAAGAAGGCAAATAATAAAAACCTGCTGACAGAAATAAAGGACAGTAGAAATTTAAACAATACGTGACTGGTAGTGCCAGCCAACAGCTACGGAAGCCCAATGAAAAAGACATCAAACATCATGGACCATCTAAGTCTTGCTATTAAGGAAATGGTGAAGATATACGCACATTTCTTTCTGTTAGTTTTTTTTTTCCCATGCGTGGGGTGTGAGGGGAGAAAGAGAGAGGCATTGCATCACTACCTGGATGAAATATTCTTTAAATGACCAATGTGATATCCAACTTCCCCTCCCAACTCACAATTACGGGCTTTTGCAACCATTTTCGCCACAGCTACCGCTGCAAATCTGCGAGGTTGTGTACATACTACGGGATAGATGTTCCTCTCTAGCAAAAACTGGGGCACTTGAGAGCTCTTCCCTGAATGTTCAGAATACAAAATCAGATCGAAGCCAATCAGAAAACAGTGGAGGACTAACAAAAGCAGGTCGTAGCATCATTCAGATGCAGAGAAGTAGATAACACAGGTTCCAATAACATTCGATTGCCAATACACATTTGTAATTTCAGGCCAAGTACAAATATAATCATCCCAGCATTGGATTACACAGGTAATTGGTTTACAAACAACATTCAGACAATAGAAACTTGTAATGATACAAATCTTAAACCCCCATCTTCAGTTTCAGTCCAAAACTTCTTTTAAATTGAAGGAAAATCAAATATGCGACTAGAAAAACCAATCTGTTTGAATCCTGAATAATCTTTTCCAGTCCTCATAAAAGCTAGATAATAAAAGACAATTCAGTTTTGCTATAATAAGAATAATAAGGATGATAATAATAAGAATGATAGCAGTAGCAGTTATACTATTAACAATAAAAATAAACCATTCATTTCCTGGCATCAAACCAAATCCCCATTTTCCGGATGTGATTTAGGAAGATCGCAAAATTTACATTTGCCAGCTTCCTTCTCCTAAGAGTTTTTAGCAATCAGAATAAATAAAATACGTGGTCTACAAGGTTACCAGCTAAAATGAGCTCATATCTTTTCCAATTTTCCGTTCGATAATCAAAACAACGCGATTAAGAATTCTTTAGACAGACTTTCCATGCAACGGCACTATTGCAGAGATAAACTAAGATACTGAGTACGAGATTTTCAGTCATTTTAATAAAATAAAAACGTTGACGCAATCACATTCCCACAGTTTTGTGAGCTTCAGTAAGTGCTGCATCAGACCAAATAATACAGAGCTACACCAAAGTGACCGCTTCATAATTCATGGTGTCTTAGGTCCTTTGGTTCAGCTTCCAAAGCAGCAAAACACCATGAAACACGGGTGCAAAGTCCACGAACTAGCGATGAAAGGAGAGGCAACGTGCTGGATAATCGCAAACCAAAAGGCTAGCGAGGATAAAGGAATCGTATGCGCTCGATTCGCCTCACACGAGTTCGAAAGCTTCTAAACAAGGAGAAATGAAGCACTTCTTCGCCTGAAATCTCCTAATAACGACCCCGATCATCCAAAATCGCAGCGCGAAATTCAGCGTCTTAACCCATCGTTCACACCTCAAACTTAATGCAACCACAATGCAATGCAGCAGAGGGCTCTACAGTGAGAGAGAGTACCGCATCCGGTTTCGCCGACGATGAGGGTGACGCGATTCTCGAGGATCTTCTCGACGATTTTCTCGCGCAGGGCCAGGATGGGGAGGGGAGGGAACCTGGAGGACGAAGAAAAATGAGACGAGTACGAGGAGCTACACGACGACGTCGGAGAAGAAGGCCCCGCCATTGTCGAAGCCCTCCGAGCACTTCTTCTTCTCTCTATGTCCCGATCGCGAAGGAATCGCTCGCGGTCGCTGCTATCGAGTGGAAATGAAGTCGATCGAAGCAAAAGCGGGCTCGGTCTCTCCTTTTTCCACAAAAAGTTTTACGAGGACGGAAGGGGGTCGCTCCCGCGCTCGCTGATCCCCTGCTCGGCGTCGTATTGGGAACTACACGTGTCGGCCTATGGATGGGTTCTGAAGGACGACCTTTGGCTTTGACTTCGACTGTCGTCGGTTCACTTGTTCGGGGAGAAATGGCGCAACGCTAGTCGCGGGAGCACGCGATCAAGCCCCGGTTACCTTCTCCCGCAAGCTCGATGGGGAATGTGGGTCGCGACATTATTCTCTGGGGATCTTCGCTTGACGTGGAAAGAACATTGATCATGATTGGACTAGAGACGACTCGTTACGAGATCAACGGTCACGATGTCCCCGGACCAGACGGATGACTTCACGTAAAATGAGCTGACGTCCTCCAGACCGCCCCTCGTCGGGGGCGGGGGCGGGAGGGAGGGATCGCCTAATCTTTCCTTAAAAAGTTATGTCCTGCTTTTAAAATCCGGACCCTCCGTATTATGAATGACTAACCAAGATTATTACTAACAAAAATATATAAAAAAAATTCAAAAAATTACCTCTCTAAAAATAAGAGATCTGTCCCGTCCGTTCAAAAATAAACAGTCCAAATCCCAAGAGCAAGGGCGCGGGGGCATCTTTTGGAAGTTTTCTCTTTTCGTTTCAAAGTTTCGCAAATAGATGGTTGTGATTTAGGAAATTTATCCGGTGATTCCATGACAATCTTTGAGACATGTCATCTCATATATCGCGTACATAAATCGAAAATCGAATCCATGGTCAAATTACTTTTTTGGGTAAAACTTGATTAGCAGTTAACACAGTTATCATTCTAATAGCTTTTGCTTTGGCCACGAATACACAAATTTTTTTTTTTTTGGTCCAATGTGGATACAAGTTGAAATGCTAATTTTTTTTTTTTTTGGCTTTTTATAACCAACCTCGAGAATTATCATGCAAGTTAGCCAAACGTTTCCGTTTATAATTTAATTTAGGGACAGTTTGTTTAGTATTTAGCAAAAGTAAATATCCCTTAAATGCTATTGATTTACATTTGGAATTTTTATAAGGAATTTATTGGAATTTATGTGCCAGCATGAAGAATTTCTGAAAGTTTCAGATATATTATATTAACAACT
The DNA here is from genome assembly GCA_021437785.1 of Rhodomyrtus psidioides. NCBI lineage: Eukaryota > Viridiplantae > Streptophyta > Magnoliopsida > Myrtales > Myrtaceae > Rhodomyrtus > Rhodomyrtus psidioides. Next base: position 1,463,238 of record JAILYB010000068.1, read on the forward strand.
GCAAGACAGCTGAAAGAAGATTAACATCCAAAACTTTAGTATCAGCACATATTAAATTGAATAAAGTTATAAAAAATGCCACGAGACAAAATGACTCGGGAGATGACCAACGCGCATCCTTCCTCCAATGACTAAAACTACGGCCATGTACATATAAAAAAGGAAATGCCCTTCATTTTGGAACACAAAAGTTTTCATAATTGTCGGCCCACGCATTTCCATCACAGCTTAAATTGCTCACGACAAAGCCATCAGCCACCGGTCAGCGGTTTCAAGGAGAAATGATCTCTCCACCTTGATATGCCGGCGCTCAATGCCTTCTGCAGAATGTTAATCCGCTCCGACACGACCAGCCCTTTAAGGTCATCCATTTCGGCGTATTCTTTCTCCATGATATGTTCAAGGTGTTCGAAATACTTGATCTTGTCATGCATTTTCTTCATCTGCCCCAAAAAGAAAAAGAAAGGCAAAAATAATATATGAATCAACAAGTCCATGAAAAACCAACAGAAGAAATCATGCCCAAAACCAAAAGGTTGTAGCCGACAACCTCCGGTTCAGCTACCTCGCAGCTTATCACAAATCAAGTTGCACTAGAGCATTGACCATCCATATTGCATTACTGCTAAATAAGCAGACCATAAGAATCACCTGTGTTTCAATCATTGAGGCAACTAAATGTTCAATTTCTCTATCTTCCTGGTCCGCCAACAATTTGGCACGAGCAGCAGCTACTCCAAGAGCTGTCGCAGTTGCAGCTCTTACTTGCAAAGGCATGTGACCTTTTGTTGGGAGTGGCCCCTGGGCATCTGTTATTGCAATATGAGATGAATTCAGTCTAGTTCTGATATAGATTATAACTAGCAAACCATGAGCACGAATGATGTCCATGTTATGGTTGGGGAAAAAAAAAATACCGGCTGGAGGGACCTCATCCTTCATCTCAGTATCTCCATTCTCAATGTCCCTGGAAAGCAGAAGGTATACTAGGTATCATAGTTAGACAAGAGAACCTCTTTTTCACAATTTCATCACAAATCGCTCATGTTACCTTCCTAGGTGGTTCATCGCAGGAACAGATGAACCATTGCTTACGTGACTGTTGGAACCATAAAAAATCTCCCTTGGACAAAACGTTTCATTGCAAATTGCTGAAACAGCAGATTCAGTAGCAGCAGAAGCAATATTTGGGCCAACCAGAGCCGACATCAGAGACACCTGATACAGAACGATTATAGAAGTGTAAAAAAAAAACATATTAAAATTGCCAACCTCATTTATCTATGAGCTGCTTGAAAAGGAAAGATAGCCTACTAATGATTCAGAGTAAATCTCTCTCCAAAGAAAAATGACAGCATTTATTTACAAGCTTGTAGCATAATATAGCCCTGGAAAGCATACAAGAATTTTGCACCACAAAATATGGAACTTATACAACTGGAATACAAAAAATCACTGACATCCCTAAATAGGGTCTCCATACAAGAGTTCGTTTATAAACTATATAACAAAAAAAGTACCTGCTTCATGAGAGAACTACCACCATCGGAGAGGGAAGCAACACGCTTCTTTTTAAGAGGAGGACCCTCATTGAGAACATCGTTAATCTGGTTCGGCTCAATCTCTTCTGTTTGGTCATTAGATTGTTCCATAGTCTTGGTTTCATCAGGTAATTCAGAAGTAGCCGACTGAACTTGAGATATATTGTTAGCATTTCCGTCAACATTACAATCTCTACCATTCCTGTTGGTATATCCCAACATGAACTCCCCAAAAGGTAATTCTATGAGCTTCAATATGCAATCAAGTTTAGTCTTTGTCTTCACATTTTGCGCCACTAAATCCCAGTCATCCCCATGCTTTAAAATGGATTCCAGGAGGAGTTGAGTTTCTGCCTCAGTCCAGGTAGCTGCATGACTTGCGGAGTTCCCCTTGCCTTCCTTGAACTCAAAATCATCTAATGACTTGTTCTCTCCGCAATTTCCATTGTTGTAGCAGTTTGCACAAATGTTAAACTCGCCCTGCTGAAGTATGTACTTAATGGTAAAAGAAAAGCTTTGCGTATCAAAATAGGTAAAATGCAAGTTCATATTTAAAGAAAGGGCTTAGATCACACTTTGATAGAGCAGTTATACGAAAAGGAATCTCCATCAAGCAATTTTTCCACTCACTGCATGTTGTTGCTGTTAGGACCAAAGCTCGGAGAGAAAAGGGAACGAATGAAAGAACGTGAGGAAGTAAGGTGGATGAGACAGCTGATGCTATAGTTCTTTATATTGTTATCCCGAAAGGAATTCACAGAAGCAAATCAGCCAAAAAGAGGGATGTGGATAAAGAATCACCGTGATGTCCCTTTTACCCCGATTTTTCCGCTAATTGTGTACTTTAAACCCCGATTAAAGGGCAACTAAGTATTAACTAATTGTCTGGTGTTTTCTGTCTTCAAAACATGTACTCACTGCATAAGTTATCCACGGTTCAATTCACCTAAATCAAATCATGGTCTGATTGCCACTTAACTCTAAACAGATCCTTCCATCAAAGAAATTTGCAGACTACGGCCACAGAACAGATCCCCACAAGTGCTTCGTATTAAAATTCAATTGGTTTTCAAAAAAGCGCGATCAGGAAAACCTGCTCCTTTTGAATTGGTGAGCTCACTGGCCCCATTAACATGAAAAAAAATCCAATACGAAGTTGCATCATCTTAGCAAACGCTAAGTTCGCAAGATGATAAAAGACACAGAATCTTGAACCAGATCATCCACAACCATTGGAGCAAAAATCTAGCAAATTAAATTCATGTGATGGAGGAAGTGTTCAGAAAGCCAAGCTTAAGAAATGTGACAGACACGAGGAATTGAATTGGCAAACACATAGCCAGCCTAATCATTTCGTTATCCAAAGAAGTAATCAAAGAGAGTATACCTTTGTATATTCATAGCATCCAGACTCACAAGTTCCGCCACAACTTCCACAAATCAACCCCTTCTGCTTCATCAATCCGGCAAAAACGTCGGAATATGAAGCCAGAGAAGGCAACCTAAACTGACCTGCGGTCGACCCCTTCCCGCCATCATGCTTGCCAACAGCCGGAGTAGGCAAAGTCATTGGCCTCCCTGAATTCGGTACCGCCACGACCCGGACCCCGACCGGCGCCCCATCCTCGACCACCACTCTGCTGCGCCTCGCACCAACACCATCGTCATCATCCCCCTCACCGTCTCCTCCAGCCCCGCGGCTCGGGGGCGCGGCGAAATTGATGAGCCCCCACTTCTCGAGGAAGAGGAAGACCTTGTGGAGCAGGCTGACGTCGCCAACGAGGGCCTTCCGGACCTCGGTGAAGGTGAGCCGCCTCGCAGGGTCCTCCCTGTACCGGTTGATGATGAAGTCCCTGTAGTCCTTGTATATCCTGGGGGTCCTCGAGATGGAGCTCCCGTCGAAGAACTCCCGGAGGGCGACCCTCTCCGTGTCGTGGATGTCATCCCAGGAGAACCAGCCTGCGGGCGCGAAACGCCATTGTCGGGTGAGTCGGTACGAGGAAATCGAACTAGGGTTTTGCCGGAAGTGAGAGAGGGAGGGACTTAACTGGAGTGGATGGGAATGGTGTAGAGGTCGAGCTCGTCAAGGTCTTCGCCTCTCGAGTCGGGCCGTGCGGTGGTCGCCATTCGGGATTCTCCAGGAGGCGGGCACTGGCTCCGCGAGTTGCGACCGCGAGTTGCGAAGGGGACGACAGCACGCGCGCTTGCACTCTCCAGTCTCCACCCCGCCGTTGCACAATCAGGCAAAAAAAAGGGGTTAAAAAAAGAAGACCCTATGACTCAATTTGATGCACAATTCCACGAATTTGTTGCCACTCGGATTAATTCCATCAAAAATCCCAAATTAATATGCCTATTATAATTTTATTCCATATTTTTTTTTTACCATAAAAAATCTCAAACTGGTACAACCGTGACAAATTTACCCTCTGTTAGATTACACGTAGCTATTGTCAAGTGTACACGTTACCATATGTTCGCTATGGGTGTATCAATTTGAAATTTTCATGATATTAACTTAATTTAACGAAAATTAATAAAGGGTAAATTTGTCATATGTGTACTAATTTGAAATTTTTTATGGTCAGAAATGAGTCAAGATTAGTATTCTGAGATTCAAGACCTGCTGAAAGGAAAGAAGAAATTTATACTCTCATGAAACCCTCTATAGATACGCAGCTCCTGTTCAGTTAGAAATCTCAGTTTCACTCCCTCCACCACCTGAACTCAGAAAAACCATTTCATCCAAACTAGACTACTTTTATGAGGTATCCTATATGAATGGTGATCGAAAAATCTCTGAAACACAGCTACCTCTCATGAACTCTTATTCTGCCTTTTGTAAATCATCATCATTCTCTCCAATCAGATCCATCAAACACCTCATCAACTATACCCCTCGTTCTGTCAAGAAATATTAGGAGTGAGCGGTTCCATGTTCCTTACAGGTTCCACCTGGAACCTACCCGTCAGGACAAGTTCCTCATTTTTTGGAACCTAGAACCTACCCGTCATATCTTGGAACTCGGAACCTACCCTATCACAGGTTATAGGGTCGGTTCCAGGGCACCCGAGAACCTATCAATTTCTTTTATTTTTTTATTTTTTTCATTTTTAGTTAAGCAAAATGAGAGTAAATACTACAACAGTTAAGGAGAAGTAGAAGTGAGCGGTTTTAGGTTCCACATTTAGAACTTGAAACTAACTCGTTGGAATAGGTTCTTCATTTTTTAGAACTTTGAACATAAAAATTTATTTGGCTCTAGATTATATACTCATAATCGAACGCCATAGAACAACGAAAATATATACTAAAAAAACACAATCAAGATCCAAGGTCCAGGTTCCAGATTATAGGCAGTGGAACCTGGAACCTACCCGTTGGAATAGGTTCCTTTATTTTTGGAACATTGAACCTACCCTATATACCTTGGAACCTGGAACCAGATTGGTTCCTACAGGTTCAGGTTCCGGTTCCGGTTTCAGGTTCTCGGTTCTACCCTGGAACCATGCTCACCCCTAAGAAATATATCCAGTCTACCAAGTTTGATCAACATCCTATCCTGTCCACACAGCAAGAGTAATTTGTAACTCTTCAGATTCCAACTGAGTTTCCTGCTCAGTGGGCTCAACAGGGTTATACCCATTTTCACTTTAGAGCCATCCGTTTGGCTTTATCCTTGCATGGACGAAAAGGCTTACTAGTTGCTGCTCGAGTTGCACTTCTTGATATTCGCTTATTGAAATATCAGCATGCTTGCATTGGCACGGTTACGACTACTCTGAACGTAGGCACAGTATTTGTTACCATCTTTCCAAACTTCAACATGCCTTTGGCAGATCCCAACCTTCTTTTTGCTTCGAAGGTTCAGTCAGATCACTGATGCTCCTCAAACCACAACAGCTATAATTGCTACTCTTTATTACCAATTGTTATACAAAACCATGCCATTGATCTTAACCTTCCTAGTGCAGAAGATGCTTTGCTTATCTTTGTTAACAATGATCAGACTTCATGCATCCATATCCCTTGTCAACTTCCAAGAGATCATCTTGTTAAACTCCTTCTTGACAGTTGGGTGACAAGCTACGAAAAAATTCACCAAAATTTCAAACCTGTCAAATCTTCTGAGCCACAGTACACCAAGAAAAAAGATGGTACTGTTACTATCAAATTCACCAAAGACAAGGAAGACACTTCTTTCTCTGTTTTGCCCTTATTTCCTACTATCTTGTGCTTCACACCATGTCCAACTGAGTCAGTTAATATGGAAGACCATGATCCTAAAACTCATTCAATCATTTGATGAACATGGACGACTCATCCATTATTTCAAGGTTCCATCCGTACATTATTTTTGGGACGTTGATTATTCTTGTTCCTCCTGTTTAAATCCAGGTGATGAGGATGACGGACATTCCTCCAAGAAAAAGAAAAAGAAGAAAGACTTCATTTACCAAATGTACCTTGACGGCGATCCAGCCGTAGAACCCCTTGGTGAAGATAGTAGGCTCTGGCAATACATGGTTGAGTATGGCTTTCCTGAACGTCCTCAGATTTCTCCACCTCCACCTACTTGTCCCCCAGAAAACCTTAAGCCATCTCCGCCACCTCTACCACCAAAGAAACCCATCACCTCACCATTCTACAAACCCATCCTCAAATGGGTAAGGAAAAATGCTTGCCCCATCAAACTCCCTAAGCCATACATTTGCAATCCTAAACCTGAACCACCCCGTTTTATCCAGTATTTTTATGTTCAGACCAGAGGACTTTCCCCTTTTACAGCCTTCTGCATCTGAAGAAAGTTCAGCCCTCTTTAGATTTCCTCCTATAGAAAGTTTTTCTGATCAGCAACAGAAATACTTTCATTCTCCGAAGATCCCAACTCCTAATGATGTTGATCTTCGAGGAAGACGGAAATGCTCTACTCCAGTTGAAACTGTTTTGAACTGGCAGATAGAGAATGCTTTAGCCCAAAATGTAGCTATAAGCTCATTTCCTACTTGTCTCGATCGGGTAGACTATGCTACATCTATCTCAAAGAACATGTTGGAATATTTCCAGAAGAGGCTTTACTTGATGAAAACAAAACAGATCCTTACTAGCTATTATCTGGAAGACCAGGCTCTTGAGATTGAGAAGTTCATATGACAAGTCCAGATACTGCAAGAACAACGGCTCTCTTAGAGCAAAGGAATCTATATGCCACAGATCATTTCTTATTCCCAACAGTAACACCAAAGCCAACATCCTTCTTATCGCCAAGTTCTTCAGAACCTAGCTTTTTTGCAGTTGTACTTAGCACAGCACCACCTCCCCCAAAGATGGATATCCTTACCTTTCGGGATCGTCTTAAAAAGCTAGAACAAGAGAAAAAAGAAAGAAATAAACAAACCTCTCTCCCACCTCCCTCCACTAGAAAAATATCCTCCTCCATTCCCACCTTATAAACCTTTCCATTCGTATATGGTTTCTAATCCTCTTGAAAAGTTTCCTTAGAAACCAAGTTCATACTATCTCCATTGTGAAACCCGTAAATTCTTCATCTCCAGTCACTCCAGATGTCTCTATGAGTGAATCTTCTTCCATTTCTGATACTGAATCTTATGATTCCAGTTCTCAGTCTGTTGTTGCAGACATTACGATGGCAAATCCTACAGAGCCAATCATTGAAAAAGAAATTGAAGATCATTCTGATATAGAACATCCACTTCCACCTTCATAACCCTACCATGATCCATTGTCCTCAGCCCAAAAAACTTATTCGTCCAATTTCTTCACTTTGGATAATATCCTTTATCACAAATGGCCTGAGAGACTTCAAGAATTTCATGCATGGTTGACGACTAGGAACCTTAAAGAACACAGTACTTACGATGTGCTTCTTGAGTTTGTCACTCGGTTCACTAGTTCCTTGAAAGATTGGTGGAAGTTAGCCTCAGAAAGAGACCAACTCCAATTCTTAACCATGTCCTTTGATGAAGCCATTCAGCTTATTTATCTCTTCTTTATTGGCCAACCCCGTGACTCAAAAGAAGTCAAAAGAAAAGAATTCTTTGAAAAAAAATGATATTCCCTGGCCAGAAAAGACCTAGATCAACATTTTCAAGAGATGATCATGCTCTTCTACTAGCTTGATTCTGACCCTAATCTCAAGTCAATTTTCTTGGCTTACATATCCAAAGAGATTAGTCAAGTTGTTGAGAAAACCCTGAAGTTCAAAAATAAGACCATCGCATATGCTACTTTTGGAGAAATCCAACAGTTTGTCCACCTTGCAATTGAAAAAATGTGCCACAGAAGAGAAGTTTTCAAGAGTTATCTCCAGGAGAATCGTTCTCTTGAAAAGAGTTGTGCAAAACCCCATCTCAAAATCAAATGTTCAAGAGATTGCAATGACCCATCTTGTGTGGGCCACAAGAAACGAAAGCACTTTAAAAAGTTCTCCTTTGAGAAATTTTCCTTTGGTAGATTAAGACACAAGAAAGGCAAGTGGAAGTTTCTTCGCAAGAAGAAAATGTATCATTCTTCTAGTTTCAATAAGAAGAAGAAATCTGACAGATGCTACATCTGTAGCAAGAAAGGGCATTTTGCAAAAGATTGTCCCCAAGCAAAACGCCAAAGAAGCTATATGATCCAAAAGACTTCGGCCACTACAAGTATCCCATTGGATGATGAAGATATCGAATCTGTATTCTCTGTTAAAGATGAACCTTCACCCAACACACTCTTTGCTCTTCAAACGTATTCTTCAGATTATGATGAATCCCCCAATGATATCTCCGCATTCTTCCCTGATACTGTCTCTGACTCTTTCCATGTCTAACCTGTTTTTCACTCTCCATATATCCCCATCCAAATCTACACTTCAAAAGATGATAAACCCATTCAAATCATCGCTCTCATTGATACTGGTGCGGCTGCATCCCTCATGGATGTAAAAGTACTCCTAGATAAATTCTGGATGCCTTATACAAGATTTTTTCATTCTACTTATGGTGATACTTTTATCACAAAATTTCGCAGCAAAACCATCACACTCCAGATCTTTCCAGGATGTTCTATGTAGCATTTCGGGAAACCAATTTTCGTAATGATAATTTTGATGTAAATAAAGTGTAAATGCGGCAGAGGTTGTCCTGTAATTAAATAGTCTGTGTGGAAACTCAGCTTGACATGAGACAAAAATTCAAGAGCCCTTGATTAAATGTGAAGGTCATTTTGGATATGTTACAAAGGGAGTGGTCCTAGCGAGAAACATGGCTAACCAATAAATAAAATGTGTAAAGTAGAATTACCTTGAATGATTGAATTGCTGCAAATTAAGTCGGAGAATTATGGTTTGGACTAAATGGAAATCTTCGTGGCTCCATAAGTTAAAAAAAAAATGTGACAACTTCACACCGATTGGTTAAATGGTATTATACAAAATTTCAAATCAAAATACCATTTAATCTTAAGTGATTTAACAGACCCCGACTAATAGATGTCGTGTTATATCCACTGGGCATGAAATGGATGGGATAACCTACGCATACTTATGGTAAGGGAAAAGAAATTCCCTTAAGTTGTGGCGGTGGATGTGCATGGGGCTGAGGTGCCATGCATGTTTACCTAAAAGAAGGTTTAAGACAAGTGGCAAATGCCTTTTACATAATCCCAAGATATCAATCATGAAAAATTATGGGAACTTGGGAGCCATCATTGGCTTCCATCTTTGTGAATTCAGCTGGCCATGCATAAAGGGAGAGAAAGGGGTTTATTTCGGGGGAGTGAAAAAGGGAGAGGTGAAGGAGAGAGCAACCTGAAGAATTTACGGATTACCCGGCCAAGGCTTCGAGACCCTGACTCTACGTCACATTAGAGGCAAGTAAACCCTATCCTCTTACTCTTTCTCGTTTCACTATGCTGAATCAAGGGTGGTCGAGATAGTTTTAAGCGAAAGGTATGGACAGAGAAGGGGGTGGGCCGGTACACGTAAGGCATGGGGTATAGAGGAAAACTTTAACAAGTTTCAAATCTGGAAATGGTATTTGCACAAGATGAAAGATTTTGAGAGATGCGAGATAACACGACTAAGCTAGTCTCGGGTTAGGATGAGAGAGAGAGAGAGAGAGAGAGAGAGAGAGAGAGAGAGAGAGAGAGAGATACAAAAGCAAGAAATTCATGACAATGGTTAACTTTAAACGACAATGGAGGGAGGAATGAAAAGTTCCCACGATTGTTCTAGGTTGCTTTGAGCTCATTTAGGACAGAATGGTTAAATTTGGAAATGTGAAACGAAGAATGGTTAAAAAGAAAAATAAATAACTCTAGCGCTTCTATGTGAATGATTGGAAACTGAACCGTATGGGATTGTAGTCGCTTGCTTTGAGAATCTGTTCATGGTTGCGTTTGTATAATCTGTGGAGTTTAATGGATGTGGTATTACGCTATAACCGAGCTGGTTAGATTCGGAATAGTATACAAGAAAGATGGAACCTGGTTAGTATCGAGCTTATTTTTTGTAACATTTAATGCATTGCATAACATGCATACATTCGGCAATAGGGTTGAAGCCACGAGAAAAATATGGAAATATCATATCCCGCGGGAGTCAGGATGCCTTGGTTGTGGCACCAAGAATGAAAGATTGTGAAGCCTCAGAGTGAGGGAAATCCATGGGCGTATAAGTTGGCCATGTGACTTGATAGAATGCTGAGAAGGACATCTAGTGCAAGTTAAAGAATGGAGCATCGAGATCTTTATTATGAGATTGCTACATGATAGTGCATAAATTTCTACATATACATGAATTTTCCAATAGGTAAGTGGTCATAAATTATTTGTTTATCTTGTTATATTCGGTTGGTGCTATAATCTAAAGAGAACCATGTGCGTGCGTAGCATGAATGAACTAAGCGAGTGTTAGAGTATAGGGTTTATTTGTTTTGGATGCTAACACTTGTGGTATTTGTGGTTTAGATTGAAGCGATGTCGACGTCAATTCTGATATCCCCGGAGCCCGATACGACCTTCATATCTCTCTCATCACCGAGACCCAAGACTATGAAGTCCCCGGCATCACCCTTATACGTGTGGTCTCGACCTTGGTGCTAGATGTAGCGGTGGGAATGGCTCATGTCGAGGAGAAATATGTGAGCATTTTCATCAACATTGATGGCCAAATGGAGGGACCAATTCCACACTAGTTCTTCACAGTGGACGATGGAGGGGAGGATGGTGCTGCGGAAACCGGGGATGGTGCCACCGATGGAACTGCGAGCGTGGCTGCGTAAGGGATCATCGGAGTCATGTGGTTGGAGGGCGATTTTTGGCAAGTCCGCAAATTAGTCTATGAGGCTGCGACGTTTTGGAGTGTTTCGGAATAATAAGGGCTAAGAACTTTCGTTGTGAAATATGGTGTACGAGTCTACCGGTGGAGTGTGTGCTGCAAGATGGTTCGGGGTTTTGGTGTACATAGTTTCTGTGAACCTTAATGGATGATCCTCAATGAAGTTTATCTGTTTGAGAAAGCTCTTTTATGAAAAACAATTGATGATCTGAGTCTAAAAAGGGGGCATGTACACGTCTTATAGCTATACCCTAAGAATACCTAAATATTAAAATAAACTTGGTCCAGGAATAATCAAGATAATGAATACGTACCATTTTTTAAAAATGTTTAGTGGGTAGGAGTACCAAAGCACAGGTTACTAAGGACTTGAGGGCATGGAACTTCCCTTCAAATCGTCAAGATTGAATGTGAGTTTAAAATTTGGGCTATATTAGTGGTAGGGTCTAAATCAAAGAGAGTGCATTAAGCTGAATCATGGCGTTACGTCCACCGTTTCTCACATTCTTACCGTAGAAGAAATAAAATTAACTCTGGTGGCTAGTGATCGCATGACGAAATGGAACATAAAATTATTGGAACCACAAATAATGAAGTTCAAAATACTGAGATGTCGACTTATTATGACTTAGCTTGGAGTTAACTCAAGTTGTCCGAAATTAGCTGAGGGATTTAACTAATGGAGGCATTTAAGCTGTATGTGATGGATAACTTAGAGTGATCACAAAAGAGCGTGCAATGAAGAATCATAATGATAGAGGAAGATTTATATTTGGAAGTATAACAGCCGGGGTTTAAAATAAATTGCACATAGGGTTGCGACATTCTATATCCACTAAAATCCTTGGTTGTAATTCTCTAGATAAAGACATTATCATTGGGTGGGATATTTTTGCCCAACTTTTCAGTTAATGATCAAACCCACTGGTTTACAATTTGGTGACCAGTTTCGTGAGTATGTGGATATCTAGAAACTTTTCATAATTCGCCTAGAAATCCTTGATCTAATTACCCAGAGTCTCTTATCTTGTTGTTCTGAGTCTCATTCCCAATTTGTCCAAACTTGTTCAAACCATCTTTGAAAAAATCATGAATTCTTTGTCAGACTTCCTTTCAAGAAGATCGAAGATGTCATTCTTACAAAAGCCAGTCATTCCAGTATGAATCCTGAACATCTTGTTTTAGCCCAAAAGGAATGTGTTGAGCTCCTTTCTCAATGTCTCTTGAACCCTCTAATTCACAATGGGCTTGTGAAGCCTTTTATGCGAACAAGAAAGTAGAACAGAATCGTGGTAAACTCAAATTGGTGATTAATTACCAACCCTTGAATCAGTTCCTTCAAGATGACAAATTCTCTTTACCTCACAAAAACTCTTTGTTCGGTAGCCTAGCCCATGCTAAGATTTATTCAAAGTTCGACCTGAAAGCGAGTTTTTGGCAAATTGAAATTCTTCCTAATGATCGTCCGAAAACTGGTTTCTGCATTCCAAACCAACATTTCCAATGGAGAGTTGTCTCATTTGGTCTTAAAACAGCATCATCCATTTTTCAGAAAGTCATGTGTATAATTTTCCAACCCATTCTACCACATGCCCAGATTTACATTGATGATATTCTCCTTTACAGTCCAGATGAAGAATCCCATTGCAAATTGCTTTCCCAATTTGTTGACATTGGCCAGAAACATGGGATCATGCTTTCACAAAAGAAAATAATTATTGCCTAGAAAGATATCGAGTTCTTAGGCATGCATTTGAAAGAAGATACATGCTGCCCAGAACCTCACCTTGCAGAAGAACTTCAAAAATTTCTCTATGAGAATTTGACAGTTAACTAAGTCCAAGCTTTTCTTGGAATTGTCAATTATCTCCAAGATTTTGTACCAAAGATCTCTAAAGTGATTTACCCTCTCCAAAGGATATTAAAAAAAGATGCTCTCTCGTGGGGGCAGAAGTAGACGTAAGCTATGGCCCATCTCAAAGAGATTTTGCAGCATATTCCTCATTTACAAATTCCTTCCGCTGGTCAGAGAATTTTGCAAACAGATGCTAGTGATAAATATTGGGCAGCCATTCTCCTTGAAGAAATCAAAGGTAAGAGCTTCATCTGTGCTTACAAGAGTGAAAGATTCACCTCTGTAGAAATGCATTAACACTCCACTTTTAAATAGATTCTCGCAGTCAAATATGGCATCAAGAAGTTTGAATACCACCTTATTGGGCATCACTTTTTGATAGAAATGGATATGTCTTCATTTCCCCAAATGCTCAAATTCAAACCCTCAACTGTTAAGGTGGGCTGAATGGTTCTCAAAATATTCTTTTGATGCTAGACACATTTCAGGCAAGAAGAATGTCTTTGCATATTTCCTATCCAGACCAAAGCAGCCGATTGAATCCATCAACACGTATGTTCGCAGAAATTCATTGCGAGAAGGAACATTTTTGCACTATACCTATGCGAGATACGACATGGAATTCTCACAGTTATCCTCTAGAAGTTCCAGGAGAAATTGCAGAAAATAATTTCTCTAAGAATTTCAAGTATTACATGCATATGTACCATTATCGCATATTCAGCACCTATGATGGATTAATGTTAGGACCGTTTGGTCTTAATCATGACTATCCATTCATTCATGTTTTGCGATGATCTCTTGATCATGACTTTCCTAAAGATCTTAAAAGGTTCTTTTGGTGTTTTCTCAATGTATATGCTGTTGCCATTGAATTTCCCACAGATAAGATTGTTCAAGTCCTGTCTAGAGCACTCATGGGAGATTTCTCAAACCAGAAAGACTTGACAGAAATGCTCACTTGGTTCCAGCCTTTAGCAACATGTAAGTATCACTTCATTTCCCAAAGGCGCATTGAAAGAGATGAACCAGAAAGGCAAACCACAATCATTTTTCACAGACCTTGGGCTTTCTTTAGTCCAATAGGAGATGTGCGAGAGAAACCATTGTCCTACGGCACCACTACCTTCAAGCCCAATCTCCATCGACAAATTTTTCAATTCCACACAACACTTCCCAGATTCATCTTACTGATGCAGTATGAGTACAGAGAACTCCAGCGAGTTTTATGTGAAGAAAATGAAGAAGTTCATCTTGAGATTTGGCTATACCAACACACGAACCTCTCATGGGACATGCCAAGCTCTAGAAGAATTTAGAAAAAGTCAGCCAAATTCTTCTATGGACACCGACACTCAAGACCCTTGGGAGGACCATTATCTCAAAACCCTTATCCTACTCAGGATATTGCATCCAACACCCAATACGAGTCATCCAGTTCCAGGTGACCTCAGCTTCAAATGTGGCCCTAGCCTCAAATGCCATTAAGCTCTAATCAAGACCCGCAGGATCCAATCACCACGGAAGACATCCTGTCAGCAGAAAAACACGAGGCAGAATGAGCATATAGCCCTCTACTATCTGATGATCCAGAGATAAGACTGTCCCAACTTGAAGAATAGTGGTACTGAAACAAATACAAAAGAGACAAAGATGGCCCAGACAGTTCCGACTTTGACGATGCCAATTATCATCCAGACCTAGACCGTCATCAACTTTGAACCGTCCAGTCTTACGTGTTTGTCTAAGTCTTTGTTAACGTGTTTGTCTAAAGTCGTTGTCTAGTTTAAATAAGCAAATGAAGGTAGGTAAGAAGTAGGTTCTTCGCCAGACTTTTTGCCCACTTTGTCTGAAAAGTATTGTTCACCGACACTGTAGCAGTATTGTTCACTATTTAGTAATGTAACAGTTACTGTAGCAGTATTGTTCATCCGAAGACTTTTTTCCGTTGGATCTGCGAATCCATTGTCAGTTTGTCTTATTAAGCTTGTATCGCCTATAAAAGGCCCCCGAATGTCATGTAAAAGGTAGAACTTTGCCTGGCAAGAGTTGCCTACTGTGAAATATCAGTATGTTTTCATAAACCATGAGTTTCTAAATTCATTTTCTTCTTCTTTCCTATAAGCATGGTTCTTTGCATTTCAGAATCCTCTTGTTGATTCAGTAGACGATTGGTTTGGTCCAGTATGCTCTTCACTTGCCATTATGTGAAACTTGTGAATCAGAAATTTCTGGCACCTTAAGGGTTGAGCTTCAAGAATGAGTTTGAGTGAGCAAACAGGTGGTCCCCTGTTAAGGCCAGTAGCGCCATGTGTTGAGGATAACATACCTATTCATCAAGCTCAGGTTTGTCTCCGCTTCTTTTAATGAAAAATAGTTTGGGGTAAATTTATCACAGTTATACCAATTTAGGATTTTTGGTGGTTAAAAAAAGTTTGGGGTAAATTTGTCACAAGTGTACCAGTTTGGGGTTTTTGATGGTCAAAAAAATAGTTTGGGTAAAATTGTCAAAGGTGTACCAGTTTGGAGTTTTTCACGATATTAACCTTTAAATATTTGTTGCCATAGAGTTCATTTGTTTTGTTCCTTTTTTTCGTAAAAATATCTTTTACACTTTTCGAATATTTGAAAAATTGAAAATGACAATTCGATAAAAAAAATAATAGTTAAAAAAAAGTACCCTTCTTCAATGAGAGGAAAACTTTTTTGATTAGTTAAGAGTCTGCATTGTAACCATTTTCATTCTCAGATTCTGATTCTGGGAACATAAAAAGATGAGAACTAACGTAAATAATTCTGATTATGTTCCTAGAATCAGTTTTAAAGCAAAATCCAGAACCAAAAAAGAGTTGGTTCTGGAAAAAAGAATCACTTTTGAGAATTAAAAATAGAATGAAGCCTCACATCTCTCACTTTTCCCTTTCAGTGTGGACCGATTGGCTTACCAACCTTGATTATTATAAAAGAAGATGCTACCACATCAAGCCTGTTGCTGTAGAAGAAAATCAATATATATGTTATATGGCTTACCCTTTAAACCTTTTTTTAAGAAGGTTTTATTACTAATATGTGGCAAAAGCACACTTTTAGTGTCAAAAGTTGTGTACGGAGATCACTTTAGTGCCAAAAATTTCAAACATATCACTTTAGTACCAATTTTTTTTAAAAACGATCACTTAAGTGACAACTTCTTTTAAAAACGATCACTTTTAATGCTAGAGCTGACGTGGCTCGTTAAAAATCTGACACGTATTATTTTTATTATTTTTTAAACTGACATGGCACATCAAAGTTGGCACTAAAAATGATCATTTTTAAAAGAACTTGGCACTTAAATGATCGTTTTTAAAAAAAAGTTAGCACTAAAGTGATCCGTTTAAAACTTTTGGCACTAAAGTGATATCCGTACACAACTTTTGGCACTAAAAGTGTACTTATGCCCTAATATGTTTACTTCCATTATGGATAATGTATTTGGATTCAAAACCCGCGCGCTTGTTGACACCTAATTTTGGATCAACCTTTTCTAGTTATTTCTTAGAAAATTCATAAAAAAATTCATAAAAAGTAAAAAAAAAATTGCAAAATCAACTTTGGTGGCCTTGGCCAAGTCTAAGGAACCATTTTTGACAAAAAAATAATTTTTCATATTTTTTAATATTTTCAGAAATTAGGAAAATATTAGAAAAATCAAGAAAAATAGCATTTGAGGTCAAAAAAATATGAAAAAATAGTAAATATTTTTATTTTAAATCCCTTATATTTTTACCTCACAAAAAATCCAAAATCAGATTCAATTTTACATGTTCCTTTGTAACACATATGATTGGATTTAATAAAAAAAATGTCAATTGAGTATTTTAATTTGCAATTTTGGCATTTTTTAGGATCTTGACATTCAATATAATTGTAGCTTATTTCAATTTAACCCAATTTTTTGCACAGAATATTTAATTGCATAAATTGGGCAAAATTGTATACTAAATTGCATTTTAGTCCTTGAAATTGGGCATAATTGAAATTACTTTCAATTCAAGGACTATCATTACAAATTAAAGACATTGCTCAATGGTTTTCATTATTTTGAATCGATTGGCATAGGTAATTTGGTCCAATTTGAGCATTTGAACATTCAATTGCACAATTCCCCGATTTGTAATTAAATGAAAATTTGGGGTTTTTGTTGAAATTGATATGAACTTTTGAGTAAAATCACATTTCTTGATAAAATTCATGCCCTAAATACAATTCTGAGGTCCAATTGCAAAAATTTCCCATTAATTTGGGTTTAATTTGAAAAATTGTAAGTCGAAACCGGTTGAGACCGGTCAGACCGCTGGTCGAACCGGTCCGTTACAGTGTCGTCTTCTTCATTAAGCTTTCGCGTAGATGGACAGTCCCCTTTCTCGATTTTGATTGTCAAATTGAAGGCCAATTCGCAAGTAACGGTGGGCGTTTAATTCCTCTCGTCGTCCCCCGTCGATCAACACCGGTGGCACCACCTAACGTCGCCGGGATGGGGAATAATTGACCGGTCAAGGTTGCGGAACCTGCGAAAGTCAACACTCTCAAATGCAGCTTAAATCTATGCCAAATTCGCGTGAGATTGAGAGAACGGAAGAACCAAACGGAGCTGGACGGATTACTCACCGTCTCCGGCGCCGTTTGGACCAAATGGCACGGGCAAGCACATGCCATTTCAAGACAGTTATCCCCCCCGTTTGGTGCCAAAGATTTTCAAAGAACGATAAGAGCCAATGGATCGGGAGGGAGAAAAGAGGTTGGTTCAGTTGGCTGGAGAGAGGTCAACAGAATCGAAAGAGGGAGAACTCGCCCTCCATCGCCATTGTCGAGGGCAGAGCTCGAATTGGTAGAGCATCGGTCAGGCCTTTCCGGGCTAGACCAAAGCTCAAAGAGACCGTCAGGAGAACGCCCAAGTAGCTGGGAGTCGATCGTCGTCAGCCGCGCTGCCTGAAACCGCCGGAACAGGTGGGATACACTTCTGAGCTTCTCACTGTGCATCAATGGCGGTTCATGCATTCCTTGCTCATTCTTGCATCTAGAGTGTGCGTTTTGTTCCTTAGACATTACTGACCATCGTCGCCTATCTTTTTTGCATCAGTTTCGTCTTAATACCTTGAATTGAGTCTCCAAATCCGACCTCCATTGCCGTGCCCTGTCTATTCTTGCCTAGCCCAATCTAGGTCGCGTGAGCTCGATCGGAGCTCGAGGTAAGTGTTCTGAACTTCCTTTCGTGCTAATCTGTGAATGAATTGTCCTGATTTCGCATGATTTGTGCAATTGAGTTTCCATGGCTGTACTCGGCATCTCGCATGGGGATCGTGATTGGGTGAACGAAATCCCGTGATTCTTAGATATGTTGAACTAGAGACGATTGCGAGTAGATTGGCGTTGGTTTTGCGCGATTCCATTAAGATTCCACCGTTGGATCATCGCCAGAGGGTCGCGACCATCCGTTCAGAGGCAGTCGCGAGGTTGAAGACGAAGCTGACGTGGCAGAGTCAACGAGTCAAAAATCTAGGTGTCATCCTGAGATTGATCCACGTGGAAGTCGAGTCAGCTTGACCGTTAGTCTGTTAGGCTGAGTTGGATTAGATCCAACGGCTAGGATTAATCGTGTCCAATAATTGGTAGCCGTCCGATTAGTAATTAGGTTTATTCGAAAATGTTTTAAAATCAGAAAATCAAAATAGGTTGAAACGGCGCCGTTTGGGTTAGTGGTAGTGCGACGTCGTTTAGGTTAGTGAGGGTGGACGGTCCAAATCGAGTCTTGCGTTCTAATCCCGACCGTAGGTTTTAGTAAGTTGATCAGACGGTCCTAGTTAAGTCTTCGTTCCATCTAGGCCGTAGGTTTTAGTAATCTGATCCGGCGGCCGTGGATTAGCCACGCGGTTCAATAGGAACCGTTGGATCAAGTCTAGATAATCCGAAAAAAAAAAATCGGTACGGCGTCGTTTTAGGGCGCGGGTCGCGCAGGTCCCGGTCTGGGCCGGGTTCCGACCCGAGTGGGTCGGGTTGACCTGGTCCGAAACATTTTTCTTAATAAAAAATTTGAAAAATCAAAAAAATCAAATTTTTTTTAGAAAATCCAAAAAAATGCTAGAAAACCCTAAAAAATCCCAAAAAAATATAAGAAAATTGTGAAAAAATCCTAGACACTCCAGAAATCCCTAAAAATCGAGGATTGACCACAGATAACTGGTCAACCCTATTTTTGGGGTTTCTTATCCGTTCTTCCAAGAATTGACGATATTACCCTTTAGGGGTAAGTCGCCTCTATTGTGTAAGCGAGATAAAGTCGATAATGCCAATGTAAGAATTATGGTCGGTTAGGCGACCAATTCTTAGGCTTGGGTTTTCGAATCCCGTCCCTTTTCTCAAAATGGCGATTTTACCCCTTAATGGGTAAATCGTCTTTCCCATTTCAGTCGAGTCCCGAAAATTTCTTAAAATTAGGGTTTTGGATCAGGTAGGTGACCAACTCTAATATTTGAGATTTTCAGTTCTCATCTTTGTCCAAAATGACGATTTTACCCCTCCAAAGGTAAAATCACTTTTAAATTCCAGAAAAATTCTGAAAATTCTCGAAAAATATGAAATTGATTGGTTTGACCGCCAACCCTATTTTCGCCAGCTTTTGACTGCATATTTCATCTGAAATGATGATTTTTCCCTTTTTAAGGCAATTTGTCCCCAAATTTATCAAATTTACGATTTTGCCCCTCATGGGCAAATCATGTCAAAATCACTCCTAAGCCTTGATTGATACTTCTCTAGGCCAATAGTGCCTTACTAGGGATGCCATGCTGCTTTCATGTGATTTATCCGCATGCTTTGGATCCTTGATTTGCACATTTACTTTTACTGACTGTGAGTGATAGGATAGCCACTCCCACCTGTATGAACTCTTAGATTTAAGATCCGTACTCCACTCATCTGTATGAAATCTTAAGACTAGATAAATCATTCAACTTAGGTACCGAAAGGGCGTCAACTCCGACAGTTGACGTAACAAAGTCCTCGATCCCATTTCTCTAGTTTCCGCATAATCGAATAGATTTTTCCCAACTATTCGATAGGGTTTCCGATCGTACCCTCCACGAAACGATTGGTGACGACTTCTTGACATGTACACATATCACATGTCACCAGACCACACCGAAGGCCGACCACGTATATCCAGCCATTGCGATTTGGGTAATGGACCTTGGGAGAGGTCCGCGTCCGATCAGGCGACGATCGGACGGCCCATTAGCCCTCGAGAGCCCGTACACCGCCTCGAGAGGGTCGCGACAACGCTCTACGTTTGGAGGATCTGCGAATCCCTATGTGATAAAAGGGTCAATTAAAAAGATCATATAATTCAAATTAGGAATTTGATTGGCCCTTTAGGAACAGTCCTTCAATTTGTGATTTTTTATTCATTTTACTATTTAATAACTCATAATCCTATTTTGGTAACTAAATATTTGCAACTTGAAAATTTAAAACATATTTTTCAAGTAATTAACTATTATTTAATGGATGAAAATGTCACTTTTCACTCAATCTAATAAAAAATAAATTAAATTAAAAATTTTAAAAATAGTTTTTTTTCTAAAATCACAAAAAAATTAGAAATCCCTAAATATAGAAAAAGCTTAGATTATGCTAGTTTGACCTTATTTTCATAAATTTGGGCTAAATTTTTTAGATTTCACATTTTAAACTCTTTTGCAAAAAATATCGCAGAAGATAAGGCATCCAACATGCGAATGATAATATATATACTCGTAACCATGCGTCACAAAATGTGACTATCTACATGTGGAGTTAGAGTCAAACACCCACTTGAATTTAAGACAAAAGCTACAAAATGATAGTGAAGGACTTGTACTTTGTATCAAGGATGATATTTTTTTTTTTTTAGTCAGTGGATAATTTGGTTATTCGGCTACTATGTTTGTATGTATTTTGAACAAAGCAACATTTAAAGAAAAAAATGAGTTCTTAAGATGGGAATAATCCCATGATTCAATCTAACTTCAAACATCATATATAAAAATTTCTATTTCATTTATGACATGCTAAAAAAATAATGTATTTTAAATTATTTTATTGTGCATTGGAAATTAGTCTTCAATTTTGGATGAAATTTTAAAAAGTAATTGCATAGTTATATGAAAAAATTAGGAAGAGAAATAATTTTTCGAAATAGGAATTTTGCGCGGTTATCAAACGCGTTCTGATTCTTTAAAACTCATTTAGGAACAAAATTAGAAAAAGTAATTTTAATCAGAATTAATTTTCTGAAACAGAATGATTACCATGCTCAGCCTAAGTTTCACGTTAGTCCATAGCAAGAGATATTAAAAAACTCAATCAAGCTTAGAGTGGGTAATGTTCTTCCTCTCACATCCTCACTAGCTACCAGAAATCAACAAAAAATAAAATATTCACATTTATTATGAATTGATACTTTTGATTTGAGGTTTTCTTATTTAAAATTTTATGGAAAAATTCCCAAAAAGGGGTCCAAAGCCCTCTCATTTTTTTCAAATAAGGCCCCAATTGAATCTTATTTCAAATAAGGGCCTAAAGTGTCCTCATTTTTTCAAATAAGGGTCTAAAATGAACGTTGTTTTAAATAAAGGCCTGAAATCACCACGAAATTTCAAAAAAGGGCCTGATTTCAAGGGCATATTAATCTTTGTCTATATTTGATTTTTTCCTTTTATTAAATTTTTCATTTTTATGTTTCTTTAAAATTTAACAAAAAAATTTAAAAAATACAAAGCCCCGAGGAGGAGGCAAGATGACCCCGCCAGCCTTCGCCGCCCCCTCCCCCCTCAAACCAGTGGTGGGCCGATTGCCATAGGCAGGAAGGGTAGCCCTTCCATCCGTGTGGTTGTTTTTCGAAGGTTGGCTTTTCTCACTTAGGCTGTCTCTTTCCCTCATTATTCATTTCTTTTTTTATTCCACAAAATCTAAAACCCACTGTAATGCAAAAGCTACAATTTACATCCACTCACGACCACCAATTCTGCTGCCATAGCCGCAGCAGAGCTCGAAGCTCTTTTAGCCATCCGTGAGCCCCAAATTCGTGGCCATGGCTGTAAAAAAGTTCGAAGCTAAAGCGGTCATTGATTGTGGCAAACTTCAGATCTCAAGGTTAAGGTCATGCTACCACGACCCATGTGCTCAAAACTCAAATCGGCGATGATCGAGCTCACGCGATCATGGCCGAAAGCTCAAGATGTGATTATGGCGGCTGCGAGCTAAAGCTTGAATGGTCAAGGCTGCCCGAGCTTTAGAATCGGAGCTTGTGCGCATGGTAGACGTGATGCCACTCCCCCCCTCTTTCTCTCAATTTTGTTTTTATTTGTAAGTTTTTTTGATTGCATGATGTGGCGCTTATTTAGTGTCAAATTATAATTTTGGATGAATCATTACACCTATATTCTGGCGTTTATGTTTCGGTAATTCATAACGGAAAATCCGCGAAATATAAAATATTACAGAAGAACTAATGGGGATTTTTTTTTTTCTCTCTAAGAAGTAAAAGGACGTTTTTGAGAAAAGAAAAGAAAACGGAAGATTTTGAATTTTTAGGTGAAAGTATAGGGCCACAAACGACATCGTAATACTCGTTAAACATGCTTCGTACCAAAAAATAAAAATTAAGGGGCATGATAAAGTATGAACGACCCCAGCATAACCGAGTAGACCATACAAATCCGAAATCATCGCGGTCGTTCGTCACCATCGAATCATCCTTCCGGCATCTACCTCCCTCCTCACTTGACCGTAGTCGAGCCTGTCGAATAACCACGCAGACATACCATCGTCCCCGTGGTCGAGCTCTAGACGTCGAGATCGAGAGATCGAGAGAGAGAGAGAGAGAAAGAGAAGTGAGCTCAGGAACAATGGCGTCGGGTTGGGGAATCACGGGGAACAAAGGGAGGTGCTACGATTTCTGGGTCGACTTCAGCGAGTGCATGTCTCGCTGCAGAGAGCCCAAGGACTGTGCCCTCCTTCGCGAAGACTACCTCGAGTGCCTCCACCACTCCAAGGAGGTCTCTCTCTCTCTCTCTCTCTCTCTGCTTGATCAGTTGGCAGATTGAGCCATTAACTTTGCGAAATGGTTATGATAAAACCCTAGTTTCAACAATCGGATTAGGACAGCTCGACTATGCCTCGCCTATATCAAATCACGGGAGTACCCGAGAGTAGTGGCTGTCTTACATATGATGTTTATAGGAAGCTTAGGTATCTTTGCTAGTCTGTGTGCTTAATTGGACTGGGAGTCTGAGTTATGCATTTGTGGTTGATGCCGCAGTTCAGTAGGTGAGCCTGATTGATAATGTCGTGCGATTTATTTGAGAGGAATTTACCATCATCAATCGGAGTGTGTCACATTTGAGGGGCTTGAACCCTTCTCGTTGCTTTCAGTTCATGAGCAGGAAAGAGTTTATAAGTTGATATGATTAGTGCATTCTGATTTCAGTAGTTCAAAACTGTCAATTGAATGAGAAAACCTCATATATGTGAAGGAAGCCCTGAGGTGGAATTGGTGCTTATTGCTTGTATACAGCAAGTCTACTTGTATGTAGGCAAAGCCGAACTGCATTATAACAGCATCTGCATTGGTTTGAAGTGAACTTCGTGGTCAAGTATGCTCTAGGCTTTGTTTTGATTATCAAGTGTTTTCGGGATAGGCTGTACTCATTTGTTCACAGTACACGAAGGCATTGACACGAGATCTCTGGTTCATTTCTAGATTATGGATTTAGAATTAACCGGTGAATTGCCTTTAGACGCACTAGATAATTTGTGGTCACAATGACCACAATACTACAATATTTTGGGTGATGCCTGGGGAACTCATGAGCCATACAGCCATGTCTCATTACAGTAACTTCAGCTGAAACTCATGGTTTCCTTCTAGGCTACTTAGCTTACTTCCAAATGTGAAGCTTGCAGAGGTAGGCAGAATTCATTATCCAGTAAGATTGAAATCTGTAAATGTCTATGCGCCTTCATAAGGATAGAAGATCAACCCATCATTTGCACGTCATTGTGCATCCTATTTGAACTCCTCCTTTTACCATATCTTGTTATGTGCTTGCCCAAAGAAGAACTATCAGGGAAGCCGTTTGGCTTGAGAAAGAGTAGTTTGAGAAGCATATTTTCAGAGAGTTATTGTATCTGTTTGGACTTTGTAAGATGATTGAAGGTATATATTCTGCTTACTGGTGTGGGGATCTTCGAACAAGAGTGGCATCATGCTGAGGCTTTGAAACCGGCTCTTTCCCTAATGGCGGTTTGAAATCCATTGCTGACTGCATCAGTATTACCTGCTTGGACTACGTTGAACTGATTTTATATATATATAACCATAAGTACTGACGTTGTTCAAAATGGAGGTGTAAGAAAAGCAATAATATCAGATGATAAATTCATGTGGACATCATAACCGTTAATTGGTTAATTTAGATGACAAATTTGTCATGTATCTGCTGATTGATAAAATAAAGCAGTATTCTTGTCGTGCTTTCAAGTATTAAGACTTGCTGTAAAGATTTTTTATAGTAGTTGTTTCTTCCAATCTTCTTCAGCAACTTTGGGAATTTTAATATTAAAATCAAAATTTAGCTCTTGACATCATGCTGTCGACAGATGGTATCAAACCAGTTAAAACAGTCTTTCGGTTTTAAGAACATTGCTTTACTGTTCACCCGCTAATCTAGTCAAGAAGAGAATCTTAAACACTAAGTTATGGAGTTTGAAAATACAACTTACCATATTCCTAAGTACTTACTAACTAGATGTTACCTCCAACTGACTGCAAGAATTCTTAATGTTCTTATTAATGAAGCCTTTTAGAGCATATTCTGTCTTTTCCAGTACCATTACCTTTTTCTTTTTCAGCAAGTAAATTCTTAGAATATTTGTCAGGATAAACTTACATGGTTATTGTGCTACTTCAGAGATTTTTCTGGCGGAGCTAAAATGTTGTTAATTTGTAGCAACTTTTAGGGTTAGCCCTCTCTTTGGATCACTTCAATGAGATCCCTGTGATTAGAATCAATTGATGCGAGAAAATTGAGAAAGGGTGGTAGATGATTAAGTTGATAGAGCCTCTTTTGAAAGTTGAAAGTGGATTCAAAAAGACAAAATAGATAAAAAGGAAAGGGTTGAAGTTTGCTTTTTCTAATCAATAAGTGAAACCTAGTTATAGTCTGTGGATTTTCCAGGGGCTGGCTGGTGACATTCTGAGAGCTTTTGTAGGGAAGAGTGTAAAATTTTGAGATTTTATAAATGCAAACTCAATTGATGTGACAATGGATTAATCCAAGCGAATCAATGGCACATCTCACAATGGATTAATCAGCAATTATCATCACCAAATATCTTTGTTTAGCTATGCCGCCTCAAATGAAATTTGAAACCCTGCTTCCAATAGCTCAATTCTCTGACATGATTTTGATGGCTTCATTGTCAATTCGTTGTTGTACACTTTGCTCTTGTGGAGGACTGTTTCACTCAAGCATGGCACCAGTGTTGGTGCATAACTATGTTACAACTGTCTTGGGTCAACAAATGATTGTAATTCAGGGAAAAGATATGAGTAGTTAGATACTTCCTTAGCATGTGGTTTTATTTTCTTGGTTTTTATTGCAGTTCCAGCGGAGAAACAGAATTTACAAGGAAGAGCAGCGGAAACTTCGGGCAGCTGCACAAAAGGGTGAGGGCGGAGATGATACTCACGGCCATCACGCATGACAAAAATGTGTCATCTTTGCAAACTCTGAACTGAATAAGCACATGTATGAGGATCTCTTGTCAATTGGACTTTGTGGTTTGACTTTTTTGTACACTTCCTATTCATTGGAGGGTTTTGTTGCTTCGGTCGTCTTTGCAAAGGGGGAATTTCCAACCTGTTTCTCGCATATTTTGAAGATTTTGAAAGTTGTTTTATAGTTGATTCTGGTCTTTCAAATAAAAGGGCTTTTTAGGTGGGATGGTATGTCTGCCTCATTAACATTTTTTACTTCCTTTTCTAGGTCTAGAGAGAGATTAGCGGTTTGGACTAAAGATAGACCATTAAGCAGTGCCCATGATATGCACTTAAAAGTCCTGTCCATCGTCCATTTGCCCTAAACACCTGATCCTTGCATCCGATCATTTGGCTATCCAATGTTCTCTCCATTTGAACAAGATGAATCCGACAAGTCCTTTTCAAGTATGCATGGCAATTAGATACTCAATGACGAACGGAAGCATCTAAATTGTCGAGAATATGGGTGAAGCGAGAATATGGGGAAAATTACGAAAATAGTCTTAAATTTATTGCAATTGTGTCGATTCAATCCTAAATCTTTTGCAATTGTGTTAATTCAGTACATTTGACCAAATTTGACCAGTCGATGCTGCTGTTGGATGACATAATATTATTTTTTTTTTTCATTTTTTTTCTCTTCTTCTTCCTCCTCCTCTGGCTAGCAAGGGCACGGTCGAGTCTCGCCAGCCTAGATCTGGCGAGGTCTTCGCCAGCCGAGCCCGGCGACGGTGAGCTATGTTTAAACCAACGGGCCCTCCATCATCATTTGATTCAACCATTCTCCATCTCCTTTCTAGCAAGTGTCTTTTTAATCTGGTGCCAGCTCGTTAGCGAGCTTCTGGTCTTTATATTGCTTGCGGGTCTTCCTACCGTCTTGCGTCTTCACCCCGAACTGAAATGCGGCCTTGGGCATTGCTTCCTTTTGCTCATTACATTTTGCCCATTCATCTTCAGTCTTAAAGTCCCAGCGGTGAAGTTGCCCTTTTGCCTGTTTACAGCAGATCAAAATGATATCTAGTGGCCAGCAAGGTTGATCTGATATCTAGTGGCTGGCGAGCTTCGCCTGAGCCCAGTGAGGTCAACCTCGTCGGCCAGAGGAAGATAGAAGGAAAAAAAAGAAGAAAAATAAAATATTATGTCTTCGGAACGTCAGAATTCACGTGGACGGTCAAATTTGGTTGGATTGATTAAATTTGTACAATTATAAAAAGTTTATGATTAAATCTACACAAAAAAAGTTTAAGATCGAATTAGCACAATTGCAATAGATTTATGATTTTTTTAATATTTTTTTATTTAGAATATGCAATTTCGTGTCGCAAAAACAAGCAACAAATATTTTGTTTCAACTCAAGTGATGATTATCCAAGATGGAAAATGCACATGACATGTCCGCCACATTTGTTTCACATAATCTTCTGACCTCCGACTGCTATGGAGATTTCTTTTTGTTTCACCTAATCTTTGTCGCTGGGCTGCGGAGGGCTGGGCCGGCTGGCTATTGGTGGAAGGAGGAAAAAAAAAAGAAAAAAGGCAAAAAAAAAACTAAATTAAAAAATAAAAATATTTAAATAAATGGTAAAAGAATTTTAAAAAAAATTCCAAGCATGTGGATGGAGAGAGGAGAGAAGAGAGATTGATTTCCACTGAAAATAATTTCCTCTTTTCAAAAGGATAAAATCAATTTTCTCACTTTTAAATGTGTTTTTTTAATTAATTTTTATTGATTAATTTATTTTCCTTGAATTCCACGTCGAAAAATTCGGAATATATTTTTGTAGAAGTTATTTTTCGGCTCTGTGCTCGTCTAGGAACCCGATTGCTCTGTGCCTTCGTCTCACGCGTGGGTGCGCCTGTGCTCGACACCTCCAAGGGCTTCCCCACACTCTATATCGGTCGGTCGATCTCTCGATCCCTCAGTCGCTCTTGGTGAGTCTTTTTCTATGATGATTTATGCCCCTTCGTTCTTTAAAGTTGGTCTCTGCTTTCCTCCTCCTCCTTCGCGATTGCTTCTTGTTGGTCTCTGATTTTTTGGAGTCTTGCATATTAGGCTCTGTTTTCCCGTGGTAAACATATTCATTTCAATTAGTGCGTGGTGAACATCTGTAATCTTTTTTTTTCTTTTGGGTGTGCTTTCAATGTGCTTTTGATGATCAAATTATGTCAGGTACTCTGTCTTCTTCCATGTATTAATAGGATCTCTAATTATATGTCCCCTTCAAAGTCTCTTAAAGTTTTATCAGAATTCCTTAAAAGATCACATCCAGTTAATATAGCAAAATGAGCTTCTGCTGATATTTTAGGACCACAACAGGCATCAGTATCCGAATTACTACCTTCTGAGACTGACTTTGTAGGTTTGACTCCATCAATTTCTCCAATACCTTTCTCAAAGGAAAATCCCATACTTGTATATCAGCATTTACTTATGCAAATCATACCATACTACTGATATTTTAGGACCACCACAGGCATTAGTATCCAGATTACAGTCTTCTGTAGGTTTGACTACATCAATTTCCCCAATACCCTTCTCAAAGGAAAATTCCATACTTGTATCAGCATTTACTTATGCAAATCAGACCATACTACTGCCTTTTGAGACTGACTTTGTAGGTTTGACTCCATCAATTTCTCCAATACATTTCTCAAAGGAAAATTCCATACTTATATATCAGCATTTACTTATGCAAATCAGACCATACTACTGAAATTTTAGGACCATCACATGCATTAGTATCCAGATTACAGTCTTCTGTAGGTTTGACTACATCAATTTCCCCAATACCCTCCTCAAAGGAAAATTCCATACTTGTATCAGCATTTACTTATGCAAATCAGACCATACTACTGCCTTCTGAGGCTGACTTTGTAGGTTTGACTCCATCAATTTCTCCAATACCTTTCTCAAAGGAAAATCCCATACTTGTATATCAACATTTACTTATGCAAATCAAACCATACTACTGATATTTTAGGACCACCACATGCATTAGTATCCAGATTACAGTCTTCTGTAGGTTTGACTACATCAATTTCCCCAATACCCTTCTCAAAAGAAAATTTCATACTTGTATCAGCATTTACTTATGCAAATCAGACCATACTACTGCCTTTTGAGACTGACTTTGTAGGTTTGGCTCCTTCAATTTCTCCAATACCTTTCTCAAAGGAAAATCCCATACTTGTATATCAGCATTTACTTATGCAAATCAGACCATACTACTGATATTTTAGGACCACCACAGGCATTAGTATCTAGATTACAGTCTTCTGTAGGTTTGACTACATCAATTTCCCCAATACCCTTCTCAAAGGAAAATTTCATACTTGTATCGGCATTTAATTATGCAAATCAGACCATACTACTGCCTTCTGAGACTGACTTTGTAGGTTTGACTCCATCAATTTCTCCAATACCTTTCTCAAAAGAAAATCTCATACTTGTATATCAGCATTTACTTATGCAAATCAGATCATACTACTGATATTTTAGGACCACCACAGGCATTAGAATCCAGATTACAATCTTCTGTAGGTTTGACTACATCAATTTCCCCAATACCCTTCTCAAAGGAAAATTCCATACTTGTATCAGCATTCACAATAGACCCTACAACATCATTTAGTGGAACCCCAATACCCTTCTCCACCGAATGCGGCAAGGTAAAGGGCCTATTCTATGATGATGTGCCTTTTTTTCTTCTCCAGTGCTGGACTAGAGGTTTCAGTCAAATTGTATTCCTTGCAAAGTTGGCAATGATATCACTTTTACAAGTAAGAGAAGATAATGTCGATTGAGCCGGATTCACCACTGAGGGGTTGTGCCGCATGTTTTCGACAACCTGTTAGTGAAATGGACAGGCTTGAGGCTCAACGTTTGACACAAAATGTTTACCACTTTAATTGCTGTGTTGGAGACTCTCCTCTGCCTCGCATTATGTATAGAAGCAGCACCAATGAATATGACATTCTACATCACGTCTTTCGTTGG
Organism: Rhodomyrtus psidioides; assembly: GCA_021437785.1. NCBI lineage: Eukaryota > Viridiplantae > Streptophyta > Magnoliopsida > Myrtales > Myrtaceae > Rhodomyrtus > Rhodomyrtus psidioides. The sequence continues at coordinate 1,492,810 of JAILYB010000068.1, forward strand.
GAATGTACCGCCTATGAAGAAATCTTTTGTAATGGATTCCAAGCAAGGCATCAACAAGACACTCCCGACGAGGTCTACTACAGTCTGGATCAATTCATCCACCATGGCGGCAGGCCTCTTGATTCCAGAAGGGTCACTAACCACCCATTTGTTAGCACCATGGTTAACAGCTCTTGGCTTCAATGATTGTCTACTTGCATACCATCCAGTGTCTTTAAAGAGGGTTAGTCCATTTCTGCTATCAATGGTTTTACAATTTATATGTTTTTTCTATATTGCAAACTTGCAATATTGTGATGATCTAAGTAATGGTCCATTCTTCCGAACAAAAAAAAAAGTAATGGTCCATTCAGAATCTTGTCATTTGTCGTGCCAGGTACGTAGTCCAACACCACATACTCATTCTTCATGAATAGGCAAGCTTCATTTGTCCGAGATGAACGGAATGCAGCATCTATGTAGTTATCGGAGTTAGCTGTGCCATCAGTATACCAATTGGTCCCGGCAGAGTTGATGGACACTTGTCATTTCTCTCTCTAAGGGCCAGCATCCACATAACGAATGGTTAGGCGTGCCCTCCTACCATTAGCCCTGTAAGTATATAGTGGCCATTGAAGTCTGAGCTGCCTTGGTGGATGAAATTGTGGATTGAAGTTTCTATTTAGTATTAATATGGTATCTACTCTCTCGCACCTTGTCCTTCTTGCATACCTGCATTGCACAAATTGTAGTCAATTAATGTTGATTTCAAATGTTATGAAGAAATTTAAGTTCTAATGTATAGGGTAATTATAAGTCACAAACCCTCTCTGATCATAAGTCAACCTTAAACGCTGAGCAGACCGAATATATTGAGGTGCGATGCCATTAATAAAGCACACCTCATCTTGGAAAACATACCGGTAACGATCACCAAAAGTATCAGTAATACATATACCACCAGGAGCATATATCTCGTATCGATACAATTCAAGCACATGGGTACCGGAGTTGAGTAAGGGAAGCCAAGAGCTGTTAACCGTGGTGCTAACAAATGGGTGGTCAGTGACCCTTCTGGAATCAAGAGGCCTGCCGCCATTGTGGATGAATTGATCCAGACTGTAGTAGACCTCGTCGGGAGTGTCTTGTTGATGCCTTGCTTGGAATCCATTACAAAAGATTTCTTCATAGGCGGTACAATCCCAACGAAAGACGTGATGTAGAATGTCATATTCATTGGTGCTGCTTCTATACATAATGCGAGGCAGATGAGAGTCTCCAACACAGCAATTAAAGTGATAAACATTTTGTATCAAACGTTGAGCCTCAAGCCTGTCCATTTCACTAACAGGTTGTCGAAAACATGCGGCACAACCCCTCAATGGTGAATCCGGCTCAATCGACATTATCTTCTCTTACTTGTAAAAGTGATATAATTGCCAACTTTACAAGGAATACAGTTTGACTGAAACCTCTAGTCCAGCACTGGAGAAAAAAAAAGGCACATCATCATAGAAAAGGCCATTTACCTTGCCGCATTCAGTGGAGAAGAGTATTGGGGTTCCACTAAATGATGTTGTAGGGTCTAATGTGAATGCTGATACAAGTATGGAATTTTCCTTTGAGAAGGGTATTGGGGAAATTGATGTAGTCAAACCTACAGAAGATTGTAATCTGGATACTAATGCCTGTGGTGGTCCTAAAATATCAGTAGTATGATCTGATTTGCATAAGTAAATGCTGATATACAAGTATGGGATTTTCCTTTGAGAAAGGTATTGGAGAAATTGATGGAGTCAAACCTATAAAGTCAGTCTCAGAAGGCAATAGTATCTTCTGATTTGCATAAGTAAATGCTGATACAAGTATGGAATTTTCCTTTGAGAAGGGTATTGGGGAAATTGATGCAGTCAAACCTACAGAAGACTGTAATCTGGATACTAATGCCTGTGGTGGTCCTAAAATATCAGTAGTATGGTCTGATTTGCATAAGTAAATGCTGATATACAAGTATGGGATTTTCCTTTGAGAAATGTATTGGAGAAATTGAAGGAGTCAAACCTACAAAGTCAGTCTCAGAAGGCAGTAGTATGGTCTGATTTGCATAAGTAAATGCTGATACAAGTATGAAATTTTCCTTTGAGAAGGGTATTGGGGAAATTGATGTAGTCAAACCTACAGAAGACTGTAATCTGGATACTAATGCATGTGGTGGTCCTAAATTTCAGTAGTATGGTCTGATTTGCATAAGTAAATGCTGATATATAAGTATGGAATTTTCCTTTGAGAAATGTATTGGAGAAATTGATGGAGTCAAACCTACAAAGTCAGTCTCAAAAGGCAGTAGTATGGTCTGATTTGCATAAGTAAATGCTGATACAAGTATGTAATTTTCCTTTGAGAATGGTATTGGGGAAATTGATGTAGTCAAACCTACAGAAGACTGTAATCTGGATACTAATGCCTGTGGTGGTCCTAAAATATCAGTAGTATGGTCTGATTTGCATAAGTAAATGCTGATATACAAGTATGGGATTTTCCTTTGAGAAAGGTATTGGAGAAATTGATGGAGTCAAACCTACAAAGTCAGTCTCAGAAGGCAGTAATTCGGATACTGATGCCTGTTGTGGTCCTAAAATATCGGCAGAAGCTCATTTTGCTATATTAACTGGATGTGATCTTTTAAGGAATTCTGATAAAACTTTAAGAGACTTTGAAGGGGACATATAATTAGAGATCCTATTAATACATGGAAGAAGACAGAGTACCTGACATAATTTGATCATCAAAAGCACATTGAAAGCACACCCAAAAGAAAAAAAAAAAGATTACAGATGTTCACCATGCACTAATTGAAATGAATATGTTTACCACGAGAAAACAGAGCTAATATGCAAGACTCCAAAAAATCAGAGACCAACAAGAAGCAATCGCGAAGGAGGAGGAGGAAAGCAGAGACCAACTTTAAAGAACGAAGGGGCATAAATCATCGTAGAAAAAGACTCACCAAGAGCGACTGAGGGATCGAGAGATCGACCGACCGATATAGAGTGTGGGGAAGCCCTTGGAGGTGTCGAGCAGAGGCGCACCCACGCGTGAGACGAAGGCACAGAGCAATCAGGTTCCTAGACGAGCACAGAACCGAGAACAATCAACAAAAAATCGGGTTTCAGACAGGGACTTGTGTGCCATCGAGAACAATCAACAAAAATCGCGGATAAGAGAAATGAGAAGGAAGAATCGATCAAACCTTGAAACAAAATCGCGGGAGGAAATGCCAGAAAATGCTGCGAACGAATGCGAATCAAGAGCCGAGAGGTATGTCCAGTCCGTTGTTCGGAGGAGCGAGAGAGAGGCTCTTCGGCAAAGAGGAGGACCGGCGATCGAAGCCGCAGGCTGGAGACGACCGCGAGTGTAGCGAGAGAAGAAGAGAGGACCGAGAGCCGAGTGGAAAGAAACCCAGCAAAACCCCTAAACCCCTACAAAACCCCTAAACCCACACGTATATATTTTTCTTTTCTTTTTTTAAAGGACCGCCCGGTTTGTGACATAGATGTATACACAGTGTGTATTGATTTACTTTTATAAAACAATGGGATCCATCCATGTATTTAAGAGGTCACATGTTGTATTTGAAATACAACTACGTCAGTTTGCAAGAAAAAATTAGTAAAAATGTAAGTACATCCAGTGTTATATTTTTTTATAAAATTATGATATGACAGTTATTAATAGATGAAATATACGATTTGTTCACCTACTAGCATGTCTTTGCCAAACTTGACATGAGCTTTTGTAAATTCAGTTGTTCAAAATAATTACATAATTTATTTGTTAGAAAGAAAAGAATATTATATTTATAATTTATCATTAGTTCTCTTCTTTTTCATATACAACAACAATGATTTTTGTTTTCTTTTTTAGAGTAAAACCACACGTGTGAGAAACATCGACTGTTAATTTCATTTGGGAGTTCTAGAAAAATCAATATGAGCTCTGGAAAAGTCACTAGTGAATTTTATTTATTGTTATCTTAAACTAGATAGTTGTCAATTTTGGCATCTCATACCCTTTTTCAATCCACAAAATATTAAACTCATATTCCTTAGATTTGTCATAATAGTCTTTATGAGTTTAGATGCGTGTTAAACGTAATTAGAGTTTTTTTTATATCTAGTAAGAGTGTGTCAACCTTTCATGAGCGAGTAGTAAATTAATAGCATTTTGATTTTTTTTATTTTAAGAAGAATAACATTATGAAATTTAGTGATTACAGTTTAGGATGAAAGTAATCATTTGAGGTCATAAATACCAAAATATTATTTGTAATAAAAAATGACATGTTGGACTCATATTCCTTATAATAGAATTTTACTATAATTACATAAAATACTCTTCATTTCTTCCTATTTAATTTTCTACCCTTTTGATGTAAATTCAATTTTGTATTCATAAAAAGTGTTAGAAATTAGATTATTTGAACGTTCTTTAAAATAAAGGGTATAAAATTGACCATTAACGAGATTGAAGACTGAATATGAAATATCTCGAGCCAATTAATCCATTTATTAGGCGGAACAAAATTAATTGTTTGTAAAAAGAATTCAACCAACTAAAATTAACTCCAATTTTTATTAAAAAAATCTCAAACCTCTAAATGGACTTTACCTAACCTATACAAATACAACTAATTACAGCCCAACTCACCCAAGGAGTTGGGCTAGCTCAATTGAGTTTCCGTTTATAGCCTAGTCTAGAAGGAGTACATGTTATTAGAAATATTGCAATATCCTAAAACAATTGTGATTTTTAGACTGCTTTGAGCTTGGGCTTCAGTGGACCACCACTGGGCTATTTGGAGTTGGCAAATACTTCTAAAAAAATATTGTACATATAACAAAAATAATAAACTTTTTTCATAAATTTATTGTGGTGATGAAATTAATTTTTATTGGATGGTCCTCTGTTTAACCGAGTATGGAGTAAATACTCTGAATTATAACTAAAATAAAATAGCAACTTTTGTTTAGCAATTATCGATAAATATTAGTAAGTGCTACATTTGAGAAAGGCTTTAATTTGAAAAATGAAAGTTGATATTTTGCTATATTACTTCGTGTGAAGAAATTGATTGGACTTTCATATCAGATTTTCTTTGTAGAATAACTTTTAAGTTTCTTTACACCTCTGTGTGCATTTGCAGTTAATTTATATTATGCTAAGGTGCATAGATCAAATAAGCAGTCATTCCCAAGTGGAGTTCTCATGCAAAAATTCATTGTGTAGGTGTCCCTAGTTCAACTTTTGCAACTACTGCAACTTCTAGTATGAGTACTACTACAGCTTAGACATCCCAATAATTTTTATCTTTTCTTTTAAAGTAGTGTGAGAAACAAATCTTAGTCCTCAAATTTCTTTATCTTCATCTCCACTATGAGGTCACTGGCTATAACATTAGATTAAAAAGTCTATATATATCACAAGCCATAACAAAAATGTTGACTGTAGCTCTTCATTTCAATCTTCACAAACTCAATGATTAGTCAAAATTAGTGTGCAAAGAATCTTTGTAATGGCTCTAGTATTGGCAATCTCAAATATTTTAAATGAATTGCAGGAACTTCACCATCAAGGAATGAATTGTTTAATCATATTTTAAAGTACTTCTAATAACTCCATCAATCATCAGTTGGATAGTTTGTTTGATAGGTGTTGTCGGACTAGTGCGTCTAATTTTGTACTCTACTTTTGTTTCCTTGTCACCTTGATTATGATATGACATAGCATTGGCAAATAATTTATTTTTCAGAGAAATGCTGAACTTCATTAGAAAACAGCAAATATAATTCGCACAATCTTTATTGTTGTGGCCTTATCGACATGGATGGATGTAAGACGAGCGAATCTCCGAACTCTACTTCAAATTTAAGGTTTAGTCCATTGGGTTGTTCAATTTTTATTTTTTGTGTATGATCGAGTCCTCAAAATTGTTTGGTTCGTGTGAGTTCTTATAGATTAATACCAATTTTCCTCGCGTGAAATTATTGACGTGACAATTAATTTAAACATATGGTAGTGACGTCAATTTTAAGAAGACTAAGAAAAACAATTCAAGAGCGAGGGGGACTGGATCCTTACATCTAAATACAATGTAGCGAGGGATCATGCCACCCTCGTCCACCATAGGCAGCCATTGGAGACTAGGCGGCCATCGTCTCCGTCTTCTGGATTTTCTTTTTTATAAAAAAAAGGACGGTGATTTGGCATCATGTGGATCATCGATGCAACACAACTTGATTGCACAATTTCAAAAAAAGAAAAGAAATTTTATTGTAAAAACATGAATGTATAGACTCATTCCTCTCGTCTAGATGACAGAGCCTATCATATACAGCAGAGAACATTGTGTAATTTATAAATATAAGTGCCATATGAATCCTACCCATGTGATTTATTTATTTTACTATGAATCCAACTATCGAGTGTCATCAATCCAAAATATATATATATATATATATATTTTCATGAAACTTCCAAGATCAATTATCATATCACCTTTGACGTTGTGCTATGTTGCGCTATCGATGGCCTGGACGGATGAGCCAGCGCAAAAAAGGGGTAAAAAGAGAAGCTCCATCTGTCGTTCGACCTTGGCGATACTAAACTAAAAACCCATTAAAAAAAAGAGGAAGAAAAAGTTAGACAACAGATTTCTGCTAGCACTAGAATGAATAAATCAATGGATGAATCATCTTTAGAACGAGCCTTCCGTAAAAGGAAAAATGTAATAATTAGCCCAAAACAAGGCTGGAAACCAATTAAGATGGGAAAATAAGGAACAAAAAAATTGGGTCAAGTAGAAAAAGTAAAGAAAAACTAATGACAAAAATCCTACTCCCAACACACCACAATGTACACTTTTGAGAGAGAGATTGAATACTCCTTTCATTTCCAAAAAGTTAAAAATCTATTTCACTTGCTATTTCAATCATAAACATTTTAATTATACTAATTGAGCTTTAAATCTTTTCACATTATGCTAATTGAGTCCATTCGGCAAACTCTTTAGCAGAGAATTGCTGACATGGACATCGACTGTCCTACGTGGCACGATCAATCGATCCTGACGTTAATAGTATTTTGATAGCTTTTTCAAATTTATTTTTTCTTTTTCGTTTTTTTCGTTTTCCTTTCCTTCTTTCTTTTTCCGTCCCTTCTTCCCTTGCTCCTCTAGCTGGTTACACGATCAGCCAGAGGCAAGGGCCGACGACTGGCCACAAGTGACTACTAGTGAGGTCGCCCAACGACGATGAGGTCGAGCCTCGCCAGAGGTCAACAAGATAAACCTCACCACCCCTCGCCTTTGGATGATTGCCTTGGTCCGACTAGTGGAAGTAAGAAAAAAGAAATAGAAAAAAAATCAATGAAAATTTGAAAATTATTAAATATTATCGAATAATTATTTAACAACACCGACCATTTTCTTTGTCGTCGATTTTTGGCAAAAATAAGCTAAATATACTTAAATTAGACAATTAAAAATTTAGAACTGACAAAAATATAATATTTTTAAAACTACTTATATCATCGATTGTCGCGACCGTCTTGAGGTTGTCGGGCTCTCGAGGGATAATGGGCCGTCCTGTCTGGTCGGACGCGGGCCTCTCCCAAGGCCCATTACCCAAATCGCAACGGAGGTATGCGTGATCGACTTTCAGTGTGGTCTAGTGACATGTGCTAAGTGTGCATGCCATGGAGTCGCCACCAATCATTTTTTTAGGGTATGATTGGACCACCCAATCGAATAGTTGGGAGTTTCTATTCAATTCTGCGAGAACCAGAGAAATGGTTTCGGGGACTTAGTTACACCAACTGTCAGAGTTGACGCCCTTTCGGTACCTAAGTTGACTGAATTTTCTAGCCTGAGATTCATGCGGATGAGTAAGGTATGAACCCTAAATCTAAAAATTCATGTAGATAAGAGTGATTATCCTAGCAATCACAATCAGTAATAAAATGCCCAACTCAAGGAATCTAGATATGCAAATAAATCAAATGGCATTCCTAGTAAGGTCCTATTTATCAATCACAGCTCAAGAATGATTTAGCTGTCCTAGCCATTCTACACACGATCTAACCTAAGAAAAGCATTAGGAAGCATCGAAGGAGTTCGAGAGTACTCACATGGGGTTCGCCGTGCCCTGGTTTGGTCTTGGACGAGCTATCGAGCTCATGCAGACCCGATTATATTTGGGGATCCACTCGGCGTTTTACACCATGAAATCATGTGAAACAAAAACGAAAATATTCAGCAAGGGGCATTTATTGTAGATGGTGGTCGATCTAATTGGACGTCAAGACTAAAAAAGATGTAGAAATTTACAAATTAAAATACACGAATGACATTTTTTTGCCAAATTCAACTCTATGCGTCGTGAAGAAACACATGCAATTGAACTTGAATTTTGACTATTTATGAGTTCAAAATGTAAAAGAAATTAAAATAAAAATATTGACTATTTTTCTATATTTTTACGACATCGAACGCTATTTTTCTTCATTTTTCATGTATTTTTCTATTTTTGGAAAATATTAAAAAATATTAAAAATTATTAAAAATTATTTTTTTTTTATCAAAAATGGTTCCTTTAGCTTGGTCAAGGCTACCAAAGATGATTTTTTTAATTTTTTTAACTTTTTATAGATTTTTTTATGGATTTTTTAAAAATAAACTATGAAAGACTGATCAAAAATCAGGTGTCAACAGCTGCCCCTCTTTGAGAGGAATTTCGTCAGAGGTTTCTCTCAAAGACAAGGTGACACCTGTGTTCCGATCAACTCGACTGGGAAAAGAAAAGAAATCATGACATCCAATTTTCATGCCCATCAATGTGTGCTTTTCCTTAAAAAGAGATGTGCTCATTCAATTCCCTGATATGATGTAAGAAAGTTAAGGAGTAGATAGACTTCCCTGCCCCTTACCTGCCGAATGCTTGCGGCATTTGCTGTGTCTGATGGGTTCAAGTAGATTCCTAAGGACTTGTCATCGGAGTGTCCTGGGGATGTTAAGCTCTGACCTGTATGGTAGGTCAAACCATAATGGGATTCCTAACTGATAGGAACCTAAGGAAGACGCATCCCACATTTGGGAATTTGCCAAGGGTTTTGATCCGTGTGGTGGACTAAACTAGAAATGGCTTGCCTAATGTAAGGCTTATTAGGGAAAACGACTCCTCCCGCGTTCGGGATTCATCAAGGTTTTGATCCGTATGGTGGATCGGACCATTGGGTTGATCCTTCAGGCGGTCTCTACCAGTCCTTTGACCCTTCAGGCGGTTTCTACCATTCATTGACCCTTCATGCGGTTTCTACCATTGAGTTGACCCTTCAGGCGATTTCTACCATTGGTTGACCATTCATGCGGTTTCTACCATACATTGACCCTTCAGGCGGTTTCTACCATTATTTTGACCCTTCAGGCGGTTTCTACCATTGGTTGACCCTTCAGGCGGTTTCTACCATACATTGACCCTTCAGGCGGTTTCTACCATTGTGTTGACCCTTCAGGCGGTTTCTACCATTGATTGACCCTTCAGGCGGTTTCTACCATTGAGTTGACCCTTCAGGCGGTTTCTACCATTTATGAGATTCCAAATTGATATGAATCAAAGGATGACGTACCCGCTCTTCGGGGCTAGTCGGAGACTCGATCATTCTGTGGATCGGTCTTAGAAAAGATTTGCCTACTAAAAGGCTTCACCTAAGGATGACGCACCCAGTCTTTGGGGTGGCCAAAAGTCCTGCAGAAAGCTTAGACCTGAAAAAATTTTCCTCGCCAAGAAGATATTAGTAATCTTTGGGAAGACAATAATTGTCTAACTGACAAAATTCTACGACTTAAGTTTTAGTCATGAAATGTGCATTTTGATTGTTGGAGGTTATCCAAAACATTCCTGCCATATACAGATGTGATCATAAATTCCTTGCACGGAAACTCTAGATCAAACAATTTGAAAATTTCAAAAAGAGTTTGCTCAAAACATCCATTGGAGTATTTCTCACCCAAGAAGGCTCCTCACTGCTCTGTGATAATGATCTTTAATAGGGAAAGTGCTCAATTTCCTACCGACCTGTGCCTGGGTTTCAGGATCATTCGCAACGCATACATTTCGACCGATCAGGAGGTCTTTCACGGGACCGTAGTGTTAGGCTTGGATATCGGTTTCCAAGGGGGACTCACTTTTGAGTCAAGGCCGTTGAACGAAATTTTTCACTATCTGCTCCGGGTTTACAAGTCAAGAACCCTGCAAAATGAGAAAGAAATAGTCTTGCTCGTACTTCTTTGAGCTAAGTTATACATTAACCCAAGTGTCTTGGTCAGATAAGACTACTTCAGGGTTGTAACATTGGAAGGATTGGGGACCGAAAAAGGCTTATTTTTTGCCCAGAAATTGTGAAGGGTTTGACATTGGTGATCATTGCAAATTTGCCACATGTCCTTCGAAGAACATCTCCATTTCTTGAAGTGTACACTCCTCTTTTAGAGCGCACAAGGATGTTTAAAAGCGTCTCTTGTTACATTAAGAGACCGTCTGTTTGTGTGTTTGCAATTTGAGCACGACAACATTTGGAGAGTAGTCATCTTGATCTAACTCCTTTGCAGGGTCTTTTCATCGTCTCTCTAGACTTTACTGGGGATATTTTGAATAGACATCAGCCTTGCTTTTTACCAGGCACTTTGCTTTTTCTTGATGTCTAGGGATTTTTCTTTTCCCCCTTTTTTTAATCCCGTGTTTTTCTTTTCTTTTGGAGCTAGGATTTTCAGCAATCATGCTAGATATGCAACTTAAACTTTGGCACGCTTCCATTCCTAGAGTGATGTTGCCTTTGCTTTGGAATATGCAATGATCACCAATAGGTTGATGAAATGAATTTGCTGGCTCAACTTGGTTGTGCAAAGGATAACAGTGTGTAGGATAGAGAAATGAATCATTCTCGTCATCCTATGACACTTGGATTATCATATAAACAACACACAAAGATTTATGTTAGTCCGAGCAAGAAAATTTCTAACCGTTTACTTTCTGATACTGTTGGACTAACCTTCATTTGTCCCAATGTGGGGTGGTTCTTGACAGGGTTGAGAATGAAAATCGCCGTTCAATGGGGTTCTCAATGGGCATCTGTAGTGTTTGGAATGAAGAAATAAATGCCTCTGTCATCTCGATCCATGTAATTGTTGCGAATGACCCTTATATCCATAGGTTAAGGTTTCGCTATCATTTCCAATCTCCTCATCTCTCAAGTGTGTATGGGACGTGTTTGGATTAGGCTCGCTTCTCTTATGAGAAAATACCCTTTTGAACAGTTCAAACGACTCTTATTGGAAAAATTCATTTCATTTCATCAAGATTTATCCTTCAAAGGGATTTTATGATGCACCATACATGTGTAATTCATGTTCAGACAATCTCATGTTTTAAAACATGAATGTCAATGAAGTAAGAATTCTATGTCTTTTTAGATGTGAAAATCGAATTAATTCTGAAAGTTTTTAATCTCCAATGAATTGGGAAAAGGGATACTTACCTGCCCATCGAGGCTGGAGATCCTGGAGATATAAAAGGGATATGTCATTGTATATTCTAAAACTTTACAAAAATTGGAACGATACATCTTACCCTTGGTCATATGCTCCAACGAGTGTACAAGGGTTGTGAAAATCTGCACTTCACATAGTAACGCAAGATTGATGGGTGTTCTAAAGTTCTTTCGACTTCTTGGTTTTTGGAGAAAAATGAAACTTACATGTCTGCCCTGATGGCGAGCTCCTGCCAAGGATAAATATTAAGCATTATTTTGGGTTTCCAAATTCAAAACAAATTGGGACGATACTACTTTACTCTTGATTTGAATTCCTTCTGCATGCCAATGTGCGGATTGTAGAAGCCGGCCCTCAAGCTTGTGGCCATGATTTCTTCGTCTGGTTGGGCAACGAATCCACCTCGAGGATTTACGTCGGAGGAGATTCATTCATCTTTTTGGGCGTGTTTCATGCATTGTTTTGTTATTTGAATGCATGGCTTCTTAGGTGCCTCATCTCTGTTCATCACCTGAGAGGAAAATGAGAGAACATTATCCCCGCATCTGATTGAAAATCATTTAGGAACGATACGTTCTTTTTACCAAATGGGTGGCTCCGCGGCCAAATGTGTTTTACATTGAAAGGATGGATTCCATTACGCTCTGCGGATGATAACTATCGCTTCGGGGACTTGCCCCACGGATCAAACGATGAATTTGATGTCTTCGGCTTCGACATGCTTTCCAGATGTAGGAATGGTTTCCCCCATTTTCAGTGGAGATGGGTTTTGTCGAGTGGGCAAGATCAAAAACTCATCCTAGATTTGGCTTTAGTCGAAGGTTGAAATCCCGACCTTGGATAAGCGAATCATGATTCATCTCCTTCTGCTTCGGATTTGTCATTTGCGTGCTTCACATTTTACAATACCAACTTCGCCGCTTGATGAAAATGAATCGATGATTTTCGAATTGCCCCAAGTTCTATAGTCATCTGCGTCGAATCTCTTTGAACTTCATCGGGTGATAGACAAACTGATAAAATGATTTTTCAATCCTGAGATCGAACTCCTGACGTTTCGTACCACTTCCAGTTCACTGACTACCAGGACAAAGCACTATTGGCGTCCCTAACTGGTTCGTTTTTTGTTATAAAATTCTTGAAGCAGTTAGCGACCCCCATCGAGAATGAAACAAGCTCAATTTAGAGTTCATAACGACTAAAGGTCCCTTAGAACGATACAGAGCTAACCGTCTTTGAGCTCGCTCGGGCTTTTGCTCGCATTTTCCTATGTGAAGCCTTTAAATGTTTTTCTTCGTGGCATTCAATTGATTCGCCTCGACTTTAATCTAACAAGGGATTGTCGTACTCAAGCATGATGATGCTCGCAGGTAGTACTGATCGCTGCCCCAGATTAACTCTAGGCATTAAGGAAGATTATCTTGCATGGAAGACTTTATGACAGAAAGATTAATGATACATCCATTCACATGTGCCTAGTTCCCTTGAGGATTCTCGGTGATCAGCCAGCTACACCATGAATCAGACATATAATCGTCATTTTGGATCATAACTTCATAAGTCCATCAGTTTTAAACTGATCGATCCAGATATGGAGCTCCTCATCAAGGAAATCTTTTGATTCTTCGAGCAACTGATATTCGGGTTGACCATCATCGCTTGGCGTTGAAGGATTCCTGTTTCTGTTGTGAGCGATCTGATTCTTCGAGCTAGAACCTTCGTCGTTGCTCGAGATTATAAGAGGATGATTGATCGGTTCACTATCAAAAGCACCTTCCATTTGGGAATGGGAGAAACAAAAATCCTCAAAGCATCCGCCTGCTTGATCTTCCGAAATCATATGCCAAAGCCGGGCAGATCTTTGAACACTAGGCGCAATATGTTGATCGGGGATAAGAAGAGCACTAGCGAAAAGTTGTTGCTCAAACCAAGGAGTTCGTACCTGCTGCACTTGTGGCATATACTCTTGAGGGGTGCTGAGATGATTCGGGGGAATATTCTGATTAGCGCCCAAGTAGTCGATGGTGCTGCTACCAGCTTGGTCGGTGCCTAGATTCGGCAGGGTATTTCTTACTTCAGGGGCATTGTAGTTATAGCCATGCCTAGTGTTTAGGCACAAGTTGAGTTCTTTCAGGTTCAGTGCTGTGTGGCGCTGTCTTAGCGCCCTTCTGTAGCTCTTGAGGTGACTCGCGACTCCATCTTTAGTGAGTCCTGGTATGTTCATGATCTCAAGTATGCGCGTTGGATATGCTGAGTTGATCCCTAGTTGCTGAACCGCACTAAGGAACTTGAGATGAAGCTCGGGGGACCAATTGACCCTCGTCTTCTTGCGACCCGGAACAGTGTTGACAACTTGGCTATTGCTCTCTGGCCTATTTCCAGTAGAATTTGATCGAGCCGGAAATTGTTGTGGAGGGAATTCATCAGCTTTGGATTGGTCGGTCGTGATAGTAAGCTCATCGTTAAGGAAACTCCAATCATGGTGACGCATATCACATCCTTTAGAAGGCATCGATATTGACTTCGTAGAATTGATTTGTTCATGCATATCTCCAACAAAATCCGATTGTATCGAAGATGGTTCGAGGGAGTGGGGTGGTGAATGAGCATTTTCAATCCTCATATAAGGCTTATCAAGGAACATTTCGCCGAGAGTGATAGGGCCACCGCAATTAAGGCAAGTGATAGTGCTGGGAGCTTTCTTATACCTCATGTTCTCCGCTCGAAGCTTTTCGTTTTCCTCCTTTAGAATCGCAAGTTCTTGACGTCTGTGTTGAGCCCTCAATTTGGCTCGCTTATTTTGAAACCAAAACTTGACCCTCAAAGGTTTCATCCCTAGCTTCTGGCCCAATTCATTTCTTTGTTTCATGTTCGGGAGAGGGCATTCACTAAAGAAAGCTTCAAGCTCTTGGATTTCATTCTGAGTGTGGCACTGGCGACGTTTCCTTTTCCGAGATTGACCATCGCTGCTGCTGTTGTCGTCGCTGCTGAGCTCCTGAACTTCGTTGCCGAAAGGGTTGGGTTCTGTGGTTCTGGTACCAGACGCCATCCTGGAATCTTCGAGATCTCTCAGTAGTTCATTTTCTGAGATTTTTGGATCAGTCGCCTCTAGCAACTGATGGTAACCCTCAAACATGTTGGATCGAGAAATGTTCGATCAATTTTTGCTCACTCAGGGTTCTCTACTCTCTCATGTATGCTCACTCTCTCTAAATTTTCTTTTGAGTGGTTCTGTATGCCCATGAAACGTTCTTTAAACATGGATGAAGATCATCAGGCAAGCGTTGCTCCCAAGATTTCGTATTTCCCGCTTTGTCGTCTTCTTTCTTCTTTTCAACGTGGAGGGACACCAAATCGATTTCCTTTTCTCGATATCCATGTCTGTCTCCCACTTATTTTCAAAAAGGTGGAACTACGCTCGCCTCCTGCTCAGTTTTTTAATATGATGGGACCGCCAAATCCTTTCGCAACTTTTTTCGATAGTTGCGCTTAACTCCCGCTCAATTTTAATATGGTGACACCGACATATCTTTTTACAACTTTTTTAGGTTTATCAAGCCTGAAATCGCGGACTGGGACAGATCTGATGGTTCACCGAAAGAGCCACCACTGCTTTACCCAATTAACTTGGCTCCACGAGCATTATTGCTGTGCCTTTCTTCATTCTCGAGTTGCTATAAAAGGAGGAGTTAATGCAGAGAAGATTAACACTCTTACATAATTGCCTTTTCTTATTTTAATAACTCTACCACACTCATCTTCTTCTCCCTCACTCCAACGAAAATGACCTCCTCTCCTATTCGCGCTTTCTCGGCCGAAATTTTGGCCCAGTGGGAAAAACTCTATAACCTCCTCGGTCGAGGCTATGCTCATATAGCCGATCACCCAGAAACTGAAGATGAAATCCGCATTTTGCTCGTGGAAATAGACACCACCTCCATCGAGGGCACTAATTTAGAGAGGGAATATAGAATCTTCCCAACCCTCTTTATAAACTTTTTAGAGACTTACCGTGTCGCTCATCGAAAAGCTACCGTGGCTCACGTTTTGCGAGCTCGCTATGAGGATCGGTCCAACTGCTTGGTGTTGGCCAACCTTGTGGCCGATAGTCACAGAAAGGCTGTTGAGTTCGCCAACAAGCGAGTCTCGATGTTGCTTCGCGAGAGGGGAAATTTGGTGGAGCGCTTGGCCTTATCCCTGACCACCTATGAGCACGACCGTCGTAATGTCGTGTTGAAGTTTCAATGTGAGTGGCAGGAAGAAAGGCTTGACAGCATTACCGCGGATATAGCCCATGGGAGAGGACTAGTTCGGGACTTGGAAATAGCCGCCGAAGATCACGGGACCAAGGTTGCCGAGCTTAAAGGGGAATGTAAACGCCTTCTTCTTAAGCTTGCAGATCTCGAGTCTCGAGGTGGTGAGTATAAGCAAAGCATCAATAATATGGAGGGCCAACTTGGTTCCTTTGTGATGCTAATTAGGGCTCATTGCGGTTTTATGTTTCCACCCCGATGATTTGTATGATCTGCTTTTAAGGTCCCTCGATTGAGCGAAATGAATGAAAGCTCTAATGTGTGTGTCTCAACTTCTGTATGGCTGACTTTCTCGAACACCTGACCACTCTCAACCTAGGCAAGCTGCGCTTTGACATTTATGATTCGAGCGTGTACATCTTGATTTTTTAATCTTGCTTATGATCGGATAAAGGAACCTCCCACCACGATTATCCACAAAAAGACTTCTCTTCTCTACTTGTTTTTAACCTGTTTCAAATGAAAAGGCAGAATCAGAAGAAAGAATTTGAAAAATAAAGCATAAATCCTTTCAATTTTATGCTTACTTGTGATTAATAGGGATAAGAGCTTTTACAAGGGTTTTGACCTTGTGCAAAAGCTTTTATCAATATTCCTCAAAGGAAAGCATATCATTGAAAGGAATGTAATTCACGATAATCGCCTTTGATCAATTCCAAGAAAATCAATGGAATGTTCAAAAGTACACAATTACGATGTGTTTTAAATTCAATTGAAGATACGGTATCCAAATTAAAGCCGTTTGCTAAGAACGAGAGTAATTTGGATATCTATCTTTTCATTAAATTTGAAAAACACGAATACTCTTGATCAATTATTGTGGATTACCAATGATGCAAAACATGCATGAACCAATTCAAGTTTATAATTCCTTCTGGCGAAATTGGGATTGTATTGCCCTATACGGCCAAAAGGTTGTATAAGACTTCCAATTTCAATTTCATCCAAAGGAATTATAAAATTGATTTTGGAGTATTCGAGTGATTAGAAGAAATGCCACTATCACATTCCAATGACAAGTCAATAGAAATACAACAAATTTCAATCTGAATGTATATAAACACAAATAGATCCCTAATACAATCAATCTAAGGGATCAGATAGAGAGGATCTCAGCAAAATAAATCCTATACAAGAAGGCTAGAAATGAAAATTAAAACAAAGGAATGTTATCTTAATACTTAGAGATGCCCCAGTTTCGATCTTTGAGACGTGACTTCAGGATCACCTATTCCAAATCGTCATCTTCATTAGATGATACCTCAATGATGTCCATAGCAGGCTCTTCTTGTCCACTTGGCGCTCGTAATGGGATGACACCATCTTCATCTTCCATCAAGAACATTGGGAGGAAAACACACCTATCTATCCTCAAAATGGCATTTAATCCAATTACCGGAATTATGCAATGAATATAATGATTAAGAGCTGTAACAAGTTCGAGGGATAGAAAAGTCTTACCAACCAAACTTAAGAGAAAATCAAGCTTCTCTGTATTTTTAGCAGTGTTAGGTATACTAACCTTCCATAGACAAACGCATGAGACAAGTGAGGGAAAACTCCTAAAAATCAAAAGATAGGGCTTGGTACCTAAAGCCAAGGTTCTCACCTCGAATTCTGGGAAGAGCCGATTCCATTGCACAACTATCGTTGCATTGGGACTCAATCCATAGTTCGAAGTGAGCGGAATTGAAAAGTGGATTACCCCATGTTTTTCCTCACGGAGATTCCATTTTCAATTCCTTCTATTGTGTTCCTAAAGAGGGCGCCTGGGGTTTTAGGCGCAATTGTGTGTATTCATTGTGTCGTGCTAAAGCAAAAGACATGCATTTTATTTAACAATCACCGCTTCAATATAAACATCCACACAATCATACATCCAAAACTACCGCCTGCATAAAACAAAGTTAACAAGCACTTCACCCCTTATTTCTCCCGTCTACAAAAACATCTAACACATTCGTTAGCATATACACCTCACTTTCGAGAGCATCTGCATAAAATTAGGTTAGAAGAATCAATCAACTTTTTAATCGGCTCAAGTCCACTAAATGGTTAAGAACCAGTCCCCAGCGGAGTCGCCAGTCTGTCGCGACCCTCTTGAGGTTGTCGGGCTCTCGAGGGCTAATGGGCCGTCCTGTCTGGTCGGACGCGGGCCTCTCCCAAGGCCCATTACCCAAATCGCAACGGAGGTATGCGTGATCGACTTTCAGTGTGGTCTAGTGACATGTGCTAAGTGTGCATGCCATGGAGTCGCCACCAATCATTTTTTTAGGGTATGATTGGACCACCCAATCGAATAGTTGGGAGTTTCTATTCAATTCTGCGAGAACCAGAGAAATGGTTTCGGGGACTTAGTTACACCAACTGTCAGAGTTGACGCCCTTTCGGTACCTAAGTTGACTGAATTTTCTAGCCTGAGATTCATGCGGATGAGTAAGGTATGAACCCTAAATCTAAAAATTCATGTAGATAAGAGTGATTATCCTAGCAATCACAATCAGTAATAAAATGCCCAACTCAAGGAATCTAGATATGCAAATAAATCAAATGGCATTCCTAGTAAGGTCCTATTTATCAATCACAGCTCAAGAATGATTTAGCTGTCCTAGCCATTCTACACACGATCTAACCTAAGAAAAGCATTAGGAAGCATCGAAGGAGTTCGAGAGTACTCACATGGGGTTCGCCGTGCCCTGGTTTGGTCTTGGACGAGCTATCGAGCTCATGCCGACCCGATTATATTTGGGGATCCACTCGGCGTTTTACACCATGAAATCATGTGAAACAAAAACGAAAATATTCAGCAAGGGGCATTTATTGTAGATGGTGGTCGATCTAATTGGACGTCAAGACTAAAAAAGATGTAGAAATTTACAAATTAAAATACACGAATGACATTTTTTTGCCAAATTCAACTCTATGCGTCGTGAAGAAACACATGCAATTGAACTTGAATTTTGACTATTTATGAGTTCAAAATGTAAAAGAAATTAAAATAAAAATATTGACTATTTTTCTATATTTTTACGACATCGAACGCTATTTTTCTTCATTTTTCATGTATTTTTCTATTTTTGGAAAATATTAAAAAATATTAAAAATTATTAAAAATTATTATTATTTTTTTTTATCAAAAATGGTTCCTTTAGCTTGGTCAAGGCTACCAAAGATGATTTTTTAATTTTTTTAACTTTTTATAGATTTTTTATGAATTTTTTAAAAATAAACTATGAAAGACTGATCAAAAATCAGGTGTCAACATCGATGCAACATAACTGGATTGCCCAAATAAAAACTTTTTAGAGATTTTGACTACGAAGTGAAAAAAGAAGAAGATGATGTACACGTCTTAAAATTAACCCTCATAATCCATGTTATGCTACCAATCGAGTGAATGGACGAACCAGCGCAACAAGTGGCACAGAAAGATGCTTCGTCTTTAGTTCCACCTTGGACGAAAACCAAAACGTGGACAACACTTCCCTGCTAATGAGATCAAACTTGAGCACTTTAATAAATCAATGGATGAATCATCCCTTTACAATGAGCTTTCCGTAAATAGCTGGAATTGGGTTATTTGAGAAGACACTATATGATGTAGTAAATAGATTTGAATGGCAGAGGGATTTATCTTCTTGATCACAAGAAGTTGGATAAGTCGTTGAAAATAATGAAAAAACATGCTGCAGCTAGAAGTGACATTTGCTATATGTGTAGCGGAGGTTTTCATGTTTCCTGGTATATAAACAATAAGTCGTTATCAATTGTTTGTACAACTATGTATGTGTCTTGAGAATCTGGTAACTTTTAAAAAAATTATTATTATTATTATTACTCGACTCAATATTTGATTCTGGACTTTGTGCTTCCTTTCAAGGAAGAGGGATGTTAAAGTGAAGTCCCTGGAGGCTGCAAAACACCTTCAAGAAAAGAAAGGCAATGAACGTAAGAAGAAGAAGGAAGACTTGAGACTTGAGCGAGCAAGACTGGAGGAAGAAAATCGGAGGTAGTTGGAGTTGCAAAAGAAAAAGAAAGAAGAATAAGGAAAGAAAAAAGAGGCTGACAAGGCTGAGGCAAAGACAGAGGGAAGAAGAAGAAAGGAAGGAAAAGGAAAGGAAAAGAAAGCATGTTGAGGAAAAGTTATGTGCTCAGAAAGATGAGAAAGAAATAAAGTGCCAAATAATGGTACAATCTCTAATGCTATGAGCAAGGTTCTATTATTCCTTTTTGCGAGCTGTTTTAGGAGCAACCTTAATTCTGGATGTATCTATAGGATGAGAGAGTACATGAAAGGAATGAATCAGAGGATGAAACAGGAAAGGACAAGAAAATGGGAAAGAGATTGGAGATGAAAATCTTGGGAAGATATGAGAGATTGAACCTTTGACTTCAACAAGTTATACCATAAAAGCAAGCACTGTCCCTAGAGACTGTGTGGCCTCGAGCGGTTGTGGTGATTTAAAGGTAAGTTTTGTCAATAGCATTTTTATAATTTCTTTAGGTACAGCCCTTTTCCTTCATATTGTCTAGATTTAGTAGTGCTTGCATATGACTCAGTGTTGGATTGTCTCTTTTGCTAATACAATATTATTTTAATGCAAAATCTTAATTTAAACCTCATTTGGAAGATTTGTTTTACTCATTGAGTGGTTTTTAGATACAGCACTATAGCCTCGTGCTGAGTCTTATAAGTTCTTCTAGGTAATGGGCAATACAGACCAAGCAATAGAAAATGAGAACCTGTTTCTCAACACAAGCCAAGAACAATCATGTGACATTTCTCCATACAAAAGTTCAGATGATGAAAATGAGGATGAAGATGATGACATACCAAATAGTAAATTTATTCCTTCATGGGCAAGGTACATAGCTCAATTCTGTTTTCTTATGGTATTATAGCATTAAAAATGCATATGTAGAGTTACGACCCTCTATTGCCGATGCTCTCTGCATTGGTCTTCTATGCTCTTAGAATAAATGTAGCCGATGAGATAATTTGTCATCTTTTCATGGTTATTATTCTCGGTGAAAGCCAAAGAATTGTGTGCCCTTTGAGGCTTTGAACTTTCTCTGTGTTCCTTGATTAAACGTTCTTAAGTTGTCCTTGCTTTCTGCAGTAAAAAAAGTTTGGCTGTAGTTATTTCTTCCCAAAAAAGAGTAGACCCAGCAGTGATTTTCTCCCCGGAAAGTTTTTGCAGTGTAGCTGAAGGCAATTCACTCAAATATTGTAAAATCATTGACATCATTAGCTATTGGTTGACTAAGGAACAAATATATTTTTTGTAGTTCTTTTGCCTCAAAAGCCTCAGCTAAGATAAGGGGGGCCGTGACTGTGGATTTGCATTCCATTGAATCTTTAGTCAATTAATACGAAAGCCTTTGTTGAAAAAAGGTAATTCTTGCTTTCTTAAGTTGTCCTTGGTATCTTGAAGGGCTAGCAACATTCTGATGACTGAATTTAATAATATACTTTCAAGATAAATCAGGAAGCAAGGAAAATTCTTTCATTTGGGGTTTTTTTTAGGGTATATTCATTTGTTGATTTCAAGGCGGAAAGTAATTGATTTTTGTTTTTATACCTTGCAGATTTCACAAAAAAAAAAACCTTTTGTGAAGAGGTAAGGAGCAGTTTGATTTCTTTTCAGCACATTAGTAGGTGAAAGTTGCACAGTTATAATGATATATATGCTTCTTTTACCATTAATAGATGAGTTCTTTTGCAAACCGAACACAGTTATTAGATTCCATTGCCAGTGGGAAAGGCCATTGCCCGACCTATCTGCTTGATTCATTGCATACTCAGTGAAAAATTTAAGAGCCACTGAAGCAGCTATAACGAGTTTAACAATAATCTTTCTACCAAAATTTACTCTCTTTTTTGGCTGTCTCCAATTCCTTGTTCTAATAAAGCCCCAAGTTGTTATCGACTGGTCTGAAAGAAATTAATGCAAGTAGGTAAGTAATAGGTAGTTGTAGTCATTCAAATTTATAAACTTGCCCCTTACTGGTGATGACAATTGACAAGTTATCGCTAAGGAAGAAGATAGTGGTGAGAACATAAAAGTACCAAAAAAGATCTTACCTTTTGATGCCTTAAAAATAAAATAAAAATAAAATAGAAAGAAAAGAAAAAGAAGAAAATTATTTCTTTTCTTTATCTTATTTCAATGATTGTCTACTTGCATACCATCCAGTATCTTTAAAGAGGGTTAGTCCATTTCTGCTATCAAGGGTTTTTCAATTCATATGTTTTTTCTATATTGCAAACTTGCAATATTGTGATGATCTAAGTAATGGTCCATTCTTCCGAACAAAAAAAAAAGTAATGGTCCATTCAGAATCTTGTCATTTGTCGTGCCTGGTGCGCAGTCCAACACCAGTGTCTTATTTCAATGATTGTCTACTTGCAAACCATCCAGTGTCTTTAAAGAGGGTTAGTCCATTTCTGCTATCAAGGGTTTTTACAATTTATATGTTTTTTCTATATTGCAAACTTGCAATATTGTGATGATCTAAGTAATAGTCCATTCTTCCGAACAAAAAAAAAAGTAATGGTTCATTCAGAATCTTGTCATTTGTCGTGCCTGGTACGTAGTCCAACACCACATACTCATTCTTCATGAATAGGCAAGCTTCATTTGTCCGAGATGAATGGAATGCAGCATCTATGTAGTTATCGGAGTTAGCTATGCCATCAATATACCAATTGGTCCCGGCAGAGTTGATGGACACTTGTCATTTCTCTCTCTAAGGGCCAGCATCCACATAACGAATGGTTAGGCGTGCCCTCCTACCATTAGCCCTGTGAGTATATAGTGGCCATTGAAGTCTGAGCTGCCTTGGTGGATGCGATTGTGGATTGAAGTTCCTATTTAGTATTAATATGGTATCTACTCTCTCGCACCTTGTCCTTCTTGCATACCTGCATTGTACAAATTGTAGTCAATTAATGTTGATTTCAAAGGTTATGAAGAAATTTAAGTTCTAATGTATAGGGTAATTATAAGTCACAAACCCTCTCTGATCATAAGTCAACCTTAAACGCTGAGCAGACCGAATATATTGAGGTGCGATGCCATTAATAAAGCACACCTCATCTTGGAAAACGTACCGGTAACGATCACCAAAAGTATCAGTAATACATATACCACCAGGAGCATATATCTCGTATCGATACAATTCAAGCACAGGGGTACCGGAGTTGAGTAAGGGAAGCCAAGAGCTGTTAACCGTGGTGCTAACAAATGGGTGGTTAGTGACCCTTCTGGAATCAAGAGGCCTGCCGCCATGGTGGATGAAATGATCCAGACTATAGTAGACCTCGTCGGGAGTGTCTTGTTGATGCCTTGCTTGGAATCCATTACAAAAGATTTCTTCATAGGCGGTACAATCCCAACGAAAGACGTGATGTAGAATGTCATATTCATTGGTGCTGCTTCTATACATAATGCGAGGCAGATGAGAGTCTCCAACACAGCAATTAAAGTGGTAAACATTTTGTATCAAACGTTAAGCCTCAAGCCTGTCCATTTCACTAACAGGTTGTCGAAAACATGCGGCACAACCCCTCAATGGTGAATCCGGCTCAATCGACATTATCTTCTCTTACCTGTAAAAGTGATATCATTGCCAACTTTACAAGGAATACAGTTTAACTGAAACCTCTAGTCCAGCACTGGAGAAGAAAAAAAAAAGGCACATCATCATAGAAAATGCCCTTTACCTTGCCGCATTCGGTGGAGAAGGGTATTGGGGTTCCACTAAATGATTTTGTAGGGTCTAATGTGAATGCTGATACAAGTATGGAATTTTCCTTTGAGAAGGGTATTGGGGAAATTGATGTAGTCAAACCTACAGAAGATTGTAATCTGGATACTAATGCCTTTGGTGGTCCTAAAATATCAGTAGTATGGTCTGATTTGCATAAGTAAATGTTGATATACAAGTACGGGATTTTCCTTTGAGAAAGGTATTGGAGAAATTGATGGAGTCAAACCTACAAAGTCAGTCTCAGAAGGCAGTAGTATGGTCTGATTTGCATAAGTAAATGCTGATACAAGTATGGAATTTTCCTTTGAGAAGGGTATTGGGGAAATTGATATAGTCAAACCTACAGAAGACTGTAATCTGGATACTAATGCCTGTGGTGGTCCTAAAATATCAGTAGTATGGTCTGATTTGCATAAGTAAATGCTGATATACAAGTATGAGATTTTCCTTTGAAAAAGGTATTGCAGCTGTACGTCTACGCCACTCAAATCTTGTGAGTAGGGCTGTCATCTCTTCACAAGTTGCATGCTAAGTGAAATTATCGTAATCCGATTTTAACATTACAACTAAATCGGATATGTTTCGATTAATTTATAATAAAAATAATCGGTTATCCTTCGAAATATTCGGTGATATTATTACATGAATTGAATAAATGACATGGATACAATAACACGATATGAATTCGCTCACGTCAGCACGCATGCTTTTTTTTTTTAAATTTATTATTGGTCTCATGTTCAAAATTTCAAATAGGTGTCAAGGGGGAAACATGACGTAAAATTCTTATGGAATGGAAAATTATTCACACTTCAGCTCGACTTTGAGCTTCTGTCAAATAATTTCCTCGGATAAATGATAATTACATTTGCTAGCCTAGGATGTTTCTTACTATAAGATCTTACGTTTCATGACTTTGCTTGGATTCATACTTTGACCTTTGTTTAATACGAAACACATAAATTGTAGGTAAACTGCATTAGTGGACATTGAATTTGAGCAGATTTAATGATGAATCACTAAACTTTGATGATACTTAAATTATCAAAAGTAGCAAGATTTTTATTCTTTGTAATTTAGCATTGCGACGGGAGGTAGTCAATCTATTGGCGACAAACATGATGTCGGTCTTGAAAAGATTTCCAAAAAATACATAAATTTATTGTACTTTGCCAATTCAATTATAAACATTTTTATTTTATCAATTGCGCTCTAAATATTTTCACATTTTGTCAATTGGATCCATCTAATTAATTTTGGCGGGAAATCACTAACATGAATGTTGATTGTCCTATTTGAGATGACGGTGTTGACATGGATAACTATTACTTTTATATTTCTTATTCGATTTTTCATTTTTTTATGTTTTCCTTCTTTTACTCTTTTCTTTTCCCTTCGATCGCCACCCGAGGGGGGTTGTCGATGGCTGGCGGAGGTCGCTAGACTTAGGCGAGTATCATACATCGAATCATATGTGTACAACATCTTTTGTATTGATATTGTATCTAGTTCAACTGAAAATCAAGCGACGGTAACGCGATTGCACGTGGTGATCGCCGTGTGAAATTGAATCGACATACAAGAATGGTTTCAAGGCCAATTGGAGAAAAAGAAAATTTCCGGGAAAAAACTCGAATTAGAATAAGTTAAGGGGCTTGCGCCTAATTAAAGGAAAAGGAGTGTCCGACTAATATGTTAACGTACGCCTCCGCACACGATATCCTTCACTTCCCGTCTTTTTTATGTTCTAACCTGACCCACATCTTTCAAAACCCTAATCATCGAAGCGCCTCTCTCTCCTCCTCCTCCTCCTCCTCCTCCTCTTTCCAGCGATCTCCCAGCTTTCGAAGGTAAGCCCTCTCGGTCGCGTCCACAATCGGGCTTCGAGTTCCCTATGCTCGGGCTGGTTCGGAAGATTTCGCAGTTTCTGCTCACTTCTCACATGTTCTTTGATCTGTACTTTGGCGTAGCTTCTGTCGCTGAAGGCCAATGTCGAGCTAATTTAGGATTTTTTTTTTTGCTCCTTTCGTCGTTGTGCTAGGAAAAGATGAGCAGCCGTGCGAGCAGGACTGTTTATGTTGGGAATCTACCTGGCGACATTCGCGAGAGAGAAGTGGAAGATTTGTTCCGCAAGGTTTGTCGAATTCTCGTCAGTCTTTATTGGGTTTACAGATTTAGCCGATGTTGGATTTCTTTTCATTTCCCTCTTCTTTTCTTCCAGACTGCTTTTTTGATATTCCATCGTGCTGATGTATGTTTGAATTAGAGGTTTTTAGTGACGAATTCTCTTGTCATAAGACAAGATGTCGTTCTTCGTGTAATTCTTTAGTCTAGGCCCAAGCGATGGGCATGACGATCTTGATGATTGTCAGATTTATAACTTTAGGTTGGACGTTTGAATCTTATGGCAATAGTCCTTCTCGAGCTTATACCCTTGGTTTGGTTATGTTAAACAGCAACACAATGAATTATTTTTTTCCCTTTTTATCTGCTTTTTAATTATCTTGATTATGCTTCCAGTGTTCATACGTGCTATTTTTCGTCTTTTCAATTATTCTGTGTAATCTCAACTATTTCCCCAATGGCGGTCACTCGAGTCGACAAAATCTTTCCTCTTTTTCCTTGCTAAATGACAATGCAGCCTGGATAACCACATGCTGATGATTGAACTGGGATGACATGAGTTGCGATTGTCTGCCAACGTGCATTACATTATCTTTTTTGTCTGAGGTGCTGAGAAGAATGTCCTCAATCCTTGAGCATCCATTATCTCCTCTTGGTATAACAAGCTAATACATATATCTTTAAGCTCCTCATTCACATTATGAATGCATGCAGATGGTGAACTGTTCCTTAGGTAAGCAAAACATGGGTAGCATCTGTCCTTCGGTGTATCAGTTTTTCCAAGTGTGCTCAATTATCTCGCATTAGCATGTTCCCTTGAAAAATGATGTATGTGGATAAATAAGAAATAAATCTTTTCAGATGCCAGAAAAAACTTGATTGATGCTCTGCTTGGAAAATCAGGCGTCTGTGATAAAGAGAATGTAGTGTAATCCTACTCCGTGATAAAGCATATGCGAAGTAGAATTGTTTAATGGTGAACTGAGATTTGTATTTACTCATTCAAATGATGTGGGCTGTGTAACAAGTTGCAGATGTCTTTCCTCTGATGAGTATACTTTCGGTCTTCCTTTACTTGTTCTTCTCTTCTTGCAGTATGGACCGATAGCCCACATCGATCTGAAGATACCACCTAGGCCACCTGGTTATGCATTTGTTGAGGCGAGCATAAGACATTTAAAGTTGCCTTCCACAGTTCGTGGCTGGTTTCTTTTTTCTGACTCAGATTGTCATTTACAGTTTGAAGATGCTCGAGATGCTGAAGATGCCATCCATGGTCGGGATGGCTATGATTTTGATGGGCATCGCTTAAGGGTTGGCTATCTTCAGAACAAACCTTTGCAAATGCTCCCTAATTTACATTGTGTCATTACTCATTTGTAACTATTTGTTGTATAATAGGTGGAGCTTGCCCATGGTGGTCGCGGGCATTCATCATCATCTGATCGCCACAGTAGCTATGGTGGTGGTCGGGGGGGTTCACGTGGAGTATCGAGACACTCTGAGTTTAGAGGTTGTAATCCTTTATATTATAAATTTTTTTGGTGGGTTTCTCCTCTTTTCCTTTGCATACACATGGCTAATTTCCACACTCATTGTTATGCAGTCCTGGTTACTGGCTTACCATCTTCAGCTTCATGGCAAGATCTTAAGGTGAGAATGACCTAGATCTATCAATAGTTGTTTGTGGTATTCTACCCTCTCTGTCTCTGTGTACGTACATTAATGTGTGCATGTGAGGTTGATGTAGTGAATTTATTCTTTTAGTTAGCTGATGCATGCTTTCTTTGGTTAGGATCACATGCGTCGAGGAGGAGACGTCTGCTTCTCACAAGTTTTTCGTGATAGCAATGGTAAGTTGATAAGTTTTATGGACTACATGCAAGTTTTATTGTAGTTCTGTTAAGTTTGAGGTACTAAGAATTTATATGTTATAATCAAAGATTTTACTTTTTACTGTGGAGTTGAATAGTTCCTTTTTTTTTCCCGTTTAGTCCATGATCCATTCTCTTATTGAAGGCAGTTACATGCTTTAGTGTATTTAATGCGTCATTCGGGGAGATTGTTGGTTTTTCCGTATGTATTTCTTTTACTCGTCTTTCTCTTCTTCTGATAAGGATGTTTGTTGATCTTGTCTTGAAGGCACAACAGGGGTTGTGGACTACACCAACTATGAGGACATGAAGTATGCAGTAAGTCTTTTCCCTTGTCTTGCTTTAATTCGAATTTTGGGATAGAGATTTATTTGCCCAAACTTGTTGGGATCTTTTTGTCATTCTGTGGATGAGATTGTCTTCATTTTCTATGCAGATAAAGAAACTTGATGATTCAGAATTCAGAAATGCCTTTTCCCGGTCATATATTCGGGTATAACTTTTACACAATTCTTTTATCAGTTACCATCAGGTGCACACCCGAGTGTTCATGGATTATGTAATTTGAATTGCTTTCTTATGTATGTTGATTTGTAGGTTAAGGAATATGATTCAAAGCGTGAGTCCTCGAGAAGTCCTAGAGGCCGGAGCTATAGTCGCAGTCCTAGCCGCAGTCGCAGTCGGAGCAGGAGTGTGAGGTCTGGTTTTCTTGAATCGTGTTACATATATTTTTAGCTCTCTTTCAGTTTTTCTAAATCCTTTTCGTTAAAATGCAGCAAGTCTCCGAAAACCAAAAGTACACGGCGTTCCCCTGCAAGGTCTCGATCTCCTTCACGTTCCCGCTCTAAGTCACCTGCCTTATCAGGGTATGCTTTCTCAGGCTAGTAGGCTTAACCGTGGTTTGATCCTCCATTTTTCAGAGCTTTTTGCCTTAAATGTGGTTATAATACGAAAGGGATTGCAGATATGAAGTTTCAATCTACAATATTTTCTTTAACAGTATGATCTTGGTTGGGATTTACCTGACTATGCTGGGGGCCAAGTCACGGAATCTTATATATTCTTCTTTTTTAGTTCTTCGAGTTTGATAATTAGGATCATGTTTTGCTAACGGAACACTGGCATTGGTGCTTGTTAATTTCCTATCTCCTACTAAGTCATCTTCTTTCAATAATCTCTAAAGTTCAAACAGATGATGGGTCTAAGATGTCCCTTTTTCTCCCAACTATTTGCAATTTAAGATTCTGTAATTCTCGTGTAGCAGGCACGTTTTGCTCTAACTATTGGACCCAACTCCTTGTTATTCATGGGTCTTAACTATTTTTAAGGCTCCACTTAAATTTTCATGTGGTTTGATCTTATTTTGGAGATTACTTGACGGCCTTTGTGGGTAGGCTAACACTCACATCACGATTAGGTGATCAATTTTCAGAATTCGAAACTGTTTTTATCTTCATGGTTCTAGTCTGAGTCGCATCGAAACTCAAGTCAGTTAACTTGTACTTTGTTTTCCCTCCATGAACTATTGCACAGTTGGGGGTGTCTTGGAACTTCTTTCCAAATAACTGCTCTTTTGCTTTCTGTATGAAAATCATCTGTTCTCTTTTTATAGATATGGATATGGATATGGATAAATGCGGCAAACTGGGGATTCAATATTAGGATCTTGGTGGGATATGGTTCAGTTGCCTGCAACTATATGGTTGTGGAGGTATGATGTTTTCTAGATGGGCAGCTTTGGAAAGCTTCATGGTGTCTCTGTTCTAATTTGATTAGCATCACAATTCCATCGGTGCTAGATTGGGAACAAAGGCGATCATGGAATAACAGAGCTGGATTCTGTGAACTAGTTCCATTGGGATCTACTTCAAGAAGTCTCGGGCTAATAGGATGACTATCTGGACTCCTTTGGATTGTTTTGGTACTTTAGGGTGCATTTTCCTCATTTGCCTACTTTTCTGATCTTTCAAGATGATAAACTTGTTTCGTTTCACCTTTAATTTATGCTATTTAGCTGGACTCATAATGGGTTTTCTGTTTTTTCTTAAGTCTCAAAAGATTTACGGCTTAATCTTTTCGTTCTGAAAATGGTAATCTGACGTGGAAGAGGCATCGAGGCTCTTGGATGAAAGACGTGTGGATATTAAATTTGGTTATTTCTGGAACTTTTGCAGATCACGATCAAGATCCAGATCACCATTGCCTTCTGTAAGTTTTCTTTTGTGGGTTTAGGCAGTCTTTTTAACCATGTAATCAATATTTTTTTTAATATTTAACTGGTTTGAATTAGCATTTTGCTTGATAGTGGCTGAACTTTAGGGATGTTGCCTCTGTAGATCTTTCTTGCTAAAAGCAACAAATAAATTGCATGATCCATCTATGATAGCTAAAAGTGAAGTTTTAAATAGTTTGGCTTCTGTTTTGGTTTTGATGGCAATAATTTCAGTAGTAAAATGTTTAAATTGTCATATAAGAATCTCTTTATTTAATCCCCGAACTGGTATCTTGGTTGCATAAAGTCTTTTTAGGTGTATTATCTGTTTTATATTCATGTTTCTATGAGGTAATGTTGGCATTCTGCAGCGTGAGAAACAACTGAGCAAAAGCCCTAAGAAGCGCAGTGCAAGCAGGAGTCCTAGCAGGAGCAGGAGCAAGAGCTTATCCCGGTCTTGTCTCTTTTCCAGCATGATAGTGTTTCTTAATGTCATGCTAACTCATATTTGCGTTTATGGAAAAAGAAAAATTGTATATATTTTGCTCACATTTCACTGTGCTTGTTGAGATTGTTTTGGCATCTTCTTTTGTGTGTGTTTATTGCCATTGTCCTGATTCTGGTTTGGTATTTATTGACAGGTGATGGGATTGCAGGGCTAGTTGAATGCGCGGACCTTGGAAGGTGTGACCCAAATGGAGCATTCAACTTAGCTTAATAAATTATCGTTATAATTGGAAGACCATGTGTTAGCTTTCTGTAAACTGCAATATCAGGACGGTTCTCTGAGTGTTGTCAATTGCTTTATAGAACTCATTTAGTTTCCATGAATTTGAACTTGGTTCTTGAATACGTTGCTTGTAAGAGATTGAACGATATTTATCTTTTCTGAACTGCATATGTACCTAGTTGTGTGAGATTGTCGATTTCATAGTTTTGACATATGACTTAGTCTTCTTGGGTCAATATTATCAACGTAGTTGATATAAAGCTGTTTGCTGATATAACTTAGCGGGCGGTGAGAAATTAGGGATATTCGTCCTGGTACTCGATATAAGATGCTTGGCTTCTGAAAGGGAAATGTCCTGCTCTGGAGTACTGAAAACTTTCTGGATTTCTCTTTGGCATTGTCCCATGGATGCTCTTGCACTGCTTCTCGAGTCCTTGTTCTTTGTTTGGGAACAAAGTCCTTGCTGGGTGCTATGATTAATTTCGAGCAGGTGCAAGTACTAGTTGGAGGATTCGTGATCGCATGGCGTGGGTGGGATTGATTCAGCTATCCATGGTCCATGAGTCTCCTATATTTGCAGTCCTCAGTGGAGGTAGTTTACCTATTTATTTTTTGGTCAGAAAATGCGACTTGCATTACGAGATAGTTTACTTAACGCCGTGTGGTTAAGTACTCCAGAGCTGGGCCTAGTGGTCGAGGGGAAAAAATAACAAATGAAAAGAAAAAAATATAGAAAATTAAAAATATTATAAAGGAGAAATTTCAAATAATAGTCTGTTTTTATTTTTTTAAATGAGGACTTAAAGTGAATCTAGTGAATCTTGTTTTAAATGAGATCTTAAAGTGATTAAATCGCTTCAAAAAAAGAGGGGCATGTTCGTTCTTTACTATTTTTTTAATTTTTTTCTCTCTCTTTTCTTTTTCTTCTTTTCGTTTCCTCCTCTCCATCTCCCTCTCCACCGTCGTACGCACTTCCACCTGTCAGTCCCCCATCTCCCTTCCATTCGGTTTCGCCGCCGGCCACCGAGGTCCTCGATCCTATAGAACACAGCGGTGCAACGGAATGTTGCGGCCTCCGTCTCTCGCACCCTACACGTCTTGATTCTCAGGATGATTCTCCTCCTCGCTAGGCAGCTGGAGCCGAAGAGCCTTTGCCGGTCCATCTTCCACAAGACCCAGTTCGTCCAGTGGCCCGACTCACACGGCATCCCGACGAGGGACGTGCGCGGAGGGAGCTCGAGGTGGCACAGCTCGAGAAGGACGGTGCAGGTGGATAGTGATCGGTGAGTTGCTACGGTATTACCTTCTTCATTTTCGGCTAAATGGAAAAAGAAAAGAAGAGAAACTTGACTGCTTCATAATTTGCACAGCATTCATCACGATTAGCAACGGATTCTCCTGCATAGCGTTCGCTGGTGCGCCGAGGGAGGTCTCGTAGACATAAACAAGGTGAGGTGCGGTCCCTCTGGTCCTACCATTTTTACTAAGTCGCGCCTCGATCATTCGCAGACGAAGAGCGAAAAAAAGTTCAAGTGCGTCTCAAGCTTCACTGTCCACCTGCACGATGCTTCTCGATCTGCTGCTCGGCCTGTTTCTTCTCCGCCGCGAGCTTCTCGATCTTCTTTCTTTGCCTCTTGGTGACCTCCTTGAGCGTAGCGTACACCACCTTGCCGGCGCCGTCCAGCAACCAGCCCACGACCTTGGGTCCTTCTCGAGTCGCGCCGTCTCGAACTACCTTTGCGCCTTCCCCCTCAGCACGTCCCTCATCGGGATGCCGTGTGGTTCGGGCCACTGGAAGAACCGGGTCTTGCAGAAGATGGATTGGCAGAGGCTCTTTGGCTCCGGCCGCCTGGCGGGGAGTCGCTCCTCGTCGGCGGTGGCATCGTCCAAGAGCTTGTCGTAGTACAGAGTGCGTGAGATGGAGGCCATGGCGTTTCGCTGCACCGCTGTGTTCTAGAGGATCGAGGTGTTTTTTCGGGCCGTGGTGGTCGGCGGCACCGGCGGAGGGGAGGGAGATGCAGGACTAGCGGGTGGCAGTGTGTATGGCGGTGGCGAGAGAGATGAGGGGGAAAAAGAAATAAGAAAAATAAAAAAAAGGAAAGAAAAGAAAAAGAATTTTTTTTTAGAAAAAACAGTAGATGACGAAAATGCTCTTCGTTCAGGTCCTTATTTGAAACGATTTAAGCATTTCGAGCCCTTATTTAAAATAATATCCACCTCGTACCTTTATTTGAGAAAATGAAGGCGCTTTGGACTCTTAGTTGGAATTTTTCGTATTATGACATGTAATTTAAAAAAAGTTAAGTTAGCGTCAGTCAAATGGATTGAATTCACATAAATATAAAAAAGTTCAGAACTGAATTGATACAATCGTAATAAATTTAAAAAATTAATGTTAGCATTAGTCAATGTTATGTCCATTTTCCGTATAAACAATGATATGACTCCATCCCACAAAGCTCTCTCTTCTTTTCTCTCATAATGATTTTGAAATTTTCGTCCCTAATTAGCATTCAAAATATAGCATGACTACTGAATTTATATGTTCTTCATCTTCATCCATCTATCAACTTAATCTTTTATGTTGGACTTTTAAACATAGTATTAGAGCTAGTTCTTGAAGGATGTATCGCAAAATCGATTCAGAACGAACACTATGATTCTGTTTTCAGTCGCATAACATGTTACAATTATCAGTAAAAAGCGAGCATAATATATATGTATTAAATGGGCCTAAAATCGAAGCCTACCTGAAATCCCTTCGGACCAACTTAAATAAAAGCCCTGCTCGTTGACCGGGCAGCTGGACACCCGTGTTGAGCGCTCCCGAACCCCCGCATTCCGTGCCCGGTGTGATAAACAAGAGCCCCGAAGTATTCGCCAACTCCAACCATTCTGCCTCGGTTTATTTTGGGCTTATATCGACTCGTGAGCGGATCCTCTGCCTTGATGATATCAGGGCAGGGAGTGCCTTGGTCAATCCCATCCATCCGTCAATCAACGGACGGATAGGATTGATGGGAGCAAAAAGTGACCAAAAAAAATCGGCCAACCGCAATTTTTTTTTTATCGTGGCCGTCCGTGATTGAACGGACGGCCACGATCACATCAGGGCACCCCTATCTTCAGGGCAGAGGATCCGGATCCGTATCCACTCACCTATATGCTTACAAGTAACTTCCTTTGAAATATTAATCCAAACTAAAACCGGGACACAACAAGATACAATGATCAAAAGCGAAATCCCACGAAACCATATGGGGCCAGAAACACGACATAATCCCACGTTGGGTGCTTGTTTTTGCTTGGGCAGGTAAGGAGATCACACTGAGGACGTGCTCTGTAGTGTACGAGATGGAAAAGACTGATCATATGTCTAGAAAATCCAATCCGAGACGCCTGACCGGAATTAAGGGGTGCAGGTGGGTACGCTCAGCGAGCCAATCAAATCAAGTGAAAACGAGGCGAGGAAATGCCGTAAACCACACAAGAAGCACCCAAGAATCGCTTGGTCTATATGAGAGGAGTCTTCCTGGACCACACCACGGAATACCAAGTCGAGAACGCAAAACTTCTTGTTGTCTGTTAGTACATGAAGGATCATGAATGAGAGAAGGGGCCCAAGATGTTCTTGATAACTCTCTCTCTATCTCTCTGTAACACACATTTATTCCCGAGCTGTGGATGATGAACTAGTTTAACTTCTGTGTGTGTGTGTGTGTGTCGGTGATTGTCAGTCCAACGTTTAACGAAAGAGAAAATGTGGAGGCTCAGATTCTTGCTGATCCTTGCGGCGCAATCAGCTCTAACTGCTGTCTTTGGAGCTGAAACATACAGCCGACATGACTTCCCGCCCAGATTCGTGTTTGGTTCTGGCACATCGGCTTACCAGGTTTTAGCAACTTCCAACTTTGTTTCACTTCTGAGACAGTATTGACAAGTTTCGGGAAAACTACAGCCAATGCTATCCGTGCGTTTGTTATCGACTTACATGTTTTGTTCATCGGTTATGATTAACTAAAGATGTGTGCCGTGTGAATAACAGGTCGAAGGGGCAGCAAATGAAGATGGAAGGACGCCCAGTGTCTGGGACACCTTCGCCCACGCAGGTGACGCTCAATCTAAACATTCATAGTTTGTGGCAAAAACTGTTATCAGATGGGATGGTAAGAATTTTCCCATCAAAGGATGAATACAATACCTGCTAAACAAAAACAGATTTAGCTGCGCTTATTACAGGGTATAGCTCTCCCGATTTAAGCCTACCGTTTAGTAGATCTCATCCAACTACTGCTGCTTGTGACTAATGGCCACGTCGATATGGAAGCGAGAGCATTCTGTGACATAACCATACTGGCAAAGCATTCATGTCATTTGTACTCGAGATGATTCTGCTGATCTTAGAATGTCGAGCTATCTAGCACATTACATCAGCTTCTCCAATCACAAAAGCAGTTATTCTCTTGTGCACTCTAAAGGGCGATAGAGTGAACAGTATTGTGGCGATTTGCGGTTAAACATTTGTTCTTTGGTCGACAGTTTAACGAAAAGAGAAGAAACCCGCTTGATTTTCCAGGTTTTGCAAATGGAGCTACCGGAGATGTAGCTTGCGATGGGTACCACAAATACAAGGTGCGACCCTTGTCGACAGTTCTCTTCTTCCAAGCATAAATCACAGAACAAGATATCACATTGATTATGGAAAGCTAAATAAATTTTTTTCACTATTTTCCTCAGTCATGCCTATATTACATGATCGCCAGGGATTGTATGTTTGTGGGCTATGTTATGTCTATGCATTATGAGGCACTTCCCTT
This sequence comes from Rhodomyrtus psidioides, assembly GCA_021437785.1. Lineage (NCBI taxonomy): Eukaryota > Viridiplantae > Streptophyta > Magnoliopsida > Myrtales > Myrtaceae > Rhodomyrtus > Rhodomyrtus psidioides. The sequence continues at coordinate 1,528,234 of JAILYB010000068.1, forward strand.
TCTTGCAGGAAGATGTTCAACTCATGGTGGAGACAGGCCTAGATGCCTACAGGTTCTCAATTTCATGGTCCAGACTCATCCCACGTAGGAACTCGCAGTTTAACTCGGAAATTTAAGCTAACACAGTATGCATTTTATATCCTTTTCTGAAGCATCAGACGACATTGTTCTTTCTCTTTTGCTCCTCCAGATGGCCGAGGTCCGGTGAATCCAAAGGGTCTGCGGTATTACAATAACCTCGTTGACGAACTTACTAAAAACGGTCAGTGCAGAATCCGGTTGAGAAATGCCAGCGAATTTAATGCCGATTTGCTTACAGAGGTTCCCTATTGTCCTGCTAAACTGTTTCTTTAATGATGTTGATGGGCAAGTAGGTATCCAACCGCATGTCACTTTATCCCATTTCGACTTGCCACAGGAACTCGAGGACGAGTATGGAGGCTGGGTTAGTCGTAAAATCGTGTATGTTTACTGATCCTTGCTGGTCTGAGTTTCAATCTTTTTCTGCTCCTCCAGGGGATATAATTAGCATTAAAACTATGAACTACCATGAGATAAGAAGCAAAAATGCATAACTCAGCATGTTTTCCTGATACTGGAAACCAAAAACAAACAACCAAAACGAAATCATTGGTAGTGTAGTTTGAAACCAAGACTTGCCTGTGTTGAGAAGAAACTCTCCATTTCTGGTTGCAGAGAAGATTTCACGGCCTATGCGGATGTATGCTTCAGGGAGTTTGGCGACCGTGTTCGGTATTGGTCTACTGTGAACGAGCCAAACGTTTTTTCCATCGGAGGATACGACCAAGGGATTGCGCCGCCTAAACGGTGTTCTCCTCCGTTCGGGTTCAACTGCACCAAAGGCAACTCCTCGTCCGAGCCATATCTCGTTGTTCATAACGTCTTACTAGCACATGCATCGGTTGCAAAACTTTATAGAGAGAAATATAAGGTATGCTAATTAGTTACAGAAATGTCTTGTGCCCTCGGAGTGAAGGAAAATGTCGTTTCTCCGCTTCATATGTTTTGCGGCCTATTGATGGATTTCTAAGGCGAAGGAAGCGAATTTTTGGCCTCTTTGTTTCGGATCCTGAATTTGTCCTTCCTTTTGATATGTTGAAACTAAAGGAAAGTCCATTATTTGGCTTTGGTGCATTGACATGGTGTTGCAGGTGAAGCAGCAGGGTTTTATAGGTCTCAGTGTTTATGCTTTTGGGATTTATCCCCGCACGGACTCGACAGAGGACCTTATTGCCGCGCAGCGAGCCAAAGATTTCTTCATCGGCTGGTAGATTTCAAATTCTTATTGCTGCAGTTTTTTTCTGAATCAGCACGACTGCATTTCCTTGCTGGAAACAGATTCATGAAGAAAAGTTCTTAGGATTCTACTCTAAAGCGATCAGTTACTATGTCGGCTCTACCCTCCTAAGCCGAAGAACACATTTGTTTCCTAGGAAAGCACTATGGCTCGCATGAGTATTATATCTGGTACATTGACACATTCGAATGGGGATTTCTATGCTAAGCCAATAGAATTGTTAAATTGTTCAGATTGCTGATCCATTTCATCATAGTCCTCGTCCAAAGCAATTTCTCACTCGAAGTCGTGAGGATTTTCAAAAGCCCTCCAACACCTGCCATTGTAACTTTTTCAGGTTGATGCATCCTCTGATATATGGAGATTACCCAAGAGTGATGAAGCAAAACGTGGGGTCTAGACTCCCAGCCTTCACTCCTCTCGAATCGAAACAAGTGAAGGGTTCGGCCGACTTTATGGGACTGATATACTACACCTCCCTTACCATCGAAGATGAGTCCAGCAGCCTGGAGGCAGAACTCAGAGACTTCAACCTAGACATGGCCGTGCGATTTGTCAGTATGTTTTCCTACAGCGGCATTGCCCTTTACGTTGCTTGCTTCAGGGGAAAAGCTTTGCTTGAAGTTAAATGATGTTTCACTGGAGATTTTGCAGCAGCATAAATGTGAAAAGCCAGTGGAAGAATTAGCTGTCAAAGACATAGACTTAAGAAGCATTTGCATTTGCATAATTCACAATACATTACCCTGACAGGTGACCAAGTGTAGTGAAGCCGCCCTCGTGCATAATTTGTTAGCTTTCGCGTCGATATTGTGTGTAATTAATGGCAATTCCGCATGAACGAACTGCCGGAAATCAAACAAGTTACCATAATCCTTGGACATTTTGTGGTGCTTGAGGAACATTGCTAATACAGGGCCAGTCCGTATCTGACTCACTGATGTTTTCCTTTTCGGCAGCTAATGGAAACCCGTTGCAGTATTTTGAGGTGAGAATCGCTGTCCTAAGCGAGCAAAGTTGTGATCTTTCCTGTTTTCATCTTCTTCTCCATCCACCCATGGTTCGTTTGCAGCCTTATGTTTCTTATCTACTCTTACTTCTCCGTCCCATAGTTACAGATACCGATCATGCCGGAGGGTCTTCAGCAGGTGCTCGAGTACTTCAAGCAAGCCTACGGCAACCCTCCTCTCCTCATATATGAAAATGGTCTCTCTCTCTCTCTCGCTAAAGTCATCTCTTTCTTGCCACACAGATCCAACCGTTTGCTTCTCGTTAATCGACTAAGTTACCATGCATTGCAGGGCAGCAGACTCCACGGAATACGACTACGCAAGACACAGAACGGATTAGCTACATTCACGCACATATCGGAGCGGTGCTCGACTCCCTGAGGTGTGTGATTCTAAAACTCTCGGCCAAATCCATCAGTCTCTCTGAGATTTTCTTTTTCCTGGTTATGATGACGACCTACCTGGATCGTTCTCTGTTTTGTTTCGTGATTTTCATTGGGGGCAGGAACGGGTCGAACACGATAGGCTACTTCACCTGGTCCTTCCTAGACGTGCTCGAGCTGTTGGACGGCTACGAGTCGAGCTTCGGCCACTACTACGTCGATCTGGATGACCCGGATTTGAAGCGATACCCGAAGCTGTCGGCGGGTTGGTATGCCCAGTTCTTGAAGGGGAAAAGGGTCGGTCCTGAGTCCGGTACTCTCATCGGAATGGGGAACAACCCATCTACTGCCGACAGCCAGTGAAACCGAAACCTAGTCAATAGTCGCAGCTCAGGGAGCTTGATGTTATTTCCGTCGCACGCATTCCGGACACAAGACTTGTGATCAATGTTATGTTTGGTTGGACTTCCTCTCGCCTTAGTCAGTTCGGTGATGTATGGATACGTACCAATAATCGACATATTCAAAGCAAAACTTTCCAAGCTGCTTCAGAACATAGGCTACAGACTGGAAATAACACTGCAATTCTAGTCACCTCGTATGCACAGAACAGAATGCAACCAAGTCTATCAGAGAGAGGAAAGTCATTTGTTGATGTCATTATGTGTACACACTCAATGACCATTTATAACTTACACAACTGCCATCCGCGGTAGGGTTCAGCCTTCGATTTTCGGCCTCTTCACGATCAGCACGGTGCAATGAGCGTGATGAGAGCAGTAGTCGCTGACGCTACCCAAAATAGCTCTGCAGGGATAGGCGCGTCCTATTATCGTCAAACGACGCAAGGAAAAAGAGAGAGATCTACAAAAACCCGCCCAACGCAAGCTCGCCTAAACTAAAAACCGCTTCGCTTTCATGGTAAAAAACTTAGCCATCCCATTAACATGTGCTGAAGTGGGGAAACAGGATCAGAGAACATGACTTAATTTGCCGTGAGAACTTCTAAACTCTCTTATTTTACCTGAGCTTTGCCTTTTGGATACGAACCGAGTAAAGCGCGCATACCTTTTTATAGCGCCATGACCGTGGCTCCCAACAACTAGTACTGAAGCACGATGCTTTCCCACGGCATCGCAGAGAATGTTCCTGGCATCGCCCTCCATCACTTGGAAGGTCGCAGCGTGAACCTGCACGAGATCACCAAATGGTGGACCGTCAGATGTTGATTTCCAGTTAAGTTCAGATCCTCAGAGGCCCGTAAGACCACAGGTATTCATCCACAGGTTCATCACATCTCCAAATTGTGCACTGGCAATGACAAGTCAAAACTAACTCCGGGGCATCGCTTGCGGATGCAACTCGACTGAAACATTCCCTTTTCACGTCTAAGCGCGTAAACTATAAGGAGAATAATCTTTTTCGATTAATCTTTCTGGCCACGAGGTATCAAAGGCCAAGCTCCAAGAATCCACCTCAAACTATTACACCCACAATCGCAAAGACACTATTATCAGTGAAAATGTTGTTATGGTCGCAGCCTTATTTCGATTTGGGTTAAAAGGTCTGTCAATCTTGAGATCCTATCTATGTAGACCTTGGCACGCACGATCAAACGCAAAACGAGCACGGACATTAGAAGAACGATGACGAGAAACACACTGCAGACGCGGAATTTTAATTGATCATGTGCTTAGAGAGGTCTGAAGCGATTTACCGATCTGCTGTTACAAATGTCCTTGGCCTTCTGCATGACCCAACCAGCTATTTTCCTCAAGTCGGCATCGACCATCGGCAAGACCTCTATTACTCCTGCGATATCTCCAAGTTCAATTACCAAAAATCACCATCACAATAGACCGAGAGAGAATACTAGCTCACTTGACTCCCCCGGGAAGCACCCCCATAGAAAATAGTAAATGCTCAAAGTTTCAATTAACGAAAAATAGCACGCGGTGCGCCGAAAGACAAGCTGCGGATTACGCATAGCTTATACATTGGAAATGCACCATACTATAGGTCCTAAAAACACTTCGCTTCAACCGTTTTAAGTCGAAAAACGGTTAGTACAAGCGTCACCGTACTTCTTTGCACGAATTTCAAATTATGTCGCCTCCAATTTGCTGTTAAAGTGCTGTCCGTAACAAGTTTTAGGACTCAAAATCGTATCGCAAAGCTTTGCTTTCATTGGTGCTCTGCATTATACTACGACTTCAAAGCTCAGCGGTGAGGTTACCGGGACCGGCGAGGCCGATAGCAGAGGCAGGGCTGGGCTTGGCGTGGACGACGACGAGCTTGAAAGGGAAGTGAGGAGCGAAAGGTGCGAAGAAGTGGTCGACGGTCCACTGGAGAGCGTACAAGCTGAGCTCGCTCTCGTCCACCCCAACCACCATCACTTCTTGGTGGTGCCTCTCTTGTTGAGTCTCCTCCATGACTGATGTTAGCTATTCCTGGCTCGCGCTTCCCTGATTCTGCCGACTTCTGAGAGTCTTCGAGAGTAATCAGACGCTTCTTTATTGAAATCTCATCACACGTAAACCGACAGCCTGAAGCGGCTGACAGGAAGAGGTGAAGGAAGGTGGACGAGAGGAGTTGACGGGGGCTTTCGACAGGTGTTGAGAGAGTTTGAGAAGCCATCTGGAATCCGGAATCATCGAGACAAGGGGAAGAAAAAAGAGGGGGCGTCACATGTCGCCATATGAGACAACTAAAACCTCTCGTGGGTTAAAAGAGAAACTACAAGTAACATTGTGAAAGCCCACAAACGAGCCCCACCTCGAGTCCTGACAAGCAAGAAACAAATCACGATAAGATTTTCCCACGAAGTTATGTACTCGTGGACGGACTACAACGTATACAACTTGACCTGCTGTCCAAATTATATTGTACATTTAGGTCTGCGCCTTATTGAATGAATAATGGTGAAACATCTCCGGTATAAGTCAGGCCCATTACATTTGCACTTATTCAAGCGACACCCTTTGGTTTGTCCAAGACTCCTAGTGCTTGATCTTGGGCTTCTTCACAATCATCACGGTGCAGTGAGCATGGTGAGCACAGTAATCACTCACGCTGCCCAGGACCGCCCTGGAAAAACAAGAGAAGGCAAACGGGCATTAGGAATTGATAACCACAACAGGCATAAGAGTTGAAACAATTTGGTTAGGCTCGTGGCAGTTAATCTCCACCACAATTGGCAACACGAATCCAATGAGCCATTTTGGCACTGTGTTGCTGAAGAGAGTGAGCGACTGTGTGTCAAAGACTATGTAGCAAGAAATCGAGGATAAGTATGGCTGAAGTGTGGCTGTACCTTTTTATAGCTCCGTATCCGTGGTTGCCCACAACCAATATGGAAGCGTGGTGCTTTTCCACAGCATCGCAGAGGACATTTCGTGCATCTCCTTCTACCACCTCCAGTACGACATCATTCACCTGTGGAAGAGCAAATTCATCAGAAAATATCCAAGGTAACGCCACTTTCTGAAGCACTCGAATGTGTTTACCAAGAAAAGCAATGTGTATAAGCTTCAGTATGAACCAAGTAGAATGAGAACCAACTAAATTTGAGAACAAATAATGCCGAAGCCACTCAATTAGAAATGAAAGGACAAAAAAAAAAAAAATATGTACATGCGCAAAGATATTAGGACATCACATTAGTCACTAATTCTTGTCCCTGTTTATGCAAAATGAAACTGCGAGAGTTAAGTTCTTAAAACTTTACCTTGTGTATCTAGAAGCACAAAAGTGTCATGGATTTATCCACTAAGTCACGACAAAACAAGCAATTTCCGAAATCCACCCAGAAATAAAATATATTCTCAAATTAATCTTCGGGGCATCAAGGCATAGAGCATGGGCAGCATGTTGTAACAGAACCAGGGGACATCTGTTTGCTAGGCATGAAGTTTTCTCCGATAACAGAAAGACAAGATGGTCGTCGTAATTGTCAGAGCTTCATGAAAAATTAATCAGTTAGTGCAACAGAACCTTCTGGTGCTCTTTCGACAAAAGACTCTTTATGGTGTATTTCTCCTCAGGTCTTCAGAAATGCTCGCATGGAAAGAATTTCAGAAGACATCTTCTCACGGCATAATGTCAAAGTACCAAGAAAAGGGATGCCGATTGAGTGGGCTACCATACGGTTGAATAGGTTGGACAGAGCATCCGAGGTGGCTAGGTTCAGGTCAATAGTCCACTTGGTGCTCTGGATTTAGCATTGCCTCAAACCAGGGGGCTAGGCCATAATATGAGGAGTCAAGGGATAGCTCAAACTCCTGTGAAGATAATATGGTATAATCTAAGTAAAGCTAGCTACTGTGTGAGCTAGCGAGGGTAAGGACCCCTTTGATTGCATATACGGATAATTGGTTCAGGTTGATTTCCCTCACCACCTCTTTGATGAAATCAAATTTGTTCATAGGAGTAGTAAATAATCACCTAAGCTGTCGAAAAAGGCCAAAATCCAATCCCAAATAGCAATAAAGCTTCACAAGTTGAATTGTCTAGGATCATCAAGTTAAAGCGCTTATAAGATGTCAACTTAAAGATAATCATTCAACTGATTATCTCTTGATCCATGTATCTTCTATCTGCAGCTACAATCCATTCGACAACATATTTAGCTAAACTACTAAACCGAGATAGGACTGGGACTTGTTTCCTCGTCCCACAGCTTTCCTCTGGCAGTAACGCCAGCAACATGCAAAAACTCAGCTTCTATGATCCTGAAAAACTAGCCGCCATCCAAGTCGAGACTATCAGACCTTACCAACTTACTAGCGCAGATCTCCTTGGCCTTCTCCAGAACTCTGGCCGCAATCTTCTTGAGATCCGCCTCCACGAACGGCAGAACATCAGCAGTGCCTGCAGATTCCAACATAGAAACCAGGAAAATCACAGCCGAATCCCTCTCATCACGAACGCGAACTAAAACTCACTAAGCTCGAAGCATCGCGAGCACAACACCACTCCAACGGTGCATATACGACAGCGAGGGAAACAGCGAAGAACTGAGGGAGCTCGTGATTACCAGGGCCGGCGAGACCGACGGCGGAAGAAGCGGAAGGCTTGGCGTGGACCACGAAGAGCTTGAAAGGGAAATTCGGAGCGAGGGGAGCGAAGAAGCGGTCGAGAGTCCACTCCAGAGCGTACGTGCTGTGCTCGCTGTCGTCGATCCCGATCACCATCGCCGGCTTCTCTGCCATCGCCGCTCGAGCTGGATGGATTCGTCCGGTTGATTGTTTCAATTGAGGAATGTAATCAGAGTTCGATTCGACTTTGGTCTGCGAGAGTTAAAGCAGGAGAGAGTGCGTGTGTGGTGAATCTGTTCTCGCAAATGATTCGGAGAGAGAAAGCCAAAGGGAGGCGGGTAATTATACGCTACACCCGCTCTCAGTTTTATAGCATTTGTGCTGGACGCGTAGGAGCCGTCCATCAGCACCGATTTATAGCAACGTGTTTGTCAATATGCGGCTGTGGGGGCAATTGCGTTTGCAGCACGTGTTTGTCCCGGTGCGGCTACGTGAGATACCTCACTACGGCTAAATGGGATGGGAGGCAACGCAACTATAATTGTTGAGTCAAATTTCTAGTTTGGGAAAATGACCAAAATAGTCCCTGAAACTATCATTAAATATGCAATCTCGTCCATATACTTTCAATTTGACACAAATGATCCCTAAACTATTCATAAATGGCCAATCTCATCCTTCTGTTTATTCAAAGCATTAACTGATGATGTGTACCGTTAACTAATGATATGGAGAGCTGAGTTGGATTTACAAAATTATGACTCAGTATATACTTTTTAAAAAAGATTTTTTCCCATAAAATTAGGGTTTTAGAATGAATATTCTTCACAATCACGTCCTTGCCAACCAAAAGGAAGAAAAAGAAAAACGCCGTTCTTCCTCCTCCTCAATTGCACACCTCTGCAGATCTCTTCCTTCCAACCAAAAAAAGAATTGCAGATTTCTTAAAATGTTTGGATCGACAATAAAACGAATATGGATGGGTTGAGGTCAACGCCGGCAACGATTCGGATCTAGGGATTGTGGAGGGCGCACCATCCCCCTTTGCTGGCGGAACTCGTAGAGGCGCGCACACACACGGGTTGATTGAAGAGAAGAGGATGCTCGTATAGGTCCCTGATTTTAGTGTGGTCCCAACTTTTACTTTCGATGTCACTAATTGTGGTCATCTTTTGGGTAAGTCTTTCGTCACACTCTCGCTCTCTTTCGTGAAGGTCCTGGGTATGTATAAGTAGGGATTCTAAAAGGATGTTGTGTTCTTTATGTTCCTCCATGACTTTAATTTAGGGTTAATTACGATTTTCTTGAAGATGTGTTAGTTAGAACTTTCTCATAACATGAAAATGCACAATTTATTGTAAAGTGGGAAGCATGTTGTGTTACACAATCCCCTATAAGAGTATTAAAAACAATATCGAATGCACTGCGAGTTTTGTTACAATATTTTAGTGTGGTCCCAACTTGTCGTAGTCGTTGTAGCTTTTTCATGATTTTTTAGATGACTTGCATAATCTTTGTCTTCTAGTATTAAGATTATACAATAAAAATATATTGACTATGTCCCTTTTCTATATTAATTTCACTGATTTTTATGTGTAACTTTTTATGGATTTAAATGGCTGATGAGACATTTTTGTTTACTTTATGGGTCGGCGGTAAGTTTGTTCGTGATAAAGTAGTAGAATACGTTGATGGTCATAATAGTGAGTGGCTTTATGATCCCGATAAACTGAGCTACTTTGAGATTTTGCACTTGGTGCAAGATATGTGATACTCTAATATTGAGAAACTCTATTATTTAATGCCGGGGAAGAATTTTGAGAATGGCCTGAGATTAATTGAAGATGACACTTTGGTACAAGAAACGAAAGGATTGTGGGAAAATGATGGTGGTACATGTGAGATATTTATTGAACATAGTGAATACACTGATGATGGGAGAGTTAAGAGATTGATGAACGTAGAAGAAGATGAGGGAGTTGTAATGCTCACTGATTAGCAAAATCATGAAATTGAAGATGATGAGCTTGTTGAGGTCCCATGGTTATCTGACAATGAAGAAGAAGAACTTCAAGCGGCTAGAGGGAAAATTAGAACTTTTAAGGCAAAGAATGCATATGGAGTTGCTAGGTTGTTGGAGATGCCTACTGAAATAGATGTTGAAGTGGAACAAAAAAGGAGGAGGAAAGAGGCTTTAACTACCCCTGGTACAAGAAGGATGTCTATTTAAAGACATACAACCACTACTTGGAAGCAATGAATGGTGATAACCTTTGGCCTTCCAGTGATAGAGAACCTTTGGTGGCACCAATGCCTCGGGTTATGCCTGGTAGGCCTAAAAAGAAAAGGATAAGAGAGGAAGGAGAATCCAAGAGTGGATTCAAATTGTCAAGACAAGGCACAAAAATCACATGTCGTTTGTGCTTCAAGTGAGGTCACAACTCAAGGAATTGCTCGTTGAAACAAAAGAAAAAGGTGAGGTTTATTCATCATGTATCTCTAATTTTTGTCAATATTTTTTACTTTATTTTTTTAATGAATAGGATGAAGAGAAAGTCGAACAGAGAGAAGCCATCGCATTTGTCACAGAGATGCATTGTAACAATGCCACCACTCAAAAGGTATTCTTGAAATTACTTTTAAAAAAATGACTATGTACTTGAATAATTATAAGTACCATTTTAGCTTGAGTATTGTTGTTCTTAATAGCTTGGACCAGAAGGGAGTCAAGCTTCTTCTCTACTAAGGAGTACCAACTATGATGTGGTCAATGCTAAGAACATGGCGAGTACATCTCGCAAAATTTATCACTACAATTGGACTAGAGGTACAATCTTATGGTAGTAAACTTGTTATGTAAAGGTAAGACATTTGGTTGATTGATGCATTTCTTTTGTAGCGGCAAAAGGCGTGCATCATGAAAAAGAAGCAAGAAGATCAGAAACAAGCTGCGGAGCATTCGAACAATTTTGGAAGCGTTGGATTAAGAAGATCTCCAAGAAAGAGGAAAATTGACTAGAAGTATCTTCTTTTTTTTTGGGGGGGTCAGAGAAGTAGCTACTTGAATAGTTGGAAATAGGATGAGTTCTAGTACTTTTTGTTGATACGATCCTTGAGAATTGAGATCAAGAGATGGAGTTCGTTTTTTGTAGTTCTGGAAATGTTTAAGAGATGGCAATGATGTTGTTAAGAGCACAAGTATTCTGAGCAATAATTTTTTATTTTTTGGTAGTACATTCGATATTTAAAAAGAAGTGCCTTAATTTCATTTGATCTATTAGTGTAAAAGAGTACAACCAGTATTCTTGAATAGTTGTTTTGTGCACTTGCGAGTGATCCTTGTTTGTAATTTGTTTTTTTGTGCATTTGTAAGAATTTGTTTTTTTATCACCGCTTCAGTAGAGTACGTTTGAGCGGAGCTTCACCAAAAAGAGACATAATAAAGGTGATTTCTGTCTGCATCCCCACTTTCAAATGGTTTGATAGCCATATGCAGGTGGTCTGCATACCTCCCAATTCTTTCTTTCAACTTTCAATAATAAAAAGCGTAGCTTGTTCAGAGATAGACATGGATTTTCCTTCTTAACAACTTCGATGAATTTTCATTATTAGAACATCAATTTTCATCGCTAACAAAGCAATGAATGATTTTAACATTTTCATTCACAAAACCAATTGTCTATTGCAACAAATCATGACCACAAGGCCTAATGCTAAATTTCTCACTATTTGTCTACTGTTACATATCTGACCATGGGAGTGTCAAACTAGAATTGGATCGATGTCGCACTGAAAAGATAATGTGATAGACCAGACTACGAAGAAGAAGATGATCGAGGGAAGAATCTGGATTGGACTCAGAATTCATCTGCTTTTGCTCCTGCTCCTTGAAGATGGTATAATTATAGCACCCTCTTTTCCTTCTCCTCAAGGGACAAACCTGCTCCGTACTAGAGCACTACAAGGATGTCCAACCATGCCACTTTTGCCACAGGTTTCAGCTTCATGTGTCTAATTGAGCCTTCATCTTCATTTCTTGCTCTCTTTCCTTCTTCACTTGTTGCATGTCTTCTAGCTTTTTTGGCCCTGAAATTTTGGTCTGGAAAGAATAGGTATAATCAGTTTACAAGTCTCCAATTGCCAAGTCGTGAACAATATCCCAGTAGTATATGGACTCTATACCTGTGTCATCCATCCAGAGTTCAAGCTTATAGCCGCCACAATCTGGAAGAGCCAGATCGCTCGAAACGCTACCATCTTCAAACGCCAGCCACCAAAGCTCGTGATGATAGTTGCTTCAATTGTCATTTTACACCAAAATTACTCGAAATTTAAAAGAAGGACGAAAGAGAAGGAGAAGAGAAGGAGAGTCTGACGAAAGATTTGGCCAAAAGATGAAAACCTCCACAATCAGGGACACTGAAATTGAAAAGCTCGTGACTTGTACGGGCTTTCTCTGCTCTTCAATCAACCCGAACGTGCGTGAATCGACGAGCTCCACCAGCAAAGGTGGTGGAGAATCCTCCACAATCCCTAGAACAAAATCGTTACCAGCATCGACCTCAACCCATCCATCTTGCGTCTGTCGTGACTTGGACGGAAGATCGCTCCATAGCTTTGCGGGACCTATACGAGCATCCTCTTCTCTTCAATCAACTCGTGTGTGTGTACGCCTCCACGAGCTCCGCCAGCAAGGGAGGGTGGCGCGCCCTCCACAATCCCTAGATCCGAATCGTTGCCGGCGTTGACCTCAACCCATCCATATTCGTTTTATTGTCGATCCAAACATTTTAAGAAATCTGCAATTCTTTTTTTCGTTGGCAGGAAGAGATCTGCAGAGGTGTGCAATTGAGGAGGAGGAAGAACGGCGTTTTTCTTTTTCTTCCTTTTGGTTGGCAAGGACGTGATTGTGAAGAATATTCATTATGAAACCCTAGTTTTATGGGAAAAAATCTTTTTTAAAAAGTATATGCTGAGTCATAATTTTGTAAATCCCACTCAGCTCTCCATGTCATTAGTTAACGGTACACGTCATCAGTTAACGCTTTGAATAAACAGAAGGATGAGATTGGCCATTTATGAATAGTTTAGGGACCATTTGTGTCAAATTGAAAGTATAGGGACGAGATTGCACATTTAATGATAGTTCAGGGACTATTTTGGTCATTTTCCCTTCTAGTTTTAGATAGACAGATGCGATATTAAAGGGTAGCTAGCAATGATTTTGATAAAAGAAAATCAATTCCGATCATACTTGGTTTTCTATTCTGTTCTCTAGATGAGTTTTAAAGATTAAAATACTTTTAGTAACTGCAAAAAAATTCTATTCTTAAAATAGAGATATATTTGATAACTATACGAAATTTCTGTTCTCGAAAATAAATTTTCTTCCCAATGTTTTTTCATTTAAGTCAAATAATTAGGTCTTGTCGCTATAAAATTAACCTATATAGTATCACTAATAAAATGAATATAGATTATGCATAATCATAATTAGTCTATTTCGTGAAGCATAAAGGCATATGCAAGATCCTTAAGAAAGAACATAAGCTCAACAGGCAATTTGCACTTGATTTTTTGCCACGAATTTGCACTTAAACACTTCTATATTTAACCAAACTCATACCCGACTTGACCCGTATTACTCAAATTTTTTTTATATTTAACCAAATCATGCCATACTTGTTTCTTATAATTTGTTAAGAATGCAATACAAATCTAGAGAATTTTTTTTTTGAAAAAATTATTTGTTTTTTAAACATAAAAATTAGTTTTAAACTAAATTATTTAATTATTATAAAAAGTTACTTTTTATTTTTAAAAAGTATTTTTATTTTATTTTTATTTTTATTGTCTACTTTCTTTTTCTTTTTTAGATCTTTGTTTCCGAACACCGGAATTTCTATCAAACAACGGTTCAAAATTATGCCAAAAATCGAGTCAATGACAATTTAAATCAATTAAAAGGCGGAATTAATCCAATTTTGGAATTTTTAAAATTAGAAAATAAAAGCGCATCAGACAATGTCAAAAGACTCAAAACATGAGAACATCTCCAAAGGTAGAAAGAATCCAATTTATGACCTGGTGTCGCGACCCGTCCAGAAGCGGACGCGGCTAATGGATTACCGATCGCGGGTCTTGGATCGGCGCGGGCCACGTTGGCTTCCTGCTCGTGGACTGTGGGTGGCACGACGGTAAGCCAGGAAGGTCGGGTGAGGCGTGGTGGTGTCTGGATGGAAGCTGGGAGGGGCGGCTCGGGTGTCGACGGTTTTGTTTAGCCGCGCGACTTCATGCGGGAGAAGAAGTTGTAGAAGGTATCCCTTGAGTTCGCTGGTGGTGACGGATAGTGGGCTCGGCGGCTCACACACGGTGATGGCGTCGGAGCTGTCGGTCAGCCACTCGAGGTGACTGAGAATGACCGTCGAGGTCCAGATGACCACAAGTCTCGAGTGTCAGAACCGGTGGCGGCAAGGGGGATGGCCTCTAGACATGGTAGTCGGCAATGAGTGAGGCGAATGACGAAGGCTGATCCGATCGCCTTGTAGTGCTGCAGATTAGTGTTTTTTTTTTTTTATGTCGACGGCTCGTATCAGCGGAAGAAATGATGGTCTCCTCTTATCATCCGCCTGGGTCGTGAGTCTTCTCCCTAGAGGAGGAAGATTCCCTCATTTTTTATGCATTGTCATTGCTTCGTGTGCTGCCCTTGCACAATGGTCCCCCACACTTGTCGTCCCCCTTTGCTTTAAAATTATTAGGCCGCCGCTCCCTTTTTTTTATTTTCTCCCTTCGCAAATGATACGCCCATCCCTTTGCTTCCCCCATGGTACTCTCTCTTTCCTTATTTTTCTATTCTCTCCTCTTCTTGTCCACGACGTCCAGAGCTCCTCCTCCCTCTTCTTTTTTTTTTTTGTTTTTTCATTCCCCTCTTTTCTTTTCATTTCTTTACTCTTCCACCCATTCCCTCTCTTTTCTTTTTTACTTCTTTATTCTTCCACCCAACTTTCTTTATTCTCCCACTCCACTTCACTATCCATCATCCGTCCAAAATGACATCTCCAACGTCCACAACTAAAACATAAAATAAAATAAAATAAAATAAAATAAAATAAAATAAAATAAAATAAAAATAAAAATAAAAATAAAAATAAGAACCACGCGTACAATCCCTCCATTGTGTGAACAATTTAATCAAATTTCAACGTAGGGCAATCAAATCGGATGTCGAGACTTCAAAATTACAAAAATTACAAATTAAAAGACATAATATGATAATTTTTTTTTTCGATTCGGGTTTATGTTTGTGAAGGAACATAGTGACCCAAGCCGTATTTTCAAGATTTAAAGTGACACACTCGAAGAGGAAATTAAAATAAAATTATTGAATATTTTTGTGCATTTTTCTGACCATGAATAGTATTTTTCTGATTTTTTTTGTTATTTTTAATAATTCAAAAAAATTATTAAAAATTACGAAAAATATTTTTTTTGTTCCAAATTGGCTCTTGAGGCTAGGCCAAGGCTCCCAAAGTTGATTTTACAATTTTATGATTTTTTTGCTATTTTTAATTAATTTTTAAAAATAAAAATAAAAATCACAATAATAAATGGTCAAAAATCAGGTGTCAACAGCTGCCCCTCTTTGAGAGGAATCTCGTTAGAGGTTTCTCTCAAAGATAAGGTGGCACCTGATTCATAACCGACTCAACTGGGAAAAGAAATGCTATGACATTGGATACTTAAGCCTTTTGATGAATGTTCAAATTAATCATCGGTTTACTCCAACAACTTGAACATGGGCCGGGATGAGAGAGACTTACCTGAAGCTCACCTGTCGGATGCTGCTGGTTGCGACAACTTTCAAGAAGATATCTAGGACTTGTTTCAGAAAATCCTAGGGAGATTAAGCTCTGACCTGTATGGTAGGTCATACCATTATGGGATTCCTAACTGGTAGGAACCTAAGGAAGGCGCATCCCACGCTTTGGGATTTGCCAAGGATTTTGATCGGTATGGTGGATCGGACCTTTGTGTTGATCCTTACGGCGGTATTTACTAATGAGTTGACCCTTATGGCGGTTTTTACCATATTCGACCCTTCAGGCGGTATCTACCATTGAGTTTAGTTTGATCCTTATGGCGGTATCTACCTTGAATTGACCCTTCAGGCGGTATCTACCTTAAGTTGACCCTTCAGGCGGTTTCTACCTTTGATTTGACCCTTCAGGCGGTATCTACCTTGAATTGACCCTTCAGGCGGTATCTACCTTAAGTTGACCCTTCAGGCGGTTTCTACCTTTGATTTGACCCTTCAGGCAGTTTCTACCTTAAGATGACCCTTCAGGCGGTTTCTACCTTTGGTTGATCCTTCATGCGGTTTCTACCTTTGTTTGACCCTTCAGGCGGTATCTACCAATGATTTGACCCTTCAGGCGGTATCTACCTTTGTTTTGACCCTTCAGGCGGTATCTACCTTTGTTTGACCCTTCAGGCGGTATCTACCTTGTTTGGCATTGAAAAGGGGTCTCATGACGAGGGTTCTCCACGTCCGATGAGACTGCCTAAATTTTGGAAAGGGGTCTCATGACGAGGGTTCTCCACGTCCGATGAGACTGCTCGATTTTGAAAAAAGGGTCCTGGGACGCGGGTTCTCCAGGTATCCTGCAGAAGTTTGAGTCTGAAATATTTTTTTTTTCACCAAGAAAATGTTAGTAATCTTTGGGAAGACCACGGCTGTCCATTTGACAAAACCGTATGACTTAAGTTTTAATCATGAAATGTGCGTTTTGATGCTGGAGGTTATCCAAAACATTCTTGCAACCTGCAAATGTGATCACAAATTCCTTGCGTGGAAAATCTGGATCAAACAATTTGAAATTTCAAAAAAGAGTTTGTTCAAAACATCTATTGGAGAATTTCTCATCCAAGAGGGCTCCTCACCGCTCTGTGATAATGGTCTTTTGTAAGGAATGCGCTCAACTTCCTACTAACCTGTGCCTATGTTTTAGGATCATTCGCAGCGCATACATTTCGATCGGTCGGGAGGTCTTCCACAGGACCGTAATGTTGGACTTGGATATTGGTCTTCAAGGGGGACTCACTTTGAGTCAAGGCCATTGAACGAAAGTTTTCACCATCTGCTCCGGGTTTACAAGTCAAGAACCCTGCAAAATGAGAAAGAAATAGTCTTGCTCGTACTTCTTCGAGCTAAGCTATATGTTAACCCAAGCGTCGTAGTCAGAGAAGACTGCTTCCGGGTTGTAACATTGGTGGGACTGGGACCGAAAAAGGCTTATTTTTGGCCCAGAATTCCTGAAGGGTTTGACATTGGTGATCATTGCAGATTTGACACCTGTCCTTTCCTTTCTGCATCTTTAGTCTTTGAGGTGTGCAACTGATTTTGAGGTGTGCATCAACTCTTTTAGAGAGCCTCTCTTGTTGCATTCAGAGAACGATAACTCTCTCTATGTCTTTGTTCTGCGCTCGGCACCATTTGAGGAGCAACCCTTTTGGATTTGGCTCCTTCGGGGATCTTTCTCTCTTCCCAACTAGGCTTCATTGGGGATCAAGCAAACAGCTTGCACGAGCATCGGCCTTGCTTTTACCAGGTACTTTGCTTTTTCGTGATGCCGGGGATTTTTATCTTTTGTTGAAATCCCGCCTTTTCTTTTCCTTTGGAACTACGATGTTCAGAAAATTGTGCTAGATATACAACTTGAATCATAGCACACTTGAACGCCGATATGAAATCTTTCTATAAATCCCATCTCTTGGATTCTTCCGTTCTTGGAGTGATGCAGTTTCCATCTTGAAACATGCCATGATCACCAACAGGGGTTTATGAAATGAATTTGCAGGCTCAACTTGGCTGTGCAAAGGATATGGTGTGTGGGATAGAGAAATGAATGCTTCTCGTCATCCTATGGCGCTTGGATTACCATATAAACAACACACAAAGATTAATGTTAGTCCGAGCAAGAAAATTTCTAACCATTTTCTCCTGATGCTGCTGGACTCACCTCCATTTTGCCCCGACGTGGGGTGGTTCTTGCCAGGGTTGAGAATGAAAACCGCCGTTCGAATGGGTTGGCAATGGTCACCTGTAGTGTTTGGGGATATGAAACGAATGCCTCCGTCATCCCAATCTATGTAATTGCTGCGAATAATCCCTACTTCCGTAGGTCTAGATTTTGCTATCTGATCCGCTCCATTTCTCTCTCAAGTGTGTATATGACGTGTTTGGATTAGGCTTTGCCTCTCGTCTTTTGAGAAAACGTCCTTTTGAAAGTTTTGAACTTTTGATTGGAAAAAATCTTTCATTTTCTCCAAAAATTTTACCCGTCAAGGGGATTTTACGATGCACCATGCATGTTCTATTCATGCTTTAGGTAACCTCCCGATTTAAATTATGAATATCGATGCATTGGAAAATCTTTATGCCGGCTGAGAGTATTCTGACATTTTTTATCTCCAGCTAACTGGGAAAAGGGATACTTACCTGCCCGTCGCAGCTGCGGATCCCTGTAAATTGTAAAAGAAGCATATCATTGTATGTTCACGAATTTTCCAAAAATAGAAACGATACATCCTACCCTTAGTCATGTACTCTAACGAGTAGTACATGGGATGTAAAAACCTGTTCGTCTGCAAGGCGGCTCCCCTGTCAAGGATAAACAATAAGTGTCAATTCATATTCCCAAATTCAAGACAAATTGGGACGATACAACTTTACTCTTGATTTTCATCCCATTCTGATGTTGCGTATTGATATGAACAACATCTATCAAATCCGCCTATCCATGCTTGGAGTGTTTGTAACATCAATGGTTCATCTGCCCCCAGCTGGGCAGCGTCTATTCTGCTATTTGAACGCATGACTCCTTAAGTGATTTATCCATGTTTATCATCTGAGAAGGAAAAGAAAGAAGACATTATTTCGGTATCCGATCGGAGATCGTTTAGGAACGATACATCGTTTTACCAAATGGGTGGCTTCGCGGCCAGATGCATTTTGCATTGAAGGGATGGATTCCATTATGCTCTGCGAACGATGATCATTGCTTGGGGAGCTCGCCCCTGAGATTAAAGATGCTCAAAAGGTAAGGCGGATCTTCGTACGACTAGTTTTAAGCGTAAATGAGAAATGCCCCCATGGGAGCTTTACAATGGGATTGCCAATACATTCATTCAGGCTATTCAACCTCTTTTCTCCGAACATTTTTTTACAATCGCGCCTTGAATCAAACACCTGATCGTCGGCTCTGTATCACTATTGCAAGAGTCCGCCAGCTTCAGACTGATCGAGCCAGAAATTGAGTTCCTCTCCAAGGAAATCGCTCGAATCTCCGAGCCATTGATGCTCAAGTCGAGTATCACCGACCGTTGGCGATAGATCACTCTCGCCTTGGATGATTTGATTCCTCGAGCTGGAACCTCCCTTGTTGACCGGCAAATATGTAGACATGTCCCATGTAAATGTTGGATTTGCCATGGGAAGAGCACTAGCAACAGGTTGGTACTCAAATTGGGGAGTTCCTATTTGCGGGAACTGCGGTATATACACTTGAGGGGTATTGAGACTGCTTGGTGGAGCGTTCTGATTTGGGTTAGAGGAGTCGGTGACATGGTTGCTGGTCTCGTCAACACCGAAACATGGTTGGGTGTTGTTGACACCTGATTTTTGATCAGTCTTTCATAGTTTATTTTTAAAAAATTCATAAAAAATCTATAAAAAGTTAAAAAAATTAAAAAATCATCTTTGGTAGCCTTGACCAAGCTAAAGGAACCATTTTTGATAAAAAATAATTTGTCATATTTTTTAATATTTTTTAATATTTTCCAAAAATAGAAAAATACATGAAAAATGAAGAAAAATAGCGTTCGATGTCGTAAAAATATAGAAAAATAGTCAATATTTTTATTTTAATTTCCTTTTCATTTTGAACTCATAAATAGTCAAAATTCAAGTTCAATTGCATGTGTTTCTTCACGACGCATAGAGTTGAATTTGGCAAAAAAATGTCATTCGAGTATTTTAATTTGTAAATTTCTACATATTTTTTAGTCTTGACGTCCAATTAGATCGACCACCATCTACAATAAATTCCCCTTGCTGAATATTTTCGTTTTTGTTTCACATGATTTTATGGTGTAAAATGCCGAGTGGATCCCCAAATATAATCGGGTCGGCATGAGCTCGATAGCTCGTCCAAGACCAAACCAGGGCACGGCGAACCCCATGTGAGTACTCTCGAACTCCTTCGATGCTTCCTAATGCTTTTCTTAGGTTAGATCATGTGTAGAATGGCTAGGACAGCTAAATCATTCTTGAGCTGTGATTGATAAATAGGGCCTTACTAGGAATGCCATGTGATTTATTTGCATATCTAGATTCCTTGAGTTGCGCATTTTATTACTGATTGTGATTGCTAGGATAATCACTCATATCTGCATGAATTTCTAGATTTAGGGTTCATACCTTACTCATCCGCATGAATCTCAGGCTAGAAAATTCAGTCAACTTAGGTACCGAAAGGGCGTCAACTCTGACAGTTGGTGTAACTAAGTCCCCGAAACCATTTCTCTGGTTCTCGCAGAATTGAATAGAAACTCCCAACTATTCGATTGGGTGGTCCAATCACACCCTAAAAAAATGATTGGTGGCGACTCCATGGCATGCACACTTAGCACGTGTCACTAGACCACACTGAAAGTCGATCACGCATACCTCCGTTGTGATTTGGGTAATGGGCCTTGGGAGAGGCCCGCGTCCGACCAGACAGGACGGCCCATTAGCCCTCGAGAGCCCGACAACCTCAAGAGGGTCGCGACAGACTGGCGACTCCACTGGGGACTGGTTCTTAACCATTTAGTGGACTTGAGCCGATTAAAAAGTTGATTGATTCTTCTAACCTAATTTTATGCAGATGCTCTCGAAAGTGAGGTGTATATGCTAACGAATGTGTTAGATGTTTTTGTAGACGGGAGAAATAAAGGGTGAAGTGCTTGTTAACTTTGTTTTATGCAGGCAGGAGTTTTGGATGTATGATTGTGTGGATGTTTATATTGAAGCGGTGATTGTTAAATAAAATGCATGTCTATTGCTTTAGCACGACACAATGAATACACACAATTGCGCCTAAAACCCCAGGCGCCCTCTTTAGGAACACAATAGAAGGAATTGAAAATGGAATCTCCGTGAGGAAAAACATGGGGTAATCCACTTTTCAATTCCGCTCACTTCGAACTATGGATTGAGTCCCAATGCAACGATAGTTGTGCAATGGAATCGGCTCTTCCCAGAATTCGAGGCGAGAACCTTGGCTTTAGGTACCAAGCCCTATCTTTTGATTTTTAGGAGTTTTCCCTCACTTGTCTCATGCGTTTGTCTTTGGAAGGTTAGTATACCTAACACTGCAAAAAATACAGAGAAGCTTGATTTTCTCTTAAGTTTGGTTGGTAAGACTTTTCTATCCCTCGAACTTGTTACAGCTCTTAATCATTATATTCATTGCATAATTCCGGTGATTGGATTAAATGCCATTTTGAGGATAGATATGAGTGTTTTCCTCCCAATGTTCTTGATGGAAAATGAAGATGGTGTCATCCCATTACGAGCGCCAAGTGGACAAGAAGAGCCTACTATGGACATCATTGAGGTATCATCTAATGAAGATGACGATTTGGAATAGGTGATCCTGAAGTCACGTCTCAAAGATCGAAACTGGGGCATCTCTAAGTATTAAGATCACATTCCTTTGTTTTATTTTTCATTTCTAGCCTTCTTGTATAGGATTTATTTTGCTGAGATCCTCTCTATCTGATCCCTTAGATTGATTGTATTAGGGATCTATTTGTGTTTATATACATTCAGATTGAAATTTGTTGTATTTCTATTGACTTGTCATTGGAATGTGATAGTGGCATTTCTTCTAATCACTCGAATACTCCAAAATCAATTTTATAATTCCTTTGGATGAAATTGAAATTGGAAGTCTTATACAACCTTTTGGCCGTATAGGGCAATACAATCCCAATTTCGCCAGAAGGAACTATAAACTTGAATTGGTTCATGCATGTTTTGCATCATTGGTAATCCACAATAATTGATCAAGAGTATTCGTGTTTTTCAAATTTAATGAAAAGATAGATATCCAAATTACTCTCGTTCTTAGCAAACAGCTTTAATTTGGATACCGTATCTTCAATTGAATTTAAAACACATCGTAATTGTGTACTTTTGAACATTCCATTGATTTTCTTGGAATTGATCAAAGGCGATTATCGTGAATTACATTTCTTTCAATGATATGCTTTCCTTTGAGGAATATTGATAAAAGCTTTTACACAAGGCCAAAACCCTTGTAAAAGCTCTTATCCCTATTAATCACAAGTAAGCATAAAATTGAAAGGATTTATGCTTTATTTTTCAAATTCTTTCTTCTGATTCTGCCTTTTCATTTGAAACAGGTTAAAAACAAGTAGAGAAGAGAAGTCTTTTTGTGGATAATCGCGGTGGGAGGTTCCTTTATCCGATCATAAGCAAGATTAAAAAATCAAGATGTACACGCTCGAATCATCAATGTCAAAGCGCAGCTTGCCTAGGTTGAGAGTGGTCAGGTGTTCGAGAAAGTCAGCCATACAGAAGTTGAGACACACACATTAGAGCTTTCATTCATTTCGCTCAATCGAGGGACCTTAAAAGCAGATCATACAAATCATCGGGGTGGAAATATAAAACCGCAATGAGCCCTAATTAGCATCACAAAGGAACCTAGTTGGCCCTCCATATTATTGATGCTTTGCTTATACTCACCACCTTGAGACTCGAGATCTGCAAGCTTAAGAAGAAGGCGTTTACATTCCCCTTTAAGATCGGCAACCTTGGTCCCGTGATCTTCGGCGGCTATTTCCAGGTCCCGAACTAGTCCTCTCCCATGGGCTATATCCGCGGTAATGCTGTCAAGCCTTTCTTCCTGCCACTCACATTGAAACTTCAACACGACATTACGACGGTCGTGCTCATAGGTGGTCAGGGATAAGGCCAAGCGCTCCACCAAATTTCCCCTCTCGCGAAGCAACATCGAGACTCGCTTGTTGGCGAACTCAACAGCTTTTCTGTGACTATCGGCCACAAGGTTGGCCAACACCAAGCAGTTGGACCGATCCTCATAGCGAGCTCGCAAAATGTGAGCCACGGTAGCTTTTCGATGAGCGACACGGTAAGTCTCTAAAAAGTTTATAAAGAGGGTTGGGAAGATTCTATATTCCCTCTCTAAATTAGTGCCCTCGATGGAGGTGGTGTCTATTTCCACGAGCAAAATACGGATTTCATCTTCAGTTTCTGGGTGATCGGCTATATGAGCATAGCCTCGACCGAGGAGGTTATAGAGTTTTTCCCACTGGGCCAAAATTTCGGCTGAGAAAGCGCGAATAGGAGAGGAGGTCATTTTCGTTGGAGTGAGGGAGAAGAAGATGAGTGTGGTAGAGTGATTAAAATACGAAAAGGCAATTATGTAAGAGTGTTAATCTTCTCTGCATTAACTCCTCCTTTTATAGCAACTCGAGAATGAAGAAAGGCACAGCAATAATGCTCGTGGAGCCAAGTTAATTGGGTAAAGCAATGGTGGCTCTTTCGGTGAACCATCAGATTTGTCCCAGTCCGTGATTTCAGGCTTGATAAACCTAAAAAAGTTGTAAAAAGATATGTCGGTGTCACCATATTAAAATTGAGCGGGAGTTAAGCGCAACTATCGAAAAAAGTTGCGAAAGGATTTGGCGGTCCCATCATATTAAAAAACTGAGCGGGAGGCGAGCGTAGTTCCACTTTTTTGAAAATAAGTGGGAGACAGACATGGATATCGAGAAAAGGAAATCGATTTGGTGTCCCTCCACGTTGAAAAGAAGAAAGAAGACGACAAAGCGGGAAATACGAAATCTTGGGAGCAACGCTTGCCTGATGATCTTCATCCATGTTTAAAGAACGTTTCATGGGCATACAAAACCTCTCAGAGAGAGTGAGCATACATGAGAGAGTAGAGAACCCTGAGTGAGCAAAAATTGATCGAACATTTTTCGATCCAACATGTTTGAGAGTTACCATCAGTTGCTAGAGGCGACTGATCCAAAAATCTCAGAAAATGAACTACTGAGAGATCTCGAAGATTCTAGGATGGCGTCTGGTACCAGAACCACAGAACCCAACCCTTTCGGCAACGAAGTTCAGGATCTCAGCAGCGACGACAACAGCAGCAACGATGGTCAATCCCGGAAAAGGAAACGTCGCCAGTGCCACACTCAGAATGAAATCCAAGAGCTTGAAGCTTTCTTTAGTGAATGCCCTCTCCCGAACATGAAACAAAGAAATGAATTGGGCCAGAAGCTAGGGATGAAACATTTGAGGGTCAAGTTTTGGTTTCAAAATAAGCGAGCCAAATTGAGGGCTCAACACAGACTTCAAGAACTTGCGATTCTAAAGGAGGAAAACGAAAAGCTTCGAGCGGAGATCATGAGGTATAAGAAAGCTCCCAGCACTATCGCTTGCCTTAATTGCGGTGGCCCTATCACTCTCGGCGAAATGTTCCTTGATAAGCCTTATATGAGGATTGAAAATGCTCATTCACCACCCCACTCCCTCGAACCATCTTCGATACAATCAGATTTTGTTGGAGATATGCATGAACAAATCAATTCTACGAAGTCAATACCGATGCCTTCTAAAGGATGTGATATGCGTCACCATGATTGGAGTTTCCTTAACGATGAGCTTACTATCACGACCGACCAATCCAAAGCTGATGAATTCCCTCCACAACAATTTCCGGCTCGATCAAATCCTACTGGAAATAGGCCAGAGAGCAATAGCCAAGTTGTCAACACTGTTCCGGGTCGCAAGAAGACGAGGGTCAATTGGTCCCCCGAGCTTCATCTCAAGTTCCTTAGTGCGGTTCAGCAACTAGGGATCAACTCAGCATATCCAACGCGCATACTTGAGATCATGAACATACCAGGACTCACTAAATATGGAGTCGCGAGTCACCTCAAGAGCTACAGAAGGGCGCTAAGACAGCGCCACACAGCACTGAACCTGAAAGAACTCAACTTGTGCCTAAACACTAGGCATGGCTATAACTACAATGCCCCTGAAGTAAGAAATACCCTGCCGAATCTAGGCACCGACCAAGCTGGTAGCAGCACCATCGACTACTTGGGCGCTAATCAGAATATTCCCCCGAATCATCTCAGCACCCCTCAAGAGTATATGCCTCAAGTGCAGCAGGTACGAACTCCTTGGTTTGAGCAACAACTTTTCGCTAGTGCTCTTCCTATCCCCGATCAACATATTGCGCCTAGTGTTCAAAGATCTGCCCGGCTTGGGCATATGATTTCGGAAGATCAAGCGGGCGGATGCTCTGAGGATTTTTGTTTCTTCCATTCCCAAATGGAAGGTGCTTTTGATAGTGAACCGATCAATCATCCTCTTATAATCTCGAGCAACGACGAAGGTTCTAGCTCGAAGAATCAGATCGCTCACAATAGAAACAGGAATCCTTCAACGCCAAGCGATGATGGTCAACCCGAATATTAGTTGCTCGAAGAATCAAAAGATTTCCTTGATGAGGAGCTCCATATCTGGATCGATCAGTTTAAAACTGATGGGCTCATGAAGTTATGATCCAAAATGACGATTATATGTCTGATTCATGGTGTAACTGGCTGATCACCGAGAATCCTCAAGGGAACTAGGCACATGTGACTGGATGTATCATTAATCTTTCTGTCATAAAGTCTTCCATGCAAGATAATCTTCCTTAATGCCTAGAGTTAATCTGGGGCAGCGATCAGTACTACCTGCGAGCATCATCATGCTTGAGTGCGACAATCCCTTGTTAGATTAGAGTCGAGGCGAATCAATTGAACGCCACGAAGAAAAACATTTAAAGGCTTCACATAGGAAAATGCGAGCAAAAGCCCGAGCGAGCTCAAAGACGGTTAGCTCTGTATCGTTCTAAGGGACCTTTAGTCGTTATGAACTCTAAATTGAGCTTGTTTCATTCTCGATGGGGGTCGCTAACTGCTTCAAGAATTTTATAACAAAAAATGAACCAGTTAGGGACGCCAATAGTGCTGTGTCCTGGTAGTCAGTGAAATGGAAGTGGTACGAAACGTCAGGAGTTCGATCTCGGGATTGAAAAATCATTTTATCAGTTGGTCTATCACCCGATGAAGTTCAAAGAGATTCGACGCAGATGACTATAGAACTTGGGGCAATTCGAAAATCATCGATTCATTTTCATCAAGCGGCGAAGTTGGTATTGTAAAATGTGAAGCATGCAAATGACAAATCCGAAGCAGAAGGAGATGAATCATGATTCGCTTATCCAAGGTCGGGATTTCAACCTTCGACTAAAGCCAAATCTAGGATGAGTTTTTGATCTTGCCCACTCGACAAAACCCATCTCCACTGAAAATGGGGGCAAACCATTCCTACATCCGGAAAGCATGTCGAAGCCGAAGACATCAAATTCATCGTTTAATCCGTGGGGCAAGTCCCTGAAGCGATAGTTACCATCCGCAGAGCGTAATGGAATCCATTCTTTCAATGTAAAACGCATTTGGCCGCGGAGCCACCCATTTGGTAAAAAGAACGTATCGTTCCTAAATGATTTTCAATCAGGTGCGGGGATAATGTTCTCTCATTTTCCTCTCAGGTGATGAACAGAGACGAGGCACCCAAGAAGCCATGCATTCAAATAACAAAACAGTGCATGAAACACGCCCAAAAAGATGAATGAATCTCCTCCGACGTAAATCCTCGAGGTGGATTCGTTGCCCAACCAGACGAAGAAATCATGGCCACAAGCTTGAGGGCCGGCTTCTACAATCTGCACATTGGCATGTAGAATGTAATTCAAATCAAGAGTAAAGTAGTATCGTCCCAATTTGTTTTGAATTTGGAAACCCAAAATAATGCTTAATATTTATCCTTGGCAGGAGCTCGCCATCAGGGCAGACATATTTTCACAACCCTTGTACACTCGTTGGAGCATATGACCAAGGGTAAGATGTATCGTTCCATTTTTTGTAAAGTTTTAGAATATACGATGACATATCCCTTTTATATCTCCAGGATCTCCAGCCTCGATGGGCAGGTAAGTATCCCTTTTCCCAATTCATTGGAGATTAAAAACTTTCAGAAATAATTCGATTCTCACATCTAAAAAGACATAGAATTCTTACTTCATTGACATTCATGTTTTAAAACATGAGATTGTCTGAACATGAATTACACATGTATGGTGCATCACAAAATCCCTTTGAAGGATAAATCTTGATGAAATGAAATGAATTTTTCCAACAAGAGTCGTTTGAACTGTTCAAAAGGGTAATTTCTCATAAGAGAAGCGAGCCTAATCCAAACACGTCCCATACACACTTGAGAGATGAGGAGATTGGAAATGATAGCGAAACCTTAACCTATGGATATAAGGGTCATTCGCAACGATTACATGGATCGAGATGACAGAGGCATTTATTTCTTCATTCCAAACACTACAGATGCCCATTGAGAACCCCATTGAACGGCGATTTTCATTCTCAACCCTGTCAAGAACCACCCCACATTGGGGCAAATGAAGGTTAGTCCAACAGTATCAGAAAGTAAACGGTTTGAAATTTTCTTGCTCGGACTAACATAAATCTTTGTGTGTTGTTTATATGATAATCCAAGTGTCATAGGATGACGAGAATAATTCATTTCTCTATCTTACACACTGTTATCCTTTGCACGACCAAGTTGAGCCAGCAAATTCATTTCATCAACCTATTGGTGATCATTGCATATTCCAAAGCAAAGGCAACATCACTCTAGGAATGGAAGCGTGCCAAAGTTTAAGTTGCATATCTAGCATGATTGCCGAAAATCCTAGCTCCAAAAGAAAAGAAAAACACGGGATTAAAAAAAAGGGGAAAAGAAAAATCCCTAGACATCAAGAAAAAGCAAAGTGCATGGTAAAAAGCAAGGCTGATGTCTATTCAAAATATCCCCAGTAAAGTCTAGATATACGATGAAAAGACCCTGCAAAGGAGTCAGATTAAGATGACTACTCTCCAAATGATGTCGTGCTCAAATTGCAAACACACAAACAGACGGTCTCTTAATGTAACAAGAGACGCTTTTAAACATCCTTGTGCGCTCTAAAAGAGGAGTGTACACTTCAAGAAATGGAGATGTTCTTCGAAGGACATGTGGTAAATTTGCAATGATCACCAATGCCAAACCCTTCACAATTTTTGGACAAAAAATAAGCCTTTTTCGGTCCCCAATCCTTCCAATGTTACAACCCTGAAGCAGTCTTATCTGACTAAGACACTTGGGTTAATGTATAACTTAGCTCAAAGAAGTACGAGCAAGACTATTTCTTTCTCATTTTACAGGGTTCTTGACTTGTAAACCCGGAGCAGATAGTGAAAATTTTCGTTCAATGGCCTTGACTCAAAAGTGAGTCCCCCTTGGAAACCGATATCCAAGCCTAACACTACGGTCCCGTGAAAGACCTCCTGATCGGTCGAAATGTATGCGTTGCGAATGATCCTGAAACCCAGGCACAGGTTGGTAGGAAATTGAGCACTTTCCCTATTAAAGATCATTATCACAGAGCAGTGAGAAGCCTTCTTGGATGAGAAATACTCCAATGGATGTTTTGAGCAAACTCTTTTTGAAATTTTCAAATTGTTTGATCTAGAGTTTTCGTGCAAGGAATTTATGATCACATCTGTATATGGCAGGAATGTTTTGGATAACCTCCAGCAATCAAAATGCACATTTCATGACTAAAACTTAAGTCGTAGAATTTTGTCAGTTAGAAAATTATTGTCTTCCCAAAGATTACTAATATCTTCTTGGCGAGGAAAATATTTTCAGGTCTAAGCTTTCTGCAGGACTTTTGGCCGCCCCAAAGACTGGGTGCGTCATCCTTAGGTGAAGCCTTTTAGTAGGCAAGTCTTTTCTAAGACCGATCCACAGAATGATCGAGTCTCCGACTAGCCCCGAAGAGTGGGTACGTCATCCTTTGATTCATATCAATTTGGAATCTCATAAATGGTAGAAACCGCCTGAAGGGTCAACTCAATGGTAGAAACCGCCTGAAGGGTCAATCAATGGTAGAAACCGCCTGAAGGGTCAACACAATGGTAGAAACCGCCTGAAGGGTCAATGTATGGTAGAAACCGCCTGAAGGGTCAACCAATGGAAGAAACCGCCTGAAGGGTCAAAACAATGGTAGAAACCGCCTGAAGGGTCAATGTATGGTAGAAACCGCCTGAAGGGTCAACCAATGGTAGAAACCGCCTGAAGGGTCAACTCAATGGTAGAAACCGTATGAAAGGTCAATGAATGGTAGAAACCGCCTGAAGGGTCAAAGGACTGGTAGAGACCGCCTGAAGGATCAACCCAATGGTCCGATCCACCATACGGATCAAAACCTTGATGAATCCCGAACGCGGGAGGATTCGTTTTCCCTAATAAGCCTTACATTAGGCAAGCCATTTCTAGTTTAGTCCACCACACGGATCAAAACCCTTGGCAAATTCCCAAATGTGGGATGCGTCTTCCTTAGGTTCCTATCAGTTAGGAATTCCATTATGGTTTGACCTACCATACAGGTCAGAGCTTAACATCCCCATGACACTCCGATGACAAGTCCTTAGGAATCTACTTGAACCCATCAGACAAAGCAAATGCCGCAAGCATTCGACAGGTAAGGGGCAGGGAAGTCTATCTACTCCTTAACTTTCTTACATCATATCAGGGAATTGAATGAGCACATCTCTTTTTAAGGAAAAGCACACATTGATGGGCATGAAAATTGGATGTCATGATTTCTTTTATTTTCCCAGTCGAGTCGATCGGAACACAGGTGTCACCTTGTCTTTGAGAGAAACCTCTGACGAAATTCCTCTCAAAGAGGGGCAGCTGTTGACACCTGATTTTTGATCAGTCTTTCATAGTTTATTTTTAAAAAATTCATAAAAAATCTATAAAAAGTTAAAAAAATTAAAAAATCATCTTTGGTAGCCTTGACCAAGCTAAAGGAACCATTTTTGATAAAAAAATAATTTGTCATATTTTTTAATATTTTTTAATATTTTCCAAAAATAGAAAAATACATGAAAAATGAAGAAAAATAGCGTTCGATGTCGTAAAAATATAGAAAAATAGTCAATATTTTTATTTTAATTTCCTTTTCATTTTGAACTCATAAATAGTCAAAATTCAAGTTCAATTGCATGTGTTTCTTCACGACGCATAGAGTTGAATTTGGCAAAAAAATGTCATTCGAGTATTTTAATTTGTAAATTTCTACATATTTTTTAGTCTTGACGTCCAATTAGATCGACCACCATCTACAATAAATTCCCCTTGCTGAATATTTTCGTTTTTGTTTCACATGATTTTATGGTGTAAAATGCCGAGTGGATCCCCAAATATAATCGGGTCGGCATGAGTTCGATAGCTCGTCCAAGACCAAACCAGGGCACGGCGAACCCCATGTGAGTACTCTCGAACTCCTTCGATGCTTCCTAATGCTTTTCTTAGGTTAGATCATGTGTAGAATGGCTAGGACAGCTAAATCATTCTTGAGCTGTGATTGATAAATAGGGCCTTACTAGGAATGCCATGTGATTTATTTGCATATCTAGATTCCTTGAGTTGCGCATTTTATTACTGATTGTGATTGCTAGGATAATCACTCATATCTGCATGAATTTCTAGATTTAGGGTTCATACCTTACTCATCCGCATGAATCTCAGGCTAGAAAATTCAGTCAACTTAGGTACCGAAAGGGCGTCAACTCTGACAGTTGGTGTAACTAAGTCCCCGAAACCATTTCTCTGGTTCTCGCAGAATTGAATAGAAACTCCCAACTATTCGATTGGGTGGTCCAATCACACCCTAAAAAAATGATTGGTGGCGACTCCATGGCATGCACACTTAGCACGTGTCACTAGACCACACTGAAAGTCGATCACGCATACCTCCGTTGTGATTTGGGTAATGGGCCTTGGGAGAGGCCCGCGTCCGACCAGACAGGACGGCCCATTAGCCCTCGAGAGCCCGACAACCTCAAGAGGGTCGCGACAGGTGTTCCCGGCTCTACAATCATCGTGGTTGCAGTTATGACCAACATTTAAGTTCGAACCAGCTCCATCCGAGCTTAGTGTCACCCGTCCCTCTTTTAGCAACCTCTTGAAATATCCAAGGTGGCTCGCGACGTTAACTTTAGAGAGTCCCGGCACGTTCAGGATTTCGTGTATGCGCGTTGATCGTGCCGTGTCGATCCCCAACTGTCGAACTGTATCAACAAATTTCTGATGGAGTTCAGCAGTCCAAGAAAATCGCGCTTTCTTGTCAACAAGAACAGCTTGCCGACTAATCTCTATGAGATCTGATTGTGTTGGAAACTGCTCTTGTAAGCCTTCGACGGTATCTGACTGCACCGGAAGACATTGCGAAAGGCATTGTAACATATGAGCACTACCAATCTCTAGAAGTGGCTCTTCGGAGAATATTTCACTGATGAAAATATGGTTATTGCAATCAAGGCAAGTGGCACTGCTCAGCGCTTCCTCATACCTAGCGCTTTCTGTTCGAAGCTTTTCATTTTCTTCCTTCAGAATCGCTAGCTCTTGCTGTCTATGTAGATTCCCCAGCCGGGCTCGTTTGTTACGAAACCAATTATTGACCTCCCCAGGCTCCCACCCTAACTCTTGACCTAGCTCAGCCCTCTGCTTCTCATCTGGATGGGAGCATTCCTCGAAGAAAAAATCAAGCTCCCGGTCTCGACTTGAAGTACGGTGAAGGGGATGTTCTCCTTTCTGACGCTGATCACTGCTATGGGCATTGTTTTCATTACCACAACCTTGAGTTTCATCGTTGGCAGTGTCAATCTCCATGACCATTATGCCGGGTTCAGTCCCGTGATCTTCAAATTCTTCCAACAGTTCGAGCTCGGAGACTTCTAAGTCGGGCGTTTCCAACAAATGACGGTATCCTTGGAACATTTTGGATCGAAGTATCACTGACTGATCATCGCAGAAGTCATCTGACGCTTCGAAATATTGATGTATGGGTTGGGTAGTATCGCCCGACTGGTTCTTCGAACTGGAACCTCCATCCCTTCTTGAGAACATGAGAGGGGAGTTGACTGATTGACCCCCATAAGCATCTTCTACTTGGGAATTAGGGAAACAAAAATGCTCAACGCATTCCTTTGTTAGATCCTTTGAAACCACATGCCCTAGTTCGGCAAGTCCTTGAGCACTAAGCGTAGAAAGCTCATTAGTAAGCGGAAAAACAGCGACGGATGGGTGCTGCACCTGCTGCATCTGTGGCACACACTCTTGAAGAAAATTGGGATGACTCAGATGGATATTCTGATCAATTTCCCAATAAGTGTTGGATTTGCAACCGAGGTTAGTATGACGCTGTCTTAGCGCTCTTCTGTAACAACCGAGGTGATTTGAGACCATAGCCTTGGTAAGTTCTGGTGCATTCAGGGCCTCCATTACTTTCTTCGGGCGTGCACAGTCGACCCCTATTCGCCGAACCACGTCTAAGAACTTGCGGTGAAGCTCAAGGGGCCACGCGAAAATCTTCTTCTCTTGGTTCAGAATAGCGTTGACAGCTTGACGGCTGATCTTTAACCCTTCTCGAGCAGGATCTGATCCTGCCCGAAGCCGTTGTGGAGAAGACTCTTGGGCTCTGACGTGGTGACTCTCATCATAGTGGCATATATTCCCTTCTTCAGAAGGCACTGGCACTATCTTTGTGGGATTGATTTGTTCATGCACATCACCAGTATTTTCGATCCTAGCAGAAGGCTTAACGGGAAACAATCTACTGAGAGTGGTAGGGCCACCGCAGTTAGGGCAGACAATAGTGCTAAGAACTTCTTCATACCTCACGTTCCTTGTTCGAAGCTTCTCGTTCTGTTCCTTTAGAAATGCGGTCTCCCGTCGTTTGTACTGCTTACTCAGCTTGGTTCGTTTATTTTGAAACCAATTCAAGATCCTCAAAGGGCTCGTCCCTAGTTTTTGACCTAACTTCTTCCTCTGTTCTGTGTCCGGGAAAGGGCATCCCCTGAAGATAGCTTCAAGAACCTGGACCTCATCTGGAGTATAGAACTGGCGACGCTTTCTTTTCTGGCGCGGATCATCGTCGCTGGCGCCTTGGTCGCTGAGGGCTTGAGTCTCCTGGATGGTCGAGTCGATTTCCATATCCTTCATGACGAATTCGTTTCCGAGGTCTTCAAATTCCTCTAGCCGTTCAAGTTCGGAAACATTTAGGTCAGGCGTTTCCAACAAATAACGGTACCCCTTGAACATTTTGGGTCGAAATGTCTTTTCTTGGTCTTCGTTCGCTCGATCTTCTCCACCCTTTCTCAGATGTTCGCCCTTTCTGTAATTATCAGAGATTATGCGTGTTCCAAGAAGCGTCCCTTTGAAATCGAGTAACGAGCGTCTGACGGGCGTTCCTTTCGAGACTTCGTGATTCCCCCCGTCCGTTCTTACTCTCTCTTGCCTGAGTGGAGCGTGCAGATTTCCCGTGTCGACTTTTGCTTTATCGAGCATTACGCCTGTCCCCCTAGCTCGGTCTCCAAACTAATAGGTCCGCCGGCCTTTAGGTGTTGTTACCTTTTCTAAGCCCGAAATCACGGGACAGAGGTGGATCTGTGACTCACCAGGGATGTATTAATGAGGCTTGATTAGCCCTGCTGCGTATAGAAAAATTATTGCAGCTTTCCCTTTCTCGTTCGAGCGTTAAAGGGCGAGAGGTTGACATCGAGGAGATTAACATTTCGATCTAACCTCTTGTTGACACCTAAATTCTTATCAGCTTTTATTTATTTATTTATCTTGAAAAGTTCATAGAAAATCCAAAAAAAAAGTAATATATATATATATATTTTAGAATCGTGACTTTCAATTGGATTGCCACACATTTTAATTCTGTTCGATTACGTGCTGATTTGCTCATTTTAATGCCGAATCTGAAGAGAATTATTGAATTGGGTCAGCTAGATTGAGTAAACTCGACCCGTTTAACCCAGTGGAATAAGGCCGCAACTTTCACGTTACTCGTCATCTTCGCGTCGTTCGAGAGGAAGAGCCATTCGCGTTGCTCATAAATAATGAAAAGAATAGAGAAGAATTGGCCGACAAAAGGAGAAAAGAGGAAGTATCTCCCTCTTGGTGGAGACAGATCCATCGGGGAAAGGGAGAATAAAAAAAGAAAAGAGAGGCTCTCCTGAGTGAGAGGCACGATGGCCATTGGGGCGCTCGGCAGAGAAGGAGCGAGGACGAATCTGAGAAGGGGGGTGATCAGAGGCTGTTCTTCTCGTTGGGCAAAGAATGTCCGCAAGAAGACGTCCAAAAGGAGATGGAGTCTAGGAAAGCTTTCGGATGGATGCCTCCAGCTGCATGGGAGACCATCGCATCAGACGCCTCTACAGCCAGCTCGGCGTCCTTGTAGCTCCTTGACGTTTCTACTCCGACTCCCTGCATCCACAGTGATGCGACAACCGAGCTCGAACCATTACGATGATATTGCTTCGTCGGCCTCGCGCCAGATGGACCTCTCCCTTCCCGGTCTTCCTTCTGTCCAAAGAGTCTCCATCGAATCTAAAGGCTGCAGGAGACTTCAAGCAAGCTGCCCAACCAATTCGCCACAAGTCAATTGTTGAATTATCCTTGCCCATCACAGTAGTCGAGACGACCCAACGTTGATCAAGCCGCCTCGCTGAGAAGTCCACTGAGACTTTGATTACCAAGTCTAGCACCGAATCTTCGCCGTCACTGATAGCCACTACGAGTTTGTCGAAGTCAGCCACCACCCGACTAGCCTTGCATTGACGATCTGTCCTTTGAGAGCATCATGAGCAGCCATCCATCCGCCGAACGAGGGACCATCGTTATGCCATCCGGAAGCCACACTGTTGCTGTTGTCACTAGTAGCTGCTGTTAGGTCATGACACTAAGCAAGCAGAACACCTGGTGCTAGTGCTGAATCTCCTCCGTTCCCAAGGCCTGTGCAACTCGTCGACGGTGACGAACGGCTTCAAGCCTCAGCGGAGGCGGTTCGTCCGCGCCCAGTCGGAGCCGCCAACCTCGAGGTTTAGCTCCGGCGACCTCAGACAGGCGATATCCTCCGGCCTTGTGATGGAAAGTCACGATCCTCCGGCGGGGAGGGGGAGTCGCTGGACTCGAAGATCATGAGTCAGGTCTCGGCGGCGGCATTGTCGAGCGACCTGGTCGCCGGTGACGGGACGCAGCGGCTGGGCCTTGACGCAGAGATGGTCCCGGAGCAAGTCTGGATCGTGGAGCTCAGGTCCCTGGTGGCGGCGAGCTCGGTCTTATCCTTTTCATGCAGGAAGGTGAAGATGATGAATAGTACGGTAAGGGTTATTTTCATGCTGGGTTGGATAGTTAGTTTAGTCTCATGGGCTTAGTTAGACTTGGGTTTACGTTTTTGCTGGAAGAAGGAATGTTGGGCTTAGGCTAATTGGTCTATTAGGCTTAGAGAAAAGAAAATGGGCTTATTGGGTTCCTTGTACGAAATGGACCTGGTTCAAGTCCTCTTTCCTAGTTTGGATCAGGCCCAACGGCCTGATCTAGGTTCGGGCCCAAAAATTCTATCCGAATCCGACCATTTTAATTAGGCTATAATTAAATAACAAAATAAAAAAAAATAAAAAAAATATAAAAATATAAAAAAAAATTTCAAAAAATGGGAAATGACCACAATCAACTGGCCATGGAATATTTTGGGTAATTCGGAATCCAAATCTTCCAAAAATGACGATTTTGCCATTCGAGCCTATCATCCCCCAAACCTTCCCATTTTACCCCTGGTTCCAAATCATTCCTTATCTAAGCCCTTATGGCTATACCAGGAAACCGTTGATTTGAATTGGTGTGCGTTAGTGTGATTTATTTATGTACTTGATTGCGCTTTCATTTAAATTGATTGTGATTGATAGGAACAGTCTTCCAATCTGCATGAAATCCTGAATTAAGCCTACCTCACCTAAAATTGAGCCTGCATGAACTCTTAGCTAGGAAAATCACTCGCGTTAGGTACCGAAAGGGCGTTGGTAATGACACCGACGTAACCAAGTCCCCGAACCCAAAATCTCTGGTTCCGCAGAACTGATCGATCTCTCCCAATCGGTCGGTGAGGTTTCCGGTCTACCCTCCAAGAAAGACCG
The DNA here is from genome assembly GCA_021437785.1 of Rhodomyrtus psidioides. Taxonomy (NCBI): domain Eukaryota; kingdom Viridiplantae; phylum Streptophyta; class Magnoliopsida; order Myrtales; family Myrtaceae; genus Rhodomyrtus; species Rhodomyrtus psidioides. The sequence goes on from JAILYB010000068.1 coordinate 1,564,250, forward strand.
GTGGCGACTCCAAATGCATGCACAAGTTGCACATGCCACCACGACCACATTGAAGGTCGAAAGCGATCGACTCTTATCGTCGAATCCTTTGAATAATACTCCCGCCGCGATTTGGTATGGGCCTGGGATGGCCCGTGCCGATCCAAAGCCCGCGATCCGCACCCTTGTGCGAGGAAAGGCCCGCGATCGGTAATCCATTAGCCGCGTCCGCTTCCGGACGGGTCGCTGTCGCGACCCTCTCGAGGTTGTCGGGCTCTCGAGGGCTAATGGGCCGTCCAGTCTGGTCGGACGCGGGCCTCTCCCAAGGCCCATTACCCAAATCGCAACGGAGGTATGCGTAGTCGACCTTCAGTGTGGTCTAGTGACATGTGCTAAGTGTGCATGCCGAGGAGTCGCCACCAATCATTTTTTGGAGGGTATGATTGGACCACCCTATTGAATAGTCGGGAGTTTCTATTCAATTCTGCGATAACCAGAGAACTGGGTTCGGGGACTTAGTTACGTCAACTGTCAGAGTTGACGCCCTTTCGGTACCTAAGTTGACTGAATTTTCTGACCAAAGATTTCATGCAGATGAGTGGGGTACGAGTTCTAAATCTAGGAGTTCATGCAGATAGGAATGACTATCATAGCAATCACAATCAATAATAAAGTGCACAAATCGATGAATTCAAGTGTACAAATAAATCACATGGCATTCCTAATAAGGCCATATTGGCCTAGAGAAGCATCAATCAGGCTTAGGAATGATTTAGACATGATTTTGCCCATCAGGGGCAAAATCGTAATTTTGAGACAAAGGGGACAATTTGCCCAAAAAGGACAAAATCATCATTTCGGAATGAATCCGGAGTCAAAACAGGTTTGGTCACTCAATTGACCCATTTCCTATTTTTTGGCAATTTTCGTGATTTTCGGGAATTTTAGAAACCGATTTACCATTCGAAGGGTAAAATCGTCATTTTCTAAAAATGGAAATGAAATGTGGAAATCTTAGACATAAGGTTTAACCACCCATCTGGCCCATCACCAAATTCTAAGCAATTTCCACAATTCATCAGAATATCAAAGACGATTCACCCTTTGAGGGGTGAAATCGCCATTTTAGATTAAATGGGAGAAAATCCCAAAAATGAAAACAAATCAATTTTTTGTCATTTTCAGCCTTGGACAATTTTTAGAATTTTTCTGCAATTTTTCTCAATTTTTTTTTTGTTTTTCTTTAATTTTTCCATTTTTTTGGCATTTTTGATTTATTAATATTTTTTTATATTTTCAGAAAATATTTTAACAAAAAGCATGTCTTTGACAATAGATAACACTCAACCAGATAAATAAGCTAACCACTAGACTGAAACAAATACATACAAATCAAGTCTATAAATGCAATATTTTAGAAAAATAATCCTGATATACGGATCGGGTACGTAAAACATACCGGATTGGACACCAGCCTTCAATCGCCCAGCCCCAGCCTGCGACCATCCCCATGCCCGTTACCTGTCGATCACCATTAGAATGTGGATAGTCAATTTCACAAATTAAGACTAAAAAATTAAAAAAAATTTAAAAAAAAAATTGACACTGTTCATGCACTGTTCATGCAATGCTCCGACACTGTTCATGCACTGTTCCGACACTGTTCCGACACTGCTCGGACACGGCTCCGACACGCGCCGACACGTCCGACACGCCCGGACACGTTCGGACACGCTCCGACACGTCCGGACACGCTCCGACACGTCCGACACGCCCGGACACGTCCGGACACGCTCCGACACGTCCGACACGCCCGGACACGTCCGGACATGCTCCGACACGCCCGACACGCCCGGACTCGTCCGGACACGCTCCGACACGCTCCGACGATGGGGTGGTGACCCGAGGCTGTTTCTGGGCTCCACCAGCGGCGCGTAGGCTCCATAAGCTCCGAGGGAGGAGGTAGGACTCCGGGGTTGTCGCCGGAGGCGATAGTGCGCTTTGGCGATGACGGATTTGGCCCGATCCGAAATAATCCCGAACCAAACTTCGAAACGGGTGGAGGCCGCGGGTCTTGGGTTATTCACGGCGGCTTTGAGGTACGACGGCTAGCGACGACGGCGGAAGGGTCGAAGGCGAAGGCAAATAGTGCACGAAGGTGAGGATTCCATTTTTTTTTTTTAAGAAGAAGAAGAAGAAAAGAAGAAGAAGAAGAGGAGGAGGAAGAAGAGGAAGCACCGTCCGTCCAGAAGAAAAAAAAGGAGAGGAAGAAGGAGGGGAGACGGATGATGGGAGGGGGGAGGTGAATAAAAAAATAATAAATATAAAATAATAATATAATAAAATATTAGAAAGTAATAATAATAATAAAGTAATCAAAAACGAAGACAAAATGATTATTCATCTTTTCCTTTTAAATTATGATGTTTTCAATCATTTTCCTTTTAATTATTACTAATATTTTTGCCAAATTCAATTTTATGGTGATCAGAGAATACCTAAAATCGAACCTGAATTTTACTGTTTTATGAGGTCAGAAAATATATAAAATAAAAATAAAAATACCGACTATTCTTATATAATTTTTGTGACCTCAAATATTATTTTTCTTGATTTTCTTCTTTTCTTTTTTTTTTGTATTTTTCGAAAATATTAAAAAAATGAAAATTATGAAAATTATTTTTTTTTGGTCAAAATGGTTCCTAAGGCCAAGCCAAGGCTTCCAAAGTTGATTTTGTGATTTTATGATATTTTTTTGATATTTTTATGAATTGTTTTTAAAATATAAAAATAAAAATAAATAAATAAATAAAAGTTTGATCAAAATTTAGGTGTCAACAGCTGCCCCTCTTTGAGAGGAATCTCATCAGAGGAATCCCCTCAGAGGTTTCTCTCAAAGACAAGGTGACACCTGAGTCCTGATCGACTCGACTCGTGAAAAGAAATGCTATGACATCGGACCCTTAAGTCTTTTGATGGATGCTCAAATTAATCACCGGTTTACTCTTGCGATTCGAACATGAGCCGGAGTGAGAGAGGCTTACCTGAAGCTCACCTGTCAGATGCTGCCGGTTGCGACGACTTTCAAGAAGATACCTAGGACTCGTTCAGAATATCTTAGGGAGATTAAGCTCTGACCTGTATGGTAGGTCATACCATTATGGGGTTCCCGACTGGTAGGAACCTAAGGAAGGCGCATCCCACGCTTTGGAATTTGCCAAGGATTTTGATCCGTATGGTGGATCAGACCATAAGCGGTTCACCTACAGTAAGGCTTACCTAGGAAAATAACTTCTCCAACATTTAGAATTAGTCAAAGTTTTGATCCGTATGGTGGATCGGACCATGGGATTGATCCTTATGGCGGTATCTACCTTTGGATTGACCCTTCAGGCGGTTTCTACCTTTGGTTGACCCTTCAGGCGGTGTCTACCTTGAGTTGACCCTTCAGGCGGTATCTACCTTTGTGTTGACCCTTCAGGCGGTTTCTACCTTGATTTGACCCTTCAGGCGGTATCTACCTTGAGTTGACCCTTCAGGCGGTATCTACCTTTGTGTTGACCCTTCACGCGGTTTCTACCTTGGTTTGACCCTTCAGGCGGTATCTACCTTGTGTTGATCCTTCAGGCGGTATCTACCTTTGTTTGCTTTGAAAAGGGGTCTCATGACGAGGGTTCTCCACGTCCGATGAGACTGTTTGATATTTTTGAAAAGGGGGTCTCATGACAAGGGTTCTCCACGTCCGATAAGACTGTTTGATATTTTGAAAAGGGGGTCTCATGACAAGGGTTCTCCACGTCCGATGAGACTGTTTGATATTTTGAAAAGGATTTTTTTTTTTAAGGGTTTCTCTTCCCCAAGAAAATATTGGTAATCTTTGAGAAGACAGCAATTGTCCAATTGACAAAATTTTATGACTTAAGCTTTAGTCATGAGATGTGCATTTTGATGCTGGAGGTTATCCAAAACATTTTTGCAACGTGCAAATGTGATCACGAATCCCTTGCATGGAAAATCTGGATCCACAGTTTGAAAATTCCCAAAAAGAGTTTGCTCAAAACGTCAATTGGAATATTTCTCGACAAGGAGGCCATCTCACCTGTTTTGAGGTGATGATTTTTAGGGGATGCACTCAATTCCCTACTGACCTGTGCCTAGGTTTTAGGCTCATTCGCAGCGCATACATTTTGATCGGTCGGGAGGTCTTCCACGGGACCGTAATGTTGGGCTTGGATATTGGTTTTCAAGGGGGACCCGCTTTGGAGTCGGGGCCATCGAATGAAAATCTTCACCATCTGCTCCGGGTTTACAAGTCAAGAACCCTGCAAAATGAGAAAGAAAGAGTCTTGCTCGTACTTCTTCGAGCTAAGCTATATGTTAACCCAAGTGTCTTAGTCAGAGAAGACTGTTTCAGAGTTGTAACATTGGTAGGATTGGGGACCGAAAAAGGCTTGTTTTTGGCCCAGAAATCACGAAGGATTCGACATTGGTGATCATTGCAAATTTGTCACATGTCTTTTCCATTCTGCATCTTCCATTTTTGAGGTGTGCAACCGCTTTTGAGGTGTGCACAAATCCTTTAGAGAACGTCTCTTGTGGTATTAAAAGATTGACAATTCTGTCCGTGTTTTTGCACCACGGCTGACATCGTTTGGGGAGCAGTCTTCTTGATCTGACTCCTTTATGGGTTTTTCTCTCTTTCCAACTAGGCTTTATTGGGGATCAATCAAACAGTTTTCACGAGCATCGGCCTTGCTTTTACCAGGCACTTTGCTTTTTCTTGATGCTGGGGATTTTTTGTTGAAATCCCGCCTTTTCTTTTCCTTTGGAACTACGATGTTCAGAAAATTGTGCTAGATATACAACTTGAATCATAGCACACTTAAACGCCGATATGAGATTTTTCTATAAATCCCATCTCTTGATTTCTTCCGTTCTTGGAGTGATACAGTTTCTATCTTGAAACATCCCATGATCACCAACAGGGGTTTATGAAATGAATTCGCAGGCTCAACTTGGCTGTGCAAAGGATATGGTGTGTGGGATAGAGAATGAATGCTTCTCGTCATCCTATGGCACTTGGATTACCATATAAACAACACACAAAGATTAATGTTAGTCCGAGCAAGAAAATTTCTAACCATTTTCTCCTGATGCTGCTGGACTTACTTCCTTTTTGCCCCGGTGTGGGGTGGTTCTTGACAGGGTTAAGAATGAAAACCGCCGTTCAAGTGGGTTGTCAACGGTCACCTGTAGTGTTTATGATATGAAACGAACGCCTCCGTCGTCCCAATCCATGTAAGCGCTGCGAATGGTCCCTACCTCCGTAGGTCCAGATTTTACTATTTGATTCGCTCCACTCATCTCTCAAGTGTATGTAGGATGTGTTTGGATTTGAGCTTGCCTCTCTTTTGAGGAAACATCCTTTTGAGAGTTTTGAACAACTTTTGATTGGAAAAATCTCTTTCGTTTTCCCAAAAATTCTACCCGTCAAGGGGATTTTATGGTGCACAATGCGTGTTCAGACAACCTCATGTTTCAAAACATGAATGCCAATGAAGTTAGAATTCCATGTCTTTTCTAGACATCAGATTTTGAAAGCTTTTTCTTTTTCTCTCTGTGTTTTTTTTGTTTAACATCTTCAATGGATTGGGGGAAATGGATACCTACCTGTCCACCGTGGCTGGAGATCCCTGAAAATGTAAAAGAAGCATATCATTGTATGTTCACGAATTTTTCGAAAATCGAAACGATACATCCTACCCTCATGTACCCTAACAGGTAGTATGTGGGATGTAAAAACTTATTCGTCTCCAAGGCGATTCCCCTGTCAAGGATAAAAAATAAGTGTTAATTCATATTCCCAAATTCAAGACAAATTGGGACGATACAACTTTACTCTTGATTTTCATCCCATTCTGATGTTGCGTATTGATATGAACAACCTCTATCAAATCCGCCTATCCATGCTTGGAGTGTTTGTAACATCAATGGTTCATCTGCCCCCCAGCTGGGCAACGTTAGTTTAGCCATTTGAATGCATGGCCTTTTAGGGCCTTGTCTCTTTTTATCACCTGAGAGGAAGAAGAGAGGAAACATTATCCCCTGATCTGATTGAAGATCAACTAGGAACGATACGTCCTTTTACCAAACGGGTGGCTCCGCGGCCGAATGTATCTTGTATTGAAGGAATGGATTCCATTATGCTCTGCGGGTGATAATTATGGTTCATGGAACTTGCTCTACGGATTAAGTGATTAATCCACGGCCTTCGGCTTGAAGATGCTCAAAGGGTGATGTTGACACTCACGCGCAGTTAGTTCTAGATATTAATGAAAGATGTTCCCGTGGGAACCTTACAGTGCGATCAACAACATATGCAATAGGAGTATTCAACCCCTTTTCTCGAAGCATTTTTCATCGAGTAGCCATGCCTTGCATCAGACGTTTGATCACCGGCCTCGCGTCACCACTGCGATGGTCCTCCGGCTCCAAATTGATCGAGCCAAAGATTGAACTCATCGCCAAGGAAATTGCTCGGGTCTTCGAGCCATTGATGTTCAAGTTGGGTATCAACGATTGTTGGGGGCAGATTTCTTTCATTGCCTTCGTTGTGAGGGATTGGAGTCTTTGAGCTGGAACCTTCATCATTGCCCTGTTGGGGTTGAGACATACATTCCCGAAGAGTATTGATCCAAGTGTCCAGCTCCTCATCAAGGAAATCACCTGTTCTCTCTAGCCCTTGGTGCCCAGATTGGGTGTCGTCGACTGCAGGCGAGGGATTCCTCTCTTTGCTCTCGCCGTGAGCAATTTGACCCCTCGAATTGGAACTTCCTCCGATGACCGGCAGGTTCATATGTGCACTCTCTACCAATGCCAGATCCGCTTCAGGGACAGCATTAATGACTGATTCGCGCTCAAACTGAGGAATTTCTATGTGCTGGAACTGTGGCATATACTCCTGAGGAGTATTGAGATAGCTCGGCGGAGCATTCTGATTTGGGTTAGAGGAGTCGCTGACACGACTGCTAGTCCCGTCATTGCTGAAACACGGTTGGGTGCTCTTGGCTCTCCAATCATCATGGTTGTAACTCTGCCCAGCACTTGAGCTCCAACTGGCTTTATGATGGTTTAACGCTATCCTTCCATCCCTTAGCAATCTCCTATAGTACTTGAGGTGAGACTCAACGTTAATTCTAGAGAGCCCCGGCACATTCATAATCTCGAGTATGCGCAGTGGGCTAGCCGAATCAACTCCCAGTTCTCGAATTGCATCAACAAATTTGGTGTGAAGCTCATAGGTCCAGTAAAACCTTGTTCTCTTATCACCCAAAATATCGTCAATACTTCGGTAGCTATTCTCTACGGGATCTAGTCGTTTCAAAAGTTGTCCAGGGAGGGACTCACCGACTTTGGATTGGCTGGCTGCGACAGCGAGTTCGTCATTGAGAGAATTCCCCCTGTGATGATTCATATCCCATTTCTCAGAGGATGTTGGTGTTGATTCTATGGTGTTGACTTGCTCATGCAGATCTCCGGCGGTATCTGGCTGTGTCGGAAAATGCTGTGGAGAATACGGTAACAGCTGAGCGTTATTCGTCAACAGGGATGGTTCATCGAGGAACACCTCGCCGAGGACAACAGGATTACCACAATTAAGGCAGGTGGCCTTGGTCAGAGCTTCCTTATATCTCGCGCTTTCAGCTTGAAGCTTCTCATTCTCCTCCTTCAGGACCAGTAACTCATGGTCTGCGTATTGCTGTTTCACCCGGGTTCGTTTGTTGGCGAACCAAAACTTGACCTTCGAAAGCTCCAATCCTATTTTTCGGCTCAACTCCATTTTCTGTCGTTTGCTTGGAGTGGGGCATTCATTGAAGAAAGCTTCGAGCTCTCGGATTTGGCCTGGAGTGTGGCGTTGTAGTTGCTTCCTTTTCCGACTCCGGTCATCATTGTATACTCCTTCTTCGTAGCTGAAACCTAGAATTTCATCGCTGGAGGAGTCAGTCTCTATGGCCTTCGAGCAGGATTCAGCTCCAGGATCTTCAAAGTCTCCCAGCAGTTCGTGCTCAGAAATGTCCAGGTCGGGCGTTTCTAGCAGATGGGAATAACTTTTAAACATGATGGATCGGGGTATCTCGGGCTGATCTAGTTCACTCAGCTTTCTCAATTCGCTCTTACGTGTTTGCTCACTCTAGAAATTTTCTCAAGTGATTGTGCGTGTCCTGGAACCATCCTTCAGGCTGCATATGAAGACCAGCAAGCAAGCGCTCCTCCCGAGATCCTGCAATTACTCATCGTCTGTATTCCCCTTTCTTTTTCCTCGTGATAGGATCACAAACTCTCTTGCATTGATTCGGTTTCATTGAGTATTGCGCTCGTCCCCTAGTTCAGTCTTCAAAGTGGTGGGTCTACAATCTTTCGGCGCCTTTTATGATTTGCTAGGCCCGAGAACGTGGGGAGCAGCGGTGGACCCGCAATTAATGGCTCCGTTTAATTCATTTAGCTCCATGGGAATTAACGCTATGATCTTCTCTCAACCCATTTTCATCGTTCAAACGAAAGTGGCATTTTCCCTGTGCATGCTGTTACTCTTCATTTCAGCATCCCGGGCGCTTGGTGAGGAATGAGTTCGTGGCCACTCAAAATTTTAAAGACCGTCTCTGGTTTCAGACTTAATCTAACAAAGGATCATCACAACTGAGCATGACGATGTTCGTCGATAGCGTTGGTTTTAATATAGAATTAACTATAGTCATTAAAGAAAAATGTTCCCGTAGGAACTTTACAACGGATAAAATGAGTGATCTACTCGTGAACATGTTCTTCTTTCTATGGGTGTTCGTAGTGACCGACCCATCGTGCCCCGAGTCAGGTGCTAGATCATGGCTGTCCAAGCATGCCAGCTTCCCACTGATTGAACAAGGCATCGAGCCCCTCATCGAAGAAATCGTCTGTCGTGGGTTGACCAGCGGCAGGCAGAGCACCAGCCGACTGCTGCTCGAATGGAGGAGTGCGCACTCGCTGTACTTGTGACACGCGCTCTTGAGAAGTGTTGAAATGGCCTGGGAGGACATTCTGATCAGCTTTCAGTTTGCCGGTGGTCGGGTTGCTAGCTTGATTGATGCTTAGATTTGGCCGGGTATCTCTTGATGCCTGAGCATTACAATGGCGGTCGCCCCTAGCTTTTGAGCTCGAGACGGATTCCTCCCGATTTAGCTCCGCTCGACGTTGTCTTAATAGCTTTCTGTAGGCAGCAAGGTGATTCCTGACCAGCTCCTTACTAAGCCCCGGTACATTCATGGCCTTAAATATGCGCGTCGGAGTTGCTGAGTCGATCCCCATTTGGTGAACCACATCTAGGAATTTGGAATGCAGTTCAGGGGGCCAAGCGAACCTCCTCTTATCGTGGCCCAAAATTGCATCGATGGCTTGACGACTGATTAACTCATCTCCAGCAGGACCCGACCCTATCGAAAATTGTTGTGCATGAGGCTGATATGCTTTGAGCTGGTCGGCGGTAACATCCAGCTCCTTGAAACTGTAACTCCAATCAAAGCGATGCAAATCCCATCCCCCAGGAGGCATTTGTATCATCTTCGTAGGATCATCCTGCTCATGCGTGACTCCGGCAAAATCTGGTTGAGCAGGAGATGCCCCGAGGGAGTAGGGTGGTAAATGAACGTCTTCAATCATCGCGTGAGGCTTATCGGGGAATATCTTACCGAGGGCGACGAGGTTATCGCAATGAGGGCAAACGGTGATATTGAGAGCTTTTTCATACCTCATGTTTTCTGTTCGCAGCTTTTGGTTTTCTTCCTTTAAAATCTCGACCACCTGACGTTTGCGTTGAGCCCTCGATTTGGATCTCCTATTTTGAAACCAAAACTGGATCCTCGACTGATTAATCCCCAACTCCCGGCTCAATTCAATTCTCCACTTCTTTTTCATGTAATGGCTTTTACTGAAAAGGGTTTCCAGCATTTGGGTTTCCTCCTGAGAGTATTGATGAGGACGTCTTCTTTTCCCGAGTTGAGCATTGTGGATGTCGTTGTCGTCGTCGCCGTGATCTTGATTTCCGTTGCCAGAAGTGTTGGGCTCCATGGTTTTGGCGTTAGACTTGATCTTGGAATCTTCGAGATCCCTCTGTGGTTCAATTTCTGAGATTTTTGAGTCAGTCGCCTCTAGCAGCTGACAGTAACCTCTTAAATATGTTGGATTGAGAAATGTTTGATTGGTTCTTGCCCACTCAGAGTTCTCCACTCTCTCCTGTATGCTCACTCCCTATAAAGTTTTCTTCGAGTGACTTTGCATGTTCAGGAGACGCTCTTCAAGCATCATTAGGCAAACGTTCCCCCTCAAGACCTTGAATTTCTCGCTTAGCTTTTCAACGTGATGGGACTGCCAAATCCTGTTAGGGCTCTCTTCGATAGTTGCGCTTACCTCCCACCTAACTCTAATAATGGTGATCCCGACAAATCTTTTACATCTTTTAATTGATGAGCCGGAAATCGCGGATCGAAACGAATCCATTGGTTCTCGTGAGGGGACCTCCTGCTTTACCCCCTAACTAGGCTCCACCAGCATTATTATTGAGACCCTTCATCATCCTCGAGTTGCTATAAAATGAGGAATTAATGTATGGAAGGTTAACGTTCTCGCATAATCAGCCTCTTCCTTCTAATCTCTCTGTTAAACTCGTCTTATTCTCAAGCCAACCCAACGCAAATGGCCTCCTCTCCCGTACGCACTTTTTCAACTGATGTCTTGGCCCAGTGGGAAAAGCTTTATAACCTACTGGGTCGCGGTTACGCGCACATAACCGATCATTCTGCAACCGAGGATGCAATCTGTGTCCTGCTCGAGGACCTTGATACCACTTCTCTCGAAGGTACTACACTGGGGAGGGAATATAGAACTTTCCCGACTCTCTTTGCACACTCCTTAGAGGCCTATCGTGTTGCTAATCGGGAGATTCTGGTGGCTCGCGTCTTGCGGGCTCGTTATGAGGATCGATCTGATCATTTGGTGCTGACCAACTATCTGGTTGATAGTTACAAAAAGGCCGTCGAGTTTGCTAATGAGCGGGTTGCGACGTTGCTTCGCGAGAGGAGAAATCTGGTGGATCAATTGGCCATATCCCTGACCACCGGCGAGCATGACCGCCGCAACGTCCTGTTGAGGCTTCAGAGCGACTGGCAGGAAGAACGGCTCGACAAGATAACCGAGGACATAGCTCGCGGGAATGGACTGGTTCGGGACCTGGAAGTAGTCACCGAAGAACACGAGGCCAAGGTCGCCGAAGTTAAGGGAGAATGCAGAAGTCTTCTCCTCAGGCTTGCCGACCACAACATGCGGAGCTGGGAGTATGAGCAGAGCATTAATAACATGGAGGGTCAGTTGGGATCCTTTGTGTCGTTAATTAGGGCTCACTTTGGCTTTACTTTTCCACCCCGACTTGTATGACCTGCTTCTGAAAACCCTCCGCCGAGCAAAATAAATGAAAGTTCTCGTGTGTGTGTTTTAACTTCTGTATGGTTCATTTCTTCGAGCATCCAAACATCTTCAACTTGGGTGAGCCGAACCATAATATCAATAAGCCGAGCAAATACGTCCTGATTTTATAACTCGCTCATGATCAGATGGAAGAATAGTTGCAGATTTGTCCAAGAGAAGATTTCTCTATACTACTTGTTTTTCACCTGCAAATGAAAAGACCGAGTCAGAAGGAATAATCTGAAAAAGAAAGCATAGACCCCTTTCAATCTTATGCTTGCTCGTGATTAATAAGGACAAGAACTTTTACAAGGGTTTTAATCTTGCGCGAAAAGTTTTTATCAATATTCCTCGAAAGAAAGCATACTATTGAAAGGAATGTAATTCACAATAATCGCTTTTGATCAATTTCGAGAGGAACGAATTACTCAAAAGTGCGAGGCATAATAACGTGTTTTAAATTTAATTGAAGATACGGCATCCAAATCAAGGCCGTTTTGTTAAGAACGAGAGTAATTTGGACATCTATCTCGTCATTAAATTCAAAACAACGTCGATATTCTCGATCAATTATCGTGGATTACCAGCAACGTAAAACATGCACGAAACAATTCAAGTGTATAATTCCTTCTAGAGAAATTGAGATTGGACTACTCTATACGACCAAAAGGTCGTGTAAGACTTCCAATTTTAATTTCCTCTAAAGGAATTATAAACTTGACTTGGGAGTATTCGGATGATTAGAGAAAATGCCACTATCACATTCCCATGACCCGTCAAAAGAAATACAACCAAGTTCCATCTGAATGTATACACCAATAGATCCCTAATACAATCACTCTAAGGGGTGGGATAGAAAAAGCCTCGATAAAAATAAATCCTATACAAGAGGACTAGTAATGGAAAATGAAACAAAGGAATGTGATCCTAACGTTTAAGGATGCCCCAAGTTCGATCTGTGGCTTCCGGATCACTTGTCCCAACTCGTCATCTTCATTGGACGATATCTCAATAAGGTCCATAGTAGGCTCTTTTGTTGCTCACTCGGTGTTCGCCATGGGATATCATCCTCCTCGTCTTCTATCAAGGACGTTTGGGAAAAACACACACATCTATCCTTGAAATGGCATTTAATCTAATCACCAGAATGCAATGAATGAAATGCCTATATTTATATGAACTGTAATAGATTTGAGGGATAGAGAGTCTTACCAACCAAACTCGTCGACTTATGTGCGGTTTTAGGTGTACCAACCGCCCAAAGACATGCGCATGAAACAAGTGATGGTAAACTTCTAAAAATCAGAGGATTTGGCACCTAAGGTTAAGGTTCCCACCTCGAGTTCTGGAAAGAGCAGATTCCATTGCACAACTATCGTTGCATTGGGGCTCGATCCATATTTCGAAATGAGCGGAATTGAAAAGTGGATTACCCCGTGTTTTTCCTCACGGAGATTCCATTTTCAATCCCTTCTATTGTTTTCCTATAGGCGGCGCCCGGGGTTTTAGGCGCGGTTGTGTGTATTTTCGGTGTCGTGCTAAAGCGATAAACATGCATCTCATTTAGCAAACACCGCTTCAATATAAACATCCACACAATCATACATCCTAAACTCCTACCTGCATAAGACAGAGTTAACAAACACTTCACCCCTTATTTCTCCAATCTGCAAAAACATTTAACACCTCAAGGGTTAAAGTACGTACCTCACCTTGAAGAGTATCTGCATAAAACATGTTAGAAAAATCAATCAACTTTTTAATCGGCTCAAGTTCTCTAAGTCCCCAGTGGAGTCGCCAGTCTGTCGCGACCCTCTCGAGGTTGTCGGGCTCTCGAGGGCTAATGGGCCGTCCAGTCTGGTCGGACGCGGGCCTCTCCCAAGGCCCATTACCCAAATCGCAACGGAGGTATGCGTAGTCGACCTTCAGTGTGGTCTAGTGACATGTGCTAAGTGTGCATGCCGAGGAGTCGCCACCAATCATTTTTTGGAGGGTATGATTGGACCACCCTATTGAATAGTCTGGAGTTTCTATTCAATTCTGCGATAACCAGAGAACTGGGTTCGGGGACTTAGTTACGTCAACTGTCAGAGTTGACGCCCTTTCGGTACCTAAGTTGACTGAATTTTCTGACCAAAGATTTCATGCAGATGAGTGGGGTACGAGTTCTAAATCTAGGAGTTCATGCAGATAGGAATGACTATCATAGCAATCACAATCAATAATAAAGTGCACAAATCGATGAATTCAAGTGTACAAATAAATCACATGGCATTCCTAATAAGGCCATATTGGCCTAGAGAAGCATCAATCAGGCTTAGGAATGATTTAGACATGATTTTGCCCATCAGGGGCAAAATCGTAATTTTGAGACAAAGGGGACAATTTGCCCAAAAAGGACAAAATCATCATTTCGGAATGAATCCGGAGTCAAAACAGGTTTGGTCACTCAATTGACCCATTTCCTATTTTTTGGCAATTTTCGTGATTTTCGGGAATTTTAGAAACCGATTTACCATTCGAAGGGTAAAATCGTCATTTTCTAAAAATGGAAATGAAATGTGGAAATCTTAGACATAAGGTTTAACCACCCATCTGGCCCATCACCAAATTCTAAGCAATTTCCACAATTCATCAGAATATCAAAGACGATTCACCCTTTGAGGGGTGAAATCGCCATTTTGGATTAAATGGGAGAAAATCCCAAAAATGAAAACAAATCAATTTTTTGTCATTTTCAGCCTTGGACAATTTTTAGAATTTTTCTGCAATTTTTCTCAATTTTTTTTTTGTTTTTCTTTAATTTTTCCATTTTTTGGCATTTTTGATTTATTAATATTTTTTTATATTTTCAGAAAATATTTTAACAAAAAGCATGTCTTTGACAATAGATAACACTCAACCAGATAAATAAGCTAACCACTAGACTGAAACAAATACATACAAATCAAGTCTATAAATGCAATATTTTAGAAAAATAATCCTGATATACGGATCGGGTACGTAAAACATACCGGATTGGACACCAGCCTTCAATCGCCCAGCCCCAGCCTGCGACCATCCCCATGCCCGTTACCTGTCGATCACCATTAGAATGTGGATAGTCAATTTCACAAATTAAGACTAAAAAATTAAAAAAAATTTAAAAAAAAAAAGACACTGTTCATGCACTGTTCATGCAATGCTCCGACACTGTTCATGCACTGTTCCGACACTATTCCGACACTGCTCGGACACGGCTCCGACACGCTCCGACACGCGCCGACACGTCCGACACGCCCGGACACGTTCGGACACGCTCCGACACGTCTGACACGTCCGGACACGCTCCGACACGCCCGGACACGTCCGGACACGCTCCGACACGTCCGACACGCCCGGACACGTCCAGACATGCTCCGACACGCCCGACACGCCCGGACTCGTCCGGACACGCTCCGACACGCTCCGACGATGGGGTGGTGACCCGAGGCTGTTTCTGGGCTCCACCAGCGGCGCGTAGGCTCCATAAGCTCCGAGGGAGGAGGTAGGACTCCGGGGTTGTCGCCGGAGGCGATAGCGCGCTTTGGCGATGACGGATTTGGCCCGATCCGAAATAATCCCGAACCAAACTTCGAAACGGGTGGAGGCCGCGGGTCTTGGGTTATTCACGGCGGCTTTGAGGTACGACGGCTAGCGACGACGGCGGAAGGGTCGAAGGCGAAGGCAAATAGTGCACGAAGGTGAGGATTCCATTTTTTTTTTTTTTAAGAAGAAGAAGAAGAAAAGAAGAAGAAGGAGAGGAGGAGGAAGAAGAGGAAGCACCGTCCGTCCAGAAGAAAAAAAAGGAGAGGAAGAAGGAGGGGAGACGGATGATGGGAGGGGGGAGGTGAATAAAAAAATAATAAATATAAAATAATAATATAATAAAATATTAGAAAGTAATAATAATAATAAAGTAATCAAAAACGAAGACAAAATGATTATTCATCTTTTCCTTTTAAATGATGATGTTTTCAATCATTTTCCTTTTAATTATTACTAATATTTTTGCCAAATTCAATTTTATGGTGATCAGAGAATACCTAAAATCGAACCTGAATTTTACTGTTTTATGAGGTCAGAAAATATATAAAATAAAAATAAAAATACTGACTATTCTTATATAATTTTTGTGACCTCAAATATTATTTTTCTTGATTTTCTTCTTTTCTTTTTTTTTTGTATTTTTCGAAAATATTAAAAAAATGAAAATTATGAAAATTATTTTTTTTTGGTCAAAATGGTTCCTAAGGCCAAGCCAAGGCTTCCAAAGTTGATTTTGTGATTTTATGATATTTTTTTGATATTTTTATGAATTGTTTTTAAAATATAAAAATAAAAATAAATAAATAAATAAAAGTTTGATCAAAATTTAGGTGTCAACAGTCGCGACACCTCTCAAACACTCCTCCATCATTCCTTCTTTTCTCTGTCGTTGAATCGCAGATGGCTTCCTCTCATGTACCCGTTGCCTCAGCCGAAGCTTCAACCCAATGGGAGAGGTTTTATCACCTCTTGGGTAGAGGTTATGTCTACATAAACAGTCATCCTGAAGCTGAGGTTGAAGTTCGTACTCTGATTCCGGCCCTGGATACTGTGTGTATTGAAGGTACGAAACTGCAGAGGGAGTTTGTGATCTTCCCAACTCTCTTCAACAATTTCCTGCAGGCTTACGAAGTTGCTAGCCGGGAGGTCACTTTGGCTGGTATCGTGCGAGCCCGCTATCAGGACCGAACTGAGTCCCTGATGTTGGCCATGCTGACGGCCGATAACCATAAAAGGGCTGTTGAATACGCCCACGCCCAGGTTTCGATGTTGGTCCGTGAGAGGGACAACTTGGTGGAGCGTCTGGCTCTTTTTGACACCGCCTTTGAGCAAGATCAGCACAACCTCGTGCTGAGGTTCCAGTGTGCCTGGTTGGAGGAAAGGCTTGAAGACCTGAGCATGGATATAGCTCGCGGGAGGGTGCTGGCTCAGGACTTAGAGCTTGAGTTCGAGTACTATGAGACCAAGGTGAACGAACTTAAGGAGAAATGTCGTCTCCTTTTCTTCAAGCTTGTAGACCTCGATTCCCAGAGTGTGGGTTGTAAGCAAGGCATGGATAGCATGGAGAATCAATTGAGCTCATTTGTGATGCTCATTAGAACTCACTTTGGATTTACGGTTCCTCCTCAGTAGTCTGTTTGTAAAGTCTCCTGTTAAGTGCTATAAATGAGAGTGTATGTACATTTCCGCTTATCCTTCGCAAGATTCAATATTGCCCTTGGTTTCGCAATCATAGTGTTTGAGGCAACTGACGATCTTTCCGCTTTCGAGCCCGCTCACGTTATGTTTGTAACCTATGCTGTCACGTTTGCCTTCGTGCGCTTGGTCGATTTACCTCGAACCCATTGTGACAAAAGATTGTTGTAGCTAAACATGATGATGTTAGCAAGCATCATTGTGTGAAATCAACCCTAGGCCTTAAAGAAGAAAGGAACTGCTCCGATTGAAACTTTACAATGCGCAAATAAGAAATAAGTTCTACTTGTGTACAAGCCCCCCCTTTCTCTGGGTATGTTCGATCACCACCCCATCATGTCTGGGTTCAGGTGCGCGGTCATCGACTCCAGCTCATGGCCGTGAAGGTTTGCTAGCCTCCTCCTGATGGATTCTTCGAACTGTGACCACCATCTTTGTTTGAGAAGAAAAGAGGAGAGTCGACCTCTTTCCTATCAAAAGCGTGTCTCACTCAGAGATCAGGGAAGCAAAATTGTTCGAAGTGTTCCCCCACTGGATCATCTGAGATCATATGCTCTAGTTGGGCGAACTCCTGAACATTAGACGTCGTGGGTGGATCAGCAGCAGGAAGAGCGCCGGTGGACGGCTGCTGCTCGAGCGGAGAAGTGTATATTTGTTGCACCGGTGGCACGTATTCTTGAGGAACATCAAGATGACTGATAGGGCTATATTGACCAATTCTCCAACAGTTGGTGGTAGAGCTACCGGCTTGGTTGGTATCGAGACTCGGCTGGGCTCTTCTTGAGGCATGGCTGTTGCGTTCGTAGTCGTACCTAATGTTCAAGTTCGAGTCGGGCTCTCCTAGGCGCCGTACGGCATGACGCCGTCGTAGCTTCATTCGGTAACCATTAAGGTGGTTTGCGACTAACCTTCTAGCGAGCCCCGGTTCATTCATGACCTCATGTACGCGTGTTGGACATAATGAGTCATTCCCTATTTGGTGAACCGCATCAAGGAATTTTCTGTGAAGCTCTGGAGACCATATGAACTTCTTTTGGCGACTCAGGATAGCATCCGTGACTCGGCGATCATTCCTCGATTTACTCTCGGCGGGGTCTGGTTGTGCCAGAGGTTGTTGCAGAGGAAGCTGGTTGACTTCGAACTGGTCTGTGGTGATAGTAAGCCCATTGTCAGGGAAATTGTAGTAACGCGCCTCCCCTCTTTCAAAAGATGGTTTGAGGGAGTGGGGTGGCGGACGATCACCTGCGATTCTCATAGAAAACTTATCACGGAACATTTCACGAGTGTCGATAGAACCACCGCAGTTAAGGCAAGCGGCGTTGATGAGGACTTCCTTATACCACATGTTTTCTGCTCGAAGCTTGGCGTATTCTTCTTTTAGAGTTTCGAGCTCTTGACACTTTCCCCGAACCACTGATCTGGCCCGTCTGTTTTGAAACCAGTGCTTGACCCTTAAGGGTTCCATCTTTAATTTCCGGGCTAATTTTCTTCTTCGTCTCGTATTCGGGTAACGGCACTTATTGAAGGCGGCTTCGAGTATCTGGATTTCCTTCTCAGTATAGGGCCGGCGACGTCTTCTTCCACGAGATGAGACATCGCCGCTGCCGTCGTTGTTGCTGCTACTGTCGTCGTCGCCACCACTGTCATCGTCGCTGCCCTGATCCTGAACCTCGTTGCCAGCAGGGTTGGGTAGTATGGTTTCGACATCTGGCTCGATCCCAAAGACTTCGAGGTCTCCCAACTGCACATTACCTAGGACATTTGGGTCAGTCATCTCCAACAAATGACTATGACTGTTAAACATACTGGATCAAGAAAAGGTTTGTTCGTCCTTTTTTATTCACTCAAGGTCTTGTAATCCTCTTCCTATGTTTACTCTCTCTAAACTTTCTTTTGAGTGACTTTGCGTACTCAGGAGTCGCTCTTCGAGCATGGAAGACGATCACCAGGCGAGCGCTCTTCTAGAGATTTTAAGTTTCTCGTCTTGTCGTCTTCCTTCCTTTTCATGGTGGAGAGATCACGGATCGCTTTTCTTTCCTCAATAGCCGAACCTGTCCCCCACTATCTCTCAAAAGACTAAATTACGTCCACCACCCGCTCAGCTTTTCATCATGACAAAACTATCAACCCTATCGCGGCTCCTTCGATATTTGCGCTCGACTCCCGCTCCATCTCAATAATGGTGAAATAGACAACTCTTTTACAACTTTTCAAACTCGTCAGGCCTGAAATCGCGGATCGAGACATGTCTGATGCTTCACGGGAGGAGCAGCCCCTGCTTTACATTAACTACCCCGGCTCCACAAGCATTATTGCTGTAACTTTTCTCCATTTTCGAGCTACTATGAAACGAGGAGAAGGTTAGTGCTCTCATTTGCCCAGCTTTCACTTTCATTCATTCCATCGCACTCGTCTTCCTCTCCATCCTTCCAACAAGAAATGGCTTCATCTTCTGCTTCTTCCTCTGACTCTTCCCATGCTTGCGTCTTTTCAATCGCAGTCCCGGCCCGATGGGAAAAACTCTATAATCTCTTGGGTCGGGGCTATGCTTACATAGCCGATCATCCGGAGATTGAGGCTGAGATCCGCGTTCTATTTGCGGCCACAGACACTACTTCCATCGAGGGTACTGAGTTGGAGAAGGAGTATAAAACATTCCCAGCCCTCTTTGCAAACTTTCTAGAGGCTTACCGCGTTGCTCACCGTGAAGTTCTCGTGGCTCGTGTCTTGCGAGCCCGCTACGAAGACCGCTGTGACTGCCTGACGTTGACTAACTTCGTGGCTGACAGCCACAACAAGGTTATGGAAACTGCCAACGAGCGGGTCTCGACGATGCTTCGTGAACGTGGACATTTGGTGGAGCGTTTGGCCTTGTGCCTGATCACTTATGAGCACGATCGTCGTAACATCATGTTGAAGTTTCAGAGCGATTGGCTGGAAGAGCGACTCGATACTGTTACGGCGGATGTATCCTGTGGGAGGGAATTGGTCCGGGACTTGGAACTTGCTGCTGAAGATCACAGGGCCAAGGTTGCTGACCTTAAGAATGAGTGCAAGCGCCTTCTTCTCCAGCTCGCGGATCATGATATACGGAGCGGTGAGTGTAGGCAGGGAATCAACCATATGGAGGGCCAATTGAGCTCCTTCGTGCTGCTGATTAGGGCTCAGTTCGGCTTTACTTTTCCGCCTCGCTAATCTGTATTAATCTGCTTTGAAAGTCTTTCGATTAAGCGAAAGTGAATGAAAGCTCATGTGTGTGTGTTTTAGGTTTTTATATGGTCCATTTCTTCGAGCATCCGAACATCTTCAACTTGGGTGAGCTGAACTATAATATCAATAAGTTGAGCAAATATGTCCTGATTTTCTAACTTGCTCATGATCAGATGAAAGAATAGCCTCAGATTCATCCAGGAGAAGATTTCTCTCTATTACCTATTGTCGCGACCCTCTCGAGGTTGCATGTGGGCTCTCGAGGGCTAATGGGCCGTCCAGTCTGGTCGGACGCAGGCCTCTCCCAAGGCCCGTTACCCAAATCGCAACGGAGGTATGCGTAGTCGACCTTCAGTGTGGTCTAGTGACATGTGCTAAGTGTGCATGCCATGGAGTCGCCACCAATCATTTTTTTGGAGGGTATGATTGGACCACCCTATTGAATAGTCGGGAGTTTCTATTCAATTCTACGATAACCAGAGAAATGGGTTCGGGGACTTAGTTACGTCAACTGTTAGAGTTGACGCCCTTTCGGTACCTAAGTTGATTGAATTTTCTGCAATTTTTCTCAAATTTTTTTTGAATTTTTCCTTAGTATTCACTTTTTTTGAATTTTTTTTATTTGATTTTTTTATTATAAATTTCCTGAAAATAAGTCCCAACTGAACGGTCCCTAACTCGCCACGTGGCGTCTCGGTGACAATCGAATCATTTTAATTGTTGTAAAATTCGAAATTTATTTCTTTTAATGTTAAAAATATTTTTTTTATTCTGAAAATCATCGGATCACGACACGTGCCTCATCTGCAACCATCCAATCTAGCATTTTTTTTTTGTTTTTATAGGACGCAACACAATGCAAAAAAAAAAAATAATAATAATAATAAAGAAGATATTAAGTCATTATACAACATAAACATAAGCAAAGGAGATGGGATCCGGTGAATTTTACGACGTCGGAGTCCGTCGGTGCTCGTGCAACAATGTGTGGGGGGTATAAACCACCAGCAGGAGGCTCGGCCTTCCGATTCTGGGGTAGCACAATATAATTTACAGAAAATAAATAAATAAAACACCTTGGACACCAATAGGAGGCTTAGCCTTCCGATTCTGGGTCTTTTATGCGAAATATAGAAATGTTATGACATAAAGTAAATACACAGCAAATATTTAGACACCAACAGGAGGCTCGGCCTTCCGATTCTGGGTCTTTTATGCGAAATATAGAAATGCTATGACATAAAGTAAATACGCAGCAAATATTTAGACACCAACAGGAGGCTCGGCCTTCCGATTCTGGGTCTTTTATGCGAAATATAGAAATGCTATGACATAAAGTAAATACACAGCAAATATTCAGCAACCTTAAAATTCCAGAACATAGCCTATCATCTTAGGAAGCCATTACCGAAAATTTCACCTTAAAAGGAGTCCAAATGAGTGAGATATGACCACAATACCTCAATTCGCTCGATTTTCGTCGACTGTTTTTCAAAAAATCACCATAATTTAACCAGACCTCGAAAATTCACGAAACCAACGGGAAATTGTTAAGGACATCTTAAATTAACCTGTGATGGTCAGAGGAAGGCGCAAAGGTCGCCGGAAGGGCTGATCGTGGAGGACGACGGCGGCGGCAGAAACTGGTCGTTACAGGGTCAGCAGCGACCTTTGCTCATTCAAACGGCTCCATCGGACGAATGGCTGGGCCAAATGAGCCTTATAATATATCCCTGGAAAGATAAGACGATAAGCTTTCTATTGGAGGTGGTTTCGCCTCGATTTGATATTGGACGACGGAGTTATGACCGGAACAGTGAGATGGTTCGGGAAAGGGAGAGGAGAGAGGAAGAAGAAGAAGAAGAAGAAGAAGAAGAAGAGGAAGAAGAGGAGGAGAGGGGGCCACGGATGATGGGGGGGGAGGTGCCTTAAATACTAAAATAAAATAATAAAATAATAAATAATAAAATAATAATAAAATAAAATACTAAAAAGTAAAAATAATTATAAAATAATCAAAAGCGAAGACAAAATGATTAGTCCCCTTTTCTTTTAAATGATGATGTTTTCACTCCTTTTCCTTTTAATCATTACTAATATTTTTGCCAAATTCAATTTTATGATGATCAAAGAACACCTAAAATCAAACCTGAATTTTACTATTTATGAGGTCGGAAAATGGATAAAATAAAAATACCTAATATTTTTATATATTTTTGTGACCTCAAATATTATTTTTCTTGATTTTCTTGATTTTCTTTTTCTTTTTTTCTTTTTTTTGTATTTTTCGAAAATATATTAAAAAAATGAAAATTATGAAAATTATTTTTTTGGTCAAAATGGTTCATTTAGCTTGGCTAAGGTCACCAAAATTGATTTTTCAATTTTTCAACTTTTTATGGATTTTCTATGAATTTTCAAAAATAAAAATAAAAATAAAAATAAAAATAAAAATGTTGATCAAAATTTAGGTGTCAACAGCTGCCCCTCTTTGAGAGGAATCTCGTTAGAGGTTTCTCTCAAAGATAAGGTGACACCTGAGTCCTGATCGACTCGACTCGGGAAACTAAAGGAAAGGAGTCATGACATCCAATCTTCATGCTTGTCCATGTATGCTCTTTCTTGAAGGGGGAAACATTCATTTGACATGAGAGTGAGATAATAGAGAGACATACCTGCCACTTACCTGTTCGATGTTTGTGCGATTTTCGCGGTGTTTGATGGATTCAAGAGAATTTCTAGAAACTCGTTACTAGAGTATCCTAGAGAGGTTAAGCTCTGACCCGTATGGTAGGTCAAACCATAATGGGATTCCTAACTGATAGGAATCTAAGGAAGACGCGTCCCATTTGGGATTTGCCAAGGATTTTGATCCGTATGGTGGATCGGACCATTGGGTTGGCCATTTAAGTGATTTTTACTATTGGGTTGACCCTTCAGACGGTTTCTACCGTTGTGTTGACCCTTCAGGCGGTTTCTACCATGAGTTTGACCCTTCAGGCGGTTTCTACCCTGAGTTGACCCTTCAGGCGGTTTCTACCTTGAGTTGACCCTTCAGGCGGTATCTACCTTGAGTTGACCCTTCAGGCGGTATCTACCGTAAGATGACCCTTCAGGCGGTATCTACCTTTGTTTGCTTTGAAAAGGGGTCTCATGACGAGGGGTCTCATGACGAGGGTTCTCCACGTCCGATGAGACTGCCTAAATTTTGAAAAGGGGTCCAGAGACGAGGGTTCTCCACGTCATGCTAGGACTGTTTGATATTTTTGAGAAGGGATCCTAGGACGAGGGTTCTCCACGTCATGCTAGGACTGCTTGATTTTGAAAATGGGTCTCATGACGAGGATTCTCCACGTCCAATGAGACTGCCTGATTTTTTAAAAAAAGGGTCTCATGACGAGGGTTCTCCACGTCCGATGAGACTGTTTGATATTTTTGAAAAGGGGTCCTAGAACGAGGGTTCTCCACGTCATGCTAGGACTGCTTGATTTTTGAAAATGGGGTCTAACCTCACCCCTTCTTTTGAAAGATCCCGAAATTTGCCGGGAATTCAGTTTTGAAGCAGTGAAAAATTTTATTTTGACAAAGCTTTGTTGACACCTGATTTTTGATCAGTCTTTCATAGTTTATTTTTAAAAAATTCATAAAAAATCTATAAAAAGTTAAAAAAAAATTAAAAAATCATCTTTGGTAACCTTGACCAAGCTAAAGGAACCATTTTTGATAAAAAAAAATAATTTGTCATATTTTTTAATATTTTTTAATATTTTCCAAAAATAGAAAAATACATGAAAAATGAAGAAAAATAGCGTTCGATGTCGTAAAAATATAGAAAAATAGTCAATATTTTTATTTTAATTTCCTTTTCATTTTGAACTCATAAATAGTCAAAATTCAAGTTCAATTGCATGTGTTTCTTCATGACGCATAGAGTTGAATTTGGCAAAAAAAATGTCATTCGAGTATTTTAATTTGTAAATTTCTACATATTTTTTAGTCTTGACGTCCAATTAGATCGACCACCATCTACAATAAATTCCCCTTGCTGAATATTTTCGTTTTTGTTTCACATGATTTCATGGTGTAAAACGCCGAGTGGATCCCCAAATATAATCGGGTCGGCTCGTCCAAGACCAAACCAGAGCACGGCGAACCCCATGTGAGTACTCTCGAACTCCTTCGATGCTTCCTAATGCTTTTCTTAGGTTAGATCGTGTGTTGAATGGCTAGGACAGCTAAATCATTCTTGAGCTGTGATTGATAAATAGGGCCTTACTAGGAATGCCAAGTGATTTATTTGCATATCTAGATTTCTTGAGTTGCGCATTTTATTACTGATTGTGATTGCTAGGATAATCACTCATATCTGCATGAATTTTTAGATTTATGGTTCATACCTTACTCATCCGCATGAATCTCAGGCTAGAAAATTCAGTCAACTTAGGTACCGAAAGGGCGTCAACTCTGACAGTTGGTGTAACTAAGTCCCCGAAACCATTTCTCTGGTTCTCGCAGAATTGAATAGAAACTCCCAACTATTCGATTGGGTGGTCCAATCACACCCTAAAAAAATGATTGGTGGCGACTCCATGGCATGCACACTTAGCACATGTCACTAGACTACACTGAAAGTCGATCACGCATACCTCCGTTGCGATTTGGGTAATGGGCCTTGGGAGAGGCCCGCGTCCGACCAGACAGGACGGCCCATTAGCCCTCGAGAGCTCGACAACCTCAAGAGGGTCGCGACAGACTGGCGACTCCGCTGGGGACTGGTTCTTAACCATTTAGTGGACTTGAGCCGATTAAAAAGTTGATTGATTCTTCTAACCTAATTTTATGCAGATGCTCTCGAAAGTGAGGTGTTTATGCTAACGAATGTGTTAGATGTTTTTGTAGACGGGAGAAATAAGGGGTGAAGTGCTTGTTAACTTTGTTTTATGCAGGTAGGAGTTTTGGATGTATGATTGTGTGGATGTTTCTATTGAAGCGGTGATTGTTAAATAAAATGCATGTCTATTGCTTTAGCACGACACAATGAATACACACAATTGCGCCTAAAACCCCAGGCGCCCTCTTTAGGAACACAATAAAAGGAATTGAAAATGGAATCTCCGTGAGGAAAAACATGGGGTAATCCACTTTTCAATTCCGCTCACTTCGAACTATGGATTGAGTCCCAATGCAACGATAGTTGTGCAATGGAATCGGCTCTTCCCAGAATTCGAGGCGAGAACCTTGGCTTTAGGTACCAAGCCCTATCTTTTGATTTTTAGGAGTTTTCCCTCACTTGTCTCATGCGTTTGTCTATGAAAGGTTAGTATACCTAACACTGCAAAAAATACAGAGAAGCTTGATTTTCTCTTAAGTTTGGTTGGTAAGACTTTTCTATCCCTCGAACTTGTTACAGCTCTTAATCATTAAATTCATTGCATAATTCCGGTGATTGGATTAAATGCCATTTTAAGGATAGATATGAGTGTTTTCCTCCCAATGTTCTTGATGGAAGATGAAGATGGTGTCATCCCATTACGAGCGCCAAGTGGACAAGAAGAGCCTACTATGGACATCATTGATGTATCATCTAATGAAGATGATGATTTGGAATAGGTGATCCTGAAGTCACGTCTCAAAGATCGAAACTAGGGCATCTCTAAGTATTAAGATCACATTCCTTTGTTTTATTTTTCATTTCTAGCTTTGTATAGGATTTATTTTGCTGAGATCCTCTCTATCTGATCCCTTAGATTGATTGTATTAGGGATCTATTTGTGTTTATATACATTCAGATTGAAATTTGTTATATTTCTATTGACTTGTCATTGGAATGTGATAGTGGCATTTCTTCTAATCACTCAAATACTCCAAAATCAATTTTATAATTCCTTTGGATGAAATTGAAATTGGAAGTCTTATACAACCTTTTGGCCGTATAGGGCAATACAATCCCAATTTCGCCAGAAGGAACTATAAACTTGAATTGGTTCATGCATGTTTTGCATCATTGGTTATCCACAATAATTGATCAAGAATATCAAGAGTATTCGTGTTTTTCAAATTTAATGAAAAGATAGATATCCAAATTACTCTCGTTCTTAGCAAACAGCTTTAATTTGGATACTGTATCTTCAATTGAATTTAAAACACATCGTAATTGTGTACTTTTGAACATTCCATTGATTTTCTTGGAATTGATCAAAGGCAATTATCGTGAATTACATTCCTTTCAATGATATGCTTTCCTTTGAGGAATATCGATAAAAGCTTTTGCACAAGGCCAAAACCCTTGTAAAAGCTCTTATCCCTATTAATCATAAGTAAGCATAAAATTGAAAGGATTTATGCTTTATTTTTCAAATTCTTTCTTCTGATTCTGCCTTTTCATTTGAAACAGGTTAAAAACAAGTAGAGAAGAGAAGTCTTTTTGTGGATAATCGCGGTGGGAGGTTCCTTTATCCGATCATAAGCAAGATTAAAAAATCAAGATGTACACGCTCGAATCATCAATGTCAAAGCGCAGCTTGCCTAGGTTGAGAGTGGTCAGGTGTTCGAGAAAGTCAGCCATACAGAAGTTGAGACACACACATTAGAGCTTTCATTCATTTCGCTCAATCGAGGGACCTTAAAAGCAGATCATACAAATCATCGGGGTGGAAACATAAAACCGCAATGAGCCCTAATTAGCATCACAAAGGAACCTAGTTGGCCCTCCATATTATTGATGCTTTGCTTATACTCACCACCTTGAGACTCGAGATCTGCAAGCTTAAGAAGAAGGCGTTTACATTCCCCTTTAAGATCGGCAACCTTGGTCCCGTGATCTTCGGCGGCTATTTCCAGGTCCCGAACTAGTCCTCTCCCATGGGCTATATCCGCGGTAATGCTGTCAAGCCTTTCTTCCTGCCACTCACATTGAAACTTCAACACGACATTACGACGGTCGTGCTCATAGGTGGTCAGGGATAAAGCCAAGCGCTCCACCAAATTTCCCCTCTCGCGAAGCAACATCGAGACTCGCTTGTTGGCGAACTCAACAGCCTTTCTGTGACTATCGGCCACAAGGTTGGCCAACACCAAGCAGTTGGACCGATCCTCATAGCGAACTCGCAAAACGTGAGCCACGGTAGCTTTTCGATGAGCGACACGGTAAGTCTCTAAAAAGTTTATAAAGAGGGTTGGGAAGATTCTATATTCCCTCTCTAAATTAGTGCCCTCGATGGAGGTGGTGTCTATTTCCACGAGCAAAATACGGATTTCATCTTCAGTTTCTGGGTGATCGGCTATATGAGCATAGCCTCGACCGAGGAGGTTATAGAGTTTTTCCCACTGGGCCAAAATTTCGGCTGAGAAAGCGCGAATAGGAGAGGAGGTCATTTTCGTTGGAGTGAGGGAGAAGAAGATGAGTGTGGTAGAGTGATTAAAATACGAAAAGGCAATTATGTAAGAGTGTTAATCTTCTATGCATTAACTCATCCTTTTATAGCAACTCGAGAATGAAGAAAGGCACAGCAATAATGCTCGTGGAGCCAAGTTAATTGGGTAAAGCAATGGTGGCTCTTTCGGTGAACCATCAGATTTGTCCCAGTCCGCGATTTCAGGCTTGATAAACCTAAAAAAGTTGTAAAAAGATATGTCGGTGTCACCATATTAAAATTGAGCGGGAGTTAAGCGCAACTATCGAAAAAAGTTGCGAAAGGATTTGGCGGTCCCATCATATTAAAAAACTGAGCGGGAGGCGAGCGTAGTTCCACCTTTTTGAAAATAAGTGGGAGACAGACATGGATATCGAGAACAGGAAATCGATTTGGTGTCCCTCCACGTTGAAAAGAAGAAAGAAGACGACAAAGCGGGAAATACGAAATCTTGGGAGCAACGCTTGCCTGATGATCTTCATCCATGTTTAAAGAACGTTTCATGGGCATACAGAACCACTCAAAAGAAAATTTAGAGAGAGTGAGCATACATGAGAGAGTAGAGAACCCTGAGTGAGCAAAAATTGATCGAACATTTTTCGATCCAACATGTTTGAGAGTTACCATCAGTTGCTAGAGGCGACTGATCCAAAAATCTCAGAAAATGAACTACTGAGAGATCTCGAAGATTCTAGGATGGCGTCTGGTACCAGAACCACAGAACCCAACCCTTTCGGCAACGAAGTTCAGGATCTCAGCAGCGACGACAACAGCAGCAGCGATGGTCAATCCCGGAAAAGGAAATGTCGCCAGTGCCACACTCAGAATGAAATCCAAGAGCTTGAAGCTTTCTTTAGTGAATGCCCTCTCCCGAACATGAAACAAAGAAATGAATTGGGCCAGAAGCTAGGGATGAAACCTTTGAGGGTCAAGTTTTGGTTTCAAAATAAGCGAGCCAAATTGAGGGCTCAACACAGACGTCAAGAACTTGCGATTCTAAAGGAGGAAAACGAAAAGCTTCGAGCGGAGAACATGAGGTATAAGAAAGCTCCCAGCACTATCGCTTGCCTTAATTGCGGTGGCCCTATCACTCTCGGCGAAATGTTCCTTGATAAGCCTTATATGAGGATTGAAAATGCTCATTCACCACCCCACTCCCCTCGAACCATTTTCGATACAATCAGATTTTGTTGGAGATATGCATGAACAAATCAATTCTACGAAGTCAATACCGATGCCTTCTAAAGGATGTGATATGCGTCACCATGATTGGAGTTTCCTTAACGATGAGCTTACTATCACGACCGACCAATCCAAAGCTGATGAATTCCCTCCACAACAATTTCCGGCTCGATCAAATCCTACTGGAAATAGGCCAGAGAGCAATAGCCAAGTTGTCAACACTGTTCCGGGTCGCAAGAAGACGAGGGTCAATTGGTCCCCCGAGCTTCATCTCAAGTTCCTTAGTGCGGTTCAGCAACTAGGGATCAACTCAGCATATCCAACGCGCATACTTGAGATCATGAACATACCAGGACTCACTAAATATGGAGTCGCGAGTCACCTCAAGAGCTACAGAAGGGCGCTAAGACAGCGCCACACAGCACTGAACCTGAAAGAACTCAACTTGTGCCTAAACACTAGGCATGGCTATAACTACAATGCCCCTGAAGTAAGAAATACCCTGCCGAATCTAGGCACCGACCAAGCTGGTAGCAGCACCATCGACTACTTGGGCGCTAATCAGAATATTCCCCCGAATCATCTCAGCACCCCTCAAGAGTATATGCCACAAGTGCAGCAGGTACGAACTCCTTGGTTTGAGCAGCAACTTTTCGCTAGTGCTCTTCCTATCCCCGATCAACATATTGCGCCTAGTGTTCAAAGATCTGCTCGGCTTGGGCATATGATTTCGGAAGATCAAGCGGGCGGATGCTCTGAGGATTTTTGTTTCTTCCATTCCCAAATGGAAGGTGCTTTTGATAGTGAACCGATCAATCATCCTCTTATAATCTCGAGCAACGACGAAGGTTCTAGCTCGAAGAATCAGATCGCTCACAACAGAAACAGGAATCCTTCAACGCCAAGCGATGATGGTCAACTCGAATATCAGTTGCTCGAAGAATCAAAAGATTTCCTTGATGAGGAGCTCCATATCTGGATCGATCAGTTTAAAACTGATGGGCTTATGAAGTTATGATCCAAAATGACGATTATATGTCTGATTCATGGTGTAACTGGTTGATCACCGAGAATCCTCAAGGGAACTAGGCACATGTGACTGGATGTATCATTAATCTTTCTGTCATAAAGTCTTCCATGCAAGATAATCTTCCTTAATGCCTAGAGTTAATCTGGGGCAGCGATCAGTACTACCTGCGAGCATCATCATGCTTGAGTGCGACAATCCCTTGTTAGATTAGAGTCGAGGCGAATCAATTGAACGCCACGAAGAAAAACATTTAAAGGCTTCACATAGGAAAATGCGAGCAAAAGCCCGAGCGAGCTCAAAGACGGTTAGTTCTGTATCGTTCTAAGGGACCTTTAGTCGTTATGAACTCTAAATTGAGCTTGTTTCATTCTCGATGGGGGTCGCTAACTGCTTCAAGAATTTTATAACAAAAAACGAACCAGTTAGGGACGCCAATAGTGCTGTGTCCTGGTAGTCAGTGAAATGGAAGTGGTACGAAACGTCAGGAGTTCGATCTCGGGATTGAAAAATCATTTTATCAATCACCCGATGAAGTTCAAAGAGATTCGACGCAGATGACTATAGAACTTGGGGCAATTCGAAAATCATCGATTCATTTTCATCAAGCGGCGAAGTTGGTATTGTAAAATGTGAAGCATGCAAATGACAAATCTGAAGCAGAAGGAGATGAATCATGATTCGCTTATCCAAGGTCGGGATTTCAACCTTCGACTAAAGCCAAATCTAGGATGAGTTTTTGATCTTGTCCACTCGACAAAACCCATCTCCACTGAAAATGGGGGCAAACCATTCCTACATCCGGAAAGCATGTCGAAGCCGAAGACATCAAATTCATCGTTTAATCCGTGGGGCAAGTCCCTGAAGCGATAGTTATCATCCGCAGAGCGTAATGGAATCCATTCTTTCAATGTAAAACGCATTTGGCCGCGGAGCCACCCATTTGGTAAAAAGAACGTATCGTTCCTAAATGATTTTCAATCAGATGCGGGGATAATGTTCTCTCATTTTCCTCTCAGGTGATGAACAGAGACGAGGCACCCAAGAAGCCATGCATTCAAATAACAAAACAGTGCATGAAACACGCCCAAAAAGATGAATGAATCTCCTCCGACGTAAATCCTCGAGGTGGATTCGTTGCCCAACCAGACGAAGAAATCATGGCCACAAGCTTGAGGGCCGGCTTCTACAATCTGCACATTGGCATGCAGAATGGAATTCAAATCAAGAGTAAAGTAGTATCGTCCCAATTTGTTTTGAATTTGGAAACCCAAAATAATGCTTAATATTTATCCTTGGCAGGAGCTCGCCATCAGGGCAGACATGTAAGTTTCATTTTTCTCCAAAAACCAAGAAGTCGAAAGAACTTTAGAACACCTAACAATCTTGTGTTACTATGTGAAGTGCAGATTTTCACAACCCTTGTACACTCGTTGGAGCATATGACCAAGGGTAAGATGTATTGTTCCAATTTTTGTAAAGTTTTAGAATATACGATGACATATCCCTTTTATATCTCCAGGATCTCCAGCCTCGATGGGCAGGTAAGTATCCCTTTTCCCAATTCATTGGAGATTAAAAAATTTCAGAATTAATTCGATTCTCACATCTAAAAAGACATAGAATTCTTACTTCGTTGACATTCATGTTTTAAAACATGAGATTGTCTGAACATGAATTACACATGTATGGTGCATCACAAAATCCCTTTGAAGGATAAATCTTGATGAAATGAAATGAATTTTTCCAACAAGAGTCGTTTGAACTGTTCAAAAGGGTATTTTCTCATAAGAGAAGCGAGCCTAATCCAAACACGTCCCATACACACTTGAGAGATGAGGAGATTGGAAATGATAGCGAAACCTTAACCTATGGATATAAGGGTCATTCGCAACGATTACATGGATCGAGATGACAGAGGCATTTATTTCTTCATTCCAAACACTACAGATGCCCATTGAGAACCCCATTGAACGGCGATTTTCATTCTCAACCCTGTCAAGAACCACCCCACATTGGGGCAAATGAAGGTTAGTCCAACAGTATCAGAAAGTAAACGGTTTGAAATTTTCTTGCTCGGACTAACATAAATCTTTGTGTGTTGTTTATATGATAATCCAAGTGTCATAGGATGACGAGAATAATTCATTTCTCTATCCTACACACTGTTATCCTTTGCACGACCAAGTTGAGCCAGCAAATTCATTTCATCAACCTATTGGTGATCATTGCATATTCCAAAGCAAAGGCAACATCACTCTAGGAATGGAAGCGTGCCAAAGTTTAAGTTGCATATCTAGCATGATTGCCGAAAATCCTAGCTCCAAAAGAAAAGAAAAACACGGGATTAAAAAAAAGGGGGAAAAGAAAAATCCATAGACATCAAGAAAAAGCAAAGTGCCTGGTAAAAAGCAAGGCTGATGTCTATTCAAAATATCCCCAGTAAAGTCTAGATATACGATGAAAAGACCCTGCAAAGGAGTCAGATCAAGATGACTACTCTCCAAATGATGTCGTGCTCAAATTGCAAACACACAAACAGACGGTCTCTTAATGTAACAAGAGACGCTTTTAAACATCCTTGTGCGCTCTAAAAGAGGAGTGTACACTTCAAGAAATGGAGATGTTCTTCGAAGGACATGTGGTAAATTTGCAATGATCACCAATGCCAAACCCTTCACAATTTCTGGGCAAAAAATAAGCCTTTTTCGGTCCCCAATCCTTCTAATGTTACAACCCTGAAGCAGTCTTATCTGACTAAGACACTTGGGTTAATGTATAACTTAGCTCAAAGAAGTACGAGCAAAACTATTTCTTTCTCATTTTACAGGGTTCTTGACTTGTAAACCCGGAGCAGATAGTGAAAATTTTCGTTCAACGGCCTTGACTCAAAAGTGAGTCCCCCTTGGAAACCGATATCCAAGCCTAACACTACGGTCCCGTGAAAGACCTCCTGATCGGTCGAAATGTATGCGTTGCGAATGATCCTGAAACCCAGGCATAGGTTGGTAGGAAATTGAGCACTTTCCCTATTAAAGATCATTATCACAGAGCAGTGAGAAGCCTTCTTGGATGAGAAATACTCCAATGGATGTTTTGAGCAAACTCTTTTTGAAATTTTCAAATTGTTTGATCTAGAGTTTCCGTGCAAGGAATTTATGATCACATCTGTATATGGCAGGAATGTTTTGGATAACCTCCAGCAATCAAAATGCACATTTCATGACTAAAACTTAAGTCGTAGAATTTTGTCAGTTAGACAATTATTGTCTTCCCAAAGATTACTAATATCTTCTTGGCGAGGAAAATATTTTCAGGTCTAAGCTTTCTACAGGACTTTTGGCCGCCCCAAAGACTGGGTGCGTCATCCTTAGGTGAAGCCTTTTAGTAGGCAAGTCTTTTCTAAGACCGATCCACAGAATGATCGAGTCTCCGACTAGCCCCGAAGAGTGGGTACGTCATCCTTTGATTCATATCAATTTGGAATCTCATAAATGGTAGAAACCGCCTGAAGGGTCAACTCAATGGTAGAAACCGCCATAAGGGTCAATCAATGGTAGAAACCGCCTGAAGGGTCAACACAATGGTAGAAACCGCCTGAAGGGTCAATGTATGGTAGAAACCGCCTGAAGGGTCAACCAATGGAAGAAACCGCCTGAAGGGTCAAAACAATGGTAGAAACCGCCTGAAGGGTCAATGTATGGTAGAAACCGCCTGAAGGGTCAACCAATGGTAGAAACCGCCTGAAGGGTCAACTCAATGGTAGAAACCGCATGAAAGGTCAATGAATGGTAGAAACCGCCTGAAGGGTCAAAGGACTGGTAGAGACCGCCTGAAGGATCAACCCAATGGTCCGATCCACCATACGGATCAAAACCTTGATGAATCCCGAACGCAGGAGGATTCGTTTTCCCTAATAAGCCTTACATTAGGCAAGCCATTTCTAGTTTAGTCCACCACACGGATCAAAACCCTTGGCAAATTCCCAAATGTGGGATGCGTATTCCTTAGGTTCCTATCAGTTAGGAATCCCATTATGGTTTGACCTACCATACAGGTCAGAGCTTAACATCCCAAGGACACTCCGATGACAAGTCCTTAGGAATCTACTTGAACCCATCAGACACAGCAAATGCTGCAAGCATTCGACAAGTAAGGGGCAGGGAAGTCTATCTACTCCTTAACTTTCTTACATCATATCAGGGAATTGAATGAGCACATCTCTTTTTAAGGAAAAGCACACATTGATGGGCATGAAAATTGGATGTCATGATTTCTTTTATTTTCCCAGTCGAGTCGATCGGAATATAGGTGTCACCTTGTCTTTGAGAGAAACCTCTGACGAAATTCCTCTCAAAGAGGGGCAGCTGTTGACACCTGATTTTTGATCAGTCTTTCATAGTTTATTTTTAAAAAATTCATAAAAAATCTATAAAAAGTTAAAAAAAAATTAAAAAATCATCTTTGGTAACCTTGACCAAGCTAAAGGAACCATTTTTGATAAAAAAAAATAATTTGTCATATTTTTTAATATTTTTTAATATTTTCCAAAAATAGAAAAATACATGAAAAATGAAGAAAAATAGCGTTCGATGTCGTAAAAATATAGAAAAATAGTCAATATTTTTATTTTAATTTCCTTTTCATTTTGAACTCATAAATAGTCAAAATTCAAGTTCAATTGCATGTGTTTCTTCATGACGCATAGAGTTGAATTTGGCAAAAAAAATGTCATTCGAGTATTTTAATTTGTAAATTTCTACATATTTTTTAGTCTTGACGTCCAATTAGATCGACCACCATCTACAATAAATTCCCCTTGCTGAATATTTTCGTTTTTGTTTCACATGATTTCATGGTGTAAAACGCCGAGTGGATCCCCAAATATAATCGGGTCGGCTCGTCCAAGACCAAACCAGGGCACGGCGAACCCCATGTGAGTACTCTCGAACTCCTTCGATGCTTCCTAATGCTTTTCTTAGGTTAGATCGTGTGTTGAATGGCTAGGACAGCTAAATCATTCTTGAGCTGTGATTGATAAATAGGGCCTTACTAGGAATGCCAAGTGATTTATTTGCATATCTAGATTTCTTGAGTTGCGCATTTTATTACTGATTGTGATTGCTAGGATAATCACTCATATCTGCATGAATTTTTAGATTTATGGTTCATACCTTACTCATCCGCATGAATCTCAGGCTAGAAAATTCAGTCAACTTAGGTACCGAAAGGGCGTCAACTCTGACAGTTGGTGTAACTAAGTCCCCGAAACCATTTCTCTGGTTCTCGCAGAATTGAATAGAAACTCCCAACTATTCGATTGGGTGGTCCAATCACACCCTAAAAAAATGATTGGTGGCGACTCCATGGCATGCACACTTAGCACATGTCACTAGACTACACTGAAAGTCGATCACGCATACCTCCGTTGCGATTTGGGTAATGGGCCTTGGGAGAGGCCCGCGTCCGACCAGACAGGACGGCCCATTAGCCCTCGAGAGCTCGACAACCTCAAGAGGGTCGCGACAAGCTTCACTTGAGTTTGTTGAGGCGACATTCTAGGAGCTGGGTTCTCCAGGTATCCTGCAGAAGTTTGAGCCTGAAAGATTTTTCTTCACCAAGAAAACATTAGTAATCTTTGGGAAGACCACGGCTGTCCATTTGACAAAAACCGTATGACTTAAGTTTTAATCGTGAAATGTGCATTTTGATGCTAGAGGTTATCCAAAGCATTCTTGCAACATGCAAATGTGATCACAAATCTCTTGCACGGAAAATCTGGACCAACAGTTTGAAAATTCCAAAAAGAGTTTGTTCAAAACACCAATTGGAATATTTCTCGACAAGGAGGTCTTCTCACCTGTTTTGCGATAGTGATTTTTTATAGGGAACGCATTCAATTCCCTACTAACCTGTGCCTTGGTTTTAGGCTCATTCGCAGCGCATACATTTTGATCGGTCGGGAGGTCTTCCACGGGACCGTAATGTTGGGCTTGGATATTGGTTTTCAAGGGGGGGACTCACTTTTGAGTCGGGGCCATTGAATGAAAGTCTTCACCATCTGCTCCGGGTTTACAAGTCAAGAACCCTGCAAAATGAGAAAGAAATAGTCTTGCTCGTACTTCTTCGAGTTAAGCAATATGTTAACCCAAGTGTCTTAGTCAGAGAAGACTGTTTCAAGGTTGTAATATTGGTAGGATTGGGGATCGAAAAAGGCTTGTTTTTGGCCCAGAATTCGTGACGGGTTTGACATTGGTGATCATTGCTGATTTGCCTCCTGTCATTTCCTTTTTGTATCTTTAGTCTTTGAGGTGCACAACCGATTTTGAGGTGTGCACCAGCTCTTTAGAGAGCGTCTCTTGTTGCATTCAGAGACCGACTCTCTCTATGTCTTTGTTCTGTGTTTGGCAGCATTTGGGGAGCAGCCCTTTTGGGTTTGGCTCATTAAAGGATTTCCTCTTTTCCCATCCGGCTTCATTAGGGATCAATCAAACAACTTGCACGAGCATCGGCCTTGCTTTTACTAGGCACTTTGCTTTTTCTTAATGCCGTGGATTTTTCTCATTCATTTTTGAAATCCCATTTTTTTCTCCTCTTCATGGGATCGTGTTAAACCTATGATCAAAGGTCTAACAAGGTTAAGCATTAACTTAGGAATTTTTTGCAAACCCTAAGTCTTGAACTCCTTCGTTTCTGAAGTGATGCTGCATCCGTCTTGGAATGTGCAATGATCACCAACAGGTTTATGAAATGATTTTGCAGGCTCAACTTGGCTATGCAAAGGATTCGGTGTGTGGGATAGAGAAATGAATGCTTCTCATCATCCTATGGCACTTGGATTACCATAACACACAAAGATTAATGTTAGTCCGAGCAAGAAAATTTCTAACCATTTTCTCCTGATGCTGCTGGACTCACCTCCATTTTGCCCCGATGTGGGGTGGTTCTTGACAGGGTTAAGAATGAAAAACGCCGTTCAAAGGGGTTTATCAACGGCCACCTGTAGTGTTTGGGGATATGAAACGAATGCCTCTGTCGTCCCAACCCATGTAATCGCTGCAAATGGTCCCTACCATCGTAGACCCAGATTTTGTTATCTGTCCACTCCACTCCTCTCTCAAGTGTGTATTGGACACGTTTGGATTAGACTCGCCTCTCTTTTGAGTAAACTTCCTTTTGAATGATTTGACAAATAATGATATTTGGAAAAATTCACTCCCTTCTTTCCCAAAATTTATCCATTGAGGGGATTTTGTGATGTATCGTGCATGTTTTATCCATGCTTTGGGCAACCTCCCGATTTAAATCATGAACATCGATGCATTGGATAATTTTCATGACGACTGAAAGGATTTTAACATTCTTTATCTCCAGCTAACTGGGAAAGGGATACTTACCTACCTGTTGCGGCTGCAGACCCCTGAAAATGTAAGAGAAGCATATCATTGTATATTCACGAATTTTTTTGAAAATCGAAACGACACATCCTACCCTCGGTCATGTACCCTAACAAGTAGTACGTGGGATGTAAAAACTTGTTCGTCTCCAAGGCGACTCCCTTGTCAAAAACAAACAATAAGTGTCAGTTTGCGTTCCAAAATTAAAGACAAATTGGAACGATACCGCCTTGTTCTTGCTTGGTGTTTTCATTTGAACATAAACGCGCGGCTTGCAGAAATTGGCCTTCTATATTGTGGCCACGATTCCTCCGTTTGGTTGGCGATGAATCATTCTCGAGGATTTGCCCCAGAGGAAATCCATTTGTGTTTTTGGGCGCATTTCAGCGTCACTCTTCATAGTTCCTCCACTTGATCAAAGACCCTTCCTTGGAGTGCTGACTCCCAAGGTTAATAATTTTATTCGCCTCCTCATTGGCGAGTTCTTTTCTTTTGTGGCTTTTGGCGCCAACGACTTCCTGTTAAATGAGGAAAACTCATGTTAAGCATGGGATTTATGGAGATCAAATTGGAACGATACAAAGTTACCGCCTCTAGGTTTGTATCCTGGGGTTTATTTCTGATGCAGATAACTCTGTCATTGCGTCTACGGATTTTGCCAGAGAAGAAACGTCTTTCTTTGCCCAGGGCAAAATTGATTCGCATGCCCCAGTCATGCCTTAACGCTTTCCGCTTTTGTTGGAGATTTCTAATCCAATCTGAAGGAGTCCACGCACCTGCATGTGAAGAAATAGACGTGGGTTTTTTATCTGACTTCATTTGGAATTTCTGAAAAGAGGTACTCCCTCCGAAGTTTCGTCCTTTCGTGCTTTTCGAGCAATCTGCCCCGGTGAGGCCGGTTTCGCTGTTTGTCCTATTTGGATTTGATGACCCTGGTCTGTTGCACTTTTAGGGGGGGATCATGAGAGTTTGCCCCTGGCTGGGCTTCTCGGAGAAAAGGGAGAGACTTGCTCCCACGAGTTTTGCCAATCCTGGTCATCTATGAATTCGTGCTTTTCATTCTATTCAAAGAAGGTATTGATAAAACTTGAGATTTTCTTTTCAAGCATTCTTTTCACAGAGATTTTCAGGTGATGAGAAACTTTTTCAGGTTTTCTCAAAGATTTTGTTCACAAATTGAGCCATTAGAACGCTCTTGAAAATATTCAGTCAGACTTATGTTATGAAAAGGGGTACTCCTTGTTTCGTCATTTGGAAGCACTGCCATCTGATTCCCCTGCTTTTGATCGTCGCTGGAATGGATGGCTCCGCATCGTTTTATTCCCCATTTAGGAGGGAAGCTCCTCCTCGGGAACCTGAGTTATTTAACAACTGCTATGTATGCTTGGAATGGCATGCTTGAAATGTCACAAAGACGGTTATAAAATAGAGAAAGTTCATGTAATGATAAACTTCCTTGGGAGACGTCTTAAGAAAAATTGAAAGGGTAGGATGGGAGCTAGCCCTCATATCATTGGGCATCCTCGCATCCCAAAACTTTGCAAACCAGGAGACATGTGGGAAATCAGGTCTCAGTTTTTTTTTTTTTTTTTCGTCATTGACTGATTTGTGGCTCCCACACGTCCCCGTTTTTGATTTTTGATTTTTGATGATTTTTTTTGGTTTTTGGTTTTTTTTTTTTGGTTTTTTTTTTAATTTTCTTTTTTTTTAGTATACTTATATTACAATACAACACGTAAGAAAAAGCCTGAGGCACCTAATGTGGATTTAGATGCGTCGAAGAGAGACAGATATCTCTTTACTCCATGGTAGGAGCGTCACCGTCGAGTGATTTGACAAAATCTCCCAAAGACAAGCTGGTCAAATCAAGTTCCTCCGATGTCGTTTTTATCCCCTCGTCCTTCGACCATTTGGAATCCTTGGAGAAGAACCAGTCGAATTTGTTGTCGAAGATCACCCCCACGGTTTGGTGATCAGGAAGTGGATTATTTTGCACGTTCGGCTCTGTTTTGTCGAATTCAAGGATGCAATTATCGATAAGGGCTTGCACCTTGTGCTTCAAAACAATGCAATTGTCTACGTTATGGCCCTTCTCTCCCATGTGATAGACACATGACTGGCTTTCATCGTACCCGTTAAATTTCACCGGATTCGGCCTTGGAGGCTCCTTAGCCACTAAGTGCTCCTCTAGTAACATAGGAAGTAATTTCGATAACGGCCTTGGCAGGGGGGTGAACTGCTTGGGAGGCAACTTCCTCCTTAGTTCATATGGTTTCTGTACCGACATCGACGAGTTTCCTTGCACCGTACTTGAATTGGAGAACTGCTTAGGGTTGGGTGGGTTTGGTACGAAGGCCACATCAACTTCAGCCTCCTTCTCCCTTCGGGCCGGATATTGGCGTCTTGTTGCGATTTCTGGTGCTTTCCTTTCCCTCATCGCCCATTCCAGCCTTTCTGCGATTTTTATGAGGTGTACAAATGTTTGACAACCAGATGTGTTCAGCCTATCGAAATACTCGTAAGGCAACGCTCTCAAGAAAAGGTCGACCAGCTCGTCCTCTGGAATGGACGGTTTGACTTGTGTTGCTAAGGCCCGCCATCTTTGAGCGTAGGCACGGATTGCCTCATTCCTCCCTTTAGTGGTCCTCAGCAATTCTTCTCTGGAAGGGGCTGTAGCAGTATTGAACTTATATTGATGTAAAAAGTCCTCCGCTAGGTCTTCCCATCCATCATAGTCCTCCAAATCTAATTCGATGAACCAAGCCAGAGCAGCACCCGCCAGACTCTCTTGAAACGTGTTCATCAGCAAGGGAACGTAGTCAGAAAAAAGTGCCATTTTGCGTAGGTAATATTTTAAGTGGGCTCGGGGGCAGCTCGTCCCGTTGTATTTTCTGACGAAATCGGGTTCTTTATAGTCTAACGGCGCTTCAATTTTTGCAAATGGTGATATCTTGTCAAATCGAGTCAGCTCATACCCTTGGCTGCTTAGGCATTCCTCTATCTTCGCTAGCCTCTTTGCGCCTTCTTCGATTTTGCCCGGGGGTTTCTCCTTTTTGT
Organism: Rhodomyrtus psidioides; assembly: GCA_021437785.1. Lineage (NCBI taxonomy): Eukaryota > Viridiplantae > Streptophyta > Magnoliopsida > Myrtales > Myrtaceae > Rhodomyrtus > Rhodomyrtus psidioides. The sequence continues at coordinate 1,604,269 of JAILYB010000068.1, forward strand.
CTTTTTCTAGGTCGATGACTGCAGACACGGCCTTCGGTAGTGCATCAGCTGCTAACACTCGATTAACATTCTCGGCCACATTCTCTTCCCGAGTTCGCGCCACATTCGAAGCATTGGGGGGTGCGGGCGGAGCATCCTAGCTGAGGTCATGATTTCTTTCTTGTGCAGCCACCATCATGGCTTTCATTTCTGCTAGCATGGTGGCCATTGACGCCATCTGACCTTCCAAACTATTCACGCGAGATCCCAATTCCTCTTGATCCATTCTGGCTCGGAGACAAGTTATAATACGAGTTATTCTTGGTTCCGTGATTAAAGCTACCTGCCCTGTGGTAGGTAGAAAGACGTGTTAGCATATGGAAAAAAGTTATACTGAGTTCAAAGGGTGAAAGGAATGATACTTACAGACCTTTTGAAGGGGGTAAGACATGTCAAACACATCGATCATGCGCATGTAAACTTGTGAAGTTTTGACACCTAAATGGTAAGGTTCCTGAGGCTTAAAGGCTCTCACCTCGAGTTCTAGAAAGGGTAGGTTCCATTGCACAACTATCGTTGCATTGGGACCCAATCCATAGTTCGAAGTGAGCAAAATTAAAAATGGATTACCCCGTGTTTTTCCTCACGGAGGTTCCATTTTCAATTCCTTCTATTGTTTGCTTATAGGGGCGCCCGGGGTTTTAGGCGCGGTTGTGTGTGTTCAGGTGTCGTGATCATCATAATGCAAGTCATGCATAATAGTTTATCAATCAGCGCTTCAAATCACCCACACAACATACATTCCTACGCCAACCTGCATAAGACAATGTTAATCACGGACTACACCCCTTATTTCTCCAATCTGCAAAAACGTTTAATACCTCAAGGGTTAAAGTACATACTTCAATTTGAAGAGCGTCTGCATAAAACATGTCAGAAAAACCAACCAACTTTTTAATCGGCTCAAGTCCACTAAATGGTTAAGAACCAGTCCCCAGCGGAGTCGCCAGTCTGTCGCGACCCTCTCGAGGTTGCATGTGGGCTCTCGAGGGCTAATGGGCCGTCCAGTCTGGTCGGACGCAGGCCTCTCCCAAGGCCCGTTACCCAAATCGCAACGGAGGTATGCGTAGTCGACCTTCAGTGTGGTCTAGTGACATGTGCTAAGTGTGCATGCCATGGAGTCGCCACCAATCATTTTTTTGGAGGGTATGATTGGACCACCCTATTGAATAGTCGGGAGTTTCTATTCAATTCTACGATAACCAGAGAAATGGGTTCGGGGACTTAGTTACGTCAACTGTTAGAGTTGACGCCCTTTCGGTACCTAAGTTGATTGAATTTTCTGCAATTTTTCTCAAATTTTTTTTGAATTTTTCCTTAGTATTCACTTTTTTTGAATTTTTTTTATTTGATTTTTTTATTATAAATTTCCTGAAAATAAGTCCCAACTGAACGGTCCCTAACTCGCCACGTGGCGTCTCGGTGACAATCGAATCATTTTAATTGTTGTAAAATTCGAAATTTATTTCTTTTAATGTTAAAAATATTTTTTTTATTTTGAAAATCATCGGATCACGACACGTGGCTCATCTGCAACCATCCAATCTAGCATTTTTTTTTGTTTTTATAGGACGCAACACAATGCAAAAAAAATAATAATAATAATAATAAAGAAGATATTAAGTCATTATACAACATAAACATAAGCAAAGGAGATGGGATCCGGTGAATTTTACGACGTCGGAGTCCGTCGGTGCTCGTGCAACAATGTGTGGGGGGTATAAACCACCAGCAGGAGGCTCGGCCTTCCGATTCTGGGGTAGCACAATATAATTTACAGAAAATAAATAAATAAAACACCTTGGACACCAATAGGAGGCTTAGCCTTCCGATTCTGGGTCTTTTATGCGAAATATAGAAATGTTATGACATAAAGTAAATACACAGCAAATATTTAGACACCAACAGGAGGCTCGGCCTTCCGATTCTGGGTCTTTTATGCGAAATATAGAAATGCTATGACATAAAGTAAATACGCAGCAAATATTTAAACACCAACAGGAGGCTCGGCCTTCCGATTCTGGGTCTTTTATGCGAAATATAGAAATGCTATGACATAAAGTAAATACACAGCAAATATTCAGCAACCTTAAAATTCCAGAACATAGCCTATCATCTTAGGAAGCCATTACCGAAAATTTCACCTTAAAAGGAGTCCAAATGAGTGAGATATGACCACAATACCTCAATTCGCTCGATTTTCGTCGACTGTTTTTCAAAAAATCACCATAATTTAACCAGACCTCGAAAATTCACGAAACCAACGGGAAATTGTTAAGGACATCTTAACTTAACCTGTGATAGTCAGAGGAAGGCGCAAAGGTCGCCGGAAGGGCTGATCGTGGAGGACGACGGCGGCGGCAGAAACTGGTCGTTACAGGGTCAGCAGCGATCTTTGCTCATTCAAACGGCTCCATCGGACGAATGGCTGGGCCAAATGAGCCTTATAATATATCCCTGGAAAGATAAGACGATAAGCTTTTTATTGGAGGTGGTTTCGCCTCGATTTGATATTGGACGACGGAGTTATGACCGGAACAGTGAGATGGTTCGGGAAAGGGAGAGGAGAGAGGAAGAAGAAGAAGAAGAAGAAGAAGAAGAAGAAGAAGAAGAGGAAGAAGAGGAGGAGAGGGGGCCACGGATGATGGGGGGAGGTGCCTTAAATACTAAAATAAAATAATAAAATAATAAATAATAAAATAATAATAAAATAAAATACTAAAAAGTAAAAATAATTATAAAATAATCAAAAGCGAAGACAAAATGATTAGTCCCCTTTTCTTTTAAATGATGATGTTTTCACTCCTTTTCCTTTTAATCATTACTAATATTTTTGCCAAATTCAATTTTATGATGATCAAAGAACACCTAAAATCAAACCTGAATTTTACTATTTATGAGGTCGGAAAATGGATAAAATAAAAATACCTAATATTTTTATATATTTTTGTGACCTCAAATATTATTTTTCTTGATTTTCTTGATTTTCTTTTTCTTTTTTTCTTTTTTTTGTATTTTTCGAAAATATATTAAAAAAATGAAAATTATGAAAATTATTTTTTTGGTCAAAATGGTTCATTTAGCTTGGCTAAGGTCACCAAAATTGATTTTTCAATTTTTCAACTTTTTATGGATTTTCTATGAATTTTCAAAAATAAAAATAAAAATAAAAATAAAAATAAAAATGTTGATCAAAATTTAGGTGTCAACACCTATTTTTCACCTGCAAATGAAACGACTGAATCAGAAGAAATAATTTGAAAAAGAAAGCATAAACTCCTTTCAATCTTATGCTTGCTCGTGATTAATAAGGACAAAAACTTTTACAAGGGTTTTAATCTTGCGCAAAAGTTTTTTATCAGTATTCTTTGAAGGAGAGCATATTATTGAAAGGAATGTAATTCACGATAATCGCTTTTGATCAATTTCGAGAAGAACGACCTAGTCAAAAGTACAAAGCATAACGACGTGTTTTAAATTTAATTGAAGATACGGCATCCAAATCAAGGCCGTTTTGTAAGAACGAGGGCAATTTGGACATCTATCTTGTCATTAAATTCGAAACAATGCCGATACTCTTGATCAATTATCGTGGATTACCAATGATGTACGACATGCATGAATCAATTCAAGTGTATAATTCCTTCTAGCGAAATTGGGGTTGGATTACCCTATACGACCAAAAAGGTCATGCAAGATTTCCAATTTTGATTTCCTCTAAAGGAATTATAAACTTGACTTGGGAGTATTCGGATGATTAGAGAAAATGCCACTATCACATTCCCATGACCCGTCAAAAGAAATACAACAAAGCTCCATCTGAATGTATACACCAATAGATCCCTAATACAATCACTCTAAGGGGTGAGATAGAGAAAACCTCGGTAAAAATAAACCCTATACAAGAGGACTAGTAATGAAAAATGAAACAAAGGAATGTGATCCTAACGTTTAAGGATGCCCCAGTTTCGATCTGTGTCTTCAGGATCACTTGCCCCAACTCGTCATCTTCGTTGGATGATACCTTAATAATGTCCACAGTATGCTCCTCGCATACTCGGTGTTCGTCGTGGGATATCATCCTCCTCGTCTTCTATCAAGGACGTTTGGGAAAAACACACACATCTATCCTTGAAATGTCATTTAATCTAATCACCAGAATGCAATGAATGAAATGCCTATATTTATATGAACTGTAATAGATTTGAGGGATAGAGAGTCTTACCAACCAAACTCGTCGACTTATGTGCGGTTTTAGGTGTACCAACCGCCCAAAGACATGCGCATGAGACAAGTGATGATGAACTTCTAAAAATCAGAGGGTTTGGTACCTAAGGTCAAGGCTCCCACCTCGAGTTCTAGAAAGAGCCGATTCCATTGCACAACTATCGTTGCATTGGGGCTCGATCCATAGTTCGAAGCGAGCGGAATTGAAAAGTGGATTACCCTGTGTTTTTCCTCACGGAGGTTCCATTTTCAATTCCTTCTATTGTGTTCCTAAAGGCGGCGCCCGGGGTTTTAGGCGAGGTTGTGTGTGTCCACGTGTTGTGATCATCACAATGCAATTCATGCACAACAGTTTATCAATCAGCACTTCAAATCATCCACACAACATACATTCCTACGCCCAACCTGCATAAGACAATGTTAATCACGGACTACACCCCTTATTTCTCCAATCTGCAAAAACATATAACATCTACCATAAGCGGACTTACCTCACCTTCAAGAGCGTCTGCATGGTTAGAAAAATCATTCAGCGTTTTAATTACGGCCTAAGTCCACTTAAGGTCCAGAACCAAGTGTTCTAGAACAAAGTTCCCCAGTGGAGTCGCCAGCTGTCGCGACCCGTCCGGAAGCGGACGCGGCTAATGGATTACCGATCGTGGGTCTTGGATCGGCGCGGGCCACGTTGGCTTCCTGCTCGTGGACTGTGGGTGGCACGACGGTAAGCCAGGAAGGTCGGGTGAGGCGTGGTGGTGTCTGGATGGAAGCTGGGAGGGGCGGCTCGGGTGTCGACGGTTTTGTTTAGCCGTGCGACTTCATGCGGGAGAAGAAGTTGCAGAAGGTATCCCTTGAGTTCGCTGGTGGTGACGGATAGTGGGCTCGGCGGCTCACACACGGTGATGGCGTCGGAGCTGTCGGTCAGCCACTCGAGGTGACTGAGAATGACCGTCGAGGTCCAGATGACCACAAGTCTCGAGTGTCAGAACCGGTGGCGGCAAGGGGGATGGCCTCTAGACATGGTAGTCGGCAATGAGTGAGGCGAATGACGAAGGCTGATCCGATCGCCTTGTAGTGCTGCAGATTAGTGTTTTTTTTTATGTCGACGGCTCGTATCGGCGGAAGAAATGATGGTCTCCTCTTATCATCCGCCTGGGTCGTGAGTCTTCTCCCTAGAGGAGGAAGATTCCCTCATTTTTTATGCATTGTCATTGCTTCGTGTGCTGCCCTTGCACAATGGTCCCCCACACTTGTCGTCCCCCTTTGCTTTAAAATTATTAGGCCGCCGCTCCTTTTTTTTTATTTTCTCCCTTCGCAAATGATACGCCCATCCCTTTGCTTCCCCCATGGTACTCTCTCTTTCCTTATTTTTCTATTCTCTCCTCTTCTTGTCCACGACGTCCAGAGCTCCTCCTCCCTCTTCTTTTTTTTGTTTTTTCATTCCCCTCTTTTCTTTTCATTTCTTTACTCTTCCACCCATTCCCTCTCTTTTCTTTTTTACTTCTTTATTCTTCCACCCAACTTTCTTTATTCTCCCACTCCACGTCACTATCCATCATCCGTCCAAAATGACATCTCCAACGTCCACAACTAAAACATAAAATAAAATAAAATAAAATAAAAATAAAAATAAAAATAAAAATAAAAATAAAAATAAGAACCACGCGTACATTCCCTCCATTGTGTGAACAATTTAATCAAATTTCAACGTAGGGCAATCAAATCGGATGTCGAGACTTCAAAATTACAAAAATTACAAATTAAAAGACATAATATGATAATTATTTTTTTTTTAATTTTTAAATTTTTTTTTCGATTCGGGTTTATGTTTGTGAAGGAACATAGTGACCCAAGCCGTATTTTCAAGATTTAAAGTGACACACTCGAAGAGGAAATTAAAATAAAATTATTGAATATTTTTGTGCATTTTTCTGACCATGAATAGTATTTTTCTGATTTTTTTTGTTATTTTTAATAATTCAAAAAAATTATTAAAAATTACGAAAAATATTTTTTTTGTTCCAAATTGGCTCTTGAGGTTAGGCCAAGGCTCCCAAAGTTGATTTTACAATTTTATGATTTTTTTGCTATTTTTAATTAATTTTTAAAAATAAAAATAAAAATCACAATAATAAATGGTCAAAAATCAGGTGTCAACACCTGGGTACTACAAAATTTATGTATGACGCTCACTTTGGTGTCAATATATATTTTTAGTATCACTTAAGTGTCAAATCGTAGAAAAAAAAGATTACTTTAGTGTCGACGACGAGAAATTCTGGCGACTTCACCGGAGTTGGTACTTAAATAATAATTTTTTCAAAAAAATTGATAATTAAGTGATCCAAAAAAATATTGGCACTTGAGACGTCATTTTGCCCCTCTAAATCTATGATGGCACCTACAAGGAGGGTATGTAAAGTCCACGTATGGCTCAATGGGGCCTGCAATTTAAAATTATGGTTTTTAGGGAGTAATATGCAAGGAAGTTCCGAATTAGTTTTACGAGGATAATTATAAAAAAGGTCATAAATCGATTGTACAGATACTAATTCAGCTTCAAACTTTTTAATTTGGCCAATTGAGTTCTCAAATATTTTGACATTTTTTCAATGTAGTCATCCTGTCAATTTAGACAAGAAATCGCTGATTTGGATGTCAATTGTCCTATGTGACATGACCAATGCGACGTGCACAATTTTTTGCAAATTTTAAATTTTTTCTGATTTTTTCTTTTTTATTTTTCTTAAAAAAAAAAACAAAAATTATCCTTGTTTAGTGTTGGTCGTGCCACGTATGACGGCCAGCGCTCACGTCAATTATTTCCGATCAAAATTTGCCGTCGTACGTGGATGCTTTCACTAGATTAGGGTTAACGTAGAAAATGACCTCTTCTGAGAATCTTTGCGTTCACACATAGACAAAATTCCGCAAATAACCATCTGTACAGTAAACTACTCGTGTCCTATAAAGCAAATTCCAAAGATTGATTGATCAAGGAAGTGATTACTGGTATAACTATATTGCCCATCCATGTGTGGACTGCGTATGATGCTGTTTTGTCGGGAAAATTACCAAAGAATTCCTACATCTATTGCAAAATTACGTCAATTCAATCATAATATTTTTTTTTGGGCCAATTGATAAAATTTTGCATTTGTTCTAATTCAGTCATTCTTATCAATTTTGACCAAAAAGGGCCGAAGTGGACGCATGCCAATTTTGGCGAGGCCATGACCGTCATGCTCGTGGCCACCGAGGTCTCGGTAAGGCCGACGTCCACGCCAGTAATTTCCAATCAAAATTGGCCGGATGAACTGAATTGACACAAATGCAAAAGTTTTTAAACTCAATTGATAAAAAAAAAAAATTAGGACTGAATTGACATCATCGTAACAGATTTAAGATATTTTTCTCTTGTTTTGCCGGAGATTGGTATACCCTCACCTTAAGTAGACCTATAAATTTTGTAAGCTTCCCTGTGTTCTCGTTCATCTAGATCATCTCTATGGAGCGAGAACGAGTGCTGTGTAAAAAGACCCGCCAGAGAGAATCTAAACATCACCACCCAGACATCTCTTGGAAACGTCAGACAATGACGAGTTCGACGTTGTCGTGAGTAATCTCGGGGGTTGGAAACCTTTTGACTTCATATCGAAAGGACCTAAATGTCAACTTCTGCCTGCTTCGTCTATGCCAGTTTTCGTTCACCCTGTTTCTTGATCTCCGAACGTCTGTACTGTAGCGTTTTGCATGTTAGATTGCGGGATACAACAGCATCACGCCGCGGAGGTACTCATTTGAATGGACAAGTGTTCAGCATAGGGAGGATTGCTAATTTTCATCGCCCAAGGAAAAGTTTTCTACGTGCGACGCACAGTTTAAAATATCAAACTTCAATGGCTTTATCAGCTCGCAATTTAAAGATATATTATATTACGAGATAAGGTCAATGGCGCGCGATGATATTATTACAGTTAATAATGTAAGATGTAACGCAAACGACAATGCGAATGAATCAGACCCATCTAAACTAATGAACTTTTCCTATGTAAAAAATGAAGAAAGGAAAACTACAAGAGTGTCTCCAACACAAATTATAATATGGGGGAAATAGGACAACCCCCCGCACGATGAGGTCCCCACAAACCCTCCATAAATAGTAAACCATTGGAACCCTAGATGTTCTCACAAATTGAGCTGATCCTTACGAGGAAGATCACATATCATGATCTCTCTCTCTCTCTCTCTCTCTCTCTCTGAATTTTTAAACATTTCCTTCTTCTTTCTGTGTGTGAACTCCTGCCTCCATAACCTCATAGTGTCGACATGGGATGCTAGTCTGCGAACTGTATGAGAAGATCTCAAGCCTCGAGTCTCTCAAACCATGCAAAGATGTCAACATGCTCTTCAATCAGCATGTCCTCACGTGCATGCCACCAAACTACCCAATCGATGTCCCAAAACTATGCAGAAAGGTTCAAGAGATGAGGTCCAACCTCCTCAAGCTCTGTGGTGAAGCTGAGGGTCTCCTAGAGAGCCACTACTCCTCCATCTTGGCCTACCATGACAACCCGATTGACCACCTCCACATCTTCCCTTACTTCACCAACTACCTCAAGCTGAGCCAACTTGAGTAATTCACCATCTTGAGCCCAGCACCACTGGGGGCGCGAGCCGAGCCGGGTCTCCTTCATGGGCTCCGGCCCGCTCCCGGTAACCTCGGTTGTCCTAGCCTCTAACCACCTGACCAAGACTCATTTCCAAAACTATGACATTGACCCCTCGGCCAATTCCGAGGCACTCCAATTGGTCTCGCCTGACCCTGACCTGTCCAAGAGAATGGTCTTTCGCACCACAGATATAATGGACGTCACATGTGCCTTGAGGGACTATGATGTCATTTTCTTGGCAGCTTTGGTGGGTATGGAGAAGGAGCAAAAAATTAGGGTTATTGAGCATCCGGCCAAGTACATGGCCAATGGGTCAATCTTGATGCTTAGGAGTGCTCATAGTCCTAGGGTTTTCTGTACCCTGTGGTCGAGGCCAGTGACCTAAGAGGGTTACAGGCTCTCTCGGTGTTTCATACCACGGACAAGGTCATCAACTCGGTCATCATCGCCCGCAAGTGCTCGGCGCTCAATCACGAAAAGGGATCGCCGCTCGGACCCATCATGATGACTAACAAGTGCTGCGAGATCCACCAAGTCTTCAACCCTCTCAACCATGGGAGCATTGTGGAGGAGTTGACCATTGAAGAGAAATCATCCTAAAGGCTCCGTTCCGTTCTCTATCAATCTCTAGGTTCAACACACACGACCCATTTTCTGTACTATCAATAGGATCAATTATAACAAGTCACACACTCATATTCCGAAAATACAGAAAGAAATTCCACGATCGAACTACCAATAAAAAAAATAATATAATGAGATAAAAATCTGAAACCTAAATGCTTTGCTTTGTATTGAAAAGATAAGAATTCACGTTTCTTGTGAATCCAATTCATTGAAATTCCATCCAGTAAAACAGAAGAATTATAAATTTCTAAAATAATAGATAGGAATACTGCAAATAGAGCAATTGCGACACCCATCAATGGTTTTACGCGAGCATCTTTAACTTTTCGCCTTGGGCGATATAGGGTTTGTGCGTCGTATCTGCATTTTCGTCTCAAAGAAATAATTTCGATCTGTATTCGTGCAAAGTTCTTCTTCTTCTTTTTCTTTCCGGATGCTTTGTGGATGTTATGTTGTTCCACCATGTGATCTCACGTAATGACCAACTGGTCATCAAATGTTTTAATAGCTATCTAATACAGTGAATTGTCCTTTCTTATGGCAAAAAAAAAAAGGACAGATTGTCAAATGTTCACTGAAGAAAGTCTCTAGGGTGACACCACTTTTAGGGACTCGTGCTTTGAATTCAACCCTGGTGTATTGCATTAGTTTGGGGAAGAAAGCAGAAGCTTCAATGCATGGAAGGGCGATACGGGAACAGCTGTATTTGAACAGACTAAAACCGAATTAGCTCATAGTGATACAATGATTTGAATCATCTTCTTGAGAGTTATCTTCTTGTTATTCATGTAGGGACATATCTAGCGCCATGCTAACGTCCTACATGATAAGCCAAAAATATGAAAGAGGGTAACCCTTAAAATAGCTAAAAAAGGGAAATCAAAAGATATATCGTGACTGGCCCAAAAAGCAATATTTTCTACGGAGCGAAAAAAAAAAAGCAAAGAAGATAAAAGAAAAGGAAAAAAAAGAGGGGCAGGCGATGGTGGCTAAAATGTTTGAACGAATAACACAGTAAATGTCAAATATCATTTCTACTAATATTTGCTAATATGATCAACTCATATCAAGGACAGACGTAGAAGACCTCGCTCGGGCACCAATCCACAACTAATCGAGGGTCGAATGGGATCGGTAGCAGCAGTTCAAATGATAACTGAGACGTCTCAAGAATTTGATTCAAGCTGTTACAAAATTTGGTGCACAAGAGAGTTCCAACTGCTAGAACAAGTGCCGACTTCAGTATTTTTGCCTACGCCGTAAGTCACCGACAATTTGTCAAAAATTAGCCGAGGGATGAAGAGGATGTACACGACACCTCTGGATTCCAGATGCACATTCTCCTGCTCGTGGTATTAAGAAGCATGCATGTGGCGTTTCCAAGTGACTGCTGGAATTCGAGCGGAAACAATATGATCCATGCGCTACAATCTTTACACGGTATAGCAGAAAAGGTACCTTTTTTACATGTTGCATCTCGCACTTACATCGATCTTCTGAAGCTTTATAGGGGGAGAAAAACAAAACAAAGGAGAAACTAGATTTCCCATTGCACATAGAGATGGACAAAATGCACATAGTTTACAAAAGGGAAAAACTTTTCAGCTCCAAAATGTCTGTCATATATCTCACTGCTTAAGGCAGTATTTGGCGCGGAGATTATCGAGAGTCTCTGCATGCTCGATTGGAGTAGCCTCACTACTGAATACTTCCCTCCACAGTCTGAGAAGATCTGCTCCAAAAGAAAACTATGTTCAGATTCTCAGTCCACACGACAATGTTAAGAAGTTCCTCTCTCAAATCTATCCATTTTCCCATTGCCAATGTTGCAAGGTTTTGGCACACACATCAATCAACAAGTAGCAGCATTCGGTGGAAACTGACCATGACTCCAAAGTGTCATCAATGCTTTCACCCTCTTGAAATATACCATTCATTCAGCTTCCACATTAGAGGATGTAAAATATCTCATATCCCAAGTTTTCAAAGATGACCTCACGATGGAAATAACTAGGCCTAATCGGTCTTACATTGCCTTCTTGGAAATTGGCATTGGTGTTAACCTGTAGATGCAAAGAGACACCAAGCACACGGATCGTGCTTTGAAAATCCTATAAACATCTGCTCTGTGGTTGCTAAGCTCAAATATAAACGTTGCGACTACACATAGCAGAGACACCCACACGTCAACTCCTACTCCCAGGATCAAAGTAACCTTTGGTCCACCATACTTGAATTAGATGTCAAGAAAGACATAATATAACTAGCAACAATATTTTCAGAAATCATCCAACATAATACAGGAGCACCAGGAGCATCCGCAGGAATTGAAGGAAGCAAATGCTCAAAAGTTATCAGCAGATGTTACCCAAGCATGGGCTCCTGAGATAGTTTATGACAGTGTGCCTCAATCAAGCAGCACCATACAGTTAAATTACATCAGGACATCGAGCCTTGTAGTGTGTGTATGTGTATTTCAAAGAGATAAAAAAGAAGTGAATAGGTATAATTCAGAAGTGAGCATACCAGCTTTATCTTCAGAAGAAAGACACATGACTATCATATCGAATCTTGGGACCTTTGTCAAATTATCCAAGTAATTAACAGCCAAATCTATGTCCTCACTGTCAAAAGGTAGAAAGTTAACCAAAGGAAATAGCATCAAACTCAAACAAAGTCCAAAGACATCCATAATAACGAGATCCTCTACTTACATGAAAAATGTGGATATACACTTGATGATATCAACCAGTAAAGGAGCAGAGAGTGCATTTTTGAATATCTGGGGCAAAGAACTTGGAGAAGTAACCTACAAATAACAAACAGAAAGAAGTTGAGACAATGCAAGACAGGTTAATATGATTGCCTACAGGAACAGAGCGTAAACCAATTCTAAGATCTATAGCACATAAATTGAACATCCATATGCTTACCAGTAAAGCTATCCCATTACCACATTTCAGGCAAAATTTCAGGAGGATCGAGCAATGCTAAAGGTTGGATAAACTAATCTTACTCAGACCAGTTAACTAATTCTTACAGAGACAAAAAGGGATGTCTTCTATTTCCCAAAGTTCATCAAAGTCGCATACTTTACAGAAAATGATCTCCTGTCCATTCTCTTACACGAAAGGGAGTGAGTGTTAAAGACCATACTCATGCCATGGACCAAGTAGTGAGGGTCACAGAAGGGCCAAATTGGTACAGCAAACCAACCTTTTAGCATATAGCATCTCAAAATACTATAAGAACAATTAGTTAATCGATATAACTACAAAGCTAAATGACAACAAAAACCTTTAACAGATGAGCTTGTAGAGAACGATCGCCAGAGAATCCTCGCCAAGAAACCTCAAACTGATAGGCTGAATTTGGTGGGGTGATTTTTTTAGCTGCTTCAGATATAGCTCGAGAAGCTGCTCGAGTTGCAAGATCTTGCACTGATACCTTCAGCTCCTGCTTTCCAGATCTCCCATGTCCCTGAAGATTCGTCGTGAGAGAGAGAGAGAGAGAGAGAGAGAGAGAGAGAGAGAGATTACACAACTAAGTCAACAATTCAAGTACATAAATTTTCAGTTTAAGTTATGCACAAGCCAGACATAATTACAAGGAATATTTGGACAAAGAAAATTAAAAAGAAGAAAAAGAACCATAGAAAATTCTTATGAACGTTCCATAACAAACAAAAAGCAAGAGAGCTCATAGTAGGACCTTAGATTTCTCGACAACAGAACCATTGACATCCTTAAAAGTCTTCTTGGAGTCATCTTCACTTCTAGCTCCAATGCTTTTGCTTTTTATTTCCTCAATGTGGATGGAAGGCTTCAAGGACACTGGCCCATTTTGCTTTATATTTTCACAAAAGAAGAAAATTCACAAACCATCTATAGTCTAAGGACTCATAATAACACATTCTCAAACATGCTCAATTTTCCAACGATCAAATCTGCAATTTGAAGAATATGAAATTTTGAGGTATAAAGACATGATGTCAGACAATAAGCTGTCAAAAAGTTTAAGCTAAAGCAGTGACTTTATGTCTTTATGCACAATTGTTTATGTCCAGACACACTGACACAAATGGTACTCCTTGCCCTCTAGTATCAGTTCTCGAGGGTTTCATCAGGGCAAAAACAGAAACCAAACCCAGTCCCCACCCCACAAATTAAGGGTAAAAAAGGAAGGTCGTTTCCCACATCCAGAGTTCCCGCGCATTTTTTTGATGGAGGTGAAATGGATGCAACTCCACTGGTAAATATACAAAGTTCATACCTTGCTACGACCTTGAACTGCAGCTGCTTCAGTCTGCTGGACACTGGCAGATGATGACTGGATGCGACGTCCATTTTCTGATTTTACCGATTTCTGAGGACGTTGAATAGAGCTTTTCAATGTCCCGGTTGCTTTCTTTAGAATCTCCTAGAATGGCCATCCAACTAATTTTAATGCTGAATTGAAAATGGTATTTACAAAACAAACTTAACAAAAAAGACCACCTAATATTAGGTGCCAGTAGAAACAGAAATTGCTTCTTTCTGGGGTAAAATATCAAGCTGCATTTTTAAATGCATACTCTACTTCATGAAGCTCTAGACAATTGTCTGTGATTTTCATCTAGTTTTACTGGTAAACCAAGGATCATGCAGAAAACATAAAATACAGGGCCAATCGCTTACTTTCTCATACAAAGATTTTGCATCTGAATACTGTTTCTTGATTTCTTCATTCTGTGGCTCTAACCGAAGAGCAAACTCGGCATCTGCAGTTAGCTATGATCAATATACCTGGCCTGGCAGATCGGTTAACAAGATTCTAGAATATATAACAGGAACATCATAAGTGCAAATGATGTTTTCTACTAAAATCATTAGCACAATCTTTTCAAGTCAATGGACATAACATTTCATTGGCTTGCATACCCTCAAGTGATTCTTTATATTTTGCAAGTTCTTTCCTCGCTGTTGCTCGGCGTGAATATGCTTTTATGTATCGATCATCTAAATTTAAGGCCTCTGTGCAGTCCTCCTCAGCCTCTTTGAACCTAAGGCATCAAGGAAACAATGCCAGGAAAGAAAAACCAATTAATATGTTCCTTCTTTGATTTTCTACGCTATCAATATAGTGCATCTCTCTTATGATAGAGAAAATCAGAACTCAAAGGGGGGAGTCTGGCCCAAAAAATAAATAAACAAGAGAAGAGGGGGGCAGGGGGATCTGTTTTTTTTTTTTTTTTTTGGGGGGGGGGGGGGGGGGGTGGGCATGGATACAGGCACCAGCTGTTCTACCAACAGATCAAGTATGTACTGCGAACAGAAGAAATAAATGGCATTTTCGTTGATGTATAGCTATGAAACACATATTGTCACACAGACTGACAAGCTCACTCTATACCTTCTGATCTTGAGATAGGCCATCGCCCTGTTTGCATAAGCTACTGCAGTAGGTGAAAAGGCAATGCTTCTTGAATAGCAATCAATAGCTTCATCAAATTTCTTTTGCTTGAAGAACTCATTACCCTGTCATTGAAGGCATCAATCAGACAAATAGCATGTGCGGGTGATTTCGCATAGCAAGAGACAACAACTGTTGATTATTCAAGCATGATAAGAGGAAAATCCCTACTAGTTCCTTTTCTGAAGCAGCATCTGGAATGGACTCTTCCGTTGAGAATTTACCTCCCAGACTCTTTGCACTACCACCGAGATTGATTCCTGATTTTTTATCCACACTAGGATATCCTCCTCTCGATGGCGGTGATTCCTGCAAAAGCCCAACAAAAGATTTGACCATTTTTATGCTCTCAAAGCTTTTCCATACATGTTCATGCACAGACTTCTGTGTCATAACATTGGACTCCGTAAAATTTATCGAGCAAATGCTGACTATGCCTCTTGATCTTCACAAACTGAGATCAAAGCTGGTACAGATCAGTTTTCTGCCCAATATAGAACGGAAGAGAATGCCTTGTATGTCCAAACTTAGAAGAAGACAAAAAGAGCACATTTTAACATGTCAACCACTTGATAACCAAGCAGATAACATCAGATTAGTACCTAAAAAGCAATTTAAGTACTACCATCTGTTGTAAATACATCTGGGACCCAAAACTTTGCAATACCTTCTGGGAAGTTTAAAAAAGGGGGGGTGGGGCTGGGGAATGAGTGGATATACTATCACTCAAGCATATGGTCTATGAGCATGTTGATATATATACATACATATAATATTTATATGTAAATCACTGCAACACTTTACCTTGTCCGGTCTTATTTTCTTGTCATTGTCTTTGAGTGAGAGTTCCCAATCCTGCAAGTCATTCAAAAATCCCTGGAAATCCTGGTGGAATGGCCAAAGAAAACGGTAAAGAGAAATCAACTCAACAACAACTATACCAGCAAAGTACATGCAAAAATGGCAGCTACCCATGATCCTCAACTACTTCACATACCAGTATTACAAAGAAACTTACAATGAGACCCACCAAAGCAACGATCTTTTCTAAAGTGCAACGAAACCAAGGCTCCAGGGGGAAAAAAAAGGACGTCTTCACGAGGTCGGAAGTAGCACAGGAACGTCGCCCCAACATCGAAGAGGCTAATTCCTAAACTCTATGGACTTGCCGTCCCAGTTCAATTGCTCGAAATTGCAAGTGCGAATCGGACAGCACGGGACTAAAATCAAGCGAAAATCTAGCTACTGGAAACGAACCAAAGCTCACTCCATGTCATTTATCATTCACTACAATCATCGCCTCAGAGAACCAAAAGCCAAATGGCAATGCACATGGAATTCACTCAATCGCGAGCTACAAACGCGGTCCTTCACTGTATGCCGAGCGCATGAAGAGCAAAAGAGTACGAACCAGAGCTTGATCGCGACCGTGTTTGCTCGGAGCCCGAGCCATGACGATACTCCGACGTCGACGGAACTGAGCCCCCGCCGGGGGTGGGGGGCGTGGTTGTGAGAGAGAAAGGAGAGAGAATGAGCCCTTCACAGACAACGGAGGGGCGTCGTCGTCATCTTCAATCGATTTCTCTGGACAATTGACGAAATTTGAAGGGGGCCGAGTTGAGTTGCCACGTGCCTGGCACGTTTACAGGCGACTCACTCGCCATTCTAAGCGAGCATGGTAAATCCAGAAGAAGTGTTTTCCTACGAACAGTCCCTAATTGCGTTTGGTAACGTTTCTGTTCCTGGGAACATATTTGGAACAAAAATATTTTTTTGTGTTTCTGTTCCCTGCTACGATTTTTGGGAACAGAAACGCGTTTGATAAGTTAAAAAAAAAACATTTTTCTCGCCAAAAGGAAAGATCGGCGGCGGCGGGTGGCGGCAACCGGCGGCGACGGCGACGACCGGCTGGCGGTGGCGGGCGGGGGCTACCGGCGGAGGCGAGCGGCCGGCGAAGGTGGTGGCGGCGGCAGCGACCAGAGGCGGGCGACTAGAGAGCGTTGGACCAAAAGTGTTCCAGAAACAAAAAAAAAGACATGTTTTTTTTGTTTCTTTTTTTAGGACCAAAAGTGTTCTTTTTCTTAAAAGTATTTTTCGGAACACTTTTGGAACAGTTTTTTGCCAAACGCGTTTATGTTCCAAAAGTGTTCTGGGAACACTTTTGGAACAGAAACACAATCCCTAGAGTGTAACGTTTCTGTTTCTGAAAATATATTTGAAATAGAAACATTTGTTTGTATTTCTTTTCTCGGCTACTATTTTTGGGAACAGAAACGCGTTTGATAAGTTAAAAAAAAAACACTTTTTCTCGTCAAAAGGAGGGATCAACGCCGGCGGCGACCAAGGAGCGTTGGGACCAAAAGTGTTCCAAAAATAAAAAAATATATATTTTTTTTGTTTCTTTTTTTAGGATCAAAAGTGTTCTTTTTTTTTTAAGTGTCTTCGGAACACTTTTGGAATATTTTTTTGCCAAACGCGTTTCTGTTCCAAAAGTATTCTGCGAACACTTTTGGAATAAAAACACATTCTAGGGAGCGTTACCAAACGCAGCAACGGCGAGCCGGTGGTGCGTCGACCGCCAAACGTCGTCGTCAACAAGAAAAGCCTCGAGTCTCTTGTAGCCATAATTTTCACCAGTATCGTGCACTTAAGGTTAGGGATGAGCAAATTGGACCGCTCGGATCGGATCGAGATCGATGGTCTGGCTCTCGATTCTAGAAAAGGCGGTCCGGTTCTCGTTTCTAAGGTCCTAGGACCAGACCACCCGAATCAGATCGATCAATTTTTTTTTTTTTAAGTTACCCTCTCTTTATGAGTCGAATCTGAGCAACCGTGGTAAGGTGATAATTTTTTGAATAGTTACCCTAATCTGAGGTAAATCATTTTGAAGGCCCTTGAGGATGGGCTATTTCTGAGCATTTAGTTAAGGACTGAAAAAATTAGGTGCATTAGTTATTTTTTTTTTGTTTGTTTTCTGGTAGAACTGAGAGTCGATTGAATTTATCCTCATCAAAGACAAACAAACCACATCCTCGTTAACTTGTAAAGGATTGGAGGACAAAGAGGATATGTTGGTAATAAACTTTGCTGGGCCTAACGATGATTGCTTTCTTTGACACTTGTCCAGCATCAAGGCGAATTAGAATACACTACAAGAATTCCATCTTTGGATTTGGATACGTACACATGAGCTCTTTAGAGATTGCTTCTCTTGTCAGCATGAGAACTTTTAAGATTTCCTCAAATTTCCGACGCATCCGCTGAGCAAAGCCGAAGATGGTTGGGCAATGTCTCTTATTGGTCACACCACCGGCAAGATAATCGTGGAGCCATAAGACTTTTAAGTGTACCATTCCGTAATTATTATTATTATTATTTTTTTTTTGCATGTGCCCGTTCCAATGGAACTGGCCCGAAACCAGACCAGACCAGTGGTCCTATTCCCTTTTCCAAAAAAGTGAGAACTGGGACCACCGATCCGGTTCTCGGTTCTCGAGGGAAATCGGACCGGACCGAAAACCAATCACCCCTACTTAAGGTGACTTTTTCTTTTTTAAAATTTAGTTTTTGATATAATTTATCATTTCCTTATATATGGTTCCTATCCCAACCAAGATAAAATCGAATATAAGAAGATATAACCAGAAAAAAAGTTATCCCATGGGGGAGATATGATAAAAGGTAAATAGGCTTCCTAATAAAAAAGTTAATTTCCTCGAATAATAAACTTATTAAATTAATAAAATTAAGAAACTATCTGGATATAAGTAATATTTGAATTTTAATATAAAAAGGAAAATTAACAAAAATCATCAATTTCCTTTTTTTTCCTATTTTTATTTATATGTTCAAATTTTAGCATTTATAGTCATCCCATATAGTAGGTACTTTAGTATTTTAGGTATATTAGCATGGGCCGCGCTATTTTCACTCTCATTTTCCCTAACACGCTCTTTTTTTCAATAATAGACCTAAATACCATTCTCTCTCTTTTCAATGTATTTTTCCTTTTTTTATCATCTTAACCAACTTAACTGGTGTTTTTTCTATATCTCTTTGTTAAAATTTAATTTCAAAGTTGAAAATTACAACTCAATCTAATTATCTATCAATTTTTTTACCTTGTGGATGATTTTACAGCGTAAATTTGTAGGTTTCTAAAGTTATGCATCGCTAATTTATGCTTTCTTTTAAGCTTTTCATATTTTAACATGAATTACAATATGGCGTTGAAAATTTATTTACACATTTTGCACTTTCAAACTCGCATAAAGATTTTTTTTTAGGAGAAATCTTTTAAGCATATTTTAAGATTTTGATCCATTTGCTAAGCGATTGAACATACAATCGATATTAACCGCTTCCTTCATAACATGAAGGTTTTTTTTTTTTTTTTTTGTCGAAAATTCATAACAGGAGTTAAACAACAAGAAATTTCATGTTTTTCATTTCTGCGTTTATCCTTTATTAGTACTTAGGTATGGTCTGAATATAAATACGTTTGATATTTGATTACACTTTTAACAAATTAACCTTTTTCATACTTTGATCAGTTTTCTTTTCCACTTTTTTTCTATCAAGATTAGCTAAATAATTAAATTCAATTTTCGACTTCGAAATATAGTTTCACTCTCACTATTCAGAAAAAAGTCATTTAATTGTGCGCTCATAAGCTGCCATAAATAGAAATTTCTTATAAATGAGAATGTGAGACCATAAATTAAAATTGACAAAATTCTCTAGGAAAAATGATAATAAGATATGGTAAAATTGATGTCTTGATACACGAGCATTTATATTGTGAAACTAATGAGAGACATGATAATAAAGGCAATTTTATGTATTAGCTTGATAAAAAAAAAAAGCAGTAAATTGAAGAGAGAGAGAGAGAGAGAGAACGAGAGGAGGGCAATTTGGTAAGTTGACTGAAATTAGGAGTGTCTTAACCAAAATGGAGGTGGAAATAACTTTGCGCGTTAGCATATGTTTACTATTTAGTAAAATTTACCAGAGGATGATTGAAGGGTCAAAAAGAAAAGAAAAAAAGAGGGGAAAATAATACAAATAAGCAAAATAGGGGTCCCTGGATTTTCTACCCTATTCTGCCTTCTCTTGTTGTGGTAAGAAATCAAACATGACTAACCGTAGCCTTGGCAACTTTGATTAGAATTTCCTCCTTTCTTTGTAATGGCAACTTTGATTAATCCGGTTATGGACTTACATCTGAGTCCCAACAATATATGTTTCTCTTGGTTTAAAAACGAACGACACTCGACAGTCATTTAATTGCAATTTCATTAGCGAAAACCCCAAAAAACAAAAAAGAGAATTTAAAAAAAAAACACATAAAATAAGCAGAAATTTTCTCGAAAAACTTGGATAAACTTAGTAGGGACTTGGGACTTACATCGAGTCCAAACAATAATATTTTTCTCCAAGTGAAAATACAAAGCGACGTCTGTGCAATACAGATGAGAATTTCTTATGATCGCCTTCTTCCCCTCCAGAGTCATGTGAGATTTCTCTTCTCGGAGATTAGTACAGAATCTAACAATGGGGCTTTGCGCTGGATTTGCCCTGCTGATATAACTAGTGTTCCTACTCTGAGGACCTACCTAGAATTAGAAGATTCTACGTCGTTTATCTTCTACGGCCGTCGATCGCGAGAACTCCGGCTTGAGAAATCCCCGGTATTGATTTTCATCTTCGGAGGATTAGTGCAGCAAACCGTTGAACACGGTTGTGCTCATAACCCGGACGAGCGGTTCGCGTACTCCTGGACTAATGCTCCGAAAAGTGATGGCCTTTCCAGCAACGCCGACGGTCTATCGAATTCCTTTGCTCTTCCTGTGAAAGTACAAGAAAACTCGCATGTCAAAGATGTCTGCAAGGGAAGCAAATTACGGGGCATCTGCAGCATTAGAACACAAAACGAAGATAGACATACAGCTGATTATGCTGAACTATGTAAAGTGAACCGAGTTTCAAGGAGGGAATGCCGCACCTGCATCGACGACTAGGACGCGATCGCAGTCCATGACGGTGGGGATTCTGTGAGCAATGCTGATAATCGTGCAGGTCGCAAAGTCCTCCCGGATGATCCTTTGGATCACGGCGTCGGTTTGCGAGTCCACGGAAGCCGTCGCCTCGTCCATGAACAAGAGGCGGCTGCGCTTCAGCATCACCCTCCCTAAGCAGAGAAGCTGCCTTTGTCCCACACTCCAATTGTCTCCATTGTCAACCACTGCAAATTCCATGTACATGGATAAATGATGATAAATCTCCGGCGGCTAAAGAAGAAAAGCAAGATCTCAACATCACAACCTTCATCAACCGACAAAGCTCCGTACCTAAGGAATCGAGTTTATC
This sequence comes from Rhodomyrtus psidioides, assembly GCA_021437785.1. Taxonomy (NCBI): domain Eukaryota; kingdom Viridiplantae; phylum Streptophyta; class Magnoliopsida; order Myrtales; family Myrtaceae; genus Rhodomyrtus; species Rhodomyrtus psidioides. The sequence continues at coordinate 1,625,652 of JAILYB010000068.1, forward strand.
AGGTTTGGAAGCGATCACATCCTTAAGCTGGCACCTCTCTAGGCTCTGGCATTGACAAAGCCAAATGTTAATTTTAACTCCTCGCAACATATCTAATGTGATCCGCGATGCATCGGAAGCGTGGTATGTTGTGGCGAAGATGAAATATGACAATTCCTCGTTATCGAAAACAGAAACATACCTTCCATATCTCTTCCTCGGTGTACTGTCCGACTGGATCGATGTTGCTCCTGACAGTGCCCTCAAACAGGACAGGCTCCTGAGGGATGATCCCGAAGCGGGAGCGGAGATCGTGAAGTCCTAGAGCACAAATGTCGATGCCGTCTATGATTATCTGCCCTGCTGTCGGCTCCACCAGCCTAAAGAAGACTTGAATGAGAGTGGACTTGCCGCTCCCGGTACGACCGACGACACCAATCTTCTCGCCCCCCTGGATGCTAAGAGTGATGCCCTTGAGCACCAAAGGCGTGTTTGGACGATACCTAACCTGCTTGCAGATTGCAGATGATTATTACTTTACCATTCAGAAATGATAAAGCAGCCACCGCTGACAAATCAGAAGATCAACAAACACGCCTAACTATATCTGTACTGACAACTCATTAGGAAATATATTCATAAGTCAAAGTTACCTGCAGGTCTTTGAGATCAATATTGCCCCGAAAAGGCCAGTTCGGCGGAGGAAGGCGATCTTTCATTTTCCACGCTGCTTCCGAAGGAATGTTCGCAAATTGCTTTATCCTCTCAACCGAGACCATCCTGTTCTCCACGAAGCAACTCATATATATGGCCCAGAAGAGGACGGCATTGAGGGACAACCCATAGGAGAGAGATAAACCAACATGCTCTGTAGAATACCGAAGATGTCATATGACAAAACCTAAAGATGCATTAACGGTCTGCTCGGAAAGCCAATAACAAAATCCAACACATTATAGATGTCCATAACTTAGTTTCGACTTCAGTCGAACCTTCCGACTCAATGTATGTGTCAGAATCATCAAGAATATGAAATTTTTTTAAACCAGATAGTGCCATGACATTTGAAAGATGCTCATTTAACAAATGGTGACGTAAATCTGATATGCAGAGTTGACATCATTTAGAGTCTTTTGATCATCATAATGGGAAACGCCTAGCTGATGTTGAATGGCGTGGAAAGAGAGACTTTTTGGAAAACACACAACACAACCAACATTTTCATGCTAAATGGTTGCTGTTTGTGTGATCATGTGTAACCTAAATTATACCTGGTCTGATAATGCTGCTGGGTAGGAAGACCATGAACACAGCAGAAATGCAGAGGAAGAAGCTTCCTATCAGTTCCAGACGGAAACCCAGCCACTCGTTCGATCCATTGTTGTGGAAATCCATCCGCAGACTTGCGTTAACGCGAAGCACATTCTCTTGACAGAACCTATCCTGCTTTCTGAAAGAACGGATTGTCATGACGCCAGCAATGCTTTCCGAGAAATGATGGATTACTGGAGCTTTGGTGATGGAGTCTAGACGCGTCAGTTCACGAGAGGTTGAAAGATAGTATCCCTGTGAACAAGGAGCGACAAACGCAATCTTTACTTAGAAGATACTGCTAAAATTATCGGCTTCAGTAGGCCAGGTTAAACTAGGTCAATCAAGTGGCTAAGTTTGGTAAGCAACGAATGAACCTGAATGCTTATACTTCCCAGATTGCGTATATTCAAAGTAACCATGAAAAATTAGTTAACTACAAAGAAAGAATTCATACCCTGTACCAGAAATTTAGCCAGCCAAGTGGTATTATCAAGAAGACAGTCGGCCACGCATATTGACACGTGATGATGAAGATGCTGAGAACCGTGATGTACATGGCAATGGCCATTGCCATGAGAAAGGGAATGAAGATGTCAACGTTTGTCTGATCAGTTGATGCCTGCAGAGCAGAAAATGACAGCCATCACTAAGACACTCTTCGCATACACTGTTATGTACAACCGAAAGACATACAGAACCTATTAGGGTTGGCCGATCCTTACCCTGGTTAAAATTCTTCCTGAAGGCGTGGTGTCGAAGAATGACATTGGGGCGTGCAAGATGCTATGGAGTATTTGACTGAAGAAGATCTGTGCTGTCTTCAGCCCCAAAGTGGTAACAGAGAAGGCTCTTACCAGAATCAGCACACATGAAATACCAGCAATGATTGCATATACGCGAATGAATAAAGAAGGGTTGAACGACGTAGCCCGCTCGTCTGCAGTCTCGTACGCGAGCCAATAATCTCCGGCCATTAAGGATGATTGCCATAAAAGTGAGAGCAGCACAACTACCACCACACCCCACCATCCGAAGGCTTCAGTGCAGTACAACTTATACACGTTCAAGCTGACTCGACCGGTCTCCCTCTCCTCATCTTTGACGAGCTTCGAACTTCCCTTATCGGACTTGACTTGGTCAAGAGCCTTGTTCTCTTCCTCACCATTAGCCTGATGAGGCCTTTGCTGCTTCGTCATGGAATCATCAACCTGCGCGGCGGCATGTACGTCCACGAGCTCCATGGAAGTTTCATGGGCTACAACTAATGCTTTGAAATCCAAGCCAGAGTTGAGCAACTCGTCGTACTTTCCTGATTGCACGATCATCCCATCTCGCATGACCTATGAAAGAACACAACCCAATTAAGAAAAATAAGACATCTTTAGTTGTCGTAAAGTTACGGAAAATTTGTAAAGCGCGCTCACCAGGATGAGATCGACATTATGCAAAAAGTCAACTTGGTGAGTAACAAGTAAAATGGTCTTATCTTTAAGAGCTCCTCTAACACATTCCTGCATCAGGAACAAGCATCAATACATGAAGCATCCTAGTTCTAGTTACAAGGGGGATATCGGTATGATCGGACAAAGACAGAGGAGTTAAATCATTGTGTTACCTTAAAAATTCCTGTCCCGGTATGGGCATCCACAGCACTAAAGACATCGTCGAGAAGATAAGTATCGCAATCCTGATAAACAGCTCTTGCTAGCTGAATACGCTGCTTCTGGCCCCCGCTGAGGTTGATGCCGCGCTCTCCAATCTCAGTCTGGTCTCCAAACTCCATCATGTCCAGGTCCTTCTCTAAGCAGCAGACTTTGATAACTTCCGCGTACGTGAATTGGTTCATAGGCAAACCAAATAGGATATTCTCTTGGATAGTCCCACTTTGGATCCATGATGTTTGAGCAACATAGGCACTTGTGCCACATACCCTGACCTGAAAAAGCCACAGATGTTGCATCGACATTTGATTTTGAGTACTTACAACAAACTTTAGTCTTGGAAATCATAGAGTTTCACTTAAAAAGAGTGACCAGTTATTGCTTGATCAGAAACATACCTCGCCCGATATCTTGTGCATTTCACCAAGAACAGATGCCAGGAGAGATGACTTCCCGGATCCGACAGTTCCGACTATAGCTGTGAGCTGACCTTTCTTAATTTTCATGCTAATATCTTTCAGGACTTCATCTCCGTTTTCGTCGTCCCAGCTAAATACTCCATCCTTAACCTCCACCGCAACACCATCTCCACAAACCTCCATTCTTTCGACGGAATTTTCTACTAACTCTTTGCTCATCATGTACCGATCCAGCCTTCCCAAGGATATCATTGCCTGTGAGAGAGAGATCATCGATTGCGGGAAGGTCCTTATTGGCTCCTGCAAAATTTTAAAAATTGTTGTGGTGGTGAAGACAGTACCGGCATCAAGCTGAATTCCCAAGTAGATTGCGGCACCAAATGTGATGGTTGATATCAGCAACGGCGTGCTCCACATGACCACAATATTGCCAGACACCGAGTACATGAACTTGCTGAGCCAACTAAACTCCGATTTGCGGAAACTTTGGATCCTCTTGTTGAAGTGTTCTTCCCACGCCTGGAACTTGATCACACGCATGTAATTGAGCATCTCGTTCGTTGCTTTCATCCTCGAGTCGCGATTCTTCATCACATTATGCTGAAATCTGTTGTTTCTTCGAGTTCCGAACACAACAAACACAAGAACACCAATGATTCCAACAACGGCCGCTAAAACTGCTCCACCGAGGTAATTGTAGAGGAGCACTAAAGCAACACCGACTTGCAAAGGCATCAACCATAAGGAATGTAACTGTAGCATCATGTCTGAGAGCTGTTGCGCATCGACTGCCATGTAGTTCACAATCTGCCCAACCCCATGAGATTGGCGAGCTGAGCACGATAACCTCAACCCTTTCCGGTAGAGCGAAGTAATAAGGGTCGACCTGATGAGCATTCCCAGCTTTTGCGAGTTGAAGTTGAACTGGTGGGTGGTCAGGACTTCGACGAACTTTGCGTTAAGAAGGATCAATACGAGGTAGTAACCTTCATAAGGGGAACTTCCTTTGCCAGCAGTGAAATTGACAAATCCTTGGATGAGAATAGGCCCTACATACATAACGCACAGCCTAACAATTGCAAGAAAGGCCGTGAAGGCAATTTCTCTCCAAAAGCACCGAACCAATGTGGTTCCAACTGGGTGTTTTGATTTTTCCTGGGGCTTAGGCCAATTCATTTCGAACAACTCCGACATTCTTTCTGCTCTGTGATCAGGTGATAAGGAGGGAATTTCCTCGATTTTGAGAGGCGATTTGTACCCTTTACTCAGAAGCGGATTCATCCAAAGCCAAAAGGCCTTGGACACGAGCGAAGCCGATGCAAAGCTGGTCACATTAGATTTAGTGGAAAGCTGTTCATACCCTGCATCCATCCCTCCATCGGATTCTTGAGCCACTGCTATTCCGGTTGATCCTCTGATGGCAACAAGGAGGAGGACAGCAGACAGAGGGAAAGACACCACGGAGACTATGTCATCCAGCCTTAAATTCTCATTGGGGGCTCCTTCTACCGAGGCGAAACGTACGACCCCGGAAATAGCAAACAAACCAATAATGACGAAATTCGCCACCCAGTAAGCTCTAAGTGACAGTGGATGAGTCTTGGCTTCAAACCTCCTCTCATGGATGATCATTACAGCAATAACTGCATGAGTAATGGCCTGAACCAACCAAAAGAGAGCATTCACCTGCTTCCATGGATACTCCACATCCTTGCTGAAGGCAACGATGCAGATGATGGTGTAAGAAAATGCTAATAGGACGGTCACAATCAGAGAGAGCTTGAACCAAACACTAATTCTGAGAAAAGCTCTTTGGTTTCGGATCAAGGGCTTATTGAAGTCAGGGATGGAGTGACCCCTGGAAGAGAATCTGGAGAACAGCCTGAGAAGAGTGAATACAAGGAGGGCGAATAGGAAGAGAGCGTCAATGGAAGAGAGCAGAGCTCTCTGAGGACATGGGGAGAGGAAGATGAACTTCAGCCATTGAAGTATGAGAGAAACAGAGCCACTGTTCTCTGGGGATTCAATCTCTGAGGTCGAACAAGAGAGGGAAGAAATCCAAGATCCAGAAGACATATTCACAACATTCAGGGAGAAAAAAAGAGCCAGAAATCAAGTTCTCTGCTCCGTTCTCATCAGCATCTCAATCTCACTCCCTGAAGAAAATCAAAATAATCCATTTGAGATCATTCGTAAGAATTCATGCACACCAGAAAAAAAGGAATAAAGACCCACTACAGAAACTGAGAATTACATAGAAGGGAAGTGAATCATCAGTCCTAGAAGGCCAAGATACGAGGGAAAAATCAGTGACACCTTTCTGTTGAACAGACAAAAACAGTTCTCGGCCCCCAGAAATATTGCAAATCTAACAGACTACTGGAGAAGCAGAGAATCTGAGAAAGCTTGAGAAACTGAAATATGCTATTGCTGCGTAAGAGCTCGGCACCAGTATGAAGCTTATATACGTTCACTAGCTCGCACCAAGACGGGTAGTTTTGAAGATTAAATAGCTGCAACTTTCAGCTCCCAATCATCACAACTTGTCGAGACTTGGTAGGGAACGCTACTTTAATCACGTTATTACAGCATAATGATAAAAGGGTTGAAGCATTGACACATGATTACAAACCCGCTGGTGGATTGTGTTCTTCGGCGTGTCGACACGCCGAACCGCAACACAACAACGTAAACAAGCAGAAGACAATGAGTAAGGATTGAGTCGAGACAATAAAATAATGTAACCCCCGCCGATCAAGAAACGAAAAAGAGGAATTCCGAAAGCAGGACTTACCATGTGCAGATGTAACTAAAAGTCCACACACACTGCTGAACCTTGGCAAAACATAGAGAAGGGTTTAAAAGTTCCCGGCTTCAACGTGTATCGCACCTCGAGGAAGGCAAGGCAACGGCCTCCAACACGACAAGAGCGCCCTGAGGTGGTCGGCCGAAACGACGGCGAGTGGTGGGGTGCGTCTCGGAATCCGCGCTTCAGGTCGTGGGGCCTGCAACTTCGATCCTGCTCGTAAACACAGGTAGAGAGAGAGAGAGAGAGAGAGAGATTGCGTCAGGAGAATGAGTTGTGCATGGCGAGCAGACCGCAATATATGAAGAGTCGATGCACAATGTTGGTCTAACTGAAATGTAATCAGCGAAATGAACGGTGTTGAATTTTCTGGACGCCATGGTCACAGAGAGAGAGAGAGAGAGAGAGAGAGAAATTAAATCAAATTATTAACTCCCGTGCTGATCAACTAATTAAATGGTAGAGGATAAATTTTGTATGAGAAATGGGAAAATAATCAAGGAAAAGCTTAGTTACGCTTGGGATTTTTTTTTTTTGAATTTTTCTTCTTATTTTTTTCTTTTTTCTTTTTACTTTATTAACGCCCATCGCTTGATCGAAATGCATTTTCGTCCATTAATTTTTTTTAAAAAAGAAAAATTCAAAAAATAAAGGACGAAATTGACTTTCGATCGGGCTCTTCTTTGGAATAATGTGGGTAATTTAAGCCTTCATTTAAAATAAGATCCACTTCAAACGCTTATTTGAGGAAATGAAGACAATTTAAACTCTTATTTAGAGTTTTTTCTAAAATAAAACTCTAGTTCACCATCGAAAATTTTATATGAATACTGAGTAAAATTTTAACCGATGATAAGGAGAAATCGTTCTCATTTTTCACCGATGATAAATCGAGCGAGAAATAAAAAATTTAAATAAATAAAAAAACAAATATAACAAGGCAAATAGAGCAGCGGTATTCGATTCGCACATGAATTCATGTGTTGGCCCAAATTGGCGGGACGCCCATTAAGAGCAAAAAACCTTACCTAAATCCCACGTGCCGTTTCATCGCGTGGGGTGCACTTTCTGGTGAGCCGGTGAATGAACCCCTTTTTTTCCGTGAGGTGACCGTCATTGCATGCGCCCACGTGGACGGTTAGGCTTCACATGTTTTTTTTAATGTAGCGGTCCATTCGTAAGGTGTAAATAAATCACTTGCAACAACCGACGTCACTGCGTTAGTTGGTATTCATGATGCAAGATGCAACTTAGAGCAGCGATTGCGGTATTTGTAAGAAGTACTTGGTGAATTCCTCGCTCTTGCGACGCATCTACTGCCATAGCAAATAATCTCGACTCGGTAAAACGTCATTGGCATCGTCGCAATGATACCAGACGGCTAGAGAAGAAACTTTCGATCCAAAAAAAAAAAAAAAATCGAACTCTAGTCGGGTTTCTCGAGATGCAAAATCGTGTGTCTAATCAAATGGTACTTTGCAAGCAGACGAGACGAGCCCCGTCGATGTGATTTAACTTCCCTAAAGTTAAGACCCGACTTTCCCAAAAAATTGGGATCCGGATCACCTGCCCTGGTGCTACCAAGGCAGGGTGTGCCCTGATCCATCCCATCCGTCCGTTGATGGAACAGACGGATGGGATCTCCCAAAATTACGGCTAGGGTAATTTTTTTTTTGTCATTTTTTCGCCCGGATCAATCCCATCCGTCCGTTGATGGAACGGACGGATGGGATTGATCAGGGCAGCCCCTGCCCTTCTAGCACGAGAGCAGACGATCCGCGCGCAAAAAATTGAAGGTGCAATCGTAAAAACGCCGTTCCCCGCCTCTCCCTTGCCTTTGGGTGAGCATGCTGACGTGGCGAAATCTGGACCAAGCAGAAGGCGGATTGGTTTTGGGGGACGACGTGGTCGTGCGCGCGTCGCGTTCCGCGTGGTCAAGTCGGGGCTGCGAATTTGCAATTTGCAGGTATGAAGCGGAAGGAATACGGGTGCGATGGGGCGGGTGGGTGGCTTTGTCGTGGCGTGCATGAATGCTTTGGTTTTTGGAGGGTTTGACCATTCGGGGGCTGCTTTGCGAATATTCTTCTCTGGTTAGAACATGGCTACTTCGACCACCCTCCGATTTTGGAATCCACAAACCTTTCGGACAGGAGAAATTTCATTGAACAAAAATGAATTTTGAGCCCCACGTGACTAGAGGCTGACGCACACCTATTCAAATTGCAACCCCTTTCTTCGGGCACGACCCCGAGATGGAATCTAGACGAGAGTAGTAATTGCTACTTGTAAGTTGCGAATTGACTCTAGTAGCCCCGGCATTGGGCGAGTGGTAAAAAGGGTAAAAAAAAAAATCCAAAAAAGAGCTCGAAATCATCTTGTTTTCTCAACTAAGGGCCTCAAGTAGATCTTGTTTCAAATAAGAGTCTGAAGGAACATAGTATGTTTCAATTAAGGGCCTAGAGTGGCTGTAGTATTTCAAAAAAGGGTTTGGCCTTAAGGGTATTTTTGTCATCTCGCATTTTAATTTTTTGTTCATTTTTCTCTATTTTTTTTCCTTTTTCAGACTTTTAAAAATTTACAAAAAAAGGAAGAAAAAAAAACCACACAAGCGGGAGGGCTGTCCCTCCCTCTTGCCTATGGCCGCCAGCCCACCACTAGTGGGGGGTCGGCGAAAATTCAAATTTGAGAGCGCCTCGTCCTCGTCGTCTTCTTCTTCGGGCCTCATCTGCAACTCCAACTGGCTGTAATTTGACAATGCCAGATAATTACAAATTTTCATCTTATCAATTTGAAAACGCACTTCAATTATTCAGATTGGTTGGAATGAATGTCTTAGTGGTGATCGATGAACGTGAGGCGAAAAAATTATCAAAAAAGTTATAAATCTGTTGAAATTGTATCAACTCAGTCGTATACATTTTTCTCATTTAAATCATAAGTCTTTGCATTTATGTCAATTCAGTCCATCCGGCCCCAAACCTTTTTTTTTTCTTAAACGAACTTCAATTATTCGGATAATCTCTTTGACTAAACTAGAAAAGGGTTGCCTTTTTTTTTTAAATCATTTCCTTGCGGCTTTGCTTTACGAAAGGGAAATTTTATATTCTTGAATCTTATTGAGTGTGATTATTGCCCCACATCAACTAATCATCGAAGCACTTAATTTTTTTCTGATCGTGAGGATCGCGGAACTTGATCAATCAACATATGAAGGAGCGTGACTCCGAGTTACTCTTGAGGGGTGCCTCTCATGAGCTCTCAATAGGGTCGGACATCGCGTGATCCAACTACAAATAATCAATTTTGGCAACATAAAAAAAAAATAGCAATTTTTCCTGTAGAAAATTCATCAAATATTATTTTATATCTAGTAAAACATGGTTAATTAACCAAAATAATTTTGAATTGACACGGCTAGAGGTGGACACGTAGATTCGCATGTGGAATTTTTTTTTTTTTCATGATTCTATGAAGTTTGAGCGGTATTTTAAATTTCGACGATGAAGCAAATTGATGTCGTTTACTGAAATGGACCCTAAATTGATTTGATTAACTTCTTAACGCATCGATTGAAAAATGCATCTCAATCATTCATTTATTTAATTTAACGCCGTTCAAACATCAATAATTCATTTATTAATCTGGCATCGCTCGAACATTTGACCTACTCTTATAGAGTGCGACGATCGACGCACGTAACTTTTCAATCCCTAAGATCCATCTAACTTCACGAACACACACATGGAGGATGATTTTGAAAAAGAAAAAAAAAAGAGGGTGCTCAGAAAAAGAATAAAACAAAAAACAAAAACAAAAACAAAAACCTCCGAGTTACTCCCAAGAGGTGAATGTCTAGTAATCGGTAAAAGTATATTTTTAGTGCCAAAAGTTGTGTATAGAGATCACTTTAGTGCCAAAAATTTTAAACAGACAACTTTAGTGTCAATTTTTTTAAAAAAACAATCACTTTTAGTGCCAACTTCTTTTTAAAGCAATCACTTTTAGTGCTAGAGCTGACGTGGCGTACCGAAAATCCGACACGTGTTATTTTTATTTTTTTAATCTGACGTGGCACATCAGAGTTGGCACTAAAAGTGATCATTTTTTAAAAAAAAATTGGCACTAAAGTTGCCCGTTTGAAACTTTTGGCACTAAAGTGTACTTATGCCCTAGTAATCTAACTAAATATACACAATTTGGCAAAAAGAAAAAAAATTGCTTGTCCAAAAATTCAACAACAAAAAAACAATTAAAGTAACTTTTTTTTTGGTCGAATATTTAAAATAACTTGCCTTCATATAATCAGTAGAGCCGGAGAAGATCCTTGCCGGCCACCACGTCTGTCCAAATAAGTCAGCGAAAAGACATGACGAATTTCTTTAATCCTTCGACCACATATCGGTAATTACAAGGAGACGACGACAGGTCCTTCTATTGTCCTAATACAATTATTATTATTTTTTGGTCGGATCCTAATAATAATTAACACGGGACTATCTAATTTCAATTTTCGTTAACATTCTAAACTTTTTTACTTTGTCGGTGAAAATTATTCCGGTCAAATTTCGCCGGAAGTCATTGACGAGAAGACACGACACGTAAGGTTGTCAGTGATGACTGGAATGCTACGTGAGCGATATCCGGAAAAAAAAAATTTAATTGAAATACCATATCGAAACAAAGTTTTAAGACTAAATTGATAAAAAAATATTATTGAAACGGCTTATGCGTAATAGATCTAATGCTGGTTGAGTAATCTTGTGGCTTAGGACGTTGTTTCTTTTTTCTTTTGGGCACGACAATGACAGCCCTTCATTTCTTTCTCCCCAAGCAAAAATTTCAGGGGCATAAATGACACATGGTGAAGCCGATTTGAATTTGTCTTATGAAAAACGATCGTTAAGTCATTGCGAATGCTGTCGAGGGAGACAACGACTCGCAACCGCAAGTCTTGACGTAATTTTTTTCAGCCAGGTTAAATTCACGAGATGAGTTTCTCGGAATCTTCCTTTCTTCCACGAGTGTTGAATTGGCTCGCTTTCGTTTCGACGTTTTATTAGTCTTCCCCTATGTAGCACGGATACATCCTCCATGCATTTTTTTTTTTTGCGTATCGGATACGCATTCCACAGGGATATGCCCGGACTCGGGCTATTGAGACATGATGAAACTCATCCCAAAAAATTTTAAACTTTGGAGCTGGTATAAGCCCTCAAGCGCTGGGCCACTGCTTCCCTCTCTTTCTCTATGAAGTGGCCGATGTGGGACTAAAAAAAGGGAAGAATGGCGAAGTAGAGGCCGAGCAGGAAGTATTATGCACGGCTTCCCTCTCTTTCTCTACGCAGTGGCCGATGTGAGAGTAAAAAAAAGGGGGGAAGAACGGCGAAGTTGCAAGATCTTTTTTAGTATTCGTTCATTCTACAGCTCTTTTATCATACGTATACATAAAAATATATATTTGGTATATAACGTATCGCAGCATATGGAAAATCTCCATTTTTTAAAAAAAAAATCACGTATTGGCGTATCGTGTCGTATCGGTGCTACATAGGTCTTCCCAAAGGAGACATGCTCTCTTAACATTTTTTTTTTCTTTTTGGGTTTAGGCTAATGAAAGTTTTCGTGCAATTTAAGGTCGTGCCTAAATATGGGTTTGATTTTTGCACGATCTAAATTTCGTGGCAAACGTATTTTGACTCTTTATTACTCAAAGTATTCGAAACGTCATATATATATATATATATATTGTCATCTAGCTGAGTACCTTATTGATTTTTTTTTAATAGGTGATAGATACTATCCATCCAAAGATTGATGACTATGTAAATATCACAATATACTTCTTTCGAATGAAGCGAAACATAGTTTTCTTTTCATTTTTGTCCCTGCACAACGTTTCTTTTAAAGAGCTACGGCCCCATCTGATCACCTCTCGGTTGAGAAAATTTTGCGTGGACTTAGTTCACAAGCGAGATGTATTGGACACAACAAATCACAACAATAGGAACGGCACGAAACTTATGTTTTCAGTAGGACTCAACGTGGGTCTCACAGATCTTCCAAATTCGATTGGCCGATCGTAAAATTTGAATGGTAATGTACGTACGTTCAATCCACCATTCAAAGTTTTCTTTTCAATTTTCACACACCATGATTCTTATGACGGGAACACGACATGTCACGACTGATCAAAGGTTTACTCCACAATTTTTTTTTTTTTTTCAAAATCAGATTGGGATGGACTAGTATTTCGGATCGTATTACACGGCCAACGCTTAGTGCGCTTTCCAAGGGAGAAGAAGAAGACGCTCTTTCGTTTTTTCTTTGGCTTCTTACTTTTGTGTTTAGTCCAAGTGCAGCGCGTGATTGAATTTTGGCTCCTTGTGGTCCACACGATTAAACCCTTTTTATTTTTTATTTTTATATATTTTCGGTAATTATCTCTGAATCATTTTTTTGTCATTTCTGGTGTGATCTAAAATGCAACAGTTTCCTGTACAAGAAACTTCTTGTCGTGTTCTGCGTGGCTGCGAGCAGAATGGGAATCCCTTTACGCGATCCAGCACGACACTCCTCTCTTGCCTTCCACCAATCAAGTGACGGCAATTAGTGAAGTCACTTCAAAAAATTTGCAGTTTTGTAGTTCCCTCTTTGATCTCTGTTCTCTACGACTTAATTTGATAACGTTTCTGCTCCTTTGAGCATTTTTTGAACAATATACATTTTTTTTGTGTTTCTGCTTCCGACTATAATTTTTGAGAAAAAAACACGTTTGACAAATACAAAAAAAAAAAAAAAACTTTTTTCCACCGGCGATCGGCGGCGGCCCGCGGGTGGTGGCCGCTGGGTGGTAGTTCCAAAAGTGTTCCAAAAAATGTTCAAAAACTCATAAGCAAGTTTTTTGTTTGTTTCTTCAAAAGTGTTCTCTGACACAAAAGTGTTCTGAAAACAATTTTGAAACTTTTGGAACAAAAACGGTTTCCCTGGAGAGTTGCCATACGCAGCCTTATGGACTAAATTAAGCGTATACATGAAAATTCATTGATCATATTGAATGAATTAAAATTTAAGGACCCCATTGCAAGTTGAACCAAAGTTCAGGAAACATTAATGTCATTATCCCGAAAACAAACGACTTGAACAGATGGCACAGTGGTAGATTCTTTCCGCGGCGTGGAAACCTACTGATCCGGGCACTTGCAACATCGCACTAATCCGATATGGTCCAGATATCGGATCATCTGTGTCTGGCGGGGTGGCTCTTTACAGAGTATCCGTGCTTTAAAAATGTTCCCGAAATTATGAGAAACGCAAATCTCATCAATTTACTTCTAGCGTTCTTAATTTTCTACCGAAACAATATGTCCGGCCTACAATCAAACCGACCATCAAATTAGATTTTCTCCACGAATGTCCATATATAGTGTCCTGGCCTGAAAAAGCAAAAAAAAAAAATTGAATGTCCACGACTCAAGCAGCATTATCTTTGGATATTTCCAAAACCACTCGCACGTAGATATCCGCGAAACAAGTCAACATATATATATATATATATATAGACGTCACGCATGACGTTTAGATTGCATTATTAGCGGGATTATCACGGGGAATATGACGTAATATATACGGATCCTGGTTTGTCTTTGACCACATAAAAGAGGTGCGAATAACGTTCCAATGCTGCTGTTTCAAGTCCTTTGTGGCCTTGCTCTTATTCCTATTCCGAAACGACGGAATCTTTTGCATGCGGCTTTCGCGCTTGCATGTGGAGGACCAGTTTCGCGAAAGCCCTCGCTGCCGTCGAATGAAACAACGTAGAAGAGCGAAAAAAGCGAGACGTTACCAAAAACGTCGTCGTCCCGTATAATAATTTTGTCAGTAGCCACGACCAATTCGATTCCCATCACAAGCTTTGCGATTGCGATCCAACCCCCTCCCCCACCCCCACCCCCACCCGTTCCGGATCAGATATAAGTGAAGCTGAATCGGGGTTGCGATCGAGAGGCTTGTCTTCGCCGGTTTGAATTGCGTTTGTCCGTTTGCACGTCCCGTGGAGTGTCGCGGAGCTCATTAAGAATCTCGTTGCTTCGCGATTCTTGCATCCTTTGATGTACATTACATATCGATACAGACATCAGCGTGCTCATGTTTAGTGTCGTGCCAGACCATCCAGTTCCACGCCAATGTGGCTTCCTAGCACGCGACGCGTGTCGGTTCCGTGCGAATCGAGGAATGTCTATCGACGGGAAATTTTTTTGTTGAAATAGTTTGTTACCGAGAAAGAGGGTGACACTCGGTCATGGAAATGAAGTGATTGTCGACGTGGGAAGTGACCATGGTTGAGATAAGATACCCATTCCCAAAAGACGTGTGTTGATTGATTGCCTATAAATAGTTAAATACTATGAGTAACGACCGCTCAAAACAACAACAATTTCTGCGTAACTTTCTTTTTTTTTTTCTCTTTTCGTACTCACAATTTTGGGGAGAAATACCAAAAAAATCCTCAACCTATTACAATTGTGCCAATTCAGTCCTAAACCTTTATTTTTTTGGCCGATTCAGTCCTAAACCTTTTGCAGTTATGCCATTTAAGTCCATCCGGCTAATTTTGGCATGACGCTAGTCGACCGGCGGCCTAATATTTTTATTTTTTTATTTTTTATTTTTTTAAATATTTCTTTTCTTTTTTCTTTCTTTTTTTTTTTCCTTTTTTATTTTTCTCTTCCCCACCCCTCCCTACCTCCAGCCATTCGCTGATCAACGGCCGGCCAGAGAGGCCGAGCCTCACCCGGCCCCGGCAGAAGTTGACCTTGCCTGGCCAGCGACCTCTGTAAGCTGCGATTTTAATCCATATGCAGCGACTCAAGATCTCACGTATAGAAACACGAATCACACATTCATAGATTAGAAGAATTAACACACCTTGTTTCGGATCTATTGTTCTTGATGTGGAATTGCGACAATCTGATTCTCAAGAGTTTCTCCTCTATCAACTCCCTTATCACTGGCTTCAATGAGACGGCCCCTCACGTATTGCTTCAGATAACTCTTTTGTGAGGTTATGTGGACATTAGGGTTTAGAGGAAGGACTTGAGCTCTATTTATAGAGAATGAAACATATCCCCTCATCAAATATTAGGTTTATCTCGGCCCATACTATCCAGCCTCATATCTGACTAGAATTAGGAAACTGTATATATCTTTCTTTGTTAAACCATTTAATTTACAATAACAATTAATAAAACCCACAACGAATATATTATCAAACATATTCTAACAACCTCGCCCGGCGACGGCGACGGCGACGAGGCGAGCATCCATGGACACCAATCCATCGCCCTCATCCAGTCAGCCATTGAAGATCTCAGAACATCGTCCCTCGTCTTCAACTGCCGGATCGAGTCTGATCTAAACCAGCGTCAACCCATTATCTTGTTGCGCTCGGAGAGTCTTGGAACCCCATCAATCGTTGGGTCAAACACTGCATTCCATTTCCACCCACTTTCTTCCTACTCTTCGTCTTTCTTTTACCTGCTCGATGCTACACAATAGAGACTAGAGAGAGGGAGGGAGGAGAGAGAAAGTTGTCATTTGCTGAAAGTCAATATTTTTTCTTCCAAGGAGTTCCCCGCGAGACCTCGCTGGACACCAGTCCATGGATGCTCACCTTGTTGCCGTTGCCGAGGGAGGTCGAGTTCCGCCATGGCTGGGCAAGGCTCGACCTTGCCTGCCTAGATCTTGGCTGGTCGTGATGGGGCTCGACCTCGCCGTCGCTGCCTTGCCCGGCAACGGTGAGGTCGACCTCCGCCGGGGTCGTGTGAGGCTCGGCCTCTCCGGCTGCGTCTCTGGCCGGTGGCCAACCGATGAACAACCAGAGGTAGGGAGGGGGTCGGGGAATAGAAAAGGCAAGAAAAAATAAAAAATAAAAGAAAAAAGATATAATATTAAAAAAATATTAAAATATTAGGTTGCCGGCTGGCCAAAATTCGCCGGATGGACTTAAATGGCACAATTACAAAAGCTTTAGAACTGAATCGGCAAAAAAAAGGTTTATGACTGAATTGACACAATTGTAATAGGTTTAAGACTTTTTGTTTTGTAATTTTCCCCACAATTTTGATAACATGCTGAAGATGAAATTTCAAGAGAGAAATTGAGTGATTGCTCGACTCGTTTCTCTGCGACTTTGGTTTTGTTGGGCAAACAGTGTTAAAAATAACAATTCTGTTTTATATAAATGGAGGATACTTAAAATTCGAAACGACAATAGTAAATGTGGCAAAATCAAATCTGTAAATAAATTCAATTGACAAATGCACAAAAGTCAATTCAACAGAAGCACAAACAATTAAGTGGCAGTGATTCGTCCCCTCCAGTACATGCTTCGAGGTTTCGTGAACGTCTGTCTCCCAGGATACAACCGTTAAGCAGCGATAGAGGCAAGTACAACACTCCAAAGCTTTCGGCGAACTTGAACTCAACGTGAACACTATCGAAAACAATGCGGATGCAGACAATTGGAAAAGAGGGAGAAGAGATTTTCGTGGTCTTGTTTTCTGATCTCTTTTTTCGTCGTCCTAAAACAGATTGGGAAGCCACCTATTTATAGGCTAAGCGGGGCATTGCGGAAATAAAGAATAACGGCTAAATAATTATGCCGTTTAGAGCCGTTATATATTTAATTCTGTAACCACAGAATTATAATAGCCATTACTTAGTTAATACCATTAACATGCCGGCAATTAACTTAAGAAGGGTTACATTGCAACTTTTTGAGTTGGAAAAAATTAAAACAGAAGGCAAAAATGAGCTTGTCGCGAGGCTCACTTTCCGATCCTGCATTCGTGTACGCAGGTCGTACACTCGCGCCCAAGTTTCAACTCGTCGGGGTCCGAGATTTGCACCCCTACATGTGCGTGCGATGCATAGTACTTGTGTTATGATAGTTACCACTTAAAGGGAGTGTAGCCACATATAAAGCACTTCAAGACCTTTCTCCTTTTCAATGTGGGACTAGTGCTTTGCCAATTCCCATTTCCAACTCAAGGGTGTTCTTTGAGAAACAATTTCTTATTCACTCGCCCATCAAAATACCTCATATTTTCCAACAAGTTCATACCCTGGAGGTGTATTTGTCTTGAACCCGGCAACAACGATAGTGGGGGCAACGTCATCGCAAGTCATGGCATCAAAGATTTATAACTACTGTTCTATCTTTATCAGCAATCAAATTTCCCCAACAATCTCATAGAAGCTTTCGTGGATTTCTGAGGATGTTATCTATTATGTGCTTGAATCGTTAGTGAAAGACATGGAGTCTAGAGCATGTGTTGTTTCTTATAGTAGATGGTAGCGGTTTCATTATTGCCACCGCTCCCTCGCCGTCACACTCATCGCGATTGTGCCACCGCAACTCCTCCACCACCACCTCCTCCTCTTCTCTCTCCCTCATACAAATCCAAGACGGTGGATCGCTCAATTATGAGGTCGACTACTAGGGTCGACCACTACCGACCACCTCATATCGAGGTCGAGATCGGGATAGAGAGAGATTTGTGAACAAAACTTCTTTCTAACATAACGTTTTCTGATCTACTTCATCGTTTGTTTCTCTTTGGTTCAACATGTTCTGATAATGAATTGGCATATTCTCCGTTACATAGCATGGGAATAGAGACGCTAGAGCTAAAATGAGAAAAATCAAAGTTCCTCTTGTTGTAGTCCTTTTTGCGAGCCCACCAACATATCTAGTTATACCTATCTTCGCTCAAAAGCTTAAAACAATTAGTTATGGATCAACTACTCTGCATGACACCTTCAACTAGAGAGATTGAATCTAATTCCGATCCTATCAACATATTCAGTGTGACTCATATTCATTCAAAAGTTTAAGCCAGTGAGTTATGAATCAACTAAGATATATTGACAACCCCACACGATATCAATCCTTCGATGTGAGATTTTTTAACCCAATTCGTATATGTCTCAATGAATCTCAACAATCTCCCCATCTCAATAGTCCTCGTCTTAATTAGCTAAGTATTACATCAAACTGATGACGCACTTATAACACAAAAAACTAAAATGGATAAAAAAAAAAATTAGACGGGAGATCAATGTACACGGTGCTTGTTCCCGACATAAGTAACTAGAAGAAACAACAATTTGGGTCATATCATCAAATCAAGTTCAACATTCCCATCAGTTGTCGCTGCCCAGTTCAATGAAGTATTTGGGCTTTCGTCATTCTCTTTTCCCTATCCAAAAACCCCACCCACATCAAATCCTTTTCCTCCCCCAATCTTAAAGGAGCAATCCCGAGCGCAGTCGCGACAGCCCATCAAAATTGATTTACCGAACGATGAGAAGAATTCTTATCGGACGTTCACGATGGCCCCGCTTCGTGTACTATGCTCTTGTGCTGATCGCGATATACCTTATGCTAGAGCTAAGCAATTAGAATTGAAAAGACTGGTGCTTTAAAAAAAAGGAGATATCGCGAATCAATGGCGACCTTCGCTTTTCGAGAGGCGTCTAGCCATCATACTGAAATTGTATTTTTTTTTTCTTATGACTTAAAAATTTGAAATGTTAGAAGCAATACAAATTTGAGGCAATTTTTTTTGGGCTTAGAGAAAAGTATCTTTCAAGGCCCAGTGTTATCGGGCCGGCAAAGGGCCCAAAACCGCCGGTTCCACGTGTGACGACCTAAAACGAATTTCCATCTTCTGGAAGCTGAACCGCGACTGATTTGGACCGTCGATTTCAGTGGGACGGCACGGAGACCGTTGGTTCGCTCCAGCAAAGCCCCAGTGC
Organism: Rhodomyrtus psidioides; assembly: GCA_021437785.1. Taxonomy (NCBI): domain Eukaryota; kingdom Viridiplantae; phylum Streptophyta; class Magnoliopsida; order Myrtales; family Myrtaceae; genus Rhodomyrtus; species Rhodomyrtus psidioides. Next base: position 1,644,650 of record JAILYB010000068.1, read on the forward strand.
GTTTGGGAAAGTACTAGAAGTTTGCTTGCAGCGCATAAAAGCACCGAGCGTGGGGAGAGAGAGTGTGACGACGCTTGCTTCATCTCGCTGCTCTAGGGTTTTTCCGATAGATTTTCTGCTTTCCATTTCGAGTCAACCATGAGGTAAGCTTCGTCCTTCGCCCTCTCGTGCTTCCTTGGCATTTCCTTCTTAGCGGGTTCAGCTGAAGTACGCCTTACGGATTCCTCCGGCTGTAGCTCTATAGCTGAAACGCATCGCGATTTGGCTTTTCCGTATGTTTCGTGGCCTGTCTCGCTCTGACCGGTGATTAGAGCGTCTCGGGTCCTGTCTGCCTTGTGATTGTGGTTCGTTGGTTTTGGTTACGGATTGAGCTGAAGCATGGGGAAAAATAATTAGGGCTTTATGACGAAACGTGTTTGTCACTTGAAGAAGAACAAAAGGTTGCTTTTTTTGGCGTTTTCCTTTAAAAAATTGGCAATGATATGGAATTTTAGGAGGCAGTTGTATTGGCTAAAATGGGAAAGGTGATTAATTTGCTCTGAAGCAGGAGTTTGTTTTGAGATCAAGTTTGTGTTTTTCTTTTTTTTTTTAAATACTAAGCAATGGTATCGTTAGGCTGTTTGTACTCTGTAGAAGTAGATTTTCCTTTTTCTTTTTGAGGGAGCGGTCCTGCTTCTGGACGTCTGCGCTGATTCTGTAGAGTGTGTGAGAAGACTGCTGAGATTTTTCCCCATCAGAATTTATGGTTCTTGGTCCCTTGAGCGACCACCCTCTGTAGCTTGCTTTTCATATGGACCTCATAGGTGTGATTGAATCCACCTGTAGGGGAGTCGTTGCTTATACCACGTGGATTCGGCGATTGGGTTAGCTTCACTACATTGGGATCCTTATACCGTGCACGGGTTTTGGAAAATTGTCTGTCTTTCTTTTTCTTTGATTGACCTCTACTTATAGTTGCTTAAACCCTTGTAGTCGGCATCCAGAATTGAAGTGGGCACAGAGGAAAGACAAGGTCTTCATTACGGTGCTTCTGCCAGATGCTAAAGATGCGAAGGTCAATCTTGAGCCAGATGGCATTTTCACCTTTACTGCCAAGGCTGGAGCTGAAAACCATCCTTACGAGCTGAAACTGGAGCTTTTTGATAAGGTTAATGTGGAGGTAAGGAGACCGTATTGGATGCTGCCTTTAGCTCTGCCTTTTAATGGTTGCTATATTAAGTTGCTTCAGTGCGCAACAGTTTCTCCTGCCATTGTTGTTGACGGACGTCACTGCTTAATTCCTGAGTGATGAAAAAAACTCTTTTTCGCTTGCTCTTGTTTGCTATATTGGTAGCTTCTGTGGTTACTTTAGAAGGAGAATTGTGCATTACAGTCAGATATAGGGATGCCAAGCTATGAAATAAAGTTGTTATTGCTGATTGTGTGCTATTCTTTCAATCTTTTTATCTAGGAGAGTAAAATCAACATTGGAGTTAGGAACATCTTCTGCATATTGGAGAAGGCAGAGACAGAATGGTGGAAAAAGCTGTTGCGAGGAGATGGCAAGCCACCTCACTATGTCAAAGTAGACTGGGACAAATGGGTGGATGAAGATGAAGACACTGGTATGAAGTCGTAGATGCTTTGTTTCGTCATCTAAGATGGATTTAAGTTGGAAAATACTGATGTTTTGACTGTTTCTGAATATAGGAGGTATGGGTGACTTGGATCTCGGGGGCATGGACTTCTCGGTAGGATGCTTTTAACCTTTTGATTTTTGTGTGGTAGAACTTGGTCGACTTTGTTTCTTTCTAATAATTACTGGTTCCAATTCTCAGAAATTTGGCGGAATGGGAATGGGAATGGGTGATGACATGCCTGAGATGCCTGGGATGCCTGGGATGCCTGAGGACTTTGAAGACAGTGATGATGAAGGTAAATGCATGATGTTCTCTTTTTTGGACATAGAATTGTGTTTTTTACTGTCGTTTTTTTTAATGATGGAAAGAATTGTATGACCCTGTTCATATGCGATTTCTGCAACGTCAATCAATGTTGTTTTTAGAGACATTTCTGGTCATTTTCATGCAAAATTTATCTGTCGGCTGCTTTTACTCATGTATGAACTGTTTGTGTTCTATAATCTAGAAGTTGCAAAGCCGGGCGAGTCAAGTGCTGGTGAGGCAGAAGCAGCTGGAAAACAAGAAGATGAAGAAGCCGGGAAGAAGTGACTGAACCCAGTACATGATTTCCATAATAGCTAGGAATGTCATGGGGTTACAATCTTAATGTAACAGTTTCCGGATGATTTTTCCAGTATCTACTGGTGGTTTGATGTCTGTTTCTTACCTCACATAAATCATGATGTTAAGCTATATTTGGCAAGTAGCGGCACCTCATAGGTAAAATGTTTGATGAGATGTTTGACAATGTATTTGATTGCGACTTGATGGTTAATATGATTTTCCCTTCGGACTCTGGTCTCTATATTGGCCATGCGCTATATACCACTGCTATTACCTAAGTAGTGTTTAGGGTTCTTTGAAGTTTACGCTGCAAAAGAAGAACGGCCCATATTATGTTATCTCACTTGGGGACCTAAGGTGAACTGTTTGGTGCCCATAACGCTGTATTGAATGAGTTCGATCGCAGTCCTCTGAGATATAGGATCAGCATAGAATGTTGATTGCATGGGCATGGAATGACACGACATGACAAATATTATCTAGGAACTTGTTTTTCTTAAAACAATTGCTAAATATAAATCGTTATTGGTAATGAAAATAGTTTTTATTGATTAATTATCTGAAACATTCGAAAGATATTTTATTAAAAAATATTTTTTAAATTATTTATTTTTTCGCAAGATAAATATGGTCTCCTGGTATGCTTTATCCTTGTGGTAATATCTTTGTAGTAATGCAGATGCCCGAAATGTTGGTAACCAGGTTCTGTCTGTATCGCTCTGGTGAAAAAAATGAGAAATATCAGCATTTATATCCATATTTCTGTTGTCAACAATATGACATGACAGCATACTCCTCTCAAGTTTGCTGATCTGAAATGTGATGGCCCGGCTCCGAAGAACAATCCGAAACACTTGTAAACCGAAGAAGAGGTGGCCCTTAAAAATTTCTAACCAGAGAGCAGCGAGAGGGATCCATGATCCAGGAGAGAAGTGGGTCCTCCCGACCCGGCCCGTCAACAGAGAATCCAAAGGACATTAATCATCCGATCGAAATCAAAATATATCAAATCAAATAGCCGTTGAGATCTCAACGGCTAGTCCACGACGAGCACTCTCTCTCTCTCTCGCGAATTGAAATTGAAATTGAAACACACACACTCCGGATCCTGATCCCAATTGATAAAAGCAAACGCCCTGTCACCTGAACCTTCCCATCGCCTCAAATTTCTCTCTCTCTCTCTCTCTCTCTCTCTCTCTCTCTCTCTCAGCTGTCTCAGGTCTCTCCAGATCGTCTTCAAGTTGAGAAAAGGTAAGAGTTGCTTAGCAAGTTCTCGCAAATTGAGTTAAAAGTTTCCTCTTTTAGACTGCACGCGATTTTTTTTTTTTTTTTTTGCTTGAAGAAAATTTCAGAAACCAACAAAACCCACTTGGATAAAATTGGGAACAATCACACTGCAATTCCAATTCGCATGAAGCTACTTGCGAGTTGCACTTGGGTAGCATTTCTTCACGTTTTGCTGCTAAATTCCTTAATCGGCCCTTTTTCGCATTTGTTTGGTTCTTTTTGGTTCTTTTTTTTTTTCCGGAAAAATCGAAGTTTGAGAAGCAAATTTTAAGTGGGTTTTGTTTTTGCAGATGAACGACTTAATGACAAAATCCTTCATGAGCTACGTTGACTTGAAGAAGGAGGCCATGAAGGACCTCGAGGCTGGCCCGGACTGTGACCTCGAGATGTCGGCGTCGACCGCCAAGATGGACACTAACATGGGGCTCTTTCTGGAAGAGGCGGAGAAGGTGAAGCAAGAGATGGGCCAGATCCGCGAGGTCCTGTGCCGGCTCCAGGAAATGAACGAAGAGAGCAAGACCCTCCACAAGCCAGAGGCGCTCAAGTCCCTCAGGAGCCGGATCAACGAGGACGTTATGGCGGTCCTGAAGAAGGCGAGGACGATACGGTCGCAGCTGGAGGAGATGGACCGTGCGAACGTGGCAAACAAGAGGCTCTCAGGATGCAAGGAAGGGACCACCGTGTACCGGACCCGGGTGGCGGTGACCAATGGGCTGAGGAAGAAGCTGAAGGAGCTGATGATGGAGTTCCAGGGGCTGAGGCAGAGGATGATGACGGAGTATAAGGACACTGTTGGCAGGCGGTATTATACTGTGACAGGGGAGTACCCAGATGAGGAGGTCATTGAGAAGATCATTTCTAATGGTAAGCCAGTCTAGGGTTTTCTGCTTTGATGGTGTTGAATTAGGATTTTGAGTCATATTCAGTTGATAATGCGGAAGCCTTGTTATGTGCTGTATTGCTGATTCTAACCTACTTCTGCTGCCAATTTGAATGGGAGTGAGGAATTAATGTGATCTGGTTCGGTGAAGCAAGCAGATGGAATGAGTCCTCTTTAGACCAGATGATCCAAATAATCACTACCTACTATGGATTTATCTTGCCTTTTGGTTCTAAAATTTATAGTTAGTAGAAGAATTTTGGCCGTTTGACGATGTGGGATTAAACCAAAGTAAGTTTCTTTTTTGGGTTTTAGCTAAAATCTTTGTTTGTCAACACTAGGTCAAATTAGTAGGTTTGATGTTGTTTCATAGTAAACCAGTCCTTAACAGATGGAGGACTTCTCACAAATGATTTGATTTATTGGATAAGGTCGATACTCGATTTATTGGACTTCTCACGAATGAGTTCTTCACTCAATCTTCTCAAACTACTGCTAATTTGTTTGCTGCATCAGGAGGCGAGGAGTTTCTTGGCAGGGCGGTACAAGAGCACGGGAGGGGCAAGGTAGTGGAGACAGTGGTGGAGATCCAGGACCGCTACGATGCAGCCAAGGAGGTGGAGAAGAGCCTGCTGGAGCTGCACCAGGTGTTCCTGGACATGGCAGTGATGGTTGAGGCGCAGGGCGAGAAGATGGACGACATCGAGCACCACGTGATGAACGCCTCGCACTACGTCAAGGACGGCACCAAGGACCTGAAGACCGCTAAGCAGTACCAGAGGGGCAACCGGAAGTGGATGTGTCTCGGGCTGATACTTCTGCTGGTGATCATCCTGGTGATCGTGATTCCGATCGCCACCAGCTTCAGCCATTCTTGAAGTGCTATTATTGTCCGTCTTTGGAGTTGGAAGATCTGATGCCCCGTGATCCTGTCTTCTGCCATTCTCGAAGTGTGATTTTTTGTTGCTGGAGTTTGGAGGATCTAATGCCCCGTGATCCGTCTTCTGCTTGTTTTTTCTCTTCTTGTGAGATCCTAAAGATTGAAGTGATATGATGTTGCAGAGAGAAGTTGGTCCATCCTGTTGGGACTGATGAAGTATGTTTTGTGTAGTGTAATTCATTCATTCATTCTTTGTGATGTGACAATTACAGGAAACCAATGTTCCAACTCGTATTGTTCTGATTTCTGAGCAAGATCTTCTTGTTTCCGATCCGTCTTTCCCGATGAAAGTCCGATCATGCGCTATGATACCCGCCTCGGAACTCGATTTTCAGGGGACAGGTTCTTCCGCTGCGCTAAATTTATTTGCTTTCATAGGCTGCAGAACCTGTTAATGTTCTAGTGGAGATACCTTGCTTAGGGCTTCAGCTTAACAGAAGTTATATAATATAGGTGACCCATATTTTAATTTTAATATTCACCATATCACCAATATCAACTTCAGAAGGAAAGGAGTAATAAAATAAAATGCATGTGGGACCCGGCATTACAATATCAAAATGCCTGCAAAACCCTAAAACCCTAAATCGAGTTCCTCCCTCAAGAAGGCAGCTGGGACTAGCTGAACGGAGCTCGGAGAGAGCAAGATGGAAGAAGCCATGGATATGATGGAAGTGGAAGGACAATCTCCTTCCAGCGCAGAGCCGAAAGACTCTTCCTTCCGAAGATTGGGACTCAGAAATTCGATCCAGACGAACTTCGGCGACGACTACGTCTTTGAAATTACTCCCAAGTGCGTATCTTCTCACTTGCCTGCTCAATTTCCTGTTCGATTCTCTCTGCAACTCGGAAATGATAGAAGTGAAATTTAGGCCAATCGAGAAGTGTGATAAATTTTCGAAATTTGCGAGTTGAAACGAGCAGCCAGCGGTGTTAGTTTCTCGTTATCTAATTAGGGTTTAATTTATGTATGGAAGGTTTGATTGGTCGCTAATGGGGGTATCGTTGTCGTCTAATATGGTCAAACTGTATTCCCCGACGACGGGTCAGTACTGTGGAGAGTGCAGGGGTCACTCCGAGACCATCAATGGCATTTCATTCTCTGGGCCATCCAGTCCCCATGTCTTGCACTCTTGCTCTTCCGACGGCACCATCCGAGCTTGGGACACCAGGTCTTTTAAAGAGGTACTCTTATATGTAGCTAGTGGCGCTTGCCTGTTGTAATGAATAAGGACATTGCTAGAAGCCACTTACTTAGTGCTGTATTTTGTCCTAATTAGGTAGTTTTGCATAATTGAATAACGCAGGTTTCTTGCATAAGTGCTGGCCCATCACAGGAGATCTTCAGCTTTTCATTTGGTGGTTCAAGTGACAGTCTTCTTTCTGCGGGATGTAAATCTCAGGTTTGCTTTGTTCTCTGCACATGGAGGCAATTTTTTCCTAAGATGACCTTTTGCAACAGTTATTTGCTTCGGAAGTTTCTTCAGCTCATGAAAGCTTCCTTTTGGGTCATATTTATACTTCATATATGCTTGTGATGCAATTGGCCGACACTTTTTTGCTTCCCAACCTTTCTGCACCCTTTTTTCGCATCATCATGTTATGAGCTCATGAACAAGCGAACTTAGAAGACCTTTGTGTTGTGTTCTGGGTAGCAATCCCTTAGAATATGTGTCGACTATCATGCTCAATAGTGATCATTGAAGGATGGACTGATGGTTACAAATTTGAGATTGACGTTGAGGTATTATGAATTATCTAAGTGTACTAAGTATCTTCCTTATTCTTTTGCATGCGTCACCAGATAATCTTTTGGGATTGGAGAAACAAAAGGCAGGTTGCATGTTTAGAAGATTCCCATGTGGATGATGTCACCCAGGTTTGTCCTTATGCACGCTCAATATGTTCTCATGCCTATCGTAAAGGAAGATTTATTATCCCATTATATATCACAACGCATGGAGTGGTGTTATTATTTTGCCCATTCTACTACTTCATCCTTTTTGTTTTTTGTTTTTTCCTGTTAGGTGCACTTTGTCCCTCATCATCAAAATAAGCTTATTTCATCTTCAGTGGATGGGCTGATATGTATATTTGATACGGCCGGAGACATCAATGATGATGAGCATCTGGAGTCGGTAGGTACAGCTATTAATTTTTAGTATTTTAATAAACTCGGACGTTTGTGCAGGATTGATTTTCATGTATATTAGCAGCATAGGTTGTTTAAAATTTTAAGCTAGGTGAAGATTGGAATTAGATGCCTGGGGTTATAGACTATGCAAAAATATACATAACTTACGCAAGAAAATTTGGCAGTGGATGCTTAGTGATCTTGGGTTTGAATTTTATTTGGTTAATAACTTTTTGTTCAATACTATGTAATGAGTCATAAGATAATGCTTGTTCTAACCAATTAGAGATGAAATCAGTGCATGGAATGAACATGTTGCTATGGACTATGGTGTGAAACAAGATTTGAATTGATGGTTAGTGTTAAAGGAGTAAACTACTATAGTTAGATTTGGGTGTTTTTTTTTTCCTAATTACCTCTTCGTTTGTTGGCTATAGTAGTAGAATTCTGTTTTTTGGCGCAGAAGAAGACCAAGAAAGAGTTGAGCTTTTGGTGTTTATTCTCCTTTTGCACTGCTCTTCTCATTTTTATGCACCTCTGAAGCACCCAATCCTCGGCGTTATCTACTTAAATGCTTGATCTAGAATGGTATGGCTCGGTGAATTTCTTTTACTAAGTTTATGTTTGTTTATTGATTTAGGTGATTAACGTGGGAACTTCAATTGGGAAAGTGGGAATATTTGGACAGGCATTCGAAAAGCTCTGGTGTTTGACGCACATCGAGACCTTAAGGTACAGTTTTCTTTTTGATGACCAGTGGCAACTTCCATTAGTCCTCTAGAAATGGTTTTGTTGGATTATTAATTATATTTTTAAGATAAGCTGAATCATACCATTTTATGTTGAGCTTGCATCTGTCCAAAGAGGGTGTGTGTATAGAAAACAAAAGACTAGGCATGATACAGGGCCAATGAGATAAACTAGGCATGTAGGATAGACAACATAAAAGTTATTGTTTATATCAACCTCTTGTAAGTGGGCATCTGAATGCAATAGCTTGAAAAGACATCTTTTGTTGTCAAATTATAAAATCTCATGGGAGACATTGTTTTTAGTCCCATAGTGATCATATATGTTGACTTGTCAATTGGATAAGCTGTTTTGCATATTAACTTTGAATTGTTGCCTCTATAGCGTTTGGGACTGGAAAGAGGGAACAAATGAAGCCAACTTTGAAGATGCCCGAACATTAGCATCTAATAGCTGGTCACTAGATCACGTAAGAAGATTCTTTTTTCCTGACTAGTCTCTCTCTCACATGTTTATAACAATACTCAAATGGTACCATTTTAAGAGCTGGAGTTGCTGGAAATGTAGGTTATGGAGCAAAGCTCAATCCTAAAGAAACTTATTATTTGAATGATGAGTCAACTATGAATTCTTTGGCTCCCATTAGGCAAGCTCATTCATTTCATGAAACATAGCTGCATAAATATATTTCATGTTTGAGTACGATTCCTTGCCAAGCTAGGTAATGTACTTTGCTCTTTGCCAGCTACGTGATGTACTTTGTTGGTCGTCAGAACTTTGTTTGGACTGGAGCAAAGTTGACTTCTATATAATTTCTGCTTACTTGGATACAGTTCCACTTTATTTCTGCTTTATTGTATTGCTTGCATTAATGAAAATACCTCTTCACTTGCTGCATGAATCTCTATTGAAGGGAGAAGAGTGCAATCTTAATACATGGTAATTTACAGAAGGTGAAAGAACAGGGAGGTAAAAGTACTAGAAAATGATCTAGAGCATGAACACAGAAGATGTTATCTAGAAGAAAATCAATTCAAGCTTCCACTGATTTTTCTATGTTGGAAATACAGCTCCCATCATTTTACATCTACCCTCGTTTCTTTTCATTTAAAAAAGGTTGCAGTGTGTATCGAGATCTAGAAAAATAGTGGCACATTCCTATGGTCGAGTTTGTCACATTAGTTTCGGTTGATGACCTGCTTGATTTACTTCTGTAGCCGGAATCATATTAGACACAATACCTGTCTGATCTTGAGCGAGGTAGACTATATGTTCTTATCCCGTATTTGCAGGTTGATTATTTTGTAGACTGCCACTCGGCTGAAGAAGGTGAAGGCTTGTGGGTTATTGGTGGCACGAATGCTGGGACTTTAGGATACTTCCCTGTAAAGTACAAGGGAGGGGCAGCGATAGGATCCCCAGAGGCTGTTCTTGGAGGCGGCCACTCAGATGTAGTTAGGAGTGTATTGCCTATGTCGGGCATGGCAGGGACAAGTTCCAAAAACGGAGGCATTTTCGGATGGACTGGTGGCGAGGACGGTCGCTTGTGTTGCTGGCTTTCTGATGACTCTCCCGCTACAAGTCGGTCATGGATGTCGAGCAATCTGATCTTAAGGTCATCGAGAAGTCACCACAAGAAAAATAGGCACCATCCTTACTAGCTTTCCTACAGATTTGCTTGTTTTGTTCTCACGTATCACTCTGCATCAATGCTTGTCGCTGCAATCAGCATGTACCGGTCAACCTGTATTTGATTGATTTTTTGTAGTACACGACACAGAGACCTGTGTTTGTATATCTTTATCTACCCATCATTAAGGTCAAATACCTTCTAGCAGGATTTACTTGTCTTGGACGGTTGAAGATGGACTCCAGCTTTAAAAGCATTGATCAAAATAAAATCGTTGGGTGCCTTGGTATAAACTTTTAGGAAACAAAAACTAGTTTTCACCGTCAAAGTAGGAAATATCTCTTCAGCGCCGTGTGAAACCTGATAACAAGGGCACTCAAATTTGAATACACTATTCTTAAGTTGAGGATGCACTATCATCTCTCTAAACGTAACAACTTCGTCATGTTGAACATGACTCGATTCATTCAACAACGGTGACATCAAAATGTCAGGCCAAGTAATACTTGATAGATGCATTAACGTGTTTCACTCAAACGTTTAATCACTCGAAAGAGAGATTTAACACAGGAAAGGAAAGAAACTCCAAAATCTTGCACAACATCGACAGAATCTGCCACGAGAGCCACATTTACCAAATGAATCCCCAAGAACGAGATATCAGAATTAACTCAAGCTGAACATTTCACATAAATTTCGGGCTCATAATGCCTGAAAAAAAAGCAGCAAACTTGCCCAACTTGCGACATCTTAGTTTGTTCAGCCACGGCCTCGCCCTCCACCTGTCACAGCAAAGCGAAATCCTTAAGTCTCTATACTGTAGATTCCTTTATCTAACAGATAGGCTCAAGTGTTGGCCTATTCAACTCATAAGTGATGACATTCCGTTCAACAACAAAATAATGGTGCCATTAAGACATGATTTATATGCCGGCAAAATTCAAATCCGATAATCCTGTATAACCTTCACAATATGCTTTCAGTCAGACACAATACACATAAAAGTCTCATTGTCATTTTTTTTTTGTTTCTTTTTTCCTTCCCGTATTATTTTAACCCATCTCTGCACAAGAATTTGTAGTTCTTACCTCTGTTTCCACTTCCCTTCCCACCAGGTCCGCCTCTGCCTCGGCCTCCGCCAGCACCCTTGCTGCCCCCATCCTCAAGCCCACGCCCAATTCCTTTAGCTGGCCTTCCACCAGGACCGTCTTCTCTGCCTCTTCCTCTTCCACGCCCAACACCAGGTGGCTTTCTATCTGTACAAAGAAATGAAGTGCAGACAAAGAGCAATCTCAACTTGTTTTGAAATCAAAACAAGCAATATAGCATGCAAATTGACTAATCTAGGCATCTGGAAGAGTCTATAAAGCAACTTCTAGGGAAGATCACTGCAGAATGGGGTTATCTCGAATACCACAGTGTTTAACACTGCCCTAGACAAGAACTTGAAGACTTTGGACTAAAGTATTTGGAATCAAATCAAATAAGGACCAATTTGCACGCTTATATCAAATTTACGACAATTAATAGGCGCAGGAGTATCTATATGTTCACTTGTCTAGGATTCAGTTAGGAAATGTAAACAGTTTTTCTCCTAATTAGCTGAAACATACCTGAGCGACTCTTGGTTTCTTCCTGCACTTTATCAATTACCTGAAAGGAAAATCAACCAATCAGGTAACAGAAGTACATAAAACAAATGCAACGAGCAAATACATACAAAACCAGTGGGTATACTCTTTGTTTGGTGAATCTTGAGCAATCAGTTTAGAACAAAAGAAACCAGCAAAAAGCCAAAGCAGAAACTCTTGCCCTCTGTCTGATTCTTACAGTTAAAGAGGAGATTCTCTTTACAGTTAAAAAGGATCTTAAAGAGGACTCATTGTCCTATTCGTAACTTGGAGCTTGTACACTTTAAAAACCAAAGCAGTCATCAGGTAACTGATGAACTAAAACTACTGAGCAAACCCTAGTACCATCTATCAAGAAATTCAGATCAGCCAACAAGCCTTCAAGGCAATAGTCATCTCTCCACAAGAAAATTCTTTTTTCTCCCTATGAACTTTAAGGTGTATGAAGTTTCATATTTGATTATTTAAGCAAGATAGACCATGTGAACAGTCCATGGAATCACATCATTGTTGTGACTCCTCTAACGTAAAAACAATTTACCTTCAGGCATGAAATCATGATGAATAACATGGACACGTAAAAACTGCCATGGCTATTAAGAAACATCTAAAAATCTTAACCTTTCCACATTTTAAGAACTTTGAGGCACACTTACCTCATCCGGTACACGGAGATATTTAATAGTATTTCCACGGATATAGCACTCAGGCATGCGCCAAAACCTATCTCCATCCTGCAGAGCAAATCAGGATATCATACATGATTCGGATTTTGCCTTGTTCTGTTGAAAGAGGAGGGGATGAACTACACTTTTATAAAAAGAAATGAACGTGATAATGAGTAAGGTAGGTTAAAGTAAAATTACTTTGGAGGTACAAATGACTTCTCGGAGATGGATGTTCATCCAAGTATCACAGTTGACCAGATGTCCATTGTAAGTTTCTCCATTCTTCAGTTCCACCAACTGTCAAGATGCCAAATCCTATTTTACTTAGGTCCATCGCAAAGCATGATATGGGTGGTATAAACTCAAAATTAACCAAAACGCTCTACATTCGCAGTGCAAACACGCAATCGGTGCGCGCGCGCCCGTGCAAGAGAGAGAGAGAGAGAGAGAAAGAGAGAGTCATTCTTACCATGGGGTGTCCTTGCGCAGTCTTGAGTAAAGAAAGAGGAAGCTGCAAACATCAAGCGACCACATATGAGAATTCAAAAAACATTTGCTTAAACTTCTGCTTTACTATGAACCCTTTGGTGGCCAAGAGTCACTGAGCAAGAGACAAAATTTCCTCCACCAAATTACTCATCCTTAATCACTCGAAACATCGCAGAGAGCCTCAAGCCAACAAACTGAAAGACAAGAACTGAAAGGAGGAAAAAAAAAAAACAAACAAATCCACAGTTTTTATCAACTCAAATTTACTTGGCAGCGAAACGAAGGATCAACAAGAAGAGTACACATACCATGTCTTCCGGTGGAAAAGATCGAACACCCCAACAAGAAAAAAGATACCTGCCAAACAAAACCCAAGTCAGAAGAGCCGCAGAGCTTTCGACCAAATTTAAAGAGGGCTCCGAATAAGATCGGGTTCGGCAAACAACGGAGAAAAACCCTAACTTTCTTCCGGAGATCGCCGTAAAGCCAAGAACTCGATGGGCTTAAACCCTAAACCAAAACGCGAGAGAACAACACGTACCTTCGAGACAAGCGAATTCGAACGGGATTCCCCACTTTCAGAAGCAACCAAAACAGGGCGCTTCTTCGATCTCTCTCTTCCCTTTTCTCCTCTTCGATCTCTCAATTTTGAAAGCGAGAGAGGAGAGCGAGATCAAGGGAAGACCTTTTTTTTTTTTTTTTCCCCCACTGCTTGATTTGACTGAATACTCGAACGTAGTTGGAGTCGTGAAAAAACAGGAGGAGAAAAATCTAGTCATAACTAATGTCCGTAATTGATATTCACTTATGAGTTATGACGACATCTCGCATGTAACAATCAGTATATTTGTGAAAAGACAAAGCAAACTAGAGTAATTTTTTTTTTGGGTGGTAAAAAACAAACTTGAGTTCGTGGCTTAAAGATTTTGCATTTTTTATTTTATTTATTTTTGGCGGCTTGAGAAATTGATAGTCGTTGAACTTGCGAATTGCAGAAGTACATATATATATATATATATATATATATACACACTTAATTTAAATTTTACAAATCAATGGGCAATATTATACTCGAATTTCAAATTTATTTAATATGATCTCACGAACTTTAGCTTATCGTGATATGTGTCCCTGAACTTTTGATTTGTTGATATGATTCCTGAATTTTTGGTACCTGTTCAATCTAATCCTTACACTATATAAGAATACTATATAAGAATACTGAATATGCACCAAAAGTTCAAGAACCATATTGTACAAATAAAAAATGCAGAGACATCATTGAACATATAGGTAAATATCAAGGATCACATTAAACAAATAAAAATTCGGAAACGACATTGCCCATTGAGCCAAAGTTCAAAAATTATTTGTGTAATTGTCCCTAAATATTTCTACTCAGCTAATTAAAAAGGAATTGCGAAACACGGTTGATTAAGGAGATTATGAAATTAAATTGTTATAATATCATGAACCTTAATACAAATGTACACTGCCAACAACAGTAATGGCAAAAGCAATTAAAATTAAGGTGAAATGCTGCTGCCAACGTTCAGATCATCGCAAATCCCACCTTCAATAAAGTTCACTTCTCTCGTTTTGATATCAAGAAATTCCCTCTTCATGGAGGGAATCCAGAATTCTGAAGACAAAATTGATACAAAAATGGCATGAATAACCTCCCATCCATCATCATCTACCAGCTAAAAGAGGGCTGCTGATGGTCGGATCATAGCATAAGTTACAAGGCTCGGTCACGTCGTTCACAGCAGCATCAAGCGTGAATCGTCAAAACTAAGCGCACTCTTCGTCTAACCTTTTGCAAATCGCTGTCAAGTCCACCAAATGCCGCATGGTTGGCCTTCCATGGGGGCAATTCCAAGGAGACTTGAGATCTGCCAAATGTTCGAGTATCTGCACCAAAGATGGGTCGGGCGGCAAACCAATTATATCACTGTTGTTTTATAATCGATGATTATATCTAGCCATCCAAGGTAAATAAGCTTCGCCATGGGGAAAATATCCATAGAAGGCAAAATGACATGTCAATCACCTTTTGCATCTCGCTTTTTCCGAGAGGATCTCCAATCCTGACAGAGGATCTACATGCTCGTGAGGCCAGCATCGCACGAACTCTAGATGGGCATACAGAACTGATAGTGTCCGATCTGTAAGAGCCAAGTATCGAGCATTCCCCTTGGCCGTCAGCAAGAGTGGAGATCAGGTCTTTGACATCTGTTTACAAAGGCAATCAGCATTCTACATCTGGTAGACTAATTTCAGCTACCACAGAAGTATTTGCAGATGTGACTTTCCTGGTGCCGTAGAGATGAGATTCTATAAGTAATCATTATCCAGTAAGAGATGGATCTAAATTGTTAAACTATCCCAAAGAAACGAGAATGATCTGCCCTTATTCTCTCTTGAGATAACTACTTCCTAATGCTTTCCACTTGCATCCTAGAGGCACGGTTCAAACCGAAAGAGGTTACGCTGCATAATTTTGACCCTTCCAAAACACGATACAGAAGGAACCTGGCAAGGCTGGCATACGTAATTCATTTTCAGTTTTACCTTTCATCAAACAGCATATGATTTGTTGGCCAAAACTAAGGACACATTACAATCTTCTTATGAAATAATTCCATGTCCTGCATGAGTGTCCAGATAGCTCAACACAAATGCTTGATTGAACATTCTGCAATTAGTAATTACCATCACCTTGAAAGAGGGGATCTAAAGAGGAAGTACCTTCTACTCCAAAGGTAATGTTTTTACTGAAGGGAATGGCTGTTAGTCTAAAATGGCATCCTGGTGGAGCATGTGGATCTTCGTCCAGGGCAAAACCATTCTTCCTGACGTTTAGCAAAGACAGACTTTATGTCACCATGAAATGAAACACCGCACATTGAATGCACAACAAAGTTGTGGCATGGAGTAGAATCATCAGACATAGAACGTTCAACACAAATGAAAATGACATTTGTAACTCCACTTGCTAGTTGTCCGACTTTATTATCACCCCAGAAATTAGGCTAGCAGACTACACGTGTAGCTATGAGAATGATAAAAGACTTGTCACAAGAATGTTATGTCACTAGTTGTATGTGCCAACTGCAATCACCAGATATGAACTATTTCAATAAAGCATTTCCTTGATGCTTTTCCCTTTTCAGATTAGCCTGCTCGAGTCCCAGGGAAACCATCCTCAATGTCTTCAAAACTTCTCTTATTACCTGAATACCTAGCATTATGAGTTCCAAAAAATTTCCTTCAAAATCATCAGCATCGTCACGATGGTTATGAGAAGGCATTGAATTTTGAGGGAGAAAAGAACCGTAGGAACTCTTTTTAGCTGACAAATTATTCTTTTCATTTTCCTGCTTTCCTCTATGACATCCTTTCTTTATTCAATATTGATGAAGCTGGGAATTTGGTGGCAAATATGAAAATTCCATTAACAGCGTAAAGACCAGATGGGATGAAGATTGCACCTGATTGTGTCCATATGCATTGACGCTACCACTTCTTCTTCAGGAGATAACTCCAATCTTAAAGGCCTACATATGAGTTTAGATTAAAATCAAAACTTGAATTTCTATATTCACATGAAATGTTTCATACATTGGAAATAAAATCAAGCAAGTAATTCAATCCCAAAACCAAGTCCAAACTTTGCAAGTATGGTAAATATACAACAGATTTCTGCCCAAGTAACCTACTGCTTTAAGATGCAAAAAAACTTATTGCTTTAAGCATGCATACAGAAAGCACATAGAGAACAGCATTAACATAGACATTTGCATCTACCTGATTATCATGCAGCAAGGTCAACACAGGTATTGCCAAATGATTCCAAGAGCGTGCAGATTCAGTAGCTATGTTAACTCCTTGAACATGTGTACCAGTACTAGCTGAATATTTTGTTAGAACATAAAGAAGTTCTAAGCATGTTGTTCAGCCATCTTCTCTTAATAAACAAGATGAAATTTCCAACTGTAAACCATGAAAAATGAAGCTACGACATTATTAAATTATTTTAGCATGCATAGTGACCTTTAATGTCAAAGCTTTAAAACTTGAACGATGAAAACAGATACTCCAGACATATCTCAAGGTTTCATCACCATAATCTCGTCCAGGTCTTCTAACTGATCATTTTTGGGGAAAAAAGAGACATCTTGGAGGAAGTCCCATGACAACAAACCTGAGCTTGTTCTTCCATGTTCACTTAACAAGCACAAACCAACACTTGGTATTTACAACAGGAATTAATGATATCGAAAGCATGAAGCTAAATTAAATAGTAACTCTGTTCACCAAGTAAAGTCATCTCGGAGCATGTCTTTGGAGATAAATTTTCAGGTATGGCAAAGGAACAACAAACTGGCAGAACCAACCAAAGCCAAAAGGCTGCAGAATATGGAAAAGCTTTCCCAACAAACTTGGTAATTTAATTGCAAGATACAGTTGACTACTAGATCAAAGTGTTCCGCAAGAAAAGAGAAAGAAGTAAAGCCCAAATTAGCCCCAAATCAGTGTCTTATCTGGCCTTGATTAAAAAAAAAAAAGTCAGGCAAATCAACATTTGAGGAAGAGTTAGGTATAGGTCAGTAACTAATAAACTCAATGAAGCAGATATTAAGCTCCTCACCTAAGTAAGGGCTGTTGGTTCAAGATGGTGGAATGGCAGAGACGCTCAAAATTAAACTTCTCATCAGCAGCATGCTGCAGAGAAAAGACTTGGAATCACTCATCCATCTTAGCTTAGGCGGTCAAATGATAATTGCAGGAAAGATGCAACAAATGCTCATCGTTTGGCAAAGAAGGGAACAGAATTAGATAACTGAAGCAGAATTAAGCTCTGAAACAATGTTTGAATTTACCTGATCCACAATAAATAAGTCTTCATCTAACTTGCCAACGATAAAACCAAGGTTGAATTGCCCGATTACCTGCAGAATGAAATAGACAGATAACAGTGTTAATTTACAAGAGCTGCCAAAAAGATTGACAGATTGAGCAATTGACTGTAGTTAACAAACATTCAGTACGAGTGATCAACATGCTGGGGCTTATAGAGAAGGAAGTGGCCAGTTGCCACACATGAGAAGCAAAACCTCAGTTCAGTCAAGGTGTTGAGCTTCGTTATCACACAGTAAAAGGGGATCCAGAAAAGAAGAATAGCCACGTCTCCCACGACACTGCTATTTCGGTTTACTTAAGCAAATCTCAGGGAGACATACATGCTGATGCTCAAACATTTCCATGTTCATGACAGATATATGATTTATGACCTGCATTCGACAAAAATCTTCTTTCTTGAAACATATTTCCAACTCCTTTGTTGCTGCAGCTAAAGCCCTTGCTTTTCGCTCCTCATTGTCTGGCTGAGAAACCTCCAGTGTGGCAGCAGCATACTGTCTGCGAATTAGCATCGGCACCTTTTTTTTTATCAGAAACAGAATGGAGTTTTGACTATCAGTTGTATCACAAAAGTGAAATTGCAGACCTTTTTGACTTCACAATCCTACATCTATAACCCCCTGACTGCAACCTGGAGAGCCTCTTCTGTCTTCTTGTCTGTAGCTCTTGAAAAGAAAATTGCAAAGAAGAAAACCTCCTTTCACCAGGCAAAGGCATCTGAGTATTTAATATGGACCCAGAAGCTAGAAAAGAGGTATCTGACGCACAAAGATTTTCCGCCAAATTGTCATCGTCCTTGCTGATTAAAACTTCCTCAGCAAGAGGCAATACTTTCTCCTGATCCATTAATACCTATAAGAGGAAGAGACCATTAAATGAAATTCAAAAACTGACAATTGAATCAATAGAAAATCCTGTTGTTAAATGAGGTGGCTACAGATTCTTGTCATGAGAGAAGGCTACATCAAAGTGTGCTTCTAGTGATTGCAAAAAATGCCAACCAGTTTGCTTTGCCCGGCGAGTATAGCAGTCAGTAAAATAGAAGGGGTGCATATTATTATCAATCTCTATTTACTAGCTAGTTACAATTCCGGGAATAACCAACTCTCTTCATTTAAGGCTGCTTTGTGTGCACCAAATAATGAATTCTGAAGCAATCAGGAAGCAATTTATGGCCTGAATTGAGTCCAACAGGCTTGACCAATCAAAGTGCTCCTGAAAAATGGTTGAACCATACACACAGAAGCAATTCCAGGCTTAAGCTAACAATACCAGTAACATGGTGTCTAACCATCAATGAGACATATGAATACTCATTGTAGCAAGCACATTTCTCTTCTTTCCAATTGGAAGGCATTTTACATAATTCATTTGCTCATTCTCATTCTTGTTTTTCATTCGTCTTAAATCCATAGCTTGTCTAAGATTATTTTGGCCACACACACACATAGGATTCAAAGCATTTCATTATAGCATCCCAGCATGACTATATGTCCCAAAAGACATATTTTGACAAAACCATGATACAATGCTTAAATCAAGTTATAGCATGGTTCATTTTCGACCATGGTTGTGTGAGTTTGCATTTGCTTTCGGGTGACAGGCAAACACCTAAAGAGCTTTTTGTCTGGTATTGAACACAAAAGTTTACTAACTTTACAAACTACCACAATTATGCTTGTAGCTAAGTTCAATATAATAATAAGCTGTCACGTACCTCCTCAAGTTCTCCCTCATTGATGCTACCATCAGAAATATCAATTTTTCCAGAGAGTTCTTTCTTATGATGCTTGGAAGGCACAAACTCAATTTCTTCATCAGCAACATCAATTTGCTGATGCTTAGTTGGGCAACTTATGCCTACAGAGTGTATTTCGAAATGGTTTTTCTCCAACGGAAGACGGATGGCATGATTTCCCTCATTGACACTGCCATCAGAAATATCGATTTTTCCAGAGAGTTCTTTCTTATGATGCTTGGAGGGCACAAAATCAATTTCTTCATCAGCAACATTAATTTGCTGGTGCTTAGTTGGGCAACTTATGCCTACAGAGTGTATTTCAGGATGGTCCTTCTCCAACGGAAGACAGATCGCGTGATTTCCCTCATTGACACTGCCATCAGAAATATCAAATTTTCCAGAGAGTTCTTTCTTATGATGCTTGGAGGGCACAAACTCAATTTCTTCATCAGCAACATCAATTTGCTGATGCTTAGCTGGACAACTTATGCCTACAGAGTGTATTTCTGAATGGTCCTTCTTCGACGGAAGATTAAGCGAGTGATTTCTCAAGACAGGCATTTCAGATAGTGCAGAAATACTGTTCTCATGCTTTCTCTTACTTACGGTAACAAAATTTTTAAGTGATGACTGAATACCGCTTGAGCGACTATGAGAATCTCTTTGAGAAATCGGATTCTCAACTGAATCTGATAGGTTTTGAGAATGTTGTTTAACAGTGATGCCTTTGTGATGGGTCGTCATTGTGCTGTCATTGAAATAATTGAACTTATCAAGACTGTGAGCTCTCAGAGTTAAGCCCCAGCTAACTAATTTATCACCTTTATGTTTATTCAATCCTTCCACCACAGGGGAGGCCTGAATTTCATGTCTGACTTCTTGAGGGGGAACATCTTCATCTGCACAATGCTCCACAGCACGACCTCTCATAATATGGCCTTCCCCCAAAGGTGATTCTTTAATCAATGTATAAGATTTATCATCAGAAGAATGCATCTTCAAGCCATCCACTTCCCTTGAAGGATCCTCGACCTTGTTAACAAAAAAGCTTGTGTTGCTTGAGGAATAGATCTGCTGCAATCCCTGCCTTAAGGCATGTAATATGGAGCTTTCATCAGAAAAAAATATTTTCCTTTTGTCAGGGGCTACATTAACATCACAAGCTCTTGTTGGAACAGTGAAGTTCATAACTGCAACGGGATACTGCTTTGAGTTTGCACCTTTATATAACTCGTTAACAAGCTTGCTTACTTTAGGCATATCAACCGGTCTTCCATTCACGAAAAAGAATTGTCTATCCCCCAAATTGCGTCCACTACCCAGTCCAGGCTTGGAAAGAAAACCCTCAACCGTACAATCATCCGAAACACTAATCGTCACAGGCTCTAGGCATTTAAATGTATTCATTCCAAACACTGTTATGATGTTATCTTTGAGAGAGCCACATCCTTGTGTTTTAAGTACGACAGACTTTGCATTTTTTCCAGCTGTGTTGGTGCAAACAATCCGAACTCCCTTGGCAATAAGAGCATAGGCCTGCAAATCAAAGTCATTGAAGGAAATGCAAATTTTCTAATTAAGGATGCTGAAGCTGCACCAAAGAAATAAACGACATTCCATACTTCAAATGCCAAATCGAAGAACTTAAATAGATAATGATTCAGCAGAACAACATAGTGGCAGAAGTGTGATATACTGAATCTATGGTGAGATAATCAGATTCTATGCGAAACTTGAACCATAATCCTGAAAGAAGCAAAGCACCTATACTAATTATACAACGAAAACCACTTGTCAAGAAAGCCAGCAAAAATCAATATTGCAGAAAAGATGCACCTAGCCTCCCATACAAATACCTATCATACTACTATGCTCCAAATTAACAAGTTCAGATTTATCCACAATGGTAGTACATATATAGATATTAAGATTGCCGATTTAGCAACGGTATAATACTTGGTATTTGTAGAGTATGTAGCCAAAGATAATCAGAGGCGAAATGGTATTGAAGGATATAAACCATAACAATACTAATACAATTCAATTTGTGAAGCTGATATGAAACACTCACATTCATTAAAGATATCAATTTCCCATATTCTTTACGGATATTTCGGCTAAATTCTTTGCTTCGCACCGGCAGATTCAAGAATAGCTCTTTGACAGTAACTGTTGTCCCAACTTGACGCGCTGTCTTCTTCTCAGCAATTAGTAACCCCGTGTGGTCAAAAGTCAAGTGCGTGGCGACTGACTCATTTTTCGTCCTCGTCTCAACTGTTAAATTCCCTAAGGCACAGAGGGAGCTCAATGCCTCACCTCTAAAGCCGAAAGTCGTCAACGACTGAAGATCCAGAAAATCAGCTAGCTTGGAGGTGTGATGCTTAAGGGCAAGAACCTGTATTGATCAAGCACTAAGCCAATATTAAACAAAGTCTTGATAAAAGACCAGTTTGAGGCTAAAATCTAGCACGATTTTGATTACAGGACATCCACTATGTTAGGAAATAGGATTCAACCGGGTTCCCAATCAAACAACCCGAGGTTTTTTTTTTTTTTGAGTAATCAGAAATTACTGTCCTGCTTTCTGTAAGCCACATTCTTTTTTTCTTATTTCCTTATTCATCTGTTTACCCGCCCTTCCTTCTACGTTCTACCGATCATCATAGTGCTCTTCTGCCACGGTTAAATTTTAGAGCAGTCACATCCACGTTCAGTTCAACATCGTATGCTAGTACGAAGCAAAAGAGCATTGCCCTACATTACGATGGAGATCGAGGATCAGAATGGATACCATTCCAGTATTGACCGAGCTAAATCAATACGCCCTAGCCACTCTTTCGCTATTGCACACATGAAGAGTCCATATCCCGACAGGCACATATCTCCTCCGCCACCCGAGAGCCGAAGTGAGACGAGCAAATACCTTGAAGTTGCTGGGCGAAATGCCGCAACCGTTGTCGACGACCTGGAACCACTCCTGCCCGTACTCCTTGAGGGCGATCTCGATGGTGGTGGCGCCGGCGTCGAGGCTGTTCTCGACGAGCTCCTTGACGGCGGAGGAGAGGTCGAGGATCACCTGGCCGGCGCATATCCTGTGGACGGCGCTCTTGTTTATGGGCCGAATGGCGGGAGAAGGAGAAGGCTCCGGCGTCTCCGCCTCCATCGCCGGGGGGGAGGAGGGGAAGAAGCCCTAAGCCCTAATCACCCGAACGTCGGAGTCGCACCTCTCGCCATCGGAGGCCGGTTAACTAGTGCGACGATAAACGAAAGGCGCCGATTCCGGACTAAGAATGCCACGAGCCAGAGAGAGGGACGGAGTCGGTGTTCTGGGTTCCCCGGCGGGTTTTGCCGCCAAAAACACTGAACGCTACGATATGGAGCGAGTCCCGAGCGGTGGTAAATTCGTGAATACGAAGCGCCGGTGAGCCCACAATTGTCAAAGCATTTCAATCAAATCCTTCCGTTCTTCCCACGACTTCTTAATATCGATCGTAAATTCGTAATATATTACATAGATCATCACCTAAAATCACTGCTTAGCAATTGGGTGGAAACCAAGGTAGGAGTATGCACAATCGCCGAATTTGGTTTTGGAGGATCGAACCGTGTTGTCGTCATTGAGGGAGGCCCCTCATCTATTTCATAGTAATTTAAAGAATATCTTCAGACACAAACTATTATCAATAAAAAAAAAAGTCACTTTTACTGATTAGATATTTCAAATAACATGTATCATCACCTTTTGAATAATATTTTACAAATAGGTTATTTTTTGCGAAAAGAACTTTTAAGTATAACAAGTTTAAGAGTTTGAATGACTCGAGTCGCTAAATAGAAATATAAATCAATCTACTAATCACGTTCATAAGTGACTAATTAACTTAAAAGAAAAATATCCGAGTCGCTCGTAATGGGGATGTAAGGTGTCGGAAAAATAATTTGACTTGTAATTCACTTGGATCGAAATGGGAATGTTCCTTCATTTCGGGTCAGAAAATGGAAAATGTTCATCCACCAGTGATTTTTGAGTTATCAAGCTCGCGTTTTATTGACATATTGTGTCGTACCATACCAAACATCGAATCCGACCACGGGGCCGAAACATCGAACGTCTTCTAATTAGCGATGTCTCACCGTAGCAAAGATTCTGCACTCGCACCCAAAACGCCATTTATCATCGGCCAAAATCACACGGGAAGAAAGAAAACAAATCAAAAGCAAAACGCGCCTCTCATGGAAAGCGGAAAAGCTATTGGGCCATCGCAACCTCCCCATTCGCGGCGGCGGGCCCACGCTCCGCCTCGTCGAACGCCTTCGCGATCCGATCCAGCGGAACCAGCGGCAGGTAGCTCGACACCGGGTAGTCCTTCTCCGCCGCGTAGCACACCGCCCTGTTGTACCTCTCGGCCCAATAGGACACCGTGGGCACGGCGATCTCCGCCACCTGGGGGAAGAACGGCACCCCGTTCAGGCGGCGCCAAGCGGCCACCGCGTACTGCTCCGCCACCGGCTCGCACTTCTCGTACATCTCCCTGGCCACCGGCTCCAACCTCTTGTACCCGCTCTTCGCGGCGTCCGCAAAGCCGGCGCGCTGCACCTCCGAGGCCACCGCTCGGGCTTGGCTCGACGCTTGCTTCACCAGCGACGGTACGAGGCTGTCCAGCTCGTGCACGTATTCGTCAACCTGCCAAGCAAGGGGGGAAAAAAAAAACCACACCTGAACACACATTATCTCCATAGTTCATAATTGATACCAACTTCATCCCAAGAAAATCGTCTGCAAACTGCAATGTCACTGAGCATACGCAACACTAACGTTACAGAAATATGAATAGATTTACAGGACAAGAGGCAATTCGAGATTAGGCTGCAAAACAGAACATGCGCCATGTTCTAACAATGACCTTGGAGTCGATGAAGCGGAGGGTCTCGAAGGGAACGTGTTGGAACCTGTCGTACAGAGGCGCGACGACGGTCTTGACGGTGGCCTCGACAGTCTGGACGCCCGGCCTGAGCGGGCCGGAGTTCTCCTTAGCGAATTCGTAGAGGGTGGAGAAGCAGATCACCATGTAAATCGCGCCCATCTGGACGAAATCCAGGTACTTGAGCCGCCTTTCATCGTATTCAACCTATATGAGACGGAAAAACAAAAGGAATTCGCCACTAGGTTAGAAGTTCTGAGTTCTTCCGTCATTTCGTGTTCGACAAAATCATCATCGGATTCTTCGCCTCCACTCCACTCGAGTGGATTCTTTTGAGAGATGCAGAAATCCGAAAAGGACTTACGTTCTCGGATTGCGGTTTGGGCTCGGAATCCGCCATTGCTCTTTCTCAAAACCCTAACGTTGGGGATGCGGAAGAGGCCTGCGGAGAACGGCTTCGCTGGGGAAAGTGGCAACCGTTATAAGGAGAGGAGGGTTTTTTTTTTTTTTGGTCAAAAAGGAGAGGAGGGTTTGGCTTGGTTTCGCGAAGGACGATCCCCCCATCACATCACGTAGGCGACGATCTAACCCGAGGGAAGCACAGCAGCGGCTCCGCTCCAATCCGAGCCGTGCTGCCACTTGGCGCGCTGTGATTGGCGGGGTCAGGTCATGGGGCATTCAACGTTGACGGCTTCCGCGCTGACGCTGGCGATAGCGTTAGCGCCTTAAAGGGGACCGTCCCTGAAGGCGGGTCCCACTCGGAACACGTGGAGGTCGCTCGGTCGAAGGGCAGTGAGGATAGAGACACGTGGCGGGTGGGGGGATGTTTTGGTCACGGGGATTCGCGGTACGTGTCATGTCGGGGCATGGTATGGTATGGGTAGGGGGCATGGCGAGGGGTGGATTGGCATTGGCACGGAAAGCGAGGCAAGCACGGGTCGGGTCGGGACTCGGGCACGAGGTTCGAAGGAGATGAGAATCACGTGCTAGCCATCCTCCTGCTTCATCATGCCGTGGGCCCTATCCTGTATCCTCTGCTGTCCGCATGTATCTTAGGAGATAAAGTGAAGAATAAAGGCGAACGTCGGTATACCGAGATTGTTTCAATTAATTCATGGAAAAATCGTCACGGGATCTGATCTGGACGTGACAGACTACTTGCAGTTGCAGTCGTTTAAGCATTTACGGTCCCTTAATTTGAATAAAAACAATTTCTGAGAAGTTATTTTTGGATTTTTTTTTTATATTTGATTCACGAAAAATTTATTAATCTAAGAAAAAAAAATTTCTCTATGGATTGAAGATTTAGATTAGGGGGAAAAGATTTTGAACAAGGAGATTATTTTTCCTAAGCGTTCGTTTGTTTCACGAATTCTTTTCAAGGAAAATATTTTCTGAATTTTTTCGCATTTTGGGTTTACATAAAATAAATTAGCTTACAAATATATTTTCCAAAAAAAAAAATTCAAAAATGGGAAAAATGATATACTCTTTTTGAATAGAACAAATCATTTTCTTCATCTTTCCTCCTTGCACTCCTTCACCTTTCTTTTCTTTTTAATTTTATTTTTTCTTTTTTTTTTCTATTGTTGGTTCGGGCAAGAGATAAGCCTTGCTAGCCTTGAGCGGGCTCCATCTCACCAGATCCGGCAAGGTCGAGCTCGCCCAAGGTCGGCGAAGCTCTAACTTGACCTCGTCGGCTTTGGGGGAGTGACTGTGGTCGGTTGCCGGCCATTGTTGGGACCGGTGATAAGGAGAGGAATAAATCAAATTTTTGGGTTTTTTTCCCCAAAAAATCAAGAAGACGGAAGATATTTTTCAGTCAAACATTTGAAAATATCGCCATTCTCCTACCAATTGACTTTTGAAATTTGTTTTTTTTTTAAAGAAGGTCACATTTTTCGCTATACAAAGGTACCTAAATCACCAATTAAATAAAAAAAATAAGTATTTCATTGAAAATTTTGGTGAAAAATATTTAAAAGACTTTCAATATAATAAACGCACCCACAGATTTCATTTCATACCGATGTTCTAATAAATAACAACATTAATTGGGGGTCGTGCCGTACGTGGGCCGAAGCACTTTCTGAAAAGACTAGAAGCCCAATAGGCAATAGCTACTTATGACCGGGCCACTTGGGAAGCCAGTCGCCAAAGGGCTGTGGATCAAATTGGGAAAAAGGGACCATTCTTCTACGCGAATTGGACCAGGCCGGCTCAGCATGTTCCCCGTTTCCTTGTCGGGCCGGCCCAGCACGGCCCATCCTTCAACCGGGCACGGTCTAGAGGTGGAAACGAAAATAAAGAAAATTAGGTGCGCATGGCAATACTTTTGCTCTAGAAATCAACTTCTGGCCAGAAGTTAATTTTTTTACTTCTAATTCTGGAGAGAAGCAATTTTTTTTTTTTACTTTGCTTAATCAATAGGATTTCTACCTCAGAAGCATTTTTTGAGCAGAAATTCTACTCCAGAAGTGTTGTCATACATGCCCTAAAATTCTTGCGTTTTGTTTATTGTCTTATTTATTAACGAAATAAAAGAACACAAATACAATTCGGATCAAATCGCTGACCATTTCTCCATAGTCATATGTCATTCTAGACATCGGATTATGATACATAAATATTTTTACAACATGCTTAGGCATACAACAAAAAATATTTTGCAAACAGGGACCGCATATACGTAATTACTATACGTTCGTTTCCGTGGGGAAAGAAAAAGGGTTCTTGATTGTGACTTTTGCAAACGTGTTGATGATTTTTGAGTTTGTATCTTCTTTTGAGGCGGGGAAAAATTACCAAAAAAACCTTGAACCTATTGAAATTATGCCAATTGAGTTCTAAATCTTTTGCAATTATGCCAATTTAGTCCATCTAGCGAAGTTTGATTAGCCGGCGAACGAATATTTTAATAATTTTTATGTTTTTTTTGTTTCCTTTTTCTTTATTCCTTCCCCTTTGTTGGTCTTCTTCACAGGGACGCTAGTTACTGGTCTTCAGAGGGACGCCGGTCGTTGAGGTCCAACGAGGCTCCACTCGCAACGGCAGAGTGAGACCGAGCCTCGCTAGCCCCTGGTAAGGCCGGTCATGGACAACAGTGTCATCGGCAAAGGACGAGCCAGTCTCGCAAGCGATGCTGACGCTGATCCAGATCCACGGGTGTCGTTCGGCTAGTTATGGAGTAGCGCACAGATTCAGTTATGGAAATTTATCTCCAGATTCATTTCACACTCGTAACAAAGAAATAAAAAAAGAATATTATATGACTGTGGACATTGGCGATGTGCTTTTCCTTTATAAGCAATTATTTACAAGGAGAAGGGCAAATATCGAAGTAAGTTACCGATGATGTACTGAGATCATCATTGAGCCGAAGAATCTTGGCGGAACAATGCATGACATTCGGGATTTTCGACACGTAATCAAGTCCCTCTTCTGTCAATTTGTCTGTGGTCAAAAAGTAGCAGTGCAGCAGCAAAATCAGCCCTCCGATTGAATCCACTGCATTGTCCATGTACTCGTTTAGCGTCGGTTTAATGCCCTTGTTGTACCAATTGATTGCAGCCAAGGTTCCGTCATCGACGCCATCTAGATCCGAAGCCTTGGCCATGAACGAAGACTGGTTACTCTCCAGAGATCTAGAAATTCCCGACGCTCGTCCATTGACGCCGACAATGGAGCCTCGGCCTTGCTTGGTCCCTGGCGAGGCCAGCCGTCCCTCTGGCCAGTTGCCAGACCTCGGTGACCGACGTCCTTGTGAAGTAGAAGAAGGAATGGGAAGAAAAAAAGAAAATGCAAAAAAAAAAGGAAAAAAATAAAACAAAAAATAAAAATTTCAAAAATAATATTAAAGTATTCGATTGCGGGCTGATCGATGTCCACGTCAGCGCCGATCAGCCGAACTTTGCCAATGGACTGAATTGGCACAATTACAAAAAAGTTTAGGACTGAATGGAAAAAAAGATTTACGATTAGATTGACACAATTATAATAAGTTCAGGATTTCTTTTGATAATTTGCCTCATAATATCTGAGCTTCATCTCGTTGAAAGTTTGAGCCTACTTTGAAAGAAATATGAGCGAATCTATTTTTATTTATACATCTATTTTATTTGTGGGACAAACATGTCTGGATGATTATTCTCTTTTTGCCCCTGGCACGAAGGTTGAACTAATTAAAGGGAAATCTAAGAATTTCTTTTGCGAAATTGGCATCTATAAAAGTCAAAACCTATACTTCCAAGGCTATGAGCCTATGAGGTCAACATTTCAGGTGTTGTATCTACTCCATTTGTTTCGAAAAAAAAATATTTTTTTATTATAAAATGTTTATTTATATTACTCAAAATAGTTAGTAAATAGAAAATATTTTCTTTGTTGATATTCATGGACGACGTAAATATCAGGATAATTTTTGTCAAAGTATTTATTTTTCACGAACCAAACGGAGCCCGAATATCTTCTTATTTTCGTGCATCTTTTCCTTGACAAAAAGGATGTTGCAGACAAATATGTGTTGTATATCGCAGGACGACATCTTTTCTCCAGTTCCCCAGAAGTCGTGTAGGAATTATACGATTAACAAACTCATAATTCGAATTAGCACACAAATTAGAACGGAACCTGAAAAGTTTGATGCATAAGAACACAGAACAAGAACATAGGCGCGTCATTCCTTAACGGGAGCGACATTACAGCATTGTCTTATCCATCACGTACATCGCAGCTTAGATAGACAGATATAGTTTAGTTGGTTGAACAGAGGGAACCAAGAAGATTGAAGAGCTAGGTCGACAATGGGTTCGCAGCGCTTCTCTTAGCTGCGACACTGCGTCACGGTGGAGCAGGGCCGGTTGTAAGGGTTGGCCTGCGCCCCCTGCTGGCAGTTGTAGTAGGAGGCGCCCCGCTGCGAGCACGGGACCGTGTTCCGCTGCAGCGCCCCGTAGCTTATGTACTGCGTCGTCGCCAGCACCCGCCGGTTCACCTCCGTGTCCATGGCGAACTCGCCGTCCTGATCGGCCATGCACTCCGCGACCGACCCCCGGCACTGGCCGGACCTGGAGGAGGCGGCCGCAGCCACCCAGGCGAGCCCGTCGCCGCCGACGGCCGAGGCGGCGGACGTGGAGATGGAGGCGACGATGAGCGACGTGAGGAAGAGCGTGCGGAGAGCGAGGAGAGAGGAAGAAGCCATTTGTGATCGTTGGACTTGGCGTTGGTTTGATTTGTAGTGAGTAGTGACTTCTTTTTTATAATTCCATTTGGTATTGGTCCGCGAGTCTTTTGGTGCATCGGACAAGAAACGAGTTTATAATTTTGGGTTTGATTAATTAATCTCATTAAGGACACTTGTTTTGGTCATAATCACCAAACTGCCACTTCAAATCCACCTCATGTACTTTTATCTCATTGTAATTCGTGATGATACCTGATTTTTCGCGAATATAAACACAGGCAAAATGCGAGTTACTTTTCAAAAAATAAAAATTTTGTCATATTTTTAAATGGGTATCCAAAGCAAATTTACTTCGTCAAATACTCCATAAAACGTTTGACACGTCGAATTAACAAAAACACTATCTTAACATTAATAGAAAAAGAAATTCTTGAACAGTAATAGACATGCCTGCTTCTATTTTTGGTCTTCATTTCTGCAATGTCTCATCTTTTGGGGTGGTAATAAATTAATATTTACTCAGGTCCACTGCCCTCGTGCCTCAAGTCGAGCAGTGGGGCGAGGAAAAAGATCGAGCAATTCCTTCATTTTTTCCCCTTAACTTAATGATCCAAGTCTAAAAACATTGGTAAATTTAGGTCAGTGTTAAAATCATTAAAAATTAAGTCAGCGCTTTCATCTAACGATTTAAACTTGGGGTAATGGCATAAATGATTCATGAACTTTGATCCAATGTGCAATGTATTCCATGAACTTTTAGTTTATTGAATATGGTCCATAAAATTTTAATTTATTTAATGTGGTCCCTAGACTTTTGGTACGTATTCAATTTAGTTCTTTGAATCATATAAAATTGTTCAATACTGTCCTTCTATTAATTCAAGTTTAAGAACAATACTAAACATTTTCATATAGTTCACGGACTAACTTGAACATGTGTCAAAATTTCAGGGACCACATTACACATCATATCAAATTTCAAGGACTATTGTGTAATTTTTTCTTTAAACTTTTAGAACAATTGGCATTAATCCCATATAACGACGAGAGATAAGATGTTACGAATTAAAATATTTACGGAACTGTGTGCACTTGTGGTGGCCTAGTACAAGATCGGCACTCGGGCTTCTCAAGCCGAGTATTAGGTTCTGTTAGGATGCACGTGTGAGCTATTTTTGAGAAGTCCAACATCGAAAAATTGATATGGTTTGGAGCAATTAATATATCCTAATTGGTCTATAACTCATTGGTTTAAACTTTTGAATGAAGATGAGTCTAACTTGATATGTTGATGGGCTCTGGTTTGATCTCCTTCTTGGCGATCTCCTTGGGTGAAGGTATCAAACTTCTACCACGTTCTCTCAACAATTGGTATCAAATTGATGGTTGATTGGTGGGGGACCCCAATCTATTTCGGTGCATGGAGAATATCTCAAAGAAAGAATATGGCGACCAACGCAATTTTCGAATGGTGTGGTGTAATAATGGGCCTGACGGCAGCTTTCATGATTCGGTTTGGAGAAAGAAACCTGGGGTGAGGATTGATGTAACAATGCGGGTCTTATGACAGCTTTCATGATTCGATTTGAAGAAAGAAACCAGGGACGAAGATGCGCGTTGATGGAGATTCAAGTTGTGATATGTTGGAGTAGAAGGATACATGAATTGAGAGTGAACAGAGCTAACACTGGAGCTGACACGTGAGGAGGAGATTGTTAGGATGCACGTGTGAGTTGTGTTAGAAAAGTCCCACATTCGAGAATTGACGTGATGTGAAGCAGTTAGGGCATGCATGAAAACACTTCCTGCCCAAGAATGGCTTCTGGCAGGAAAATGGTTTTTTCAACTTTTGCTTTGAAGTAGAAGTTAAATTTTCAGCTTCAGCTTCAGAAATTGATTTTTGATAGAGAAATGCGTTTGATAATGATTCAAAAAGACAATGTTCGAAACATTATTAAAAAAATATTTGATGGCGGCGACGGGCGAACGGCGACGGCGGCCGACTGCGGGCGGCGACCGGCGGCTACGGCGGAGGCCGGCGGCCAGCGACCCGCGGCGGCGGCCGGCGAACGGCGACGGCGGCGGCCGGCGACCGGCGAACGGCGGCGGCCGGCGACCGGCGAACGGCGACGGCGGCGGCCGGCGACCGGCGAACGGCGACGGCGGCTGCGGCGGCGGGCGGCGACCAGCGGCGGCGGCTGGCGACGGCTGCGGCCGGCCGCGGGCTCCGCGAGAATGACTTCTCGAATGGAGAAGCTAGTTTTTTTTACTTCTCAAAATCAACCAAAAATCTTACCAGAAATAAAAAATCTTGCCAGAAGTAGAAAATCCTACCATAAGCCAATTTTTTTACCAAACGGCTTTCTACTTCTGGCAGGGTTTTATCAAACGCATTTCCCTGCCAGAATGGCTTCTGGCAGGGAAATGGAAAAACTGAAGTGTTTTCATGCAGGCACTTAATGTATCATAGTTGGCTCATAACTCATTGGTTTAAACTTTCGAGTGGAGGTGTGTCCAACTGAATATGTTGATGGGCTCGGGAATGGACTCCCCCTTGACGATTTTTCTGCATGATTACTGTTGTGCAATTACTTTTGCATCGTGCGAGGGGCATTCGATCCAACAACGAGATTTAGAGATTCTTTTTTTTTTTTTGGTAAAGAAAGATAAGATTATTAGAGGCAGTTCGATCTTACCAATTTATAATTCCAAAGATGCTAGTAACACAGCAACGCTGATTGCTGTGCAGGATGCCAAGAGGGAAGATGGGGGGGCAATCATGTAATTACGGGGAGATTAATGGCTTCTTTCGCAAGAGCGCATTTCAGTTGACCAATGGCAAAGAGGCGGTAGCGACGGTTCGAGGGGTTAGTCCAACCACCGTCATCAGTTCGGCTGTCTTTATCTTTGCGCCCGTTTTATTAGTCATTAGCATTATCTAACCCCTCAAGTGTTTGTTGCAAAGCCAGTTCCAACCTCGATGACTAAAAATGAAATATTTATACATACTACATATTTATATATCATTTCGTTGTGATCCAAACTATCTAACTCTTGCCCTTAGGTGAGTATTTTTTTTTTATGTGTCCTCCAATCACGATGTGATTTTGATTTGCAAATCTTCTTTTTTTTTTCCCCTTGAGCTAGTTGAGAAAACCCGATAATCTTTTTTTTTTTTTTCGATTTCCTTAAGTGACGTTGAATACCGGAATTGGTCGCTCGAACATCTTGTTCACATTCAATACTCGATAAGAAAAGTCGCGCAATGACAATTTAATGGGATCTATGTCGTTTGATATCTCAAACATTGCAAGAATTTGGGTAGGTTTTGAAGAGGTCCATCGTGTTTGTTTCTCGTCACCAAACCCCACCGCGTTTGAATTGGTAGCGAGTGTCCTCTAGAAGGGAACCCGTGCATGACGATACGAGTCCATGATACTTAAATGAAAAATGACCTTTCAAAGTCCATATAAGAAATTGAATATTTATTACTTTGCCACTAATTATTTTACTAACTATAGTTTGTTTGTTTGTTTTTTTTACCGTTGTTGAATGTTCAATGGAAATCGGGCTATTAGTAAAAGAGGGCTCAACATGTTTTAGCCAAAATTTAGATTGCGGCGCTCATGACACATGAATGAAAGCTGCCAACTTGACAGTCTGACAATATTGTCAGTGATTTCTGATCACACGATCCCCCAACCAATAAGTGCTTTATGCAAAACACATAAATCTACGGTTGAAATTGTACCGTCCCTGACAGTATTGTCAGAGAAGCATTACCCACATGAATTTACTCTGTGTCGAGATCACATGCTATCCACGTATCTATTGTAGTATAAAAGTAAAATGCTTGATTCATTCAATGTGGGATTTTTGCACATACAAATGTAAGAAAATGATGGAACAATGATGTAATGATTTTTGACATCATCATGTCATCACTTCACCTTGTTTATTACGTCAATTATGTCGCGTCTCAAGCGTCATAAACTCTTTTATGTTTCTCAGAGCAGGAAAAACCACAACCATAAGCACCTGAATTTTAGTTTGAATGGACCAAGGGCAAAGTATAGTCAGATGGTATGTTGGAAGAGGAAAAGTGGAAAGGGTAATTGGGAAGAAGTATAAAAAAAAAAGTGAGTAAAGCGTGATATTGAAAGCAACTTTATTAAACTTGGTTTCTAAAAATAGTTGGTAAGTTTAACAGGAGCGTAAGTAAGACAAATAGAAATTGATAACTCAATAGAGTATAGTTTGTAAATTTCACCAATTTTTTTTTTGAAAGTTGGTAAATAAGTCAAATTAGCGTTGGCAAACCAAAACTAGTGAGTAACCTAATGAAAGAAAACTGGTAAATCACACAAATAAAAGTTGGTAACTTCCTAAAAGAATCGATAAAGTTAATGCAGTTGTAAAAAGACGAATAAGACCGGGTGAAACAAAATGGATAAATCACAAAAATAAGCCAAATATACGTTGGTAACTAAGTCGACCAGTTGAAAGTATATAACTCAAAGCTAGCTCGTAATTTAATCGGAGAAAAATTCAGTAAATCTCTCAAATAAAATTAGTAAATTCGTAGAACAGTAAGTGAATTTAAGACGTTGGCAAAAAAAAAACACAAATAAAAGCTGCTAATTTCACAAACTGTAAAAATGTGTTGATGATTTCATAAGAACACTGGTAAATTACTAACAAGTTATCGAAAAATCATGCCACACCCATTTCTATTGTAGCATCGTCCGTGTAATCAACCATGAATGCATTTTCTCTTAATTAATTAATTTTTCTAACCGTGCCAAACAGAAGTAGAACATATGACAAACTTTATTTTATGATGTTTTTTTACTGACGATGCAAGTAGCCACACGATTTTTCTAGTCGTGTTAAATTAACACGACTCTACGAACATTCTGTTGTATAGATAACGTCCCATGACACGGAAGGCGACATGTCAGTACGCACACTGACCATAAAGACGATGGGGATTGCTTCTTTTTTCGTGTGTTAGGATCGTTTTAGGGTGAACAGATCGTCTGCCCTCATTGATTGAGGGCAGACATGCCCTGTCAAATCAGGGCCGTCCGATCAAGGATCGGACGGCCCTGATTTGAGGGCTTTTTTTATTTAAAAAAAATAAAAAAATAAAAAAAAACCCCTCAAATCAGGGCCGTCCGTTGCTTGATCGGACGGCCCTGATTTGACAGGGCATGTCTGCCCTCAATCAATGAGGGCAGACGATCCGGATCCCGTTTTAGGAGGCAAATTGGGGTCCAAGAGAAGTTCTATTTCTCTTGGGAAAAATTACGGGAAATTTTCTAAATTCAATCCTCAACATTTAGTATTTGTACCAATTCAATTTATTCGGCCAATTTTAGCCGGAAATCGCTGACGTGGCACGTCAATGTTGGATAATTTCAATTATGTTTAATGAATTTTTATTTTATTTTCTCTTTCTGCTTTTTCTTCTTCCTTTTTCCTCCAACAATCGCCGACCGGCCAGAGGGGAGGGCCGGCGAGCTCGACCTCGCTGACCTTTGGCCTTGTTGGTCCTCGCCTTGGGCCGGTCACCGGACTTAATAAGGAAACAAGAAAAGAAAAAGAAAGAAAAGGGAAAAAATAAAAATAAAAATTGCAAAAAATATTAAAATACTATTACAATTATCCACGTCAGCGCTGGCCGCGCCACACAAGCGATTTTTAGTCAAAATTAGCCGGATAGACTGAATTGACACAAATGCAAAAGGTTTAAGACTCAATTAGCAATAAAAAAAAGGATTTATGACTGAATTGACACAATTATAATAAATTTAGCATTTTTTTTTTATAATTCTCTCCCCTTTCTATTGTCATAAGGCTCCAATCCTCGACAAGATTATTGACAAGGTAAGAATATTATAAGTTCCGAGGTCTACGGGTTTCAAGGCTCAATCCCTTGATATGATCCCGTTGTTGGGTGGATCGAAGTTTTTAGTATCTCACGCCTTTTTGAGCCAATTTCACATGCCAAAGACAGCTTTCTTCTTCGTTACCGTTGATTTGCATGGAAAGCCAAAAACAGGTTACACTGGCCAATGTGCCCCGTGCCTGAACAAAGTTGAGCTATCGAGGTATTACAATGTGGTGGCACTCTTTAAGGATCTAATACGATCTTCACGAGTGGAGGGTGTGAGATTTTAAGCTGGACTTTAGCCTAAATTCAAGTGTTAAAATTATAGGTAATTGGCGAGGCAAATAGAGACCTGAAAAGATTTGAATTCCTGACTTACTGCTTTGATACAATGTGAGATTTTATAGGGGCCGCAGCCAACTGTTTTAAAAATTTAAGCTATTATTCAAATAGGGGATTGGTAGGAGGCTGTTCCCCTCCCATTGCTTGGTTATTATTACCGAGAAGGAGGAGACTGGATAATTTAAGAGCCCAATCCCCCCCCGTCTTGATGGGTCATTGCAAGGACGCAACACTCTCTTGATCACTTGCGAACCCTACGAATCCACCAAAAGAAATAGGATCCGAGAGACTAACAAGGAAACTTTCCAGGATCAATAACTCAATTGTGTCCGTCACAGTGAAAGACTCAAGGCTGAGTTTGGTTATTCGAAACACTAAATAGTATGGGATTTGATAAGATGGATAAGGAATCTTATGTCACTATTATGTTCTATTAATTGTTTGCCGAGACGAAGTAATAAAGCTAGATATTTTCATTTCATATCTTCTCCATTGTTTAGTTTCATATTATCATCATTAACTCCCAAATCCAATAACCGAAAGAGGAAAACTTCCAAATCTGACAACGTAGAAAATTAGCATATTAATTTTTGAAAAGAAGTTGTCCATCAAGATATACGAAAGGCCTTTCACACTCGAAGAAAAATAATGTCTTTTTTGCGGACCATATATGTTTTCTATGAATATCTACCCACCCCTTTGATATTCCAAATCATACATTCGATTATACGACCTCTTAAAATTCTTCATTTTTTACTCGACGTGATTACTACCCTTGATGCGAAAAATAGGGAATTTTTCTTCAAACCACTTTTTTGACATTGTTGCGTAACCATTCTTACCAACAACTTTTATTTCTGTCGCAGCTAGTTCTTCAAGACCATTTAGAAGTGTATTTTGGATACGCATGAGCAACATCTGCAGGGTCATCTTTCCAACATTATAATGCTAAAAATTTCTCTGCTGTTATCGTGACCGGTATCTAAGGGGAAAAAAAAAATAGAAATATCAGTCAAGGACGAACTGGCGGGTAAGAGAATAGCAAAATCACTCAAAACCACACAGTTAGCAACTTAGCAGTCACCATCAAGACATCATAGACGACCCACTACGTTCTTTTCAGCAGAAACAGGGAATACAAGCTACAGTCACAAAGGCCAAACATATTACACCTCCAACGCAATCAGTCCATAAGTAACCAAAGCGAACTACCATAGAGTAGCCAATCTTGTTATAAAAGTTATCAATAAGCAATCTCAATTTCCATCACTGACAAATCTTGCAGGGCTTGTTTCAGTGGCTAATTACAGAAAATGGGAAAAATTTGGTGCACCTAATATCTTCTCCAAGAACCGAAATTTTCAATATCATTTTTCGATGTTAGATATGATATTCCATCGCTTCACCGGAAGCGTCACGGCTGGTCGCAAAATTGCGTTTGCTCTTTGTGTCGTAATGGAGCCTTATTTGGCATCCACGCAGCAGTGAAAAAACTTGGCCGGATCATGGAGTATTTTTTTCCAAGTGATCATTGACGACCTGGTTCAAAATGTTTGCAAAGAAAACATGAATGGCCTTCTTGTGTACTGGAAAACGGAAGAAGAAAAAAGAAACACTTACTTCGCCTCGTAATCGAGAGTTTTTCGAGCCCCACACAGCAAAAATGATCCCGTTTAGATGAGTAGAAAGCTCAAAAGTCCAGCATTTTAAACAATCTGATTAGGAAAATGTCGCCCAAATTAAGCTAAATTTTGATTGGGCATAACTTTTTCATTTGATATTCCATTGACTTGATTTTTGCATCTACAAAAACACATTCACCAAAATCTAACATGGTATCAGAGCAGGAGGTCCCGAGTTCAAATCTTTCCAGGCCCCTATTTGCCTCCTCAATTAATTTATCCACGCTTAGTACTAGGCAAAAGACCAGACTTTCCAGCCCTCTATTTGCATCCCCAATTAATTTGTCCACATTTAGTACTAGGCAAAAGACCAAACTAAGCGTGAGGGGGAGTGTTGGAATATATAAATATTAAACCACGCATTCTTTTAAAAGCTTAAGCTATATTTTTATATCGATATTTGCATATAGACCAAAAAAAAAAAAAAAAAAAACCTGTTAAGGCCCTCCTCTGAGTCTAAGACCAAAGGAACTCACCAATTCAGCTAACGCCCCATTAGTGTATTTATACTATTTCTATATCGTTTTCAGGAGATTTTGGTATGCTTTTTCTTGATGCTGTTCACGCAGTACATTCCAAGGTCAGAATTAAATCAAGAGTACTTTATACTCCTTCTACTGCTAGCCTCCTCTCTGGATTTTATTCTTGGAGATATGCCCAGTAGGCCTACTATCTGATTACTCACACTTTCGCGTGTGAAACTCCGATTGCCTTAGGTTAGATGAATAGATACCTCAAAACCTCCAAAGTTCAAACATTTTAAACAATCTGATTAGGATTTTTTTTTTTAAAAAAAAATTACCCAAATTGGGCCGAATTTTGATTGTGCATAACTTTTTCATTCAAATTCTTATTGACTCGATTTTTGCAGCCCTTACCCAATTATTTAAAATATGTGGTTCACATTGACAAAAAAAAAATTCCCTAATGTTGAGATTGAAATTTTTTCATACAAAGGATGGCCATATATATATATATGTATGTATATGTTTTTTTTTTGAAAATTCAGTCGCCATGACTGAACTTTACTTTAATGATGAAAAAACTCTAAAACTCACAAGAGCATATATGTATATGTTTTTTTTGAAAATTCAGTCGCCATGACTGAACTTTACTTTAATGATTAAAAAACTCTAAAACTCACAAGAGCAAGTATTTCAAATCATTTAATTGAACATTTTTTATGATATTAGAAATGTAGTTGTTAATCTTAAATTTATTCGTCATCTTAAGCAACCAATAAACAGCCCTCCAAAAGAACAGTCACACATAAATGTTTCATTTTTCATTTAATGATTCAAACATAGACAATAACATATTTTTTAGTTCAAAAAACCTAGTTACAGAAAATGAGAAAATTTTCTCCAACATCTATGCGAAATTTCAATAAATAGGTTGATGTTAGATATAATCTGTTGGAAAATATGGATATTCTTTGTAATAGATAGTGAATTGATTTAGTAACAACAAGTTAATGTCATTAAATTCGGCTATTACAAAATTAATACTGTAACGGAAGAACTACTAGTAGAACCATTACTACTGTAACGGTAGAACGACTAACAGAGCTATTAATAATGTAACGACAGAACTATTACTTTTGTAATGACAGAACCACTGTTATTTTGTTGTTACAAAATTAATCATCCATTATTAATTTTGAAATACCCAAATTACCATATAAATAGATGGCTTCCCATTCTATTTTGAGGAAGAAGAAGAGAAGAAGAAGAAGAAAACTCCTTTCTCTTTCCATTCTTTGCATTTGCATTGTTTTCGATAGTGTTCACGTTTGTTCAAGTTCGCCGAAAGCTTTGGAGTGTTGTGCTTGCCTCTATCGCTGCCAATTGATGTATCCTGGGAGACAAACATTTATGAAGTCTCAAAGCATATACGGGAGGTGACGAATCTGTTTTAAGGAAATTGTATCAAACACAAGCCTCAGTATTTGTATCAATTCCATGTCTTTTCAATACTAATTGTGGTTCTGTTCACACTGTTGTGCTTCTTTCGATTCTCCGTTGCGCTTCTGCCAATTCAGTGTTGTGCTTCTGCAAATTTAGTATTTGTGCTTCTGCCAATTCAGTGTTTGTGCTTCTGCCAATTTAGCATTTTTGCCTCTGACAATTGAATATATTTCTGCTCCAACAATCTTAAAATAAGAAGATTGTGAAGCCAAAGTTAGGACCAAAAGGAGGAGTTTCCAAGAACAAATTTCAAGAACAAATTTCAAGAAAATGCTTTAATTGTGGCAATGGGTTATAGATCTGTTAATTGCAGATTTTTGAAGAAAAAGATTTATGTGACATATATGGTGAATGACATAACCCGAGATGTGTCAGATATAAACTTCTCTGTCATTTCAGTGTTTATGCATTTGCTATTTTAGATATGTGTTGACACCTGATTTTTGACTATCTTTTATTTTAGTTTTTATTTCTAAAATTAATTAAAAATATCAAAAAAGGTCAAAAAATTACAAAATCAACTTTGGAAGCCTTAGCCCAGCCTTAGGAACCAATTTTGAACAAAAAATATTTTTTGTATTTTTTAATATTTTTTGGAATTTATTTAATTATTAAAATACCCAAAAAAATCAGAAAAAATACTATCCGTGGTCGGAAAATTACACAAAAATATTCAAAAATTTTATTTTAATTCCCTTCTTAATATTTTCACTTTTTATCGGGGAAATTTGGCTCGATTCATGGGGTTCCTTCACAAACATAAAATCGAAACGAGCCTAAAAAATCCTTTTTGAGTATTTTAATTTTTAATTCTCACTCTTTATAAGTTATGACATTGGTTTATAAATTCTTGAAATGCAATTGGGTCAATTTGCCTTCCAATTTGACCAATTTTAGCCAAAAGAGCTTAATTGCACAAAAATCTTTCAATTTAGTCCCCGGTTTCACAATTTTTGAAATTAAATTTCATACGGGCATACCCATTGAAATTAAACACCTCTACCCTATGCTTTTCATCATGATGAATCCATTGGTGGCCTCAATTTGGACTAATTTGGTCGTTTGGACTTCCGATTAGGCGAAAATCATTTTCGGATCCTAAGGGCAATTTGGGGTTTTCATTAAATTTCAATCAATTGTTTCACGAAAATACCCCTATTGGATAGAAAACATGTCAAGGAGTCAGATTTTGCCATCAATTTCATAAAAAGAGGTCAAATTGGGGCTCAATTCGGACGATTTGGTCGAACCGGGCCGGTTGGGTCAGATCCGACCCGACCCGGTCCGATCGGGTCTGCAACTTAGTTGCAGACCATGGCCGGCGAACCAAAAGCAGCTTGAGTGGCGCACTTTGGAGGAGAAATGGAGGTTGATTCAGGAGGCGAAAGTGGTCGGCCATGAAGGAGAAAGTGGAGCTGAGTCGACGAGCAACACGATGGTGGAGGTGGTGGTCGCCGCCGGCCATAAAATAATCACCAAAAACCCCTATAAATGGAGGTCTCAGCCATGGAGCAAAGGGAAGAAAAAAAGAGAGAAAGGAAATTTTTCGAGCAAACCGAGGAAAGACGATCACTCTGAGCTTCCTAGACGCTCTGTGGATCGTTGTCAAGATAGCCGTTGCCATCAACAAGCCCCGGACAGGTTGGTTTTCCTCCCCGACCTCTATTTCCATAGTGCACGTCATATGTTCGATGAAACGCCCAAATGGGCTTCGCGATTTTTGGCTCTCGGCCATGTAGTCCTCGAGCCCTGTCATTGCGCATTTCACCTCTTAACTCTCTTAGAACCGACCTTACGCCGAACTTGCCCTTATTTTTGCATTATGGAGCGATGAAAACCGAGCTTGGGAGCTCCGTCGGCTACGGTTCGGATTGGGGCTCGTCGGAGGAGTTTCGACGGCCGTCAAGTGCGGGGCGATCCCAGGTAAGTCACTAAACCTCCCTGGGATGCCATTTGAACGGATGGAAATGAGTTTGGACGAAAAAAAAAAAATTTCAAATTACCTCGCCGGCGTCGGTTCGGGGAGGTCTTTTTGGGCCGTTTTTCGACGTTATTTTTGCCATGAAATGGTCGTGGGTTGGTTTAGATTTGATGAGGATCGATTTGCCTTCAAAAAATGGGAGATTCGGCGGTGTTTCCCCGTCGGTTTGAGTTTTCCGGCGGATTTCCGGCGAGGGTCGCCGGATTTTGGCACTGTTCATTGTCTTCTCCGGCGACCCTCCGGCCGGTCAACGGGTCAGCGGCTGACGTGGCTTGCCACGTCAGCGGTGGGGCCGGTTCGAATAAAAAATAAAAACCAGATCGGACGGTGGAGAACGTGCCACGTGTCGCGATCTGGAATTTTTGAAAAATAAAAAAATGATTTTCAGATTAAATAAATGGATTTTCGGATAATAATAAAAAATAATAAAATTTTTAAAAATCAATAAAAAAATATAGAAAATCATAAAAAATTCAAAAAAATTCGAAAAATTCAGAAAAATTCTAAAAAATTCCAGAAAATAGGAAATGGCCACATTCAACTGGCCACGACCTGTTTCGGGTCTTTTGACCCCCGATCTTTTCCGAAATGACGGTTTTGCCCTTCTGGCAAACCGTCTTCCAAAAAAATTCTAAAAAAATTCAGGAAAATCCCAAAAAATAGGAAATGGCCACAATCAACTGGCCAAGGCTCATCCCGGGTGTTTTGAACCCCGACCCTTCTTAAAATGACGATTTCGCCTTTGGGCGAATTGTCTTCCAAAAATTGATGAAAAATCAAGAAATTCCAAAAACATTCTCAAAAATGGGAAATGGCCACAATCAACTGGCCATTGAATATTTTGGGTAATTCGGTATCCAAATCTTCCAAAAATTGATGATTTTGCCCTTCGGGCTAAATCGCCTCCAAATCTTCCCATTTTACCCCGGTCTGAAATCACACCTTCCCTAAGCCCTTATGGTTATACTAGGAAGCCATTGACTTGAATTGGCGTGCATTGATATGATTTATTTATGCACTTGACTGTGCTTCCATTAAAATTGATTTTGATTGATAGGAATAGTCTTCCAATCTGCATGGAACCCTGAATTAAGCCTACCTCACCCGAAATTGCGTCTGCATGAACTCTTAATTAGGAAAATCACTCACGTTAGGTACCGAAAGGGCGTTGGTAATAACACCGACGTAACCAAGTCCCCGAACCCAAAATCTCTGGTTCCGCAGAATTGATCGATCTCTCCCAATCGGTCAGTAAATTTTCCGGTCTACCCTCCAAGAAAGACCGGGTGGCGACTCCAAATGCATGCACAAGTTGCACATGCCACCACGACCACACTAAGGTCGAAATCGATCGGCTCTTATCGCCGAATCCTTTGAAAAATACTCCCGCCGCGATTTGGTATGGGCCTGGGAGGGCCCGCGCCGATCCAAAAGATCCGCGATCGGTAATCCATTAGCCGCGTCCGCTTTCGGACGGGTCGCGACAGCTGGCGACTCCGCTGGGGAACGTTGTTCTAGAACCTATGGTTCTAGACCTCAAGTGGACTTAGACCGTAATTAAAACGCTGAGTGATTTTTCTAACCATGCAGGCGCTCTCAAAGGTGAGGTAAGTCCGCTTACGATAGGTGTTATATGTTTTTGCAGATTGGAGCGATAAGGGGGGTAGTCTGTGATTAACATTGTCTTATGCAGGTTGGCGTAGGAATGAATGATTGTGTGTATATTTTATATTGAAGCGGTGATTGTTAAATAAGATGCATGTTTATCGCTTTAGCACGACACCGAAAATACACACAACCGCGCCTAAAACCCCGGGCGCCGCCTATAGGAAAATAATAGAAGGGATTGAAAATGGAATCTCCGTGAGGAAAAACACGGGGTAATCCACTTTTCAATTCCGCTCATTTCGAACTATGGATCGAGCCCCAATGCAACGATAGTTGTGCAATGGAATCTGCTCTTTCTAGAACTCGAGGTGGGAACCTTGACCTTAGGTTCCAAACCCTGTCTTGATTTTTATAGTTTCACCCTCACTTACTTCATGAGCTTGATCAATGTGTTTGACATGACCTATCCTTTTCCAATGGTGTGTAAGTTTTCTTCCCCTGGAATTTATTTCCTTTCAGCTCGATATTATTTTTTGTCAAAAGCAAGCGGTGTTTAACATAAATCCCCTTCAATAGGATTTAGAAAATGGGACCACCTGAGGTTAAAATTGCACATTTCCCGCGAGCGATCATCAACATGTGGGATCGACTGCTGCCAACCCACAAGGGCTACGTGGTGAAGAAGATAGGCTTTCTTACATCATTGATACATCTCGAGGCGAGAATTGCCATGATTAAAGCACTGTCACATTTTTGGAGCCCCGAGTCCTCTTCTTTTGTGATAGGCCAATGCGAGCTCACCCCAACTCTCGAAGAGTATGATGCCATGATAGGCCCCGTCGGAACTTTCGGTTTGGCCACCCCTCCGATAGATGTCAATTCAGTAGCACTGCTTAGCCAATTTTTGAAAGTAAATTCCACTCTCATCAGAAACATCCTCAAGGGAAACACCAATGCTATTCCCATAACATTTCTCGATGAACTCTCTTCAGGCTTACCCGCCGAATCTGGAACGCAAATCCCTAGGGTCTTTATCCTAGCTTTCTTTGGATTTGTTATCTTCCCATACACAAATAAGAGCATGACCCCTTCCATCATCCACATCGTACTCCAAGTGTGTAGTGGTAAGAAGTTCTCTCACTTAATTCTTGGCGAAACATTCATTTCTCTGTCAAGATTCAAGAAGTCGGGTAAGGGTACTTTTAGAGCACCTATAGGTCTTCTCCAGGTCTGGTTGATATCCCACATTAGGGAATTCGCCACCGATATGCAAATTTCACAAATCAGCCCTTCCTCTCACCCCTTACTCCATTTCTTTGAAAAGAACAAACTATTTCCTTGTTGGACATTCTCTAGATGGCTCAACTATCTCAAATCTCTTGTCCCCATTCGTATCCAATGGTACGCCAAATGGCTTGTGTCTAGCAAACCTTGCCTAGCCGATGGGTTCAACAACGTCATCCCTTTGCTAGGATTGACGGGGGTTACGTCATACTACCCTCTTAGAGTGATCCGTCAGTTCCGCGCCATCTAGCAAGTCCCTCCCCCTCTCGAATCCAATCCTCTCGCATTGGACTATCACAAAGAAGTTACTGAAGAACGAAAGGCTCAACTGGACAAGATAGTCGCCGACATAATTTACACTTGGCGTGATTATCGTACGACGTCTGT
This sequence comes from Rhodomyrtus psidioides, assembly GCA_021437785.1. Lineage (NCBI taxonomy): Eukaryota > Viridiplantae > Streptophyta > Magnoliopsida > Myrtales > Myrtaceae > Rhodomyrtus > Rhodomyrtus psidioides. The sequence continues at coordinate 1,689,196 of JAILYB010000068.1, forward strand.
TACCATGGTGGACATGGCCGAGCTTGAAGGGAACATGAAGGAGCACCATGCATCTGAAGGTTACATATGTCTCGCCTTACCAGCCCTACCTAAGGTGGTCGTTCCCACCTTGCCTGACAAATTGACTCTTCAAGATATTTTAACTGAGAAGGCTGCTCAAGAAAGAGATGAAGCACTACGTCAAGTCGAGTCCTTAGTCCGCCAGAACAAGCGCCTCCGTCTTGAGTTTATACCCGCGAAGGATTAGGCACTGTATTTCGTTAGACCACCTTTTGTACTGTAATAAGAGTTTCCTATTTTCATCTAACCTCTTTAGAATGATGTATAGGGATCTATCTGTCGAATGTGATCACTAGATTTTACTGGGCATTAGGGGGATGTGCGAAGGACATTTTAAGTAAACACCGCTTGCTCCTCTTTCATTGTATAATTTCTTTTGAAAGAAGTTTTGGCCGAGGACATTATCCACACAGATGTCTCTCGCTACCATTTCATCAAACGAAAATATAAAATGAAAGAGGGATCTTATATTCCACCCAGAATTTCCTCACGCTACTTTACTTTTTTATACCAGGTAGCTCTTAATCACGAGGACTCGAGCCCAAACGCGTTCTCAGGCCCGTATGGAGCAGGAACAAGTTGACACTCGCCTCGGGACTCTGGAAGCACGATTAGATCAAGTGACTCAGATGCTGGCCGAAATGAAAGACATATTTATCACAGCTAATGCCAAGCCTACTCTACCGGTTGATTTTGACCAAACCGTGAACCCATGCACACATACCGATTCTGATATAGGTGGGCCCGCTAGGGCGAGTGTTACACCTAGCGTTGAGCAAGCTCCGACTGTTGAAATACCGCCAAGAGCCCCGCCTGTCACCATCAACCTAGAAGGGAAACAGAGTGAGAAGTCTGTCAAAATAGACGAGGGAGTAAGAAGGATTGCCAAAATCGAAGAATGTCTCACCAGCCAAGGGTTTGAGCTGTCGAAGTATGATAAAATCGTGCCTTTCACTAAGATCGAGGTCCCTGTAGACTACAAGGAGCCGGATTTCTCAAGAAAATATAATGGGATAGGCTGTCCCAAGACTCACTTGCAGTACTACCTATATAAGATGGCCAAATACTCAGATTACACGCCATTGCTGATTAACACTTTTCAAGAAAGCCTGGTTGGCGCCGCTTTGTCTTGGTACGTGGAGCTGGATGTTCAGAAGTACAATGACTGGGATGAGTTCGCGGGGGAATTCTTACGTCAATATAAGTTTAACACGATAACTGCCCCCACGAGGGAGGACCTACTTCGGACCGCCAAGGGGAGAAGCGAAAGCGTTCGCTTATATGCACAGAGATGGAGAGCACTGGCCACCCAAGTCAAACCTTCGATCCCCGAGGAAGAATTAGTGGATATTTTTCTGAAAGCCTTACCTTATGATTATTTCGAGAAGCTTAATACATCTGGATGCCAGACCTTCGCGCACTTGATCAAAGTGGCAGAACGACACGAATGGGCAATACGAGAAAGGCACGTACCAGAAGTAGCTCCTAAGCGACAATTCCCGATAAAGAAAGAACGCGAGCCAAGTTCTGAAGTGGCTTTCGTCTCCAACCCCCCGAGGCCAAGGAAGTTTGGAGACTCGCCCCCAACTCAAGGAAATACCTCTTGGGCCAATCAGAGGAACCCTGAACCTAAGAAGAATGGACCTCCCTCATTTACACCACTCCCAGTTTTAATGTCAAAATTACTCCCCAAACTGCTTGAGGCAAGGTTACTGGCTAAGAAGCCGCCAAGGGCGAGCCCACCTAGGTTTCCCGGATTCGATGAAAACCAAATATGTGTATACCACTGTCGCGACCCGTCCGAAAGGCGGACGCGGCTAATGGATTACCGATTGCGGGCCTTCCCCCGCACAAGAGTGCGGATCGCGAGCTTTGGATCGGCGCGGGCTCTCCCAGGCCCATACCAAATCGCGGCGGGAGTTTTCTTTGAGGGATTCGGCGATAAAAGCCGATCGCTTTTGACCTTAGTGTGGTCGGGGTGGCATGTGCAATTTGTGCATGCATTTGGAGTCGCCACCGGTCTTTCTTGGAGGGTAGACCGGAAACCTCACTAACCGATTGGGAGAGATCGATCAGTTCTGCGGAACCAGAGATTTTGGGTTCGGGGACTTGGTTACGTTGGTGTCATTACCAACGCCCTTTCGGTACCTAACGTGAGTGATTTTCCTAGCTAAGAGTTCATGCAGACGCAATTTTGGGTGAGGTAGGCTTGAATTCAGAGTTTCATGCAGATCGAGAGACTGTTCCTATCAATCACAATCAATTTAAATGAAAGCGCAGTCAAGTACATAAATAAATCACATCAATGCACACCAATTCAAATCAATGGCTTCCTAGTATAGCCGTAAGGGCTTAGGGAAGGTATGATTTCGGACCGTGAATGAAGTGGGAAGATTTGGAGACAATTGGCCCGAAGGGCAAAATCATCAATTTTTGGAAGATTTGGAGACCGAATTACCCAAAATACTCCATGGCCAGTTGACCGGGGTCATTTCCCATTTTTAAGAGTTTTTTTGGAATTTCTTGATTTTTTTCAAATTTTTCAAATTTTTTTTATGGTTTTCCATTTTTTTTGAATTTATTATTATTATTATTATAATTATTTTATTATTTTAACAGTCTGGGCCTAAAACTCTTCATAACCCAGCATCCCAATTTCCAGCCCATGCGTTTTACCTTTTCATGGCCTATCGTGGGCCAATTCTAATTAAAGAAAGAAACAAGCCCAACCCACAATACCTAAATTACTATGCGCCTAGCCCAAAATACAAGACTAGCCCACCTCTCTATTTACTGTTCATTCGTCTTCACATGTCTTCCTCTCCCCCAAGGAAAATAACGACAACAACAACGAAAACACATACCTGCAACTATGAAAAAAAAAATCGGCGCCGCTACTGATCTCCGCTCTCCGCATCACTAGCTCGCCTCCTTTCTGTCGTTCGAGCGAACCGAGCATCCTGGATAGAGATTCATGCGACCAAACCGAAACGTTGGACCTCACGCTCGCAGGTCATCCTCACATATCTAAGGCGTCGTAACATCCGAACGGTTTTCAGATACCAGCTGGAAAGTCGTCGGGAGCTGAAGTGGTGGCTCCGGACGGATTCGAATTCGCGACGGCTCGGGTGGAGCAGAGTAATGGACTCACGGGATCAGCGGTTTCGGTAACATATTGGGGGAGGGTGACAGTGTCTCGGTGGATCGATTCTCTTATGAGGAGGAGGTAGCCGATGATGGGGAGTGACGATGGGTTCCGGAGCCGCTGGACATAGCGAGGGTTTCACCGAACTTACCGACTTGCTAGCTTGATGATGGTATTAGCATAAGTGGTCGCAGCGACACATGGGAATGATGGTGGTCGTTTTCCCATCCCTTCATTTCGTCTCCTCTCGACCGAGCTGCCGCACTCCCTTTTGTCCATGTATCCCGCTGGTCTGCACCCCTTCCTGGGTCTTTAGATTGTGTTCTCCTCCTTCGCAGTCTAACCGGCCTCCTTGCAAAAAGCCTTCGGGACCTCCTCTTGTCGCAGTGCTTTGGGGACCTTTTTTTTTGTTTGAGAGTGGTTGCGCCTCAGGCTCTCATTGAGAGCCGGGACGTGATGGTCTCCTCCTTTTTTTTTTTCGATGCCCTGTCCACCGAGGGGGGAAATCATGCTGGAATCTTGGAAAGAAGTTTCTCTATGACCAAAACCATTATCTCTTCAGACAATAATGATGAAAGCAAGAGGTGATGGAACATTTTTTTAATCACCTCCCTTGCGCCAATGGAGTTGCTCTAGAGGGTGTTCACTCATCCCCACGCTTTACTTAATCCTTTTCATCATCTAGTCTTCCACCTTTCCCTTTTTTTATTTTTAAAATGCTCCTTTCTATTTCACCCATTCAGAATGTCCTGCCACCAGTCTCGCGTACCATTGGGAGAAAAATAAGTAGGGTCACCAATTTAGTTGGATGTCAAGATGTAAAAAAAAAAAATTTACAAATTAAAAGACTAAAATCACATTTTCTTAGCTAAATTTAATTCTATGTGTAACAAAGGAACACTTGCAATTGAACTTGGATTTTGACTTTTCCCGAAATCAGAATGAAGAGGAAATTAAAAGAAATATACTGACTATTTTTTTGTATTTTCATGACCACGAATGGTGTTTTTCTGATTTTTTTGGGGTGTTTTTATAATTAAATAAATTCAAAAAATATTTTAAAAAAATATATATAAATAATAATTTTTTTATTCAAATTTGGTTCTTGAGACTAGGCCAAGGCTTCCAAAGCTGATTTTATAATTTTTTTCAACTCTTTATGGATTTCCTATGAATTTTTCAAAAAAATAAATTAGAAAAGACTGATCAAAATTTAGGTGTCAACAGCTGCCCCTCTTTGAGAGGAATCTCGTTAGAGGTTTCTTTCAAAGACAAGGTGACACCTGAATCCTAACCGACTCTACTAGGAAAAAGAAAAAAGAAAAAAAAATGCCATGACATCGGATCCTTAAGACTTTTGACAAAAGGTCAAATTAATCCCCGGTTTACTCTAACAATTTGAACATGGGCCGGAGTGAGAGAGGCTTACCTGAAGCTCACCTGTTGGATGCTGCGCTTGTGGGATCTGAGGTTTTGTCATCACGCCACCGGCTGCGACGATTTTCAAGAAGATACCTAGGACTCGCCACTCATGATATCCTAGGGAGATTAAGCCCTGACCTGTATGGTAGGTCATACCATTACGGGATTCCTAACTGGTAGGAATCTAAAGGAGGCGCATCCCACGCTTTGGGATTTGCCAAGAATTTTGATCCGTATGGTGGACCGGACCTTTGTGTTGACCGTTTAAGTGATTTTCACTATCGGATTGACCCTTCAGGCGGTTTCTACCTTTGATTGACCCTTCAGGCGGTTTCTACCATTATTTTGACCCTTCAGGCGGTATCTACCTTGATTTGACCCTTCAGGCGGTTTCTACCTTTGAGTTGACCCTTCAGGCGGTTTCTACCTTGAGTTGACCCTTCAGGCGGTATCTACCTTTGTTTGATTTTGAAAAGGGGTCTCATGACGAGGGTTCTCCACGTCCGATGAGATTTCCCGAATTTTGAAAAGGGGTCTCATGACGAGGGTTCTCCACGTCCGATGAGACTGCCTAAATTTTGTTTAAAAGGGGTCCCGAGACGAGGGTTCTCCACGTCCGATGAGACTGCTTGATTTTGTTTAAAAGGGGTCCCGAGACGAGGGTTCTCCACGTCCGATAGGGCTGTTTGATATTTTTGAAAAGGATTTTTTTTAAGGGTTTCTCTTCCCCAAGAAAATATTGGTAATCTTTGAGAAGACAGCAATTGTCCAATTGACAAAATTTTATGACTTAAGCTTTAGTCATGAGATGTGCATTTTGATGCTGGAGGTTATCCAAAACATTCTTGCAACATGCAAATGTGATCACAAATCCCTTGCATGGAAAATCTGGATCAACAGTTTGAAAATTTCCAAAAAGAGTTTGCTCAAAACATCAATTGGAATATTTCTCGACAGGGAGGCCATCTCACCTGTTTTGTGGTGATGATTTTTAGGGGACGCACTCAATTCCCTACTGACCTGTGCCTAGGTTTTAGGCTCATTCGCAGCGCATACATTTTGATCGGTCGGGAGGTCTTCCACGGGACCGTAATGTTGGGCTTGGATATTGGTTTTCAAGGGGGACCCGCTTTGGAGTCGAGGCCATCGAATGAAAATCTTCACCATCTGCTCCGGGTTTACAAGTCAAGAACCTTGCAAAATGAGAAAGAAAGAGTCTTGCTCGTACTTCTTCGAGCTAAGCTATATGTTAACCCAAGTGTCTTAGTCAGAGAAGACTGTTTCAGGGTTGTAACATTGGTAGGATTGGGGACCGGAAAAAAAGCTTGTTTTTGGCCTAGAAATCACGAAGGATTTGACATTGGTGATCATTGCCAATTTGTCACATGTCTTTTCCATTTTGCATCTTCCATTTTTGAGGTGTGCAACCGCTTTTGAGATGTGCACAAGTCCTTTAGAGAACGTCTCTTGTGGTATTAAGAGATTGACAATTCTGTCCGTGTTTTTGCACCACGGCTGACATCATTTGGAGAGTAGTCATCTTGATCTGACTCCTTTGCAGGGTCTTTTCATCGTATATCTAGACTTTACTGGGGATATTTTGAATAGACATCAGCCTTGCTTTTCACCAGGCACTTTGCTTTTTCTTGATGTCTAGGGATTTTTCTTTTCTTTTGGAGCTACGATGTTCAGAAAATTGTGCTAGATATACAACTTGAATCATAGCACATTTAAACGCCGATATGAGATTTTTCTATAAATCCCATCTCTTGATTTCTTCCGTTCTTGGAGTGATGCAGTTTCCATCTTGAAACATCCCATGATCACCAACAGGGGTTTATGAAATGAATTTGCAGGCTCAACTTGGCTGTGCAAAGGATATGGTGTGTGGGATGGAGAAATGAATGCTTCTCGTCATCCTATGGCACTTGGATTACCATATAAACAACACACAAAGATTGATGTTAGTCCGAGCAAGAAAATTTCTAACCATTTTCTCCTGATACCGCTGGACTCACCTCCATTTTGCCCCTATGTGGGGTGGTTCTTGACAGGGTTAAGAATGAAAACCGTCGTTCAAAGGGTTTATCAACGGTCACCTGTAGTGTTTGAGGGATATGAAACGAATGCCTCCGTCATCCCAACCCATGTAATCGTTGCGAATAATCCCTACTTCCGTAGGTCCAGATTTTGCTATCTGATCCGCTTCACTTCTCTCCAGTGTGTGTAGGACGTGTTTGGACTAGGCTTTGCCTCTTTTCTTTTGAGAAAACGTCCTTTTAAAAGTTTTGAACTTTTGATTGGAAAAAATCTCTTTCATTTTCTCCAAAAATTTTACCCGTCAAGGGGATTTTATGATGCACCATGCATGTTCTTATTCATGTTCAGATAACCTCCTGTTTTAAGACATGAATGCCAATGAAGTTTGAATTCTATGTCTTTTCTAGACATTAGATTCTGAAAGCTTTTCTTTTTCACTCTGTTTTTTTATTTAACATCTTCAATGGATTGGGGAAAGGGATACTTACCTGTCCCCCGCGGCTGGAGATCCTGAAAATACGGAAGAAACATGTTATTGTACGTTCACGATTTTTTCAAAAAATTAGAACGATACAATTTACCCTTGGTCATGTATTCTAACGGGTAATACATGGGATGTGAAAACCTGTTCGTCTGTAAGGTGATTCTCATGTCAAGGATAAATAACGAGTATCAATTCATATTCTCAAATTCAAGACAAATTGGAACGATACAACTTTACTCTTGGTTCTCATCCCGTTCTGATATTGCGTATTGATATGAACAACATCTATCAAATCCGCCTATCCATTCTTGGAGTGTTTGCAACATCAATGGTTCATCTGCCCCCAGTTAGGCAACGTCTGTTCTGTTATTCGAACAAATGGCTCCTTGAGTGATTTATCCATGTTTATCACCAAATAGGTGGCTTCGCGGCCAAACGTATTTCGTATTGAAGGGGTAGATCCCATTATGTTCCGCAGGCGATTGTCATTGTTCGGAGAACTTGCTCCACGGATTAAGCGACTAATCCTCAGCCCTCGGCTTGAAGATGCTCAAAGGGTGATGTTGACACTCACGCGCAATTAGTTCTAGATATTAATGAAAGATGTTCCCGTGGGAACCTTACAGTGCGATCAACAACATATGCAATAGGAGTATTCAACCCCTTTTCTCGAAGCATTTTTCATCGAGTAGCCATGCCTTGCATCAGACGTTTGGTCACCTGCCTTGCGTCACCATTGCGTTGGCCCTCCGGCTCCAAATTGATCGAGCCAAAGATTGAACTCATCGCCAAGGAAATTGCTCGGGTCTTCGAGCCATTGATGTTCAAGTTGGGTATCAACAATTGTTGGGGGCAGATTTCCTTCATCGCCTTCATTGTGAGGAACTGGAGTCGTTGAGCTGGAACCTTCATCATTGCCCTGTTGGGGTCGAGACATACATTCCTGAAGAGTATTGATCCAAGTGTCCAGCTCCTCCTCAAGGAAATCGCCTGTTCTTTCTAGCCCTTGGTGCCCAGATTGGCTGTCGTCGACTGCAGGCGAGGGATTCCTCTCTTTGCTCTCGCCGTGAGCAACTTGACCCCTCGAATTGGAACTTCCTCCAATGACCGGCAGGTTTATATGTACACTCTCTACCAATGCCAGATCCGCTTCAGGGACAGCATTAATGACCGAATCGCGCTCAAACTGAGGAATCCCTATGTGCTGGAACTGCGGTATATACTCTTGAGGAGTATTGAGATAGCTCGGCGGAGCATTCTGATTTGGGTTAGAGGAGTCGCTGACACGACTGCTGGTCCCGTCATTGCTGAAACACGGTTGGGTGCTCTCGGCTCTCCAATCATCGTGGTTGTAACTCTGCCCGGCACTTGAGCTCCAACTGGCTTTATGATGGTTTAACGCTATCCTCCCATCCCTTAGCAATCTCCTATAGTACTTGAGGTGAGACTCGACGTTAATTCTAGAGAGCCCCGGCACATTCATAATCTCGAGTATGCGTAGTGGGCTAGCCGAATCAACTCCCAGCTCTCGAATTGCATCAAAAAATTTGGTGTGAAGTTCATAGGTCCAGTAAAACCTTGTTCTCTTTGTCGCGACCCGTCCGAAAGCGGACGCGGCTAATGGATTACCGATCGCGGGTCTTGGATCGGCGCGAGCCCTCCCAGGCCCATACCAAATCGCGGCGGGAGTATTTTTCAGAAGGATTCGACGATAAGAGTCGATCGCTTTCGACCTTGGTGTGGTCGTGGTGGCATGTGCAACTTGTGCATGCATTTGGAGTCGCCACCGGTCTTTCTTGGAGGGTAGACCGGAAACCTTACTGATCGATTGGGAGAGATCGATCAGTTCTACGGAACCAGAGTTTTTGGGTTCGGGGACTTGGTTACGCTGGTGTCGTTACCAACGCCCTTTCGGTACCTAACGCTAGTGATTTTCCTAACTAGGATTTCATGCAGGCGCAATTTTGGGTGAGGTAAGTCTGACTTTGCACATTAACCAGTTTAACATGCTCACGTAATCATAATAAATAAATAGATGTCAATCACATAAACATCTATCCTACGTGGTGATCATGGAATTATGATTTAATGGGTCTCGAGCCAATGAGACCACATTTAATCATTTTAATATTTTAATAACGGAGAGCCGCTCTTCGCTTCTTCTTGGTTTCTTGAACTCTTCAAGAATTGGGCCCCAAAGAGCTCGCCGACTTAAAAGGCTCCTCCACGTAATCCTCGTAGCATTTACATCAACAATTGACTATGCTAAAAATAAAGATTACATGAAAAATAAAAGGAGTACGCAGCCTCCATTTAATAACTACAACCCCAAATATATAAATAATCATCATACATTCATATATACATCAATCACATTGATTAGGGATTTTTCCATGATCACCACCCTTCCACGTAAGTAATAAATTCACAATTTAAAACTTATGAAGGCACAATAAAAATTCTACGTTGAATCATATTCAGAATTTTTATGTAAAATAAGATAGCCATAAATTTTCGATTCAAAATTGATTTAGTCTCAATTTTTGCTACGTTGATTAATTTATCATATAAAATAATCAACCTTCATTAGCCATGTAAGACGAACAATTCGTTAATACATATTGGCCATAGTATTGCAAAAATTGCAAAAAATCAATTAAATGCACGAAAACACCTAAGGATCGGCTCTGATACCACTGTTGGGATCCACGTAACACGTAGCGGAAATAAATAACAACCCATACATGTATCTCCAGAGGCGTACTTCGTGCATTTCAATCGAAAAAAATCACAAAGCCTCAAAGGGAGTAAATAGATTACCTCTCGTAGCGTGCTTGAACGGAGGTGTCGGTTCGATGTTCTTCGATCTCAGCCTCCACAAGTGTTAGGCATCTAGTTCGGACGCACCACCAATTGACGAATGGGGAGACGACTAATAACTCCACAACAATTGTGCTAGCAATATGCGGAATCAATATTCCGAACTTAGTATATTTTGCTCACTCAAGATGATGAGAATATAGAGAGTGTTTGTGTTCTTCTCTCTAAGCTCTCAAAAATTTGCACACTCTACAAAATGTCTCCCCCTCAACCTCAAAACTCTTGCCATCCTTTTATAGCCAAAAATACCTTCCAATAAATTGTATTTAAAAATAGCACTAACAATTATAAATTCTATCTAAAAATAGCACTCACAAATAAATGACATTTAAAAATAGCACTAACAATAGCACTCACAATTTATAATACAAAAATGCTATTTAAAAATAGCACTAACAATAGCACTCACAATTTATAATACAAAAATGCTATTTAAAAATAGCACTAACAATTATAAATTCTATCTAATAATAGCACTCACAATTTATGATAAATAAATGCCATTTAAAAATAGCACTAACAATAGCACTCACAATTTATGATAAATAAATTTCATTTAAAAATAGCACTAACAATAGCACTCACAATTTACAAAAATGCTATTTAAAAATAGCACTAGCAATAGCACTCACAATACAAAAATGCTAAAAAAAGGCACTAACAAAGGTGTTAAAAATAATAACCATTATTATTATTACAAGAGTTAAAGAGGTTACCAAACAGTACAAATACGCATAACGTATAAATACATATGACGTATAGATACGTAGAGCATACGTATACATCCGTGAAACCGGAGACTAATTGAAAGAAAAATGTGCCATTAAGCCCTTTTGGTAAAAATTGATTAAATTGGAGGGCAAATTGACCTAATTGCACTTTAAGACTTTAGAATCCAATGTCATAGCTTATAAAAAGTGAGAATTGAGAACTAAAAGACTCGAAAATGATTTTTTTTTTTAGGCTCGGTTCGGGTTTATGCTTGTGAAGGAACATAGTGACCCGAGCCGAATTTTTGAGATTTAAAGTGACAACTTGAAGAGGAAATTAAAACAAAATTATCGAATATTTTTGGGTATTTTTCTGACCACGAATGGTATTTTTCTGATTTTTTGGGTATTTTTATAATTAAATAAACTCGAAAAATATTAAAAATACCGAAAAATATTTTTTGTTCAAAATTGGTTCCTAAGGCTAAACCAAGGCTTCCAAAGTTGATTTTGTGATTTTATGACCTTTTTTGATATTTTTAATTAATTTTAAAGAATAAAAATCACAATAATAAATGGTAAAAAATCAGGTGTCAACAGCTGCCCCTCTTTGAGAGGAATCTCGTTAGAGGTTTCTCTCAAAGACAAGGTGGCACCTGAATCTTAACCGACTCGATTGGGGAAAAGAAATGCTATGACATCGGACCCTTAAGTCTTTTGATGAATGCTCAAATTAATCACCGGTTTATTCTAACAATTTGAACATGGGCCGGAGTGAGAGAGGTTTACCTGAAGCTCACCTGTTGGATGCTGCCGGTTGCGACAACTTTCAAGAAGATGCCTAGGACTTGTCACAGAAAATCCTAGGGAGATTAAGCTCTGACCTGTATGGTAGGTCATACCATTATGGGATTCCTAATTGGTAGGAACCTAAGGAAGGCGCATCCCCACGCTTTGGGATTTGCTAGAGATTTTAATCCGTATGGTGGATCGGACCTTTGTGTTGATCCTTAAGGCGGTATCTACCTCGTGTTGACCCTTATTGCGGTTTCTACCATTGGTTGACCCTTCATGCGGTTTGTACCTTGAGTTGACCCTTCAGGCGATTTCTACCTTGATTTGACCCTTCAGGCGGTTTCTACCATTGGTTGACCCTTTAGGCGGTTTCTACCTTGAGTTGACCCTTCAGGCGGTTTCTACCTTGATTTGACCCTTCAGGCGGTTTCTACCATTGGTTGACCCTTCAGGCGGTTTCTACCTTGATTTGACCCTTCAGGCGGTTTCTACCATTGGTTGACCCTTCAGGCGGTTTCTACCTTTGGTTTGACCCTTCAGGCGGTTTCTACCTTGATTTTAACCCTTCAGGCGGTATCATACCTTGATTTGACCCTTCAGGCGGTTTCTACCTTTGGTTTGACCCTTCAGGCGGTTTCTACCTTTGTTTGACCCTTTAGGCGGTATCTACCTTTGGTTGACCCTTCAGGCGGTATCTACCTTGAGTTGACCCTTCAGGCGGTTTCTACCTTGATTTGACCCTTCAGGCGGTTTCTACCATTGGTTGACCCTTTAGGCGGTTTCTACCTTGAGTTGACCCTTCAGGCGGTTTCTACCTTGTGTTGACCCTTCAGGCGGTATCTACCATTGTTTGACCCTTCAGGCGGTATCTACCATGTGTTTGACCCTTCAGGCGGTATCTACCATTAATTTGACCCTTCAGGCGGTTTCTACCTTGAGTTGACCCTTCAGGCGGTTTCTACCATAAGCTGACCCTTCAGGCGGTTTCTACCTTGAGTTGACCCTTCAGGCGGTTTCTACCATTGATTTGACCCTTCAGGCGGTTTCTACCTTGAGTTGACCCTTCAGGCGGTTTCTACCATAAGCTGACCCTTCAGGCGGTTTCTACCTTGAGTTGACCCTTCAGGCGGTATCTACCATGATTTGACCCTTCAGGCGGTTTCTACCTTGAGCTGACCCTTCAGGCCGTATCTACCTTGAGTTGACCCTTCAGGCGGTATCTACCTTGAGTTGGTTTGAAAAGGGGTCTCATGACGAGGGTTCTCCACGTCCGATGAGACTGCCTAATATTTTTGAAAAGGGATCCTAGGACGAGGGTTCTCCACGTCAAGCTAGGACTGCTTGATTTTTGAAAAGGGATCTCATAACGAGGGTTCTCCACGTCCGATGAGACTGCCTAAATTTTGAAAAGGGGTCTCATGACGAGGGTTCTCCACGTCCGATGAGACTGCCTAAATTTTTGAAAAGGGGTCTCATGACGAGAGTTCTCCACGTCCGATGAGACTGCCTAAATTTTTGAAAAGGGGTCACATCCTCACCCCTTCTTTTGAAAAATCCCGAAATTTGTCGGGAATTCAGTTTTGAAGCAGTGAAAGATTTTATCTTGACAAAGCTTCACTTGGGTCTGTTGAGGCGACATTCTAGGAGCTGGGTTCTCCAGGTATCCTGCAGAAATTTGAGCCTGAAAGATTTTTCTTCACCAAGAAAACGTTAGTAATCTTTGGGAAGACCACGGCTGTCCATTTGACAAAAACCGTATGACTTAAGTTTTAATCGTGAAATGTGCATTTTGATGCTGGAGGTTATCCAAAGCATTCTTGCAACACGCAAATGTGATCACAAATTCCTTGCATGGAAAATCTGGATCAACAGTTTGAAAATTCCAAAAAGAGTTTGTTCAAAACATCAATTGGAATATTTCTCGACAAGGAGGTCTTCTCACCTGTTTTGAGATAGTGGTTTTTATAGGGGATGTACTCAATTCCCTACTAACCTGTGCCTAGGTTTTAGGCTCATTCGCAGCGCATACATTTTGATCGGTCGGGAGGTCTTTCACGGGACCGTAATGTTGGGCTTGGATATTGATTTTCAAGGGGGACCCGCTTTGGAGTCGAGGCCATTGAACGAAAGTTTTCACCATCTGCTCCGGGTTTACAAGTCAAGAACCCTGCAAAATGAGAAAGAAATAGTCTTGCTCGTACCTCTTCGAGCTAAGCCATATGTTAACCCAAGTGTCTTAGTCAGAGAAGACTGTTTCAAGGTTATGATGTTGGTAGGATTGGGGACCGAAAAAGGCTTGTTTTTGGCCCAGAATTTATGAGGGGTTTGACATTGGTGATCATTGCTGATTTGCCACCTGTCTTTTCTCTTTTTGCATCTTTAGCCTTTGAGGCGCGCAACCTATCTTGCGGTGTGCACCAGCTCTTTAGAGAGCGTTTCTTGTTGCATTCAGAGATTGACTCACTCTATGTCTTTGTTCTGTGCTTGATAGCATTTGGAGAACAGTCTTTTTTATCTGACTTGATTCCTTCAGGGATTTCCTCTTTTCCCATTCAGGCTTCATTGTGGATCAATCAAAGAACTTACATGAGCATCGGCCTTACTATTACCAGGCACTTTGCTTTTTCTTGATGCTAGGGATTATTATTTTTTCTTTGAAATCCCGATTCTTCTTATCCTTGATGGGATCATGTCAGACATATGTCTGAAAGTCTAAACATGCCTTAAATATCAGCCCCGGAATCCTCTTCGTAATCCCTGAGTCTTGAACTCCTCCATTTTTGAGGTGGTGCTGCATCCGTCTTGGAATGATCACCAATGAGTTCATGAAATGAATTTGCAAGCTCAACTTGGCTGTGCAAAGGATATGGTGTGTGGGATAGAGAAATGAATGCTTCTCGTCATCCTATGGCACTTGGATTACCATATAAACAACACACAAAGATTGATGTTAGTCCGAGCAAGAAAATTTCTAACCATTTTCTCCTGATGTTGCTGGACTCACCTCTATTCTGCCCCGATGTGGGGTAGTTCTTGACAGGGTTGAGAATGAAAATCGCCGTTCAAAGGGGTTATCAACGGTCACCTGTAGTGTTTGGGGGATATGAAACGAATGCCTCCGTCGTCCCAATCCAAGTAATCGCCGCGAATAATCCCTACTTCCGTAGGTCCAGATTTTGCTATCTGATCCGCTCCACTCCTCTCTCAAGTGTGTATAGGATGTGTTTGGATTTAGGCTTTGCCTCTCGTCTTTTGAGGAAGCGCCCTTTTGATTGTTTTGAACAATTTTTTATTGAAAAAATCTCTTTCATTTTCTCCAAAGATTTTACCCGTCAAAGGGAATTTTATGATGTCCCATACATGTTTTTATTCATGTTCGGACAACCTCCTGTTTCAAAACATGAATGCCAATGAAATTTAAATTCTATGCCTTCTCTAGACATTAGATTCTGAAAGCTTTTCTTTTCTTTTTTTTATTCAACATCTTCAATGGATTGGGGAGAGGGATACTTACCTGTCCCCCGCGGCTGGAGATCCCTGAAAATGCGGAAGAAACATGTTATTGTCCGTTCAGAAATTTTCAAAAAATTAGAACGATACATCTTACCCTTGGTCATGTGTTCCAATGGGTAATACATGGGATGTGAAAACCCGTTTCGCCTTGATGGCGAGCCCCTGTCAAAGACGAGAATTAGGTGTCAGTTTGCGTTCCAAAATTCCAGGCAAATTGGAACGATACAGCCTTATTCTTGCTTTGTGTTTCCATTTGAGCACAAACGCGCGGCTTGCAGAAATTGGCCATCTATATTGTGGCCATGATTCCTCCGTTTGGTTGGCGGTAAATCCTTCTCAAGGATTTGCCATGGAGGAGATCCATTTGTGTTTTTGGACGCGTTCCAGCGCCGCTCTTCAGAGTTCCTTTTATTCAAGGGAAAAAGAAAATTTTATCAAAATGCATATCAAAGCATGTGACGTAGGAGCGATACTTTTTACCATCCACTAGGTCTTATAAACAAAGAGCATCTCCTGGAATCCTGACTTCTAAGGCCAATGATTCTATTCGCCTCCATGTTAGCGCGCTCTTTTCATTTGAGGCTTTCAGCGCCAACGACTTCCTGCAAAATGAGTAAAAACTCATGTTAGGCATGTGGTCTTCGAAGACCAAATTGGAACGATACAAGGTTACCGTTCACCCAAATTCGTATCTTGGGGTTTGATTCTGATGCGGACGACTCTGTTATTGCGTCCATTGACTTTGCCAGAGGAGAAACGTCCGGCGTACAAATGATTCACTTGCCCCAGTTAGGCATGGTTTTGCTGTTTGTCATCTCTGGATTCGATGACCATGGTCTGATGCGCTTTCATGGGGGATCATGAGAGTTTGCCCCCGGTTTGGCTCCTCAAAGCAAATGGGGGGAACCTGCTCCCATTGATTTTTGCAGATTCTGATCATCCATCTCGATTGTCAGAGTCCTTGATCAATTTTATCTGTCTCAAGACAGCTTGATATTCTTGGGATTCGTCATGTGGCGGTTTGGTGATTCTCTCGATCACAGTCGCCATTTGAGGTATTTGATGTTCCCTGTTTGTTATTTGAAAGCATTACATCCTGCGTCCTCTGCTCTTGATCATCATCTGAGAGGAAAAGAAAGGAAGCATTATTCCCATATCAAGAAAACAATCATTTTGGAACGATACGTCCTTTTACACTTGATTTGCATTCCGTTTTGCTGTTGCATATTGATATGCACAACATCTATCAAATTCCTCCATCCGTGCTTGAAGGTATTTGCAACGCCTACGGTTCATTTGCCCCAGCTGTGCGACGTCTGTTTTGTCATTTGAATGCATGAGCTTTTGGGTGCATTGTCTCTTTTATCACCTGAGATAAAAAAAAATGGAGAAAAACTTATCCCCAGATCTGATTAAAAATCAATTAGGAACGATACGTCCTTTCACCAAACGAGTGGCTCTGCGGCCAAATGTATTTTGCACTGAAGGGACGAATTCCACTATGCTCCATGGGTTTGGGGAATTTGCCACCATTTTCGATAGAAATGAGCCTTATCAAGATGTATACAATACAAATAGATCCCTAATACAATCAATCTAAGGGACGAGATAGAGAGGATCTCAGCAAAATTAATCTTATACAATAGAACTAAGAATGTCAAATCAATCAAAGGAATGTGGTCCGAACACTTGGAGATGCCCCAGTTCCAGTCTTCGAGATGTGACTCCAGGATCACCGATTTTTTTTTTTAGGTGGTTTTAGACATACCAACCATCTAAAGACATGCACATGAGACAAGTGAGGATAAAACTACTAAAAATCAAAGGATTTGGCACCTAAGGTCAAGGTTCCCACCTCGAGTTCTAGAAAGAGCAGATTCCATTGCACAACTATCGTTGCATTGGGGCTCGATCCATAGCTCAAAATGAGCGGAATTGAAAAGTGGATTACCCCATGTTTTTCCTCACGGAGATTCCATTTTCAATCTCTTCTATTGTTTTCCTATAGACGGCGCCCGAGGTTTTAGGCGCGGTTGTGTGTGTTTTCGGTGTCGTGCTAAAGCGATAAACATGCATCTTATTTAACAATCACCGCTTCAATATAAAACATACACACAATCATTCATTCCTACGCCAACCTGCATAAGACAAAGTTAATCACAGACTACCCCCCTTATCGTTCCAATCTGCAAAAATATATAACACCTATCATAAGCGGACTTACCTCACCTTCAAGAGCGCCTGCAGGGTTAGAAAAATCACTCAGTGTTTTAATTACGGCCTAAGTCCACTTGAGGTTTAGAACCATAGGTTCTAGAACAAAGGTCCCCAGTGGAGTCGCCAGCTGTCGCGACCCGTCCGAAAGCGGACGCGGCTAATGGATTACCGATCGCGGGTCTTGGATCGGCGCGAGCCCTCCCAGGCCCATACCAAATCGCGGCGGGAGTATTTTTCAGAAGGATTCGACGATAAGAGTCGATCGCTTTCGACCTTGGTGTGGTCGTGGTGGCATGTGCAACTTGTGCATGCATTTGGAGTCGCCACCGGTCTTTCTTGGAGGGTAGACCGGAAACCTTACTGATCGATTGGGAGAGATCGATCAGTTCTACGGAACCAGAGTTTTTGGGTTTGGGGACTTGGTTACGCTGGTGTCGTTACCAACGCCCTTTCGGTACCTAACGCTAGTGATTTTCCTAACTAGGATTTCATGCAGGCGCAATTTTGGGTGAGGTAAGTCTGACTTTGCACATTAACCAGTTTAACATGCTCACGTAATCATAATAAATAAATAGATGTCAATCACATAAACATCTATCCTACGTGGTGATCATGGAATTATGATTTAATGGGTCTCGAGCCAATGAGACCACATTTAATCATTTTAATATTTTAATAACGGAGAGCCGCTCTTCGCTTCTTCTTGGTTTCTTGAACTCTTCAAGAATTGGGCCCCAAAGAGCTCGCCGACTTAAAAGGCTCCTCCACGTAATCCTCGTAGCATTTACATCAACAATTGACTATGCTAAAAATAAAGATTACATGAAAAATAAAAGGAGTACGCAGCCTCCATTTAATAACTACAACCCCAAATATATAAATAATCATCATACATTCATATATACATCAATCACATTGATTAGGGATTTTTCCATGATCACCACCCTTCCACGTAAGTAATAAATTCACAATTTAAAACTTATGAAGGCACAATAAAAATTCTACGTTGAATCATATTCAGAATTTTTATGTAAAATAAGATAGCCATAAATTTTCGATTCAAAATTGATTTAGTCTCAATTTTTGCTACGTTGATTAATTTATCATATAAAATAATCAACCTCCATTAGCCATGTAAGACGAACAATTCGTTAATACATATTGGCCATAGTATTGCAAAAATTGCAAAAAATCAATTAAATGCACGAAAACACCTAAGGATCGGCTCTGATACCACTGTTGGGATCCACGTAACACGTAGCGGAAATAAATAACAACCCATACATGTATCTCCAGAGGCGTACTTCGTGCATTTCAATCGAAAAAAATCACAAAGCCTCAAAGGGAGTAAATAGATTACCTCTCGTAGCGTGCTTGAACGGAGGTGTCGGTTCGATGTTCTTCGATCTCAGCCTCCACAAGTGTTAGGCATCTAGTTCGGACGCACCACCAATTGACGAATGGGGAGACGACTAATAACTCCACAACAATTGTGCTAGCAATATGCGGAATCAATATTCCGAACTTAGTATATTTTGCTCACTCAAGATGATGAGAATATAGAGAGTGTTTGTGTTCTTCTCTCTAAGCTCTCAAAAATTTGCACACTCTACAAAATGTCTCCCCCTCAACCTCAAAACTCTTGCCATCCTTTTATAGCCAAAAATACCTTCCAATAAATTGTATTTAAAAATAGCACTAACAATTATAAATTCTATCTAAAAATAGCACTCACAAATAAATGACATTTAAAAATAGCACTAACAATAGCACTCACAATTTATAATACAAAAATGCTATTTAAAAATAGCACTAACAATAGCACTCACAATTTATAATACAAAAATGCTATTTAAAAATAGCACTAACAATTATAAATTCTATCTAATAATAGCACTCACAATTTATGATAAATAAATGCCATTTAAAAATAGCACTAACAATAGCACTCACAATTTATGATAAATAAATTTCATTTAAAAATAGCACTAACAATAGCACTCACAATTTACAAAAATGCTATTTAAAAATAGCACTAGCAATAGCACTCACAATACAAAAATGCTAAAAAAAGGCACTAACAAAGGTGTTAAAAATAATAACCATTATTATTATTACAAGAGTTAAAGAGGTTACCAAACAGTACAAATACGCATAACGTATAAATACGTATGACGTATAGATACGTAGAGCATACGTATACATTCGTGAAACCGGAGACTAATTGAAAGAAAAATGTGCCATTAAGCCCTTTTGGTAAAAATTGATTAAATTGGAGGGCAAATTGACCTAATTGCACTTTAAGACTTTAGAATCCAATGTCATAGCTTATAAAAAGTGAGAATTGAGAACTAAAAGACTCGAAAATGATTTTTTTTTTTAGGCTCGGTTCGGGTTTATGCTTGTGAAGGAACATAGTGACCCGAGCCGAATTTTTGAGATTTAAAGTGAAACACTTGAAGAGGAAATTAAAAAAAAATTATCGAATATTTTTGGGTATTTTTCTGACCACGAATGGTATTTTTCTGATTTTTTGGGTATTTTTATAATTAAATAAACTCGAAAAATATTAAAAATACCGAAAAATATTTTTTGTTCAAAATTGGTTCCTAAGGCTAAACCAAGGCTTCCAAAGTTGATTTTGTGATTTTATGACCTTTTTTGATATTTTTAATTAATTTTAAAGAATAAAAATCACAATAATAAATGGTAAAAAATCAGGTGTCAACACTCTTATCACCCAAAATATCGTCAATACTTCGGTAGCTATTCTCTACGGGATCTAGTCGTTTCAAAAGTTGTCCAGGGAGGGACTCACCGACTTTGGATTGGCTGGCTGCGACAGCGAGTTCGTCATTGAGAGAACTCCCCCTGTGATGATTCATATCCCATTTCTCAGAGGATGTTGGTGTTGATCCTATGGTGTTGACTTGCTCATGCAGATCTCCGGCGATATCTGGCTGTGTCGGAAAATGCTGTGGAGAATACGGTAACAGCTGAGCGTTATTCGTCAACAGGGACGGTTCATCGAGGAACACCTCGCCGAGGACAACATGATTACCACAATTAAGGCAGGTGGCCTTGGTCAGAGCTTCCTTATATCTCGCGCTTTCAGCTTGAAGCTTCTCATTCTCCTCCTTCAGGACCAGTAACTCATGGTCTGCGTATTGCTGTTTCACCCGGGTTCGTTTGTTGGCGAACCAAAACTTGACCTTCGAAAGCTCCAATCCTATTTTTCTGCTCAACTCCATTTTCTGTTGTCTGCTTGGAGTGGGGCATTCATTGAAGAAAGCTTCGAGCTCTCGGATTTGGCCTGGAGTGTGGCGTTGTAGTTGCTTCCTTTTCCGACTCCGGTCATCATTGTATATTCCTTCTTCGTAGCTGAAACCTAGAATTTCATCGCTGGAGGAGTCAGTCTCCACGGC
Source organism: Rhodomyrtus psidioides (assembly GCA_021437785.1). Taxonomy (NCBI): domain Eukaryota; kingdom Viridiplantae; phylum Streptophyta; class Magnoliopsida; order Myrtales; family Myrtaceae; genus Rhodomyrtus; species Rhodomyrtus psidioides. Next base: position 1,709,887 of record JAILYB010000068.1, read on the forward strand.
CTTCGGGCAGGATTCAGCTCCAGGATCTTCAAAGTCTCCCAGCAGTTCGTGCTCAGAAATGTCCAGGTCGGGCGTTTCTAGCAGATGGGAATAGCTTTTAAACATGATGGATCGAAGTATCTCGGGCTGATCTAGTTCACTCAGCTTTCTCTATTCGCTCTTACGTGTTTGCTCACTCTAGAAATTTTCTCAAGTGATTGTGCGTGTCCTAGAACCATCCTTCAGGCTGCATATGAAGACCAGCAAGCAAGCGCTCCTCCCGAGACCCTGTAATTACTCATCGTCTGTATTCCCCTTTCTTTTTCCTCGTGATAGGATCACAAACTCTTTTGCATTGATTCGGTTTCATCGAGTATTGCGCTCGTCCCCTAGTTCAGTCTTCAAAGTGGTGGGTCTACAATCTTTCGGCGCCTTTTATGATTTGCTAGGCCCGAGAACGTGGGGAGCAGCGGTGGGCCCGCAATTAATGACTCCGTTTAATTCATTTAGCTCCATGGGAATTAACTCTATGATCTTCTCTCAACGCCTTTTCATCGTTCAAACGAAAGTGGCATTTTCCCTGTGCATGCTGTTACTCTTCATTTCAGCATCCCAGGCGCTTGGTGAGGAATGAGTTCGTGGCCACTCAAAATTTTAAAGACCGTCTCTGGTTTCAGACTTAATCTAACAAGGGATCATCACAACTGAGCATGACGATGTTCGTCGATAGCGTTGGTTTTAATATAGAATTAACTATAGTCATTAAAGAAAAATGTTCCCGTAGGAACTTTACAACGGATAAGATGAGTGATCTACTCGTGAACACGTTCTTCTTTCTATGGGTGTTCGTGGTGACCGACCCATCGTGCCCCGAGTCAAGTGCTAGATCATGGCTGTCCAAGCATGCCAGCTTCCCACTGATTGAACAAGACATCGAGCCCTTCATCAAAGAAATCGTCTGTCGTGGGTTGACCAGCGGCAGGCAGAGCACCAGCCGACTGCTGCTCGAATGGAGGAGTGCGCACTCGCTGTACTTGTGACACGCGCTCTTGAGAAGTGTTGAAATGGCCCGGGAGGACATTCTGATCAGCTTTCAGTTTGCCGGTGGTCGGGCTGCTAGCTTGATTGATGCTTAGATTTGGCCGGGTATCTCTTGATGCCTAAGCATTACAATGGCGGTCGCCCTTAACTTTTGAGCTCGAGACGGATTCCTCCCGGTTTAGCTCCGCTCGACGTTGTTTTAATAGCTTTCTGTAGGCAGCAAGGTGATTCATGACCAGTTCCTTACTAAGCCCCGGTACATTCATGGCCTTAAATATGCGCGTCGGAGTTGCTGAATCGATCCCCATTTGGTGAACCACGTCTAGGAATCTGGAATGCAGTTCAGGGGGCCAAACGAACCTCCTCTTCTCGTGGACCAAAATTGCATCGATGGCTTGACGACTGATTAACTCATCTCCAGCGGGACCCGACTGTCGCGACCCGTCCGGAAGAGGACGCAGCTAATGGATTACCGATCGCGGGCCTTTTCCCCAGCACCGGAGTGCGGATCGTGGGCTTTGGATCGACGCGGGCCCTCCCAAGCCCATACCAAATCGCGGCGGGAGTATTTTTCTGAGGGATTCGACGATAAGAGTCGATCGCTTTCGACCTTCAGTGTGGTCGTGGTGGCATGTGCAACTTGTGTATGCATTTGGAGTCGCCACCGGTCTTTCTTGGAGGGTAGACCGGAAACCTTACTGACCGATTGGGAGAGGTCGATCAGTTCTGCGAAACCAGAGATTTTGGGTTCGGGGACTTGGTTACGTCGGTGTCATTACCAACGCCCTTTCGGTACCTAACGCGAGTGATTTTCCTATTCAAGATTTCATGCAGATGAGTGGGGTACGAGTCCTAAATCTAGGAGTTCATGCAGATAGGAATGACTATCCTAACAATCACAATCAATGATAAAGTGCACAAATCAATGAATTCAAATGTACAAATAAATCACATGGCATTCCTAATAAGGCCATATTGGTCTAGAGAAGCATCAAGCAGGCTTAGGAATGATTTAGACATGATTTTGCCCATCAGGGGCAAAATCGTAATTTTGAGACAAATGGGACAATTTGCCCAAAAAGGACAAAATCATCATTTCGGAATGAATCCGGAGTCAAAAACAGGTTTGGTCACTCAATTGACCCATTTCCTATTTTTTGGCAATTTTCGTGATTTTCGGGAATTTTAGAAACCGATTTACCATTCGAAGGGTAAAATCGTCATTTTCTAAAAATGGAAATGAAATGTGGAAATCTTAGACATAAGGTTTAGCCACCCATCTGGCCCATCACCAAATTCTAAGAAATTTCCACAATTCATCAGAATATCAAAGACGATTTACCCTTTGAGGGGTGAAATCGCCATTTTGGATTAAATGGGAGAAAATCCCAAAAATGAAAACAAATCGATTTTTTTTGTGTTTTCAGCCTTGGAAAATTTTTAGAATTTGTTTGGAATTTTCTGCAATTTTTCTCAATTTTTTTGAATTTTTCTTTAGTTTTTCATTTTTTTTTAGCATTTTCTGATCGATTTTTTTTTTATTATTTTTTTAATATTTTCGAAAATTTTTTTTTAATAAAAAGCATGTCTTTGACAATAGATAACACTCAACCAGATAAATAAGCTAACCACTAGACTGAAACAAATACATGCAAATCAAGTCTATAAAGGCAATATTTTAGAAAAATAATTCTAATATACGGATCGGGTACGTAAAACATACCGGATTGGACACCGGCCTTCAATCGCCCAGCCCCAGCCTGCGACCATCTCCATGCCCGTTACTGTTCAGACACTGTTCCGACACTGTTCCGGTACTGTTCCGACACTGTTCCGACACGGCTCGGACACGGCTTCGACACGGCTCGGACACGGCTTCGACACGCCGACACGCTCCGACACGCTCCGACACGCCGACACGCTCCGACACACTCCGACACGCCGACACGCCCGGACACGCCGACACGCTCCTCCGACACGCCCGGACACGCCGACACGCTCCGACACGCCGACACGCTCCGACACGCTCCGGCACGCTCCGACACGCCGACACGCTTCGACACGCCCGGACACGCCGACACGCTCCGACACGCCGACACGCTCCGACACGCTCCGACACGCCCGGACACGCCGACACGCCCGGACACGTTCCGACGACGGGACGGTGACCCGAGGCCGTTTCTGAGCTCCACCAGCGGCGCGTAGGCTTCACAAGCTCTGAGGAAGGAGGTAGGACTCCGGATTAGTCGCCGGAGGCGATAGCGCGCTTTGGCGATGACGGATTTGGCCCGATCCAAAACAAACCCGAACCAAACTCCGAAACGGGTGGAGGCCGCGGGTCTTGGAGTGTTCACGGCGGCTTTGAGGTACGACGGCTAGCGACGACGGCGGAAGGTGGGGATTCCATTTTAGGCGTCCACGAAGAAGAAGAAAAGAAAAGGAAGAAGAAGCTACGGGGGAGGAAGGAGAAGAAGAAGAGGAAGAAGGAAAAGAAAAAGAAGGAGGAAGAAGGAAGAAGAGGAGGCGACGGATGATGAGGGGGAGGGGGGAAGAGTAAAATAATAATAATAATATAATAATAATAAAATAATATAATAATATAATAATAAAATACTAAAAAGTAGAAATAATAATAAAATAATCAAAAGCGAAGACAAAATGATTAGTCTTCTTTTCCTTTTAAATGATGATGTTTTTACTCCTTTTTCTTTTAATCATTATTAATATTTTTGCCAAATTCAATTTTATGGTGATCAGAGAACACCTAAAATCGAACCTGAATTTTACTATTTTATGAGGTCCTAAAGTAAAGAAAATTAAAAATAAAAATACCGTCTATTTGTATATATTTTTGTGACCTCGAATACTACTTTTTTTATTTTCTTTTTTTTTTATATTTTTCGAAAATAATAATAATAAAAAATATGAAAAATATGAAAAAATATTTTTTTATCCAAAATGGTCCCTTTAGCTTGGCCAAAGCTACCAAAGTTGATTTTGTAATTTTTTTTAGCTTTTTATGGATTTGCTATGAATTTTCGAAAAATAAAGGAAAAAAAAAGAAAAAGAAAAAAAATTGATCAAAATTTAGGTGTCAACAGCTGCCCCTCTTTGAGAGGAATCTCGTCAGAGGAATCCCCTCGGAGGTTTCTCTCAAAGACAAGGTGACACCTGAGTCCTGATCGACTCGACTCGTGAAACTAAAGGAAAAGGAGTCATGACATCCAGTTTTTCATGCTTGTCGATGTATGCTCTTTCTTGAAGGGGAAACATTTATTTGACATGAGAGAGTGATATAATAGAGAGACATACCTGTCACTTACCTGTTCGATGTTTGTGCGATTTTCGCCGTGTTTGATGGATTCAAGAGAATTTCTTGGAACTCATTACTAGAGTATCCTAGAGAGGTTAAGCTCTGACCCGTATGGTAGGTCAAACCATAATGGGATTCCTAACTGATAGGAATCTAAGGAAGACGCGTCCCATTTGGGATTTGCCAAGGATTTTGATCCGTATGGTGGATCAGACCATTGAGTTGGCCATTTAAGTGATTTTTACTATTGGATTGACCCTTCAGGCAGTTTCTACCTTGATTTGACCCTTCAGGCGGTTTCTACCTTTAATTGATCCTTCAGGCGGTTTCTACCTTGTGTTGACCCTTCAGGCGGTTTCTACCATGGTTTGACCCTTCAGGCGGTATCTACCTTGAGTTGACCCTTCAGGCGGTTTCTACCATGGTTTGACCCTTCATGCGGTTTCTACCTTGAGTTGACCCTTCAGGCGGTTTCTACCATATTTGACCCTTTAGGCGGTATCTACCTTTGATTTGACCCTTCAGGCGGTTTCTACCTTGAGTTGACCCTTCAGGCGGTATCTACCTTTGGTTTGACCCTTCAGGCGGTTTCTACCTTTGTTTTGACCCTTCAGGCGGTTTCTACCTTTGATTTGACCCTTCAGGCGGTTTCTACCTTGGTTTGACCCTTCAGGCGGTATCTACCGTTGATTTGACCCTTCAGGCGGTTTCTACCTTGGTTTGACCCTTCATGCGGTATCTACCGTTGATTTGACTTTGAAAAGGGGTCTCATGACGAGGGTTCTCCACGTCCGATGAGACTGCCAGATTTTTGAAAAGGGGTCCCGAGACGAGGGTTCTCCACGTCATGCTAGAACTTGGGTCTGTTGAGGCGACATTCTGGGAGCTGGGTTCTCCAGGTATCCTGCAGAAAGTTCAAACCTGAAAGATTTTTCTTCACCAAGAAAATGTTAATAATCTTTGGGAAGACAATAATTGTCCAATTGACAAAATTTTATGACTTAAGTTTTAGTCATGAGATGTGCATTTTGATGCTGGAGGTTATCCAAAACATTTTCGCAACATGCAAATGTGATCACAAATCCCTTGCATGGAAAATCTGGATCCACAGTTTGAAAATTCCCAAAAAGAGTTTGCTCAAAACGTCAATTGGAATATTTCTCGACAAGGAGGCCATCTCACCTGTTTTGAGGTGATGATTTTTAGGGGATGCACTCAATTCCCTACTGACCTGTGCCTAGGTTTTAGGCTCATTCGCAGCGCATACATTTTGATCGGTCGTGAGGTCTTCCACGGGACCGTAATGTTGGGCTTGGATATTGGTTTTCAAGGGGGACCCGCTTTGGAGTCGGGGCCATCGAATGAAAATCTTCACCATCTGCTCCGGGTTTACAAGTCAAGAACCCTGCAAAATGAGAAAGAAAGAGTCTTGCTCGTACTTCTTCGAGCTAAGCTATATGTTAACCCAAGTGTCTTAGTCAGAGAAGACGGTTTCAGGGTTGTAACATTGGTAGGATTGGGGACCGAAAAAGGCTTGTTTTTTGCCCATAAATCACGAAGGATTTGACATTGGTGATCATTGCAAATTTGTCACATGTCTTTTCCATTCTGCATCTTCCATTTTTGAGGTGTGCAACCGCTTTTGAGGTGTGCACAAGTCCTTTAGAGAACGTCTCTTGTGGTATTAAGAGATTGACAATTCTGTCCGTGTTTTTGCACCACGGCTGACATCGTTTGGGGAGCAGTCTTCTTGATCTGACTCCTTTATGGGTTTTTCTCTCTTCCCAACTAGGCTTTATTGGGGATCAATCAAACAGTTTTCACGAGCATCGGCCTTGCTTTTACCAGGCACTTTGCTTTTTCTTGATGCTGGGGATTTTTTGTTGAAATCCCGCCTTTTCTTTTCCTTTGGAACTACGATGTTCAGAAAATTGTGCTAGATATACAACTTGAATCATAGCACATTTAAACGCCGATATGAGATTTTTCTATAAATCTCATCTCTTGATTTCTTCCGTTCTTGGAGTGATGCAGTTTCTATCTTGAAACATCCCATGATCACCAACAAGGGGTTTATGAAATGAATTCGCAGGCTCAACTTGGCTGTGCAAAGGATATGGTGTGTGGGATAGAGAATGAATGCTTCTCGTCATCCTATGGCACTTGGATTACCATATAAACAACACACAAAGATTAATGTTAGTCCGAGCAAGAAAATTTCTAACCATTTTCTCCTGATGCTGCTGGACTTACTTCCCTTTTGCCTCGGTGTGGGGTGGTTCTTGACAGGGTTAAGAATGAAAACCGCCGTTCAAGTGGGTTGTCAACGGTCACCTGTAGTGTTTATGATATGAAACGAACGCCTCCGTCGTCCCAATCCGTGTAATCGCTGCGAATGGTCCCTACCTCCGTAGGTCCAGATTTTACTATTTGATTCGCTCCACTCATCTCTCAAGTGTATGTAGGATGTGTTTGGATTTGAGCTTGCCTCTCTTTTGAGGAAACATCCTTTTGAGAGTTTTGAACAACTTTTGATTGGAAAAATCTCTTTCGTTTTCCCAAAAATTTTACCCGTCAAGGGGATTTTATGGTGCACAATGCATGTTCAGACAACCTCATGTTTCAAAACATGAATGCCAATGAAGTTAGAATTCCATGTCTTTTCTAGACATCAGATTTTGAAAGCTTTTTTCTTTTTCTCTCTGTGTTTTTGGTTTAACATCTTCAATGGATTGGGGGAAAGGGATACCTACCTGTCCACCGTGGCTGGAGATCCCTGAAAATGTAAAAGAAGCATATCATTGTATGTTCACGAATTTTTTGAAAATTGAAACGATACATCCTACCCTCATGTACCCTAACAGGTAGTATGTGGGATGTAAAAACTCATTCGTCTCCAAGGCGATTCCCCTGTCAAGGATAAAAAATAAGTGTTAATTCATATTCCCAAATTCAAGACAAATTGGGACGATACAACTTTACTCTTGATTTTCATCCCATTCTGATGTTGCGTATTGATATGAACAACCTCTTTCAAATCCGCCTATCCATGCTTGGAGTGTTTGTAACATCAATGGTTCATCTGCCCCCAGCTGGGCAGCGTCTGTTCTGCTATTTGAACGCATGACTCATTGAGTGATTTATCCATGTTTATCATCTGAGAAGGAAAAGAAAGAATACATTACTTCGGTATTCGATTGAAGATCGTTTAGGAACGATACATCGTTTTACCAAATAGGTGGCTTCGCGGCCAAACGTATTTCGTGTTGAAGGGGTAGATCCCATTATGCTCAGCGGGTGATAATTATGGTTCATGGAACTTGCTCCACGGATTAAGTGATTAATCCACGGCCTTCGGCTTGAAGATGCTCAAAGGGTGATGTTGACACTCACGCGCAATTAGTTCTAGATATTAATGAAAGATGTTCCCGTGGGAACCTTACAGTGCGATCAACAACATATGCAATAGGAGTATTCAACCCCTTTTCTCGAAGCATTTTTCATCGAGTAGCCATGCCTTGCATCAGACGTTTGATCACCGGCCTCGCGTCACCACTGCGATGGTCCTCCGGCTCCAAATTGATCGAGCCAAAGATTGAACTCATCGCCAAGGAAATTGCTCGGGTCTTCGAGCCATTGATGTTCAAGTTGGGTATCAACGATTGTTGGGGGCAGATTTCTTTCATTGCCTTCGTTGTGAGGGATTGGAGTCTTTGAGCTGGAACCTTCATCATTGCCCTGTTGGGGTTGAGACATACATTCCCGAAGAGTATTGATCCAAGTGTCCAGCTCCTCATCAAGGAAATCACCTGTTCTTTCTAGCCCTTGGTGCCCAGATTGGGTGTCGTCGACTGTAGGCGAGGGATTCCTCTCTTTGCTCTCGCCGTGAGCAATTTGACCCCTCGAATTGGAACTTCCTCCGATGACCGGCAGGTTCATATGTGCACTCTCTACCAATGCCAGATCCGCTTCAGGGACAGCATTAATGACTGATTCGCGCTCAAACTGAGGAATTTCTATGTGCTGGAACTGTGGCATATACTCCTGAGGAGTATTGAGATAGCTCGGCGGAGCATTCTGATTTGGGTTAGAGGAGTCGCTGATACGACTGCTAGTCCCGTCATTGCTGAAACACAGTTGGGTGCTCTTGGCTCTCCAATCATCATGGTTGTAACTCTGCCCAGCACTTGAGCTCCAACTGGCTTTATGATGGTTTAACGCTATCCTTCCATCCCTTAGCAATCTCCTATAGTACTTGAGGTGAGACTCAACGTTAATTCTAGAGAGCCCCGGCACATTCATAATCTCGAGTATGCGCAGTGGGCTAGCCGAATCAACTCCCAGTTCTCGAATTGCATCAACAAATTTGGTGTGAAGCTCATAGGTCCAGTAAAACCTTGTTCTCTTATCACCCAAAATATCGTCAATACTTCGGTAGCTATTCTCTACGGGATCTAGTCGTTTCAAAAGTTGTCCAGGGAGGGACTCACCGACTTTGGATTGGCTGGCTGCGACAGCGAGTTCGTCATTGAGAGAATTCCCCCTGTGATGATTCATATCCCATTTCTCAGAGGATGTTGGTGTTGATCCTATGGTGTTGACTTGCTCATGCAGATCTCCGGCGGTATCTGGCTGTGTCGGAAAATGCTGTGGAGAATACGGTAACAGCTGAGCGTTATTCGTCAACATGGATGGTTCATCGAGGAACACCTCGCCGAGGACAACAGGATTTCCACAATTAAGGCAGGTGGCCTTGGTCAGAGCTTCCTTATATCTCGCGCTTTCAGCTTGAAGCTTCTCATTCTCCTCCTTCAGGACCAGTAACTCATGGTCTGCGTATTGCTGTTTCACCCGGGTTCGTTTGTTGGCGAACCAAAACTTGACCTTCGAAAGCTCCAATCCTATCTTTCGGCTCAACTCCATTTTCTGTTGTCTGCTTGGAGTGGGGCATTCATTGAAGAAAGCTTCGAGCTCTCGGATTTGGCCTGGAGTGTGGCGTTGTAGTTGCTTCCTTTTCCGGCTCCGGTCATCATTGTATACTCCTTCTTCGTAGCTGAAACCTAGAATTTCATCGCTGGAGGAGTCAGTCTCCACGGCCTTCGGGCAGGATTCAGCTCCAGGATCTTCAAAGTCTCCCAGCAGTTCATGCTCAGAAATGTCCAGGTCGGGCGTTTCTAGCAGATGGGAATAGCTTTTAAACATGATGGATCGGGGTATCTCGGGCTGATCTAGTTCACTCAGCTTTCTCAATTCGCTCTTACGTGTTTGCTCACTCTAGAAATTTTCTCAAGTGATTGTGCGTGTCCTGGAACCATCCTTCAGGCTGCATATGAAGACCAGCAAGCAAGCGCTCCTCCCGAGATTCTGCAATTACTCATCGTCTGTATTCCCCTTTCTTTTTCCTCGTGATAGGATCACAAACTCTCTTGCATTGATTCGGTTTCATCGAGTATTGCGCTCGTCCCCTAGTTCAGTCTTCAAAGTGGTGGGTCTACAATCTTTCGGCGCCTTTTATGATTTGCTAGGCCCGAGAACGTGGGGAGCAGCGGTGGACCCGCAATTAATGACTCCGTTTAATTCATTTAGCTCCATGGGAATTAACGCTATGATCTTCTCTCAACCCCTTTTCATCGTTCAAACGAAAGTGACATTTTCCCTGTGCATGCTGTTACTCTTCATTTCAGCATCCCGGGTGCTTGGTGAGGAATGAGTTCGTGGCCACTCAAAATTTTAAAGACCGTCTCTGGTTTCAGACTTAATCTAACAAGGGATCATCACAACTGAGCATGACGATGTTCGTCGATAGCGTTGGTTTTAATATAGAATTAACTATAGTCATTAAAGAAAAATGTTCCCGTAGGAACTTTACAACGGATAAAATGAGTGATCTACTCGTGAACATGTTCTTCTTCCTATGGGTGTTCGTAGTGACCGACCCATCGTGCCCCGAGCCAGGTGCTAGATCATGGTTGTCCAAGCATGCCAGCTTCCCACTGATTGAACAAGGCATCGAGCCCCTCATCGAAGAAATCGTCTGTCGTGGGTTGACCAGCGGCAGGCAGAGCACCAGCCGACTGTTGCTCGAATGGAGGAGTGCGCACTCGCTGTACTTGTGACACGCACTCTTGAGAAGTGTTGAAATGGCCTGGGAGGACATTCTGATCAGCTTTCAGTTTGCCGGTGGTCGGGTTGCTAGCTTGATTGATGCTTAGATTTGGCCGGGTATCTCTTTATGCCTGAGCATTACAATGGCGGTCGCCCCTAGCTTTTGAGCTCGAGACGGATTCCTCCCGGTTTAGCTCCGCTCGACGTTGTTTTAATAGCTTTCTGTAGGCAGCAAGGTGATTCCTGACCAGCTCTTTACTAAGCCCCGGTACATTCATGGCCTTAAATATGCGTGTCGGAGTTGCTGAGTCGATCCCCATTTGGTGAACCACGTCTAGGAATCTGGAATGCAGTTCAGGGGGCCAAGCGAACCTCCTCTTATCGTGGCCCAAAATTGCATCGATGGCTTGACGACTGATTAACTCATCTCCAGCAGGACCCGACCCTATCGAAAATTGTTGTGCATGAGGCTGATATGCTTTGAGCTGGTCGGCGGTAACATCCAGCTCCTTGAAACTATAACTCCAATCAAAGCGATGCAAATCCCATCCCCCAGGAGGCATTTGTATCATCTTCGTAGGATCATCCTGCTCATGCGTGACTCTGGCAAAATCTGGTTGAGTAGGAGATGCCCCGAGGGAGTAAGGTGGTAAATGAACGTCTTCAATCATCGCGTGAGGCTTATCGGGGAATATCTTACCGAGGGCGACGAGGTTATCGCAATGAGGGCAAACGGTAATATTGAGAGCTTTTTCATACCTCATGTTTTCTGTTCGCAGCTTTTGGTTTTCTTCCTTTAAAATCTCGACCACCTGACGTTTGCGTTGAGCCTTCGATTTGGATCTCATATTTTGAAACCAAAACTGGATCCTCGACTGATTAATCCCCAACTCCCGGCTCAATTCAATTCTCCACTTCTTTTTCATGTAATGGCTTTTACTGAAAAGGGTTTCCAGCATTTGGGTTTCCTCCTGAGAGTATTGGTGAGGACGTCTTCTTTTCCCGAGTTGAACATCGTGGATGTCGTTGTCGTCGTCGCCGTGATCTTGATTTCCGTTGCCAGAAGTGTTGGGCTCCATGGTTTTGGCGTTAGACTTGATCTTGGAATCTTCGAGATCCCTCTGTAGTTCAATTTCTGAGATTTTTGAGTCAGTCGCCTCTAGCAGCTGACAATAACATCTTAAATATGTTGGATTGAGAAATGTTTGATTGGTTCTTGCCCACTCAGAGTTCTCCACTCTCTCATGTATGCTCACTCCCTATAAAGTTTTCTTCGAGTGACTTCGTATGTTTAGGAGACGCTCTTCAAGCATCATTAGGCAAACGTTCCCCCTCAAGACTTTGAATTTCTCGCTTAGCTTTTCAACGTGATGGGACTGCCAAATCCTGTTAGGGTTCTCTTCGATAGTTGCGCTTACCTCCCACCTAACTCCAATAATGATGATCCCGACAAATCTTTTACATCTTTTAATTGATGAGCCGGAAATTACGGACCGAAACGAATCCAATGGTTCTCGTGAGGGGACCTCCTGCTTTACCCCCCTAACTGGGCTCCACCAGCATTATTACTGAGACCCTTCATCATCCTCGAGTTGCTATAAAATGAGGAATTAATGTATGGAAGGTTAACGTTCTCGCATAATCAGCTTCTTCCTTCTAATCTCTCTATTAAACTCGTCTTATTCTCAAGCCAACCCAACGCAAATGGCCTCCTCTCCCGTACGCACTTTTTCAACTGATGTCTTGGCCCAGTGGGAAAAGCTTTACAACCTACTGGGTCGCGGTTACGCGCATATAACCGATCATTCTGCAACCGAGGATGCAATCTGTGTCCTGCTCGAGGACCTTGATACCACTTCTCTCGAAGGTACTACACTGGGGAGGGAATATAGAACTTTCCCGACTCTCTTTGCACACTCCTTAGAGGCCTATCGTGTTGCTAATCGAGAGGTTCTCGTGGCTCGCCTCTTGCGGGCTCGTTATGAGGATCGATCTGATCATTTGGTGATGACCAACTATCTGGTTGATAGTTACAAAAAGGCCGTCGAGTTTGCTAATGAGCGGGTCGCGACGTTGCTTCGCGAGAGGAGAAATCTGGTGGATCAATTGGCCATATCCCTGACCACCGGCGAGCATGACCGCCGCAACGTCCTGTTGAGGCTTCAGAGCGACTGGCAGGAAGAACGGCTCGACAAGATAACCGAGGACATAGCTCGCGGGAATGGACTGGTTCGGGACCTGGAAGTAGTCACCGAAGAACACGAGGCCAAGGTCGCCGAAGTTAAGGGAGAATGCAGAAGTCTTCTCCTCAGGCTTGCCGACCACAACATGCGGAGCTGGGAGTATGAGCAGAGCATTAATAACATGGAGGGTCAGTTGGGATCCTTTGTGTCGTTAATTAGGGCTCACTTTGGCTTTACTTTTCCACCCCGACTTGTATGACCTGCTTCTGAAAACCCTCCGCTGAGCAAAATAAATGAAAGTTCTCGTGTGTGTGTTTTAACTTCTGTATGGTTCATTTCTTCGAGCATCCAAACATCTTCAACTTGAGTGAGCCGAACCATAATAGCAATAAGCCGAGCAAATACGTCCTGATTTTATAACTCGCTCATGATTAGATGGAAGAATAGTTGCAGATTTGTCCAAGAAAAGATTTCTCTATACTACTTGTTTTTCACCTGCAAATAAAAAGACAGAATCAGAAGGAATAATTTGAAAAAGAAAGCATAGACCCCTTTCAATCTTATGCTTGCTTGTGATTAATAAGGACAAGAACTTTTACAAGGGTTTTAATCTTGTGCGAAAAGTTTTTATCAATATTCCTCGAAAGAAAGCATACTATTGAAAGGAACGTAATTCACGATAATCGCTTTTGATTAATTTCGAGAGGAATGACTTACTCAAATGTGCAAGACATAATAACGCGTTTTAAATTCAATTGAAGATATGGCATCCAAATTAAGATCGTTCGCTAAGAACGAAAGTAGTTTGGACATCTATTTCGTCATTAAATTTGAAACTACGCTGATATTCTTGATCAATTATCGTGAATTACCAGTGGTGTACAACATGCATGAACCAATTCAAGTGTGTAGTTCCTTCTAGCGAAATTGGGGTTGGATTACCTCACATGACCAAAAGGTCGTGCAAGACTTCCAATTTTAATTTCCTCTAAAGGAATTATAAACTTGACTTGGGAGTATTCGGATGATTAGAAAAAATGCCACTATCACATTCCAATGACCCGTTAAAAGAAATACAACCAAGTTCCATCTGAATGTATACACCAATAGATCCCTAATACAATCACTCTAAGGGGTGAGATAGAGAAAACCTCAGTAAAAATAAACCCTATACAAGAGGACTAGTAATGGAAAATAAAATAAAGGAATGTGATCCTAACGTTTAAGGATGCCCCAGTTTTGATCTGTGCCTTCAGGATCACTTGCCCCAACTCGTCATCTTCATTGGATGATACCTCAATAATGTCCATAGTATGCTCCTTATCGCACACTCGGTGTTCGTCGTGGGATATCACCCTCCTCGTCTTCTATCAAGGACGTTAGGGACAAACGCACATATCTATCCTCGAAATGGCATTTAATCTAATCACCAGAATGCAATAAATGAAATGCCTATATCTATATGAACAGTGATAGATTTGGGGGGATAGAGAGTTTTACCAACCCAACACGTCGACTTATTGTGCGGTTTTAGGTGTACCAACCGCCCAGAGACATGCGCATGAAACAAGTGATGGTAAACTTCTAAAAATCAGAGGGTTTGGCACCTAAGGTTAAGGTTCCCACCTCGAGTTCTAGAAAGAGCCGATTCCATTGCACAGCTATGGTTGCATTGGGACTCGATCCATAGTTCGAAGTGAGCGGAATTGAAAAGTGGATTACCCCGTGTTTTTCCTCACGGAGATTCCATTTTCAATTCCTTCTATTATGTTCCTAAAGGCGGCGCCCGGGGTTTTAGGCGCGGTTGTGTGTGTCCACGTGTCGTGATCATCACAATGCAAGTCACGCACAACAGTTTATCAATCAGCACTTCAAATCATCCACACAACATACATTCCTACGCCCAACCTGCATAAAACAATGTTAATCACGGACTACACCCCTTATTTCTCCAATCTGCAAAAACATATAACACCTATCGTAAGCGGACTTACCTCACCTTCTAGAGCGCCTGCATGGTTAGAAAAATCACTCAGCGTTTTAATTACGGCCTAAGTCCACTTGAGGTCTAGAACGATAGGTTCTAGAACAAATTCCCCAGCGGAGACGCCAGCTGTCGCGACCCGTCCGGAAGAGGACGCAGCTAATGGATTACCGATCGCGGGCCTTTTCCCCAGCACCGGAGTGCGGATCGTGGGCTTTGGATCGACGCGGGCCCTCCCAAGCCCATACCAAATCGCGGCGGGAGTATTTTTCTGAGGGATTCGACGATAAGAGTCGATCGCTTTCGACCTTCAGTGTGGTCGTGGTGGCATGTGCAACTTGTGTATGCATTTGGAGTCGCCACCCGGTCTTTCTTGGAGGGTAGACCGGAAACCTTACTGACCGATTGGGAGAGGTCGATCAGTTCTGCGAAACCAGAGATTTTGGGTTCGGGGACTTGGTTACGTCGGTGTCATTACCAACGCCCTTTCGGTACCTAACGCGAGTGATTTTCCTATTCAAGATTTCATGCAGATGAGTGGGGTACGAGTCCTAAATCTAGGAGTTCATGCAGATAGGAATGACTATCCTAGCAATCACAATCAATGATAAAGTGCATAAATCAATGAATTCAAATGTACAAATAAATCACATGGCATTCCTAATAAGGCCATATTGGTCTAGAGAAGCATCAAGCATGCTTAGGAATGATTTAGACATGATTTTGCCCATCAGGGGCAAAATCGTAATTTTGAGACAAATGGGACAATTTGCCCAAAAAGGACAAAATCATCATTTCGGAATGAATCCGGAGTCAAAAACAGGTTTGGTCACTCAATTGACCCATTTCCTATTTTTTGGCAATTTTCGTGATTTTCGGGAATTTTAGAAACCGATTTACCATTCGAAGGGTAAAATCGTCATTTTCTAAAAATGGAAATGAAATGTGGAAATCTTAGACATAAGGTTTAGCCACCCATCTGGCCCATCACCAAATTCTAAGCAATTTCCACAATTCATCAGAATATCAAAGACGATTTACCCTTTGAGGGGTGAAATCGCCATTTTGGATTAAATGGGAGAAAATCCCAAAAATGAAAACAAATCGATTTTTTTGGTGTTTTCAGCCTTGGAAAATTTTTAGAATTTTTTTGGAATTTTCTGCAATTTTTCTCAATTTTTTTGAATTTTTCTTTAGTTTTTCATTTTTTTTAGCATTTTCTGATCGATTTTTTTTATTATTATTTTTTTAATATTTTCGAATTTTTTTTTTAATAAAAAGCATGTCTTTGACAATAGATAACACTCAACCAGATAAATAAGCTAACCACTAGACTGAAACAAATACATGCAAATCAAGTCTATAAAGGCAATATTTTAGAAAAATAATTCTAATATACGGATCGGGTACGTAAAACATACCGGATTGGACACCGGCCTTCAATCGCCCAGCCCCAGCCTGCGACCATCTCCATGCCCGTTACTGTTCAGACACTGTTCCGACACTGTTCCGGTACTGTTCCGACACTGTTCCGACACGGCTCGGACACGGCTTCGACACGGCTCGGACACGGCTTCGACACGGCTTCGACACGGCTCGGACACGGCTTCGACACGCCGACACGCTCCGACACGCTCCGACACGCCGACACGCTCCGACACGCTCCGACACGCCCGGACACGCCGACACGCTCCGACACGCCGACACGCTCCGACACGCCCGGACACGCCGACACGCTCCGACACGCCCGGACACGCTCCGACACGCCCGGACACGCCGATACGCCCGGACACGTTCCGACGACGGGACGGTGACCCGAGGCCGTTTCTGAGCTCCACCAACGGCGCGTAGGCTTCACAAGCTCTGAGGAAGGAGGTAGGACTCCGGATTAGTCGCCGGAGGCGATAGCGCGCTTTGGCGATGACAGATTTGGCCCGATCCAAAACAAACCCGAACCAAACTCCGAAACGGGTGGAGGCCGCGGGTCTTGGAGTGTTCACGGCGGCTTTGAGGTACGACGGCTAGCGACGACGGCGGAAGGTGGGGATTCCATTTTAGGCGTCCACGAAGAAGAAGAAAAGAAAAGGAAGAAGAAGCTACGGGGGAGGAAGGAGAAGAAGAAGAGGAAGAAGGAAAAGAAAAAGAAGGAGGAAGAAGGAAGAAGAGGAGGCGACGGATGATGAGGGGAGGGGGGAAGAGTAAAATAATAATAAAATAATATAATAATATAATAATAAAATACTAAAAAGTAGAAATAATAATAAAATAATCAAAAGCGAAGACAAAATGATTAGTCTCCTTTTCCTTTTAAATGATGATGTTTTCACTCCTTTTTCTTTTAATCATTATTAATATTTTTGCCAAATTCAATTTTATGGTGATCAGAGAACACCTAAAATCGAACCTGAATTTTACTATTTTATGAGGTCCTAAAGTAAAGAAAATTAAAAATAAAAATACCGTCTATTTGTATATATTTTTGTGACCTCGAATACTACTTTTTTTTATTTTCTTTTTTTTTATATTTTTCGAAAATAATAATAATAAAAAATATGAAAAATATGAAAAAATATTTTTTTATCCAAAATGGTCCCTTTAGCTTGGCCAAAGCTACCAAAGTTGATTTTGTAATTTTTTTTAGCTTTTTATGGATTTTCTATGAATTTTCGAAAAATAAAGGAAAAAAAAAAGAAAAAAAATTGATCAAAATTTAGGTGTCAACACCGACCCTATCGAAAATTGTTGTGCATGAGGCTGATATGCTTTGAGCTGGTCGGCGGTAACATCCAGCTCCTTGAAACTGTAACTCCAATCAAAGCGATGCAAATCCCATCCCCCAGGAGGCATTTGTATCATCTTCGTGGGATCATCCTGCTCATGCGTGACTCCGGCAAAATCTGGTTGAGCAGGAGATGCCCCGAGGGAGTAGGGTGGTAAATGAACGTCTTCAATCATCGCGTGAGGCTTATCGGGGAATATCTTACCGAGGGCGACGAGGTTATCGCAATGAGGGCAAACGGTAATATTGAGAGCTTTTTCATACCTCATGTTTTCTGTTCGCAGCTTTTGGTTTTCTTCCTTTAAAATCTCGACCACCTGACGTTTGCGTTGAGCCCTCGATTTGGATCTCCTATTTTGAAACCAAAACTGGATCCTCGACTGATTAATCCCCAACTCCCGGCTCAATTCAATTCTCCACTTCTTTTTCATGTAATGGCTTTTACTGAAAAGGGTTTCCAGCATTTGGGTTTCCTCCTGAGAGTATTGGTGAGGACGTCTTCTTTTCTCGAGTTGAGCATTGTGGATGTCGTTGTCGTCGTCGCCGTGATCTTGATTTCCGTTGCCAGAAGTGTTGGGCTCCATGGTTTTGGCGTTAGACTTGATCTTGGAATCTTCGAGATCCCTCTATGGTTCAATTTCTGAGATTTTTGAGTCAGTCGCCTCTAGCAGCTGATAGTAACCTCTTAAATATGTTGGATTGAGAAATGTTTGATTGGTTCTTGCCCACTCAGAGTTCTCCACTCTCTCCTGTATGCTCACTCCCTATAAAGTTTTCTTCGAGTGACTTTGCATGTTCAGGAGACGCTCTTCAAGCATCATTAGGCAAACGTTCCCCCTCAAGACCTTGAATTTCTCGCTTAGCTTTTCAACGTGATGGGACTGCCAAACCCTGTTAGGGCTCTCTTCGATAGTTGCGCTTTCCTCCCACCTAACTCTAATAATGGTGATCCCGACAAATCTTTTACGTCTTTTAATTGATGAGCCGGAAATCGCAGACCGAAACGAATCCAATGGTTCTCGTGAGGGGACCTCCTGCTTTACCCCCTAACTGGGCTCCACCAGCATTATTACTGAGACCCTTCATCATCCTCGAGTTGCTATAAAATGAGGAATTAATGTATGGAAGGTTAACGTTCTCGCATAATCAGCTTCTTCCTTCTAATCTCTCTGTTAAACTCGTCTTATTCTCAAGCCAACCCAACGCAAATGGCCTCCTCTCCCGTACGCACTTTTTCAACTGATGTCTTGGCCCAGTGGGAAAAGCTTTATAACCTACTGGGTCGCGGTTACGCGCACATAACCGATCATTCTGCAACCGAGGATGCAATCTGTGTCCTGCTCGAGGACCTTGATACCACTTCTCTCGAAGGTACTACACTGGGGAGGGAATATAGAACTTTCCCGACTCTCTTTGCACACTCCTTAGAGGCCTATCGTGTTGCTAATCGGGAGGTTCTGGTGGCTCGCGTCTTGCGGGCTCGTTATGAGGATCGATCTGATCATTTGGTGCTGACCAACTATCTGGTTGATAGTTACAAAAAGGCCGTCGAGTTTGCTAATGAGCGGGTCGCGACGTTGCTTCGCGAGAGGAGAAATCTGGTGGATCAATTGGCCATATCCCTGACCACCGGCGAGCATGACCGCCGCAACGTCCTGTTGAGGCTTCAGAGCGACTGGCAGGAAGAACGGCTCGACAAGATAACCGAGGACATAGCTCGCGGGAATGGACTGGTTCGGGACCTGGAAGTAGTCACCGAAGAACACGAGGCCAAGGTCGCCGAAGTTAAGGGAGAATGCAGAAGTCTTCTCCTCAGGCTTGCCGACCACAACATGCGGAGCTGGGAGTATGAGCAGAGCATTAATAACATGGAGGATCAATTGGGATCCTTTGTGTCGTTAATTAGGGCTCAGTTTGGCTTTACTTTTCCACCCCGACTTGTATGACCTGCTCCTGAAAACCCTCCGCTGAGCAAAATAAATGAAAGTTCTCGTGTGTGTGTTTTAACTTCTGTATGGTTCATTTCTTCGAGCATCCAAACATCTTCAACTTGAGTGAGCCGAACCATAATAGCAATAAGCCGAGCAAATACGTCCTGATTTTATAACTCGCTCATGATCAGATGGAAGAATAGTTGCAGATTTGTCCAAGAAAAGATTTCTCTATACTACTTGTTTTTCACCTGCAAATAAAAAGACAGAATCAGAAGGAATAATTTGAAAAAGAAATCAAAAACCCCTTTCAATCCTATGCTTGCCCATGATTAATAAGGACAAGAACTTTTACAAGGGTTTTAATCTTGCGCGAAAAGTTTTTATCAATATTCCTCGAAAGGAAGCATACTATTGAAAGGAATGTAATTCACAATAATCGCTTTTGATCAATTTCGAGAGGAACGAATTACTCAAAAGTGCGAGGCATAATAACGTGTTTTAAATTTAATTGAAGATACGGCATCCAAATCAAGGCCGTTTTATTAAGAACGAGAGTAATTTGGACATCTATCTCGTCATTAAATTCAAAACAACGCCGATATTCTCGATCAATTATCGTGAATTACCAGCGACGTAAAACATGCATGGACCAATTCAAGTGTATAATTCCTTCTAGCGAAATTGGGGTTGGATTACCCTATACGACCAAAAAGGCCGTGCAAGATTTCCAATTTTAATTTCCTCTAAAGGAATTATAAACTTGACTTGGGAGTATTCGGATGATTAGAGAAAATGCCACTATCACATTCCCATGACCTGTCAAAAGAAATACAACCAAGTTCCATCTAAATGTATACACCAATAGATCCCTAATACAATCACTCTAAGGGGTGAGATAGAGAAAGCCTCGATAAAAATAAACCCTATACAAGAGGACTAGTAATGGAAAATGAAACAAAGGAATGTGATCCTAATGTTTAAGGATGCCCCAAGTTCGATCTGTGACTTCCAGATCACTTGCCCCACCTCGTCATCTTCATTGGACGATATCTCAATAATATCCATAGTAGGCTCCTTTGTTGCTCACTCGGTGCTTGTCATGGGATATCATCATCTTCGTCTTCTATCAAGGACGTTTGGGAAAAACACACACATCTATCCTTGAAATGGCATTTAATCTAATCACCAGAATGCAATGAATGAAATGCCTATATTTATATGAACTGTAATAGATCCAAGGTATAGAGAGTCTTACCAACCAAACTCGTCGACTTATGTGCGGTTTTAGGTGTACCAACCGCCCAAAGACATGCGCATGAAACAAGTGATGGTAAACTTCTAAAAATCAGAGGGTTTGGCACCTAAGGTTAAGGTTCCCACCTCGAGTTCTGGAAAGAGCCGATTCCATTGCACAGCTATCGTTGCATTGGGACTCGATCCATAGTTCGAAGTGAGCGGAATTGAAAAGTGGATTACCCCGTGTTTTTCCTCACGGAGATTCCATTTTCAATTCCTTCTATTATGTTCCTAAAGGCGGCGCCCGGGGTTTTAGGCGCGGTTGTGTGTGTCCATGTGTCGTGATCATCACGATGCAAGTCATGCACAACAGTTTATCAATCAGCGCTTCAAATCATCCACACAACATACATTCCTACGCCAACCTGCATAAGACAATGTTAATCACGGACTACACCCCTTATTTCTCCAATCTGCAACACATATAACACCTATCGTAAGCGGACTTACCTCACCTTCAAGAGCGCCTGCAGGGTTAGAAAAATCACTCAGCGTTTTAATTACGGCCTAAGTCCACTTGAAGTCTAGAACCATAGGCTCTAGAACAAGGTCCCCAGCGGAGTCGCCAGCTGTAGCGACCCGTCCGAAAGGCGGACGCGGCTAATGGATTACCGATCGCGGGCCTTCCCCCGCACAAGAGTGCGGATCGCGAGCTTTGGATCGGCGCGGGCTCTCCCAGGCCCATACCAAATCGCGGCGGGAGTTTTCTTTGAGGGATTCGGCGATAAGAGCCGATCGCTTTTGACCTTAGTGTGGTCGGGGTGGCATGTGCAATTTGTGCATGCATTTGGAGTCGCCACCCGGTCTTTCTTGGAGGGTAGACCGGAAACCTCACTAACCGATTGGGAGAGATCGATCAGTTCTGCGGAACCAGAGATTTTGGGTTCGGGGACTTGGTTACGTTGGTGTCATTACCAACGCCCTTTCGGTACCTAACGTGAGTGATTTTCCTAGCTAAGAGTTCATGCAGACGCAATTTTGGGTGAGGTAGGCTTGAATTCAGAGTTTCATGCAGATCGGGAGACTGTTCCTATCAATCACAATCAATTTAAATGAAAGCGCAGTCAAGTACATAAATAAATCACATCAATGCACACCAATTCAAATCAATGGCTTCCTAGTATAGCCGTAAGGGCTTAGGGAAGGTATGATTTCGGACCGTGAATGAAGTGGGAAGATTTGGAGACAATTGGCCCGAAGGGCAAAATCATCAATTTTTGGAAGATTTGGAGACCGAATTACCCAAAATACTCCATGGCCAGTTGACCGGGGTCATTTCCCATTTTTGAGAATTTTTTTGGAATTTCTTGATTTTTTTCAAATTTTTTGAATTTTTTTTATGGTTTTCCATTTTTTTTGAATTTATTATTATTATTATTATAATTATTTTATTATTTTAACAGTCTGGGCCTAAAACTCTTCATAACCCAGCATCCCAATTTCCAGCCCATGCGTTTTACCCTTTCATGGCCTATCGTGGGCCAATTCTAATTAAAGAAAGAAACAAGCCCAACCCACAATACCTAAATTACTATGCGCCTAGCCCAAAATACAAGACTAGCCCACCTCTCTATTTACTGTTCATTCGTCTTCACATGTCTTCCTCTCCCCCAAGGAAAATAACGACAACAACAACGAAAACACATACCTGCAACTATGAAAAAAAAAATCGGCGTCGCTACTGATCTCCGCTCTCCGCATCACTAGTTCGCCTCCTTTCTGTCGTTCGAGCGAACCGAGCATCCTGGATAGAGATTCATGCGACCAAACCGAAACGTTGGACCTCACGCTCGCAGGTCATCCTCACATATCTAAGGCGTCGTAACATCCGAACGGTTTTCAGATACCAGCTGGAAAGTCGTCGGGAGCTGAAGTGGTGGCTCCGGACGGATTCGAATTCGCGACGGCTCGGGTGGAGCAGAGTAATGGACTCACGGGATCGGCGGTTTCGGTGACATATTGGGGGAGGGTGACAGTGTCTCGGTGGATCGATTCTCTTATGAGGAGGAGGTAGCCGATGATGGGGAGTGACGATGGGTTCCGGAGCCGCTGGACATAGCGAGGGTTTCACCGAACTTACCGACTTGCTAGCTTGATGATGGTATTAGCATAAGTGGTCGCAGCGACACATGGGAATGATGGTGGTCGTTTTCCCATCCCTTCATTTCGTCTCCTCTCGACCGAGCTGCCGCACTCCCTTTTGTCCATGTATCCCGCTGGTCTGCACCCCTTCCTGGGTCTTTAGATTGTGTTCTCCTCCTTCGCAGTCTAACCGGCCTCCTTGCAAAAAGCCTTCGGGACCTCCTCTTGTCGCAGTGCTTTGGGGACCTTTTTTTTTGTTTGAGAGTGGTTGCGCCTCAGGCTCTCATCGAGAGCCGGGACGTGATGGTCTCCTCCTTTTTTTTTCGATGCCCTGTCCACCGAGGGGGGAAATCATGCTGGAATCTTGGAAAGAAGTTTCTCTATGACCAAAACCATTATCTCTTCAGACAATAATGATGAAAGCAAGAGGTGATGGAACATTTTTTTAATCACCTCCCTTGCGCCAATGGAGTTGCTCTAGAGGGTGTTCACTCATCCCCACGCTTTACTTAATCCTTTTCATCATCTAGTCTTCCACCTTTCCCTTTTTTTATTTTTAAAATGCTCCTTTCTATTTCACCCATTCAGAATGTCCTGCCACCAGTCTCGCGTACCATTGGGAGAAAAATAAGTAGGGTCACCAATTTAGTTGGATGTCAAGATGTAAAAAAAAAAAATTTACAAATTAAAAGACTAAAATCACATTTTCTTAGCTAAATTTAATTCTATGTGTAACAAAGGAACACTTGCAATTGAACTTGGATTTTGACTTTTCCCGAAATCAGAATGAAGAGGAAATTAAAAGAAATATACTGACTATTTTTTTGTATTTTCATGACCACGAATGGTGTTTTTCTGATTTTTTTTTGGGTGTTTTTATAATTAAATAAATTCAAAAAATATTTTAAAAAAAAATATATAAATAATAATTTTTTTATTCAAATTTGGTTCTTGAGACTAGGCCAAGGCTTCCAAAGCTGATTTTATAATTTTTTTCAACTCTTTATGGATTTCCTATGAATTTTTCAAAAAAATAAATTAGAAAAGACTGATCAAAATTTAGGTGTCAACAACCACATGGGTGAGAAGGGGCATAACGTAGATAATTGTCGGGCCTTGCAGTATGACATACAGGCTCTTATCGACAATAACCTCTTAGAGTTTGACGGGACAAATCCCAATGTTCAGCAGAATCCCCTACCGGAACACACTGTCAACGCCGTATTAGACATTGACTTGGGGGGTGACTTAGAGTTTCTGGTTAATGTGCCAAGGATGGAGGCGATACTAGCTGTAGCTTCGCAATAGCCTGGACAGGACGAAGTCACGAAGGGTCAAAAAGTGGCTTGCTTAACTAAGCTGGCTAACATGGGCATTATCGCTAAGACCGACAATCGTAACTTCTCAGGATACTACGCTAGCGTTGATTTGAATTCAAACCAATTCTCGCTGAAAGCCACAAGAAGAAAGACCTGGAACATCCCCACGGGGTATTTACTGAATATCAAAGATGATGGAGAAGCTGAGAAACTGGATAAAAATAAGCACAATTTAAAGAAAACCCGCCAAGGTGATAAAAGGTTTGTACATGAAGCTCTCCAGAGAGGGGAACTAATTGACAATTTGGGGGAAGACAGCGGAGGCTATAACTTCAAAGTGTCGTATTCTGTTCCTTCAGTTTTCTTCGATAGCCCTAAAGAAGTGATTCCTGATGGGTAGGGGGATATGGATGATCCTCAAGAACCGGAAACAACCAGTATAGCCACTAAGGCAGCCTCCACATGGACCTAGGGAGCGGAAAATGACCGGTGGACGTCTACACGATTAGCTGAAATGGAAGCACGAATGTCTAACCTGGTAGACATGCTGTCTCATTTGGTTCAACAAGTAGCAGCTCGAGGATCTAAAGAGAATATCGTTACGCTAAAGAAACACCGGGAAGAGACAGATAGGCAGGGCTGTAAGCTCAACGAATTGGAAGGACGACACTACGAGCTAGCTAATGGCCTTGCCCAATTAAAAGCTCTGACAAACTCTCTATACCTCCAAGTCGAAGCTTCCTCAGCAAGGCCCGTTGACGATTTCGCCTTCCGTCAGACCTATAACGGGCAAGGATGTCCGAGAACGCACGTCTCGTCCTACCTAAAAGCGGTTTCTGGGCTTGACAAGGATGGGAATACGCTTATTCGAAACTTCGGATTAAGCTTGGAAGGGCCAGCTCTCACTTGGTTCCGTACGTTGGATTGGTATGGCCTTAGCACATGGAACGACTTCATAACCCAATTCCTTGAGCGATTCGACGTTAATCAACCACTTTGCTTCAGCCGCAAATATCTGACCCTCATTGAGAAAGGAAAGGGTGAAGATATTCGATCATACGCACTTAGATGGAGGAGGGTTACAGCGAAGGTATGTCCTCCTTTGACCGAAATAGAGCTGATTGAATTCTTCATGAAAACTGTGCCTCATGAAACTGCGATATCCATGGGATCCTACTGGTATCATTCTTTTGCTCATCTGGTAGACGAGTTAGAAAAAGTTGAATGGGCCCAACAACAAGATGAAACCCGAGGATTAAAGGTCGCTAGAACGGAAAGCGCCATTCAATTTGTAAAGAAGATGAACGAGGAATTTCAACTCTCCAAATCTGAACCCAAATCAATTGAAGCATACCCCCTAGTCCAAGAGGTGGGTATAACTCAGAAGAACTTTACCTGGGCGGGTCTATCTGTGTATTAGAAAGGGCAGGGCCGCTTGTGATTAATCTCGCTGAATTTGACGCGGTACCCGAGGAAGACAATGAGACAACGGAGGAGGCCAACAAACCCCCCAACATCGAAATTACCAAGGACAATCCTTTGGTAATCGTTCTCCCCGCAGTAGAACCCTATAACTCTAAGGCAGCCCATTGGAATTATGGCATTGGCGATGTGGACGCTATCACCCGCTCAGGAAGGTTCTTTATTCACAAAGATGATGCCGCAGAGAAGAAATGAGTAACCGAAGAGGACGCCAGGCAGGTCTTATCCCTCGTACGAACCAGCGAGTTTGAGGTGGTCGAACAGCTAAGGAAGATGCCCGCTCAAATTTCACTCCTGGATCTTTTCAAGACCTCTGAAAAGCACCGCGACGCTCTTTTAAAGGTACTTAATGAGGCACATGTACCTGAGACTATTAATGAGACTCAATTGAAGGATTTCGTCGGTGCTATTCTCCTAAAGGATCAAGTGTCCTTCTCAGACGAAGATTTCACGACGGAAGGCAGAAACCATAACAAGGCATTACACATATCGGTAACCTGTCTTGGCAAACGGGTATCGCGCGTGTTAGTAGACAATGGGTCAGCATTTAACATATGCCCTATGGCTACGCTTAGAGGGTTGGGAGTAAAGGAGGACTTAATCAAGGTGTCAAAGTCCACCATTCGAGCGTTTGATGGAGCAAAAAGCGAAGTAATCGGAGAGATCGAGCTGACTGTCATCGTGGGCCCAACCGAATTCTCAATCAACTTCCAGGTCATGGATATTCCGGCATCGTTCGGAATGTTACTGGGAAGGCCATGGATCCATACAGCGGGAGCCGTCCCTTCAAGCTTACATCAGAAGGTCAGAATGGTGATTAACGATAAGCTGATCACCATATACTCGGAGGCTGATTATATGACAGGCCAAGTAAACACCATTCCTAGAGTAGAGCCGGCTACTGAAGAAGAATCGGGCTTTCATGCCTTGGAAAGGATGTACGTCATGCACGTGCCGGCGGGCACAGTTACCAGGGTACCGAATTGCCCCAAACCATCAATCATGGCGAGCATGATACTAAGTCAACATGGATTCATCCCAGGATTGGGACTGGGCAAGCAACATCAAGGGATCCGTGAGCCGATCACCTTGACCACAGCGCGGAACCGGAAAGGGCTAGGTTATAAAGGAGAACCAAGTCGACACTCCCAACCAGAAGGTTATGGGAGCGGAAGAGGTCGCGGTAGAGGCCGCGGTGGCCGTTTCCTGGGATCAAACACTTGGAGGGGCAAGGGAAAGATGTTCGAGACTCCCCTGAGTCGTTTCTTCAATCAGGCATCCAAGTGGCTGAAGGACGAGAAGATGGACACTGCAACAGAAGACCCCTAGTTAGCCAGCTTGTTCCTGGAAGACTCTGTCAACGTCGTTATCAAAGGGATCGACAACGACACGTCTGCCATTGAGTAAAGAAATTTTACACCTCTCTCCGATGCATCCAAATCTACATCAGATGCCTCAAGCTTTCACCTTTATCTTATGTCTTTAAAAAAAACAAAAAAACAAAAAAACAAAAAAACAAAAACAAAACAAAAACAAAAAACAAAAAATACAGAATATAAAAAAATGGAGGCGTGTGGGAGCTACAAATCGGTCAATGACGATCCAAAAAGAAAGAGACAAAAAAAAAACCTGAGACCTGATTTTCCACACGTCTCTTATTTTGGGGAAGCAAGGATGTTCGATGATATGAGAACTAGCCCCCCTATTACGTATTTTCCAGACTTAATTTTCTTCAAGAAATCAGTCAATGCATAAGCCTCCTCTGTTATATGTCAACTAACCATCTTCATGACATTTCAGGCATACCATTCCACACATACATAGCAGGTTGTTAAGCTATTCAAGCTCTCAAAAGGAAGCTACTCACCAGATCGAAAGAGAGAAAGACAATCAGGTTGAAGAGGGAATCAAGGTTGATTGGAAACGCTATGAAGACTCCAAGCCACCCACCGCAGAGGGTACCACTTCAGTAAACTTAGGGACCCCGGAGAATGTCAGGGAGGTGAAGATTGGGGAAAGTTTACCACCGACAGAAGCATTCAAAATAGTTGAACTCCTGCGAGAATACCAAGATGTTTTCGCGTGGTCATATGCAGACATGCCAGGATTACACCCTAGTATCGTGGAACATGCTCTACCAATCGACCCCAGCATCTCGCCCAAGAAGCAGAGCCTCAGGCGTACGAAACCCGAATTGGCAAAAAAAATCGAAGATGAGGTGATGAAGCTCCTCAAAGTAGGGTTCATTGAAGTAATTGCTTACCCGGAATGGATCGCCAATATTGTCCCCGTCATGAAAAAGGATGGAAAAGTCCGAATCTGCGTAGACTACCGGGACTTGAACAAGGCCAGCCCCAAAGACGACTTCCCATTGCCGCACATCGACGTATTAGTCGATAGCACAGCCGGATTCGAACGGTTCTCATTTATGGACGGTTTCTCGGGCTACAATCAAATCCGCATGAAAGAGAAGGATAAAGCTAAAACATCATTCATCATGCCTTGGGGCACCTTTTGCTACAAAGTCATGCCATTTGGTCTGAAGAATACCGGAGCAACTTACCAAAGGGCGATGGTTACCCTATTCCACGATATGATGCATAAAGAAATAGAGGTGTACGTGGATGATATGATAGCAAAATCTAGGCATGGTGAAGATCACGCTCTAGTACTGAGGAAATTGTTCGAACGACTCAGGAAGTATAAACTGAGGCTCAATCCCGCGAAGTGCATATTTGGTGCAAAGTCGGGCAAACTGCTGGGTTTCATAGTTAGCAATCGTGGCGTCGAGATTGACCCCACCAAAGTTCAAGCTATCCTCAGTCTTGACGCCCCTTCAACAGTTAAAGACGTAAGGAGCCTCCTGGGAAGATTAAATTACATCGCCCGCTTTATATCTCATCTTTCAGAATCTGCAAAGCCACTCTTCAAATTATTGAAGAAGAAT
Source organism: Rhodomyrtus psidioides (assembly GCA_021437785.1). Lineage (NCBI taxonomy): Eukaryota > Viridiplantae > Streptophyta > Magnoliopsida > Myrtales > Myrtaceae > Rhodomyrtus > Rhodomyrtus psidioides. Next base: position 1,738,331 of record JAILYB010000068.1, read on the forward strand.
GCCAAAATCAAGTGGGACCACGAATGCCAGCAGGCTTTCGAGGAAATCAAGAGGCATCTGGTCAGTCCGCCGATATTAGTGCCCCCGCTCCAAGGCATTCCTTTGACCCTCTATCTCACTATCCATGACGAATCCCTGAGGGCTTTACTCGCCTAGACAAACCCAGACGATGGCAAAGAGCGAGCCATTTATTACCTGAGCAAAAAGTTCACCGCTTCAGAGGCAAGGTACTCGGAGGTAGAAAGAACGTGCGTCGCGCTGATATGGGTACTCCGCAGGCTAAGGCAGTATACCCTTCACCACACCATCCAGTTAGTCACGGAAAGTGACCCGATCAAATACTTGCTAGAAAAGCCGTCGCTGATAGGGAAATTGGCCAAATGGCAGGTACTCCTTTCTGAGTTTGACGTTAGAAGCTCAAACCAGAAGTCGGTAAAGGGACGAGCCATTGCCGACATGCTGGCCGAGAATTCTCAAGTTCATGATACCCCTGAAGAGGAAAAGGCTGAAGGCCACATTTTGACACTCTCAGATGACAAATGGACCATGTATTTTGATGGCGCAGTCAATTTAGCTGGGGCAGGTACTGGGGCCGTCTTAATATCTCCAGATGGCCAACATTACCCCGTGGCCGCAAAACTGGCATTCCCATGCACCAACAACGTGGCTGAATATGAAGCATGTATCCTCGGTTTGCAGCTTGCCAGTAACTTGAAAGTGCAGAAGTTACAAGTCTATGGAGATTCAATGCTAATCATCCTCCAAACCCAAGGCGAATGGAAAACTAGGGACTTCAAGCTCGTCCCGTATCACAAATTCCTAGAGGAGACGATCAAGGGATTCGAAGTAATTGATTTCGAATATCTGCCAAGGACGCAAAATCATTTCGCAGATGCATTGGCTACTTTGGCATCTATGCTTCAAGTAACAAACGGCGTAGACATTGAACCATTGCGCATAGGCATTACTCGAGAACCCGCCCATTGCATGGTAATTGAAGAGGGGTTCGAAGACCTGCCTTGGTATCATGATATAAAGAACTACCTGGTTAAAAGGGAATTTCCTCCGGATGCTCAAGCAGGGGACAGGAAGTACATTGCGAAGATGGCTGCGAAGTTTTTTCTCAGTGGTCCAACTCTCTACAAGAGATCTTATGACTTAGTTCTCCTCAGATGCGTGGACGCCAACGAGGCTAGATCGCTTATGAGCGAAATACACGAAGGGGAATGCGGTCCACACATGAACGGACATCTCCTCGCCAAGAAAATCATGCGACTAGGTTATTTCTGGATGACTTTGGAGTCGGATTGTAATCAACACGTAAGATCATGCCATCAGTGTCAGGTGTATGGGGACAGAATTAATGCACCTCCGAACGAGCTCCATCAAATGTCCGAAGCTTGGCCATTCTCAATGTGGGGCATAGACATGATAGGGCCAATCAACCCTAAGGCCTCGAACGGACACCGATTCATATTGGTGGCAATAGACTATTTCACCAAATGGATCGAGGCTGCATCATACGTTAATGTGACTGCAAAGAACGTGGCTAAATTCATAAGGCAAGACATCATCTCGAGGTATGGGACACCTCAAGCCATCGTGACTGATAATGGCTCGAATCTGAATAACGAAACGATGGATAATCTTCTGAACAGTTTCAATGTTCGCCACCTTAATTCGTCGCCTTACCGATCCCAAATGAATGGAGCGGTAGAGGCGGCAAACAAGAACATCAAGAAGATACTGGCTAAAACGGCAGAGAACTACCGTGATTGGCATGAAAGGCTACCTTACGCCCTGATGGCATACCGAACCTCAATTCGGACTTCTACTGGGGCAACACCCTACTCCTTAGTTTATGGTATGGAGGCAGTCCTGCCAATCGAAACAGAAATCCCGTCATTAAGGATCTTGTCTCAGATCGAGCTTGATGAGGCTAAATGGGTCCAGCAGAGACACGAACAGCTAAACCTGATAGACGAGAAGCGTCTAAAAGCAATCTGCCATGGCCAAGCATACCAGAAGAGAGTTGCTAAGTCATTCAATCAAAAGGTCCGACCGCGGACGTTCAAGGCTGAGGAACTTGTCGTCAGGAAGGTCCTCCCAAACGTGTCACACCCAGGGGGCAAGTTCACCCCAAATTATGAAGGACCGTATGTGGTTAGGAAGGTTTTACTTGGAGGGGCCTTAATTCTTGTAAACATGGATGGAGAAGAGCTGGGACACCCTATAAACACTGATGCAGTCAAGAAGTACTATCCGTGAATAAATCGTGAGCCCCTAAGTGGCGTTTTCCCTCTAAAAATGATTGTGAGTCAGTCAAAAGGCTTCCATATGCCTCATACATACATGCATGCATACATACATACGCATCTCTTCACTTTTTTACAGGAGATCTTTAAGAAACATAATCAAACGCAAGGGATGCATTTCTCACTTACCCTTGCCAAACTGCGAAACAACTTACAGTCGGAATGACTTAATATGAAAAGCGACGAATTCGCCGTCAGAGGAGGCAGAAAATTGATGGCGCCAAGAAAGCCACAAAAGAAAGGATCTCACCAACATGGAAGCAAAAAGAATATCAGTTTCAGGGAGGCAGATTGCCGAGAATTGGAACCCTGAAAAATGACGTAGAATACGTCCAAAAGCACAAATCAATCTCATCCAGTGTAAATCCTAAAGAATGTTCCATTGTGAACCAGATGGATAGCATGGCCACAGGCTAGATGGCCAATTTCTGCGAACCTCACATCTTTGACGCGAAGCGAGAGTAAAGCTGTATCGTTTCAATTTATCTTGAATATCGGAACTCAAACTAACCCTTAATGTTTATCGTTGACAGGGATTCACCGTCTAGATGGACAGGAAATTACTGGCGCAAAAAAAAAAACCCACGAAAGAAAAGAACTCGCCAACGAGGAGGCGAATAAAATTATTGACCTTGGGAGTTAGCACTCCAAGGAATGGTCTTTGATTATAAGATCGAGTAGAGGGAACTCTGAAGAGTGGCGTTGGAATGCGTCCAAAATCACAAATGGATCTCCTCTAGGGCAAATCCTTGAGAAGGATTCATCGCCAAGCAAATGGAGAGACCAAGGCCACAAGATAGAAGGCCAAACTCTGCAAGCCGCGCGTTTGTGTTCAAATGGAAACACAAAACAAGAACAAGGCTGTATCGTTCCAATTTGTCTTGAATTTTGGAACGCAAACTGACACCTAATTCCCGTCTTTGACAGGGGATCGCCATCAAGGCGAAACAGGTTTTCACATCCCATATATTACCCGTTGGAACCCATGACCAAGGGTAAGATGTATCGTTCCAAGTTTTTGAAAAATTCTTGAACATACAATGACATGTTTCTTTTACATTTTCAGGGATCTACAGCCACGGTGGACAGGTAAGTATCCCTTTCCTCAACCCATTGAAGATGTTGAATAGAAAATAGAGAAGAAAAGAAAAGCTTTCAGAGTCTAATGTCTAGAAAAGACATAGAATTCTAACTTCATTGGCATTCAGGTTTTGAAACAGGAGGTTGTCTGAACATGAATAAGAACATGCATTGTGCACCATAAAATCCCCTTGACGGGTAAAATTTTTGGAGAAAGCGAAAGAGATCTTTCCAATCAAAAGTTGTTCAAAACTTTCAAAAGGACGTTTTCTCAAAAGACAGAGGCAAAATCCAAACACGTCCTATACACGCTTGAGAGAGAAGTGGAGCGAATCAGATAGCAAAATCTGGACCTACGGAAGTAGGGACCATTCGCAGCAATTACATGGATTGGGACGACGGAGGCATTCGTTTCATATCCCCCAAACACTACAGGTGACCATTGATAACCCCTTTGAACGGCGGTTTTCATTCTTAACCCTGTCAAGAACCACCCTACATAGGGGCAAAATGGAGGTGAGTCCAACAGCATCAGGAGAAAATGGTTAGAAATTTTCTTGCTCGGACTAACATTAATCTTTGTGTGTTGTTTATATGGTAATCCAAGTGCCATAGGATGATGAGAAGCATTCATTTCTCTATCCCACACACCGAATCCTTTGCATAGCCAAGTTGAGCCTGTAAAATCATTTCATAAACCCGTTGGTGATCATTGCACATTCCAAGACGGATGCAACATCACTTCAGAAACGAAGGAGTTCAAGACTTAGGGTTTGCAAAAAAAATTCCTAAGTTAATGTTTAACCTTGTTAGACCTTTGATCATATGTCTAACACGATCCCATGAAGATGAGAAAAAGTGGGATTTCAAAAATGAATGAGAAAAATCCACGGCATCGAGAAAAAGCAAAGTGTCTGGTAAAAGCAAGGCCGATGCTCGTGTAAGTTGTTTGATTGATCCGCAATGAAGCCGGATGGGAAAAGAGTGTTGACACCTGATTCTGATCAGTCTTTTCTAGTTTATTTTCGAAAATAATTCATTGAAAATCTATAAAAATTAAAATAAATTTTAAATAAAAATAAAAATAAAAAATGCTCGGACAAACTCAGCCCCCGGCAGTTCCCAAAGAAATCCCGTCAACTTTCTCCTTGGTCTTCCTTTAAATTGACTTTGGCAGTACATGGTCGTTGTCGACATGTTGTCATGAGTTCGGGATCATCGGATTGGTAAGTACTACCGAAATAATGTGACAAATTATTTTATGGGGATGGGGGGGATAAAAAAAAGAAAAAGAAAAGAAGACTTGGAATAAGTAGAGGACAGTAGGAGTCTGTCATCCACGATAGAGAAAAGAAAGATTAAACAAAAAAAAAGGAATGGGAGCCCGCGGGAAACACCCCCTTCCTGCCTTCTCTTTTTTTTTTGGATTCCACTGGCAGTGGAGGCGTTGCTTTTCACCTGGCACCATCCCTCTCTTCATCATCTGTTTTCGCATAACCACACTCCATCAGACCACCGCCGGACCGATCCTCCTCTCGACCCATCATCTTGCGCTGGCCATCTTGGCGCCACCGGCCGTCACCATCAGCCCGCCATCGCCGTCCCTCACCGCCGCACCGAGAACCCTGAAGAGCTGATGTTCATGTCGCAGCTGCTCCAAGCCGACCCAAACCGAGTCTTCTTTGCAACTATCTTCTACGGCGACCAGCATCAGGCGAGGAATCCCAACGAGGAAGTATGTTCTTCCCTTCGTTATGATTGCAGGTACTGATCGTGTCAAAAGGGAAAGGCGGAGTAATCTAAAAAAAAGACAAAAAAAAGAGTTCTAATTTTCCTCCATGGGATGACACGAAGAGAAATCCACATCAGACTAATGTCCTCATGAATTATCAAAAGTTCAACGTCATGTTGACAATGCCAAGGAGCTCACATCGTAGCCACAGTCCCAGAACATTGGTGTGCTTAACAACAAAGGACATCCTCATCAGCACTAATTTTTCCTTTTAATTCCATGCGGTGGGGTTGTTCTCTTTTTGAACTTTTTCCCAGATTTAGTAATTATGTTCTATGTTCTATGATTTTAATTGCTGCAAGTAAAATACTTCTCTTGGCTGGGAAGCTGTGAAATGTGAAGTGTGGAAGCGGCTGGACTTGTCTTCTTCTTGAATGTATTCATACGTGGAAAGCTAAGAAAAGCTTTGCCTTTCTTTTTTGTCGTTGCTCCTCCTTATTCTGTCACAGGTAATTCGGTACCAAGCCATTAAACACAAGCGAGAGCCGAGAGCCTCGGTCCAGATCGACAAGTCCATCGTCGATCCGCAATTTCGCCGGTCCAAGATTGACTCTGGTCTCATTTCATCGTCGGTCCGAGTTAGGGAGCTTATCTGCAAATTAGGTGTGCCGATAGGCTCTGGTCATGACAGGCATGCAACCGTCATACCCCCAGCTGTCCACGATGTAGCCGCGTCTCTCATGTTACTGATCGAACCCGATGCCACAATTCGTGGGCGTATTTCTCACGATAAAGAGGGGTGTTGTCTTCTCTGATTTTTTTTCTTTTTTTTCTTTGTTTGACATACTTGCACGATTATTAATAAGTCCCACTATTAGGCATGATTTGTCTCTTTTGTTTCTGTGATTAATTTATTTCAAGCAGAGACAAAGCATAATATGAGCAAAGTGATCCACCTTCGTGTGTACTGATGCTCATGTGCACGAAGATCAGCCCATCCATTTGTTGCCCAAAGGAAGTACCACTTGATGCTCAAGTTTCGGTGGAAGTCCGAAAGAGGGAAGTATATCTTGCAATCTAGCAATACAAGGTGATGCGCACAAAGAATGGTCGCAGCCTGAGGCTGGGGTTGGGCGATTGAAGGCCGATGTCCAATCAGGTATATTTTGCGTACCCGATTAATATATTAGAGTCATTTTCCCAAAATATTGTCATTATAGATTTGATCTGCATGTGTTTATTTCAATCTAGTGATTAGCTCGTTTATTTGGTTCAGTGTTGTATGTTGTTAAAGAAAATATTTTCAGAAAATAATAAAAAATAATAAATAATAATAATAATAAACTTAAAAATTCAATAAAAAAATGAAAAATCATAAAAAAATTTCAAAAAAAAAATCGAAAATTTCAGAAAATTTCTAAAAAAATTCCAGAAAATAGGAAATGGCCATATTCAACTGGCCACAACCTGTTTCGGGTCTTTCGGACCTCGGTCTTTTCAAAAATGACGGTTTTGCCCTTCCGGCAAACCGTCTTCCAAAAACAAATTCTAAAAAATTCAGGAAAATCCCAAAAAATAGGAAATGGCCACAAACAACTGGCCAAGACTCATTTCGGGTGTTTTGAACCCCGAACCTTCTTAAAATGACGATTTCGCCCTTTGGGCGAATCGTCTTCCAAAAATTGAAGAAAAATCAAGAAATTCCAAAAAATTCTCAAAAATGGGAAATGGCCACAAACAACTGGCCATGGAATATTTTGGGTAATTCGGTATCCAAACCTTCCAAAAATTGACGATTTTGCCTTTCGGGCTAATCGCCTCCAAATCTTCCCATTTTACCCCTGGTCCGAAGTCAGACCTTCCTTAAGCCTTTATGGTTATGCTAAGAGGCCATTGACTGGAATTGATGTGCATCGATGAGATTTATTTATGCACTTGATTGCGCTTTCATTTAAATTGATTGTGATTGATAGGAATAGTCTTCTAATCTGCATGAAACCCTTAATCAAACCTACCCCACCTAAAATTGCGCCTGCATGAATTCTTAGCTAGGAAATCACTCGCGTTAGGTACCGAAAGGGCGTTGGTAATGACACCAGCATAACCAAGTCCCCGAACCCAAAATCTCTGGTTCCGCAGAACTGATCGATCTCTCCCAATCGGTCAGTAAGGTTTCCGGTCTACCCTCCAAGAAAGACCGGTGGCGACTCCAAATGCATGCACAAGTTGCACATGCCACCACGACCACACTAAGGTCGAAATCGATCGGCTCTTATCGCCGAATCTCTTTGAAAAATATTCCCGTCGCGATTTGGTATGGGCCTGGGAGGGCCCGCGCCGTTCCAAAGCCCGCGATCCGCACCCTTGTGCGGGGGAAGGCCCGCGATCGGTAATCCATTAGCTGCGTCCGCTTCCGGACGGGTCGCGACAGCTGGCGACTCCGCTGGGGAATTTCTGTTCTAGAACCTATGGTTCTAGACCCCAAGTGGACTTAGGCCGTAATTAAAACGCTGAGTGATATTTCTAACCCTGCAGGCACTCTTGAAGGTGAGGTAAGTCCGCTCATGGTAGGTGTTATATGTTTTCGCAGATTGGAGAGATAAGGGGTGTAGTCCGTGATTAACATTGTCTTATGCAGGTTGGCGTAGGAATGTATGTTTTGTGGATGATTTGAAGCGCTGATTGATAAACTGTTGTGCATGACTTGCATTGTGATGATCACGACACATGGACACACACAACCGCGCCTAAAACCCCGGGCGCCGCCTATAGGAAAACAATAGAAGGGATTGAAAATGGAATCTCCGTGAGGAAAGACACGGGGTAATCCACTTTTCAATTCCGCTCATTTCGAACTATGGATCGAGCCCCAATGCAACGATAGTTGTGCAATGGAATCTGCTCTTTCTAGAACTCGAGGTGGGAACCTTGACCTTAGGTGCCAAATCCTTTGATTTTTAGAAGTTTTATCCTCACTTGTCTCATGTGCATGTCGTTAGATGGTTGGTATATCTAAAGCCACCTAAAAAAATTGGTGATCCTGAAGTCACGTCTCGAAGATTGGAACTGGGGCATCTCCAAGTGTTCGGACCACATTCCTTTGATTGGTTTGGCATTTTTAGTTCTCTTGTATAAGACTAATTTTGCTGAGTTTCTCTCTATCTCGTCCCTTAGATTGATTGTATTAGGGATCTATTTGTATTGTATACATCTCGATAAGGCTCATTTCTATCGAAAATAGGGGCAAATTCCCCAAACCCGTAGAGCATAGTGGAATTCGTCTCTCCAGTGTAAAATACATTTGGCCGCGGAGCCACTTGTTTGGTAAAAGGACGTATCGTTCCTAATTGATTTTCAATCAGATCTGGGGATAAATTTTTCTCCAATTTTTTTTTTATCTCAGGTGATAAAAGAGACAACGCACCCAAAAGCTCATGCATTCAAATGACAAAACAGACGTCGCCCAGCTGGGGCAAGTGAACCGTAGGCGTTGCAAATACCTTCAAGCACGGATGGAGGGATTTGATAGATGTTGTTCATATCAATATGCAACATCAAAACGGAATGCAAATCAAGTGTAAAAGGACGTATCGTTCCAAAATGATTATTTTCTTGATATGGGAATAATGCTTCCTTTCTTTTTCCTCTCAGATGATGATCAAGAGCAGAGGACGCAGGATGTAATGCTTTCAAATAACAAACATGGAACATCAAATACCTCAAATGGCGACTGTGATCGAGAGAATCACCAAACCGCCACATGACGAATCCCAAGAATATCAAGCTGTCTAGAGACAGATAAAATTGATCAAGGACTCTGACAATCGAGATGGATGAATCTGCAAAAATCAATGGAAGCAGGTTCCCCCCATTTGCTTTGAGGAGCCAAACCGGGGGCAAACTCTCATGATCCCCCATGAAAGCACATCAGACCAGGGTCATCGAATCCAGAGGTGACAAACGGCAAAACCATGCCTAACTGGGGCAAGTGAATCATTTGTACGCCGGACGTTTCTCCTCTGGCAAAGTCAATGGACGCAATAACAGAGTCGTCCACATCAGAATCAAACCCCAAGATACGAATTTGGGTGAACGGTAACCTTGTATCGTTCCAATTTGGTCTTCGAAGACCACATGCCTAACATGAGTTTTTACTCATTTTGTAGGAAGTCGTTGGCGCTGAAAGCCTCAAATGAAAAGAGCGCGCTAACAGGGAGGCGAATAGAATCATTGGCCTTAGAAGTCAGGATTCCAGGAGATGGTCTTTGATTATAAGACCTAGTGGATGGTAAAAAGTATCGCTCCTACGTTACATGCTTTGACATGCATTTTGATAAAATCTTCTTTTTTTCCTTGAATAAAAGGAACCTTGAAGAATGGCGCTGGAGTGCGCCCAAAAACACAAATGGATCTCCTCTGGGGCAAATCCTTGAGAATGATTCATCGCCAACCAAACGGAGGGATCAAGGCCACAAGATAGAGGGCCAGATTCTGCAAGCCGCACGTTTGTGTTCAAATGAAAACGCCAAGCAAGAACAAGGCGGTATCGTTCCAATTTGTCTTGAATTTTGGAACACAAAATGACACTTATTGTTTGTTTTTGACAGGGGCTCGCCATCAGGGCAAAACGGGTTTTCACATCCCATGTATTACCCGTTGGAATACATGACCAAGGGTAAATTGTATCGTTCTAATTTTTGAAAAATTCATGAACGTACAATAACATGTTTCTTCTGCATTTTCAGGGATCTCCAGCCGCGGGGAACAGGTAAGTATCCCTTTTCCCAATCCATTGAAGATGTTAAATAAAAAAGAAAAGCTTTCAGAATCTAATGTCTAGAAAAGACATAGAATTCAAACTTCATTGGCATTCATACCTTAAAACATGAGGTTATCTGAACATGAATAAAAACATGCATTGTGCAACATAAAATCCCATTGACGGGTAAAAATTTTGGAGAAACAGAAAGAGGTTTTTCCAATCAAAAGTTCAAAACTTTCAAAAGGATGTTTTCTCAGATGAGAGGCAAAGCCTAGTCCAAACACGTCCTATACACACTTAAGAGAGAAGTGGAGCGGATAAGACAGCAAAATCTGGACCTACGGAAGTAGGGACCATTCGCAGCAATTACATGGGTTGGGACGACGGAGGCATTCGTTTCATATCCCTCAAACACTACAGGTGACCGTTGATAACCCCTTTGAACGGCGGTTTTCATTCTTAACCCTATCAAGAACCACCCCACATCGGGGCAAAATGGAGGCGAGTCCAGCAGCATCAGGAGAAAATGATTAGAAATTTTCTTGCTCGGACTAACATTAATCTTTGTGTGTTGTTTATATGGTAATCCAAGTGCCATAGGATGACGAGAAGCATTCATTTCTCTATCCCATACACTGAATCCTTTGCACAGCCAACTTGAGCCTGCAAATTCATTTCATAAATCCATCGGTGATCATTCCAAGACGGATACAACACCACTTCAAAAATGGAAGAGTTCAAGACTCAGGGATTACGAAGAAGATTCCCGGGCTGATATTTAAAGATGTTTAGACTTTCAGACATATGTCTAACACGATCCCATGAAGATGAGAAAAGTGGGATTTCAAAAATAAATGAAAAAATCCACGGCATCGAAAAAAAAAAAAAGCAAAGTGCCTGGTAAAAGCAAGGCCGATGCTCGTGTAAATTGTTTGATTGATCCGCAATGAAGCCGGATGGGAAAAGAGGAAATCCCTAATGGAGTCAGATCAAAAAGACTACTCCTCCAAATGATGTCAGGCGTGGAAGACGCAGACAGAGTTGCCAAAAGCGGTTGCATGCCTCAAAAATTGAAGATGCAAAATGGAAAAGGCATGTGACAAGTTTGCAATGATCACCAATGTCAATCCCCTCATAAATTCTGGGCCAAAAATAAGCCTTTTTCGGTCCCCAATCCTACCAACATCATAACCCTGAAACAGTCTTCTCTGACTAAGACACTTGGGTTAACATATTGCTTAGCTCGAAGAAGTACGAGCAAGACTATTTCTTTCTTATTTTGCAGGGTTCTTGACTTGTAAACCCGGAGCAGATGGTGAAGAATTTCATTCAATGGCCTCGACTCCAAAGCGGGTCCCCCTTGAAAACCAATATCCAAGCCCAACATTACGGTCCCGTGGAAGACCTCCCGACCGATCAAAATGTACGCGTTGCGAATGAGCCTAAAACCTAGGCACAGGTTAGTAGGGAATCGAGTGCAACCCCTATAAAAACCACTATCTCAAAACAGATGAAAAGACCTCCTCGTCGATAAATATTCCAATAGATGTTTTGAACAAACTCTTTTTGGAAATTTCAAATTGTTTGATCCAGATTTGCCGCACAAGGGATTTGTGATCACATTTGCATGTTGCAAGAATGCTTTGGATAACCTCCAGCATCAAAATGCTCATCTCATTGATTAAAACTTAAATCATACGGGTTTGTCAAAATGGACAGCCGTGGTCTTCCCATAGATTACTAACGTTTTCTCGGTGAAGAAAAATCTTTCAGGCTCAAACTTCTGCAGGATACCTGGAGAACCCAGCTCCCAGAATGTCGCCTCAACAGACTCAAGTGAAGCTTTGTCAAAATGAAATCTTTCACAGCTTCAAGAACTGAATTCCCGACAAACTTCGGGATCTCTAAAAAGAGGGGAAGAAAAAAACCTTTTAAAAGAAAAAGTCCCAGCAGACGTGGAGAACCCTCGTCCCGGGACCCTTTTTCAAAAATCAAGCAGTCTCATCGGACGTGGAGAACCCTCGTCATGAGACCCCATTTTCAAAATTTAGGCAGTCTCATGGGACGTGGAGAACCCTCATCATGAGACCCCTTTTCAAAATTTAGGCAGTCTCATCGGACGTGGAGAACCCTCGTCATGAGACCCCTTTTCAAAAATTTAGGCAGTCTCATCGGACGTGGAGAACCATCGTCATGAGACCCCTTTTCAAAAATCAGACAGTCTCAGCGGACGTGGAGAACCCTCGTCATGAGACCCCTTTTCAAATCAACTCAATGGTAGACACCGCCTGAAGGGTCAAATCAAGGTAGATACCGCCTGAAGGGTCAACTCAAAGGTAGATACCGCCTGAAGGGTCAAACCAAAGGTAGATACCGCCTGAAGGGTCAACTTAATGGTAGACACCGCCTGAAGGGTCAAATCAAGGTAGATACCGCCTGAAGGGTCAACTCAATGGTAGACACCGCCTGAAGGGTCAAATCAAGGTAGATACCGCCTGAAGGGTCAACTCAAAGGTAGATACCGCCTGAAGGGTCAACTCAATGGTAGACACCGCCTGAAGGGTCAAATCAAGGTAGATACCGCCTGAAGGGTCAACTCAATGGTAGACACCGCCTGAAGGGTCAAATCAAGGTAGATACCGCCTGAAGGGTCAACTCAATGGTAGACACCGCCTGAAGGGTCAAATCAAGGTAGATACCGCCTGAAGGGTCAACTCAATGGTAGACACCGCCTGAAGGGTCAAATCAAGGTAGATACCGCCTGAAGGGTCAACTCAAAGGTAGATACCGCCTGAAGGGTCAACTCAATGGTAGACACCGCCTGAAGGGTCAAATCAAGGTAGATACCGCCTGAAGGGTCAACTCAATGGTAGACACCGCCTGAAGGGTCAAATCAAGGTAGATACCGCCTGAAGGGTCAACTCAAAGGTAGATACCGCCTGAAGGGTCAACTCAATGGTAGACACCGCATGAAGGGTCAAATCAAGGTAGATACCGCCTGAAGGGTCGACTCAAAGGTAGATACCGCCTGAAGGGTCAAACAAAGGTAGAAACCGCTTGAAGGGTCAACCAAAAGTAGAAACCGCCTGAAGGGTCAACCAAAGGTAGAAACCGCCTGAAGGGTCAAATCATGGTAGAAACCGCCATAAGGGTCAGCTCATGGTAGAAACCGCCATAAGGGTCAATACGAGGTAGATACCGCCTCAAAGATCGACACGAAGGTCCGATCCACCATACGGATTAAAATCTCTGGCAAATGCCAAAGCGTGGGAATGCGCCTTCCTTAGGTTCCTGCCAGTTAGGAATCCAATAATGGTATGACCTACCAAACAGGTCAGAGCTTAATTTCCCTAGGATATTCCCAATGACGAGTCCTAGGTACCTTCTTGAAAGTTATCGCAACCGGCAGCATCCGACAGGTGAGTTTCAGGTAAGCCTCTCTCATTCATGCCCATGTTCAAATCGTTAGAGTAAACCGGGGATTAATTTGAGCTTTCATCAAAAGGTTTAAAAATCCAATGTCATAGCATTCCTTTTCCCCAGTCAAGTCAGTCAAGATTCAGGTATCATTTTGTCTTTGAAAGCAACCTCTGACGAGCTTACTCTCAAAGAGGGGCAGCTGTTGACACCTGATTCTGATCAGTCTTTTCTAGTTTATTTTCGAAAACAATTCATTGAAAATCTATAAAAATTAAAATAAATTTTAAAAAAAAATAAAAATAAAAAATGCTCGGACAAACTCAGCCCCCAGCAGTTCCCAAAGAAATCCCGTCAACTTTCTCCTTGGTCTTCCTTTAAATTGACTTTGGCAGTACATGGTCGTTGTCGACATGTTGTCATGAGTTCGGGATCATCGGATTGGTAAGTACTACCGAAATAATGTGACAAATTATTTTATGGGGATGAGGGGGGATAAAAAAAAGAAAAAGAAAAGAAGACTTGGAATAAGTAGAGGACAGCAGGAGTCTGTCCTCCACGATAGAGAAAAGAAAGATTAAACAAAAAAAAAAGGAATGGGAGCCCGCGGGAAACACCCCCTTCTTGCCTTCTCTTTTTTTTTTTGGATTCCACTGGCAGTGGAGGCGTTGCTTTTCACCTGGCACCATCCCTCTCTTCATCATCTGTTTTCGCATAACCACACTCCATCAGACCACCGCCGGACCGATCCTCCTCTCGACCCATCATCTTGCGCTGGCCATCTTGGCGCCACCGGCCGTCACCATCAGCCCGCCATCGCCGTCCCTCACCGCCGCACCGAGAACCTTGAAGAGCTGATGTTCATGTCGCAGCTGCTCCAAGCCGACCCAAACCGAGTCTTCTTTGCAACTATCTTCTACGGCGACCAGCATCAGGCGAGGAATCCCAACGAGGAAGTATGTTCTTCCCTTCGTTATGATTGCAGGTACTGATCGTGTCAAAAGGGAGTGGCGGAGTAATCTAAAAAAAAAGACAAAAAAAAGAGTTCTAATTTTCCTCCATGGGATGACACGAAGAGAAATCCACATCAGACTAATGTCCTCATGAATTATCAAAAGTTCAACGTCATGTTGACAACGCCAAGGAGCTCCCATCGTAGCCACAGTCCCAGAACATTGGTGTGCTTAACAACAAAGGACATCCTCATCAGCACTAATTTTTCCTTTTAATTCCATGCGGTGGGGTTGTTCTCTTTTTGAACTTTTTCCCAGATTTAGTAATTATGTTCTATGATTTTAATTGCTGCAAGTAAAATACTTCTCTTGGCTGGGAAGTTGTGAAACGTGAAGTGTGGAAGCGGCTGGACTTGTCTTCTTCTTGAATGTATTCATACGTGGAAAGCTAAGAAAAGCTTTGCCTTTCTTTTTTGTCGTTGCTCCTCCTTATTCTGTCACAGGTAATTCGGTACCAAGCCATTAAACACAAGCGAGAGCCGAGAGCCTCGGTCCAGATCGACAAGTCCATCGTCGATCCGCAATTTCGCCGGTCCAAGATTGACTCTGGTCTCATTTCATCGTCGGTCCGAGTTAGGGAGCTTATCTGCAAATTAGGTGTGCCGATAGGCTCTGGTCATGACAGGCATGCAACCGTCATACCCCCAGCTGTCCACGATGTAGCCGCGTCTCTCATGTTACTGATCGAACCCGATGCCACAATTCGTGGGCGTATTTCTCACGATAAAGAGGGGTGTTGTCTTCTCTGATTTTTTTTTCTTTTTTTTCTTTGTTTGACATACTTGCACGATTATTAATAAGTCCCACTATTAGGCATGATTTGTCTCTTTTGTTTCTGTGATTAATTTATTTCAAGCAGAGACAAAGCATAATATGAGCAAAGTGATCCACCTTCGTGTGTACTGATGCTCATGTGCACGAAGATCAGCCCATCCATTTGTTGCCCAAAGGAAGTACCACTTGATGCTCAAGTTTCGGTGGAAGTCCAAAAGAGGGAAGTGTATCTTGCAATCTAGCAATACAAGGTGATGCGCACAAAGAATGGTCGCAGACTGAGGCTGGGGTTGGGCGATTGAAGGCCGATGTCCAATCATGTATATTTTGCGTACCCGATTAATATATTAGAGTCATTTTCCCAAAATATTGTCATTATAGATTTGATCTGCATGTGTTTATTTCAATCTAGTGATTAGCTCGTTTATTTGGTTCAGTGTTGTATGTTGTTAAAGAAAATATTTTCAGAAAAAAAAAATAATAATAAAAAACTTAAAAATTCAATAAAAAAATGAAAAATCATAAAAAAATTTCAAAAAAAAAATCGAAAAATTCAGAAAATTTCTAAAAAAATTCCAGAAAATAGGAAATGGCCATATTCAACTGGCCACAACCTGTTTCGGGTCTTTCGGACCTCGGTCTTTTCAAAAATGACGGTTTTGCCCTTCCGGCAAACCGTCTTCCAAAAACAAATTCTAAAAAATTCAGGAAAATCCCAAAAAATAGGAAATGGCCACAAACAACTGGCCAAGACTCATTTCGGGTGTTTTGAACCCCGAACCTTCTTAAAATGACGATTTCGCCCTTTGGGCGAATCGTCTTCCAAAAATTGAAGAAAAATCAAGAAATTCCAAAAAATTCTCAAAAATGGGAAATGGCCACAAACAACTGGCCATGGAATATTTTGGGTAATTCGGTATCCAAACCTTCCAAAAATTGACGATTTTGCCCTTCGGGCTAATCGCCTCCAAATCTTCCCATTTTACCCCTGGTCCGAAGTCAGACCTTCCTTAAGCCTTTATGGTTATGCTAAGAGGCCATTGACTGGAATTGATGTGCATCGATGAGATTTATTTATGCACTTGATTGCGCTTTCATTTAAATTGATTGTGATTGATAGGAATAGTCTTCCAATCTGCATGAAACCCTTAATCAAACCTACCCCACCTAAAATTGCGCCTGCATGAATTCTTAGCTAGGAAATCACTCGCGTTAGGTACCGAAAGGGCGTTGGTAATGAAACCAGCGTAACCAAGTCCCCGAACCCAAAATCTCTGGTTCCGCAGAACTGATCGATCTCTCCCAATCGGTCAGTAAGGTTTCCGGTCTACCCTCCAAGAAAGACCGGTGGCGACTCCAAATGCATGCACAAGTTGCACATGCCACCACGACCACACTAAGGTCGAAATCGATCGGCTCTTATCGCCGAATCTCTTTGAAAAATATTCCCGTCGCGATTTGGTATGGGCCTGGGAGGGCCCACGCCGATCCAAAGCCCGCGATCCGCACCCTTGTGCGGGGGAAGGCCCGCGATCGGTAATCCATTAGCTGCGTCCGCTTCCGGACGGGTCGCGACAAAGAGGAAATCCTTAAAGGAGTCAGATCAAAAAGACTACTCCCCAAATGGTGTCAAGCGTGGAGCAGAGACGCAGACAGAGTCATCAGTCTCTTAATGCGACGAAACGCTCTCTGAAGAGCTGGTGCACACCTCAAAATCGATTGCGCATCCCAAAAACTGAAGGTGCAGAGAGGAAAAGGGCAGGTGGTAAATTTGCAATGATCACCAATGTCAAACCCTTCGTAATTTCTGGGCCAAAAACAAGCCTTTTTCGGTCCCCAATCCTACCAATGTTACAACCCTGAAACAGTCTTCTCTGACTAAGACACTTGGGTTAACATATTGCTTAGCTCGAAGAAGTACGAGCAAGACTATTTCTTTCTCATTTTGCAGGGTTCTTGACTTGTAAACTCGGAGCAGATGGTGAAGACTTTCATTCAATAGCCTCGACTCAAAAGTGAGTCCTTCCCCCTTTGAAAACCAACATCCAAGCCCAACATTTCGGTCCCGTGGAAGACCTCCCGACCGATCAAAATGTATGCGCTGCGAATGAGCCTAAAACCTAGGCACAGGTCAGTAGGGAATTGAGTACATCCCCTATAAAAACCACTATCTCAAAACATGTGAGAAGACCTCCTTGTCGAGAAATATTCCAATTGATGTTTTGAATAAACTCTTTTTGGAATTTTCGAATTGTTGATCCATATTTTCCGTGCAAGAGATTTGTGATCACATTTGCATGTTGCAAGAATGCTTTGGATAACCTCCAGCATCAAAATGCACATTTCACGATTAAAACTTAAGTCATACGGTTTTTGTCAAATGGACAGCCGTGGTCTTCCCAAAGATTACTAACGTTTTCTTGGTGAAGAAAAATCTTTCAGGCTCAAACTTCTGCAGGATACCTGGAGAACCCAGCTCCCAGAATGTCGCCTCAACAGACCCAAGTGAAGCTTTGTCAAGATAAAATCTTTCATTGCTTCAAAACTGAATTCCCGATAAATTTCGGGATCTTTCAAAAGAAGGGATGAGGATAGAACCCTTTTAAAAGAAAAAGAAATCGGCAAACTGTCCCAGCAGACGTGGAGAACCCTCGTTCCGGGACCCTTTTTCAAAAATCAAACGGTCCTAGCATGACGTGGAGAACCCTTGTCCCAGGACCCCTTTTAAAAAAAAATCAGGCAGTCCAAGCATGACGTGGAGAACCCTCGTCTCAGGACCCCTTTTCAAAAATCAAAAAATCCTAGCATGACGTGGAGAACCCTCGTCTTTGGACCCCTTTTCAAGGAAAGAAAAGAAACCCCTGGTATGGTGAGTCAGAAGCCACGAAGGGAGAAATGAAAACCTGGTATGGTGAGTCAGAAGCCACGAAGGAAAGAAAAGAAACCCCTGGTATGGTGAGTCAGAAGCCACGAAGGAAGAAATGAAAACCTGGTATGGTGAGTCAGAAGCCACGAAGGATAGAAAAGAAACCCCTGGTATGGTGAGTCAGAAGCCACGAAGGGAGAAATGAAAACCTGGTATGGTGAGTCAGAAGCCACGAAGGAAGAAATGAAACCCCTGGTATGGTGAGTCAGAAGCCACGAAGGAAGAAAAGTGAAACCCCTGGTATAGCAGATCAGAAGCTACGAAGGTAAAAAAAAAAAAAAAAATAGGCACCTGTCGCGACCCTCTCGAGGTTCGCCGTGGGCTCTCGAGGGCTAATGGGCCGTCCAGTCTGGTTGGACGCAGGCTTCTCCCAAGGCCCGTTACCCAAATCGCAACGGAGGTATGCGTAGTCGACCTTCAGTGTGATCTAGTGACATGTGCTAAGTGTGCATGCCATGGAGTCGCCACCAATCATTTTTTGGAGGGTATGATTGGACCACCCTATTGAATAGTCGGGAGTTTCTATTCAATTCTACGATAACCAGAGAAATGGGTTCGGGGACTTAGTTACGTCAATTGTCAGAGTTGACGCCCTTTCGGTACCTAAGTTGATTGAATTTTCTGCAATTTTTCTCAATTTTTTTTTCCTTAATAATTCACTTTTTATTTGAAATTTTTTATATTAATTTCCTGAAAATAAGTCCCAACTGAACGGTCCCTAACTCGCCACGTGGCGTCTCGGTGACAATCGAATCATTTTAATTTTTGTAAAATTCGAAATTCATTTTTTTTAATGTTAAAAATATTTTTTATTCTGAAAATCATCGGGTCACGACACGTGGCTCATCTGCAACCATCCAATCTAGCATTTTTTTGTTTTTGTTTTCATAAGACGCAACACAATGCAAAAAATAAAGAAGATTATTAAGTCATTATACAACATAAACATAAGCAAAGGAGATGGGATCCGGTGAATTTTACGACGTCGGAGTCCGTCGGTGCTCGTGCAACAATGTGTGGGGGTATAAACCACCAGCAGGAGGCTCGGCCTTCCGATTCTGGGGTAGCACAATATAATTTACAGAAAATAAATAAATAAAACACCTTGGACACCAATAGGAGGCTTAGCCTTCCGATTCTGGGTCTTTTATACGAAATATAGAAATGATATGACATAAAGTAAATACACAGCAAATATTTGGACACCAACAGGAGGCTCGGCCTTCCGATTCTGGGTCTTTTATGCGAAATATAGAAATGTTATGACATAAAGTAAATACACAGTAAATATTTAGACACCAACAGGAGGCTCGGCCTTCCGATTCTGGGTCTTTTATGCGAAATATAGAAATGCTATGACATAAAGTAAATACACAGTAAATATGAAAAAAAATACAAAATAAACAATAATCCGAGCTCGGATGAGGAGGACGTTGAACAATTTTCACAAATCCGAACGGTGAAGATGAAGAAAGAATTCAGATGACATTGTACACAAAATTTTACCTCGATCCGATGGTCGAATTGATCGGAAACTGAAGAAATACCGGCGGATGAACAGTTCCCGCGCTTGGAACAACTTCTGATTTGGCTGCTGTGCGACCACCTAGAGAGATCTTTTTGAAGATCCGAACGGTGGATATGAAGAAGGGGTCACGAAGACCTTGCACAAAAAAAAGCAGCTCAATCCAACGGTTCAATCGGCCGGAAACTCAAGAAATGTAGACGGGTATACAGTTCCCGCGCCTGGAACAGCTTCTGATTTGGCTGATTTGCGACCACTTTGAGAGATTTTTTTAAAGATCCGAACGGTGGATATGAAGAAGGGGTCAAGAAGATCTTGTACACAAAAAATCAGCTCGATCCAACGGTCCAATCGACCGGAAACTCAAGAAATGTGGAGGGTAGTGGTGTGATGACAAGAGGAAGGGAAGAGAGAATATGGAAATGAGCGTGGGAGAGAGGGGGAAGAAGAAGAAGGAAGAGGAGGAGGAGGAGAAGGGACTCTACGGATGATGAGGGGGGACTATAAATAGAAATAGAAATAAAATAAAATAATGAAATAGTAATATAATAATAATATAATAAAATATTAAAAAGTAAAAATAATAATAATATAATCAAAAGTGAAGACAAAATGATTAGTCCCCTTTTCCTTTTAAATGATGATGTTTTCACTCCTTTTCCTTTTAATCATTACTAATATTTTTGCCAAATTCAATTTTATGATGATCAAAGAACACCTAAAATCAAACCTGAATTTTACTATTTAAGAGGTCAGAAAATGGATAAAATAAAAATAAAAATACTAACTATTTTTATATACTTTTGTGACCTCAAATATTATTTTTCTTGATTTTCTTGATTTTCTTTTTTTTTCTTTTTTTTTGTATTTTTCGAAAATATATTAAAAAAATGAAAATTATGAAAATTATTTTTTTGGTCAAAATGGTTCATTTAGCTTGGCTAAGGTCACCAAAATTGATTTTTCAATTTTTCAACTTTTTATGGATTTTCTATGAATTTTCAAAAAAAAACAAAGTTGATCAAAATTTAGGTGTCAACAGCTGCCCCTCTTTGAGAGGAATCTCGTTAGAGGTTTCTCTCAAAGATAAGGTGACACCTGAGTCCTGATCGACTCGACTCGGGAAACTAAAGGAAAAGGAGTCATGACTTCCAATCTTCATGCTTGTCCATGTTTGCTCTTTCTTGAAGGGGGAAACATCCATTTGACATGAGAGAGTGAGATAATAGAGAGACATACTTGCCACTTACCTGTTCGATGTTTGTGCGATTTTCGCGATGTTTGATGGATTCAAGAGAATTTCTAGAAACTCGTTACTAGAGTATCCTAGAGAGGTTAAGCTCTGACCCGTATGGTAGGTCAAACCATAATGAGATTCCTAACTGATAGGAATCTAAGGAAAACGCATCCCATTTGGGATTTGCCGAGGATTTTGATCCGTATGGTGGATCGGACCATTGAGTTGGCCATTTAAGTGATTTTTACTATTGGGTTGACCCTTCTGGCGGTTTCTGCCATGAGTTGACCCTTCAGGCGGTTTCTACCTTGAATTGACCCTTCAGGCGGTTTCTACCATTGTTTTGACCCTTCAGGCGGTTTCTACCTTGGTTTGACCCTTTAGGCGGTTTCTACCATGGTTGACCCTTCAGGCGGTTTCTACCTTGAGTTGACCCTTCAGGCGGTATCTACCTTGGTTTTGACCCTTCAGGCGGTTTCTACCTTTGGTTTGTTTTGGAAAGGGGTCTCATGACGAGGGTTCTCCACGTCCAATGAGACTGCCTGAATTTTGAAAAGGGGTCTCATGACGAGGGTTCTCCACGTCCGGTGAGACTGTTTGATATTTTTGAAAATGGGTCCTAGGACGAGGGTTCTCCACGTCATGCTAGGACTGTTTGATATTTTTTTGAAAAGGGTGTCCTAGGACGAGGGTTCTCCACGTCTGCTGGGACAGTTTGCTGACTTCTTTTGAAAAAGGGTTCTATCCTCACCCCTTTCTTTTGAAAGATCCCGAAATTTGTCGGGAATTCAGTTTTGAAGCAGTGAAAGATTTTATCTTGACAAAGCTTCACTTGGGTCTGTTGAGGCGACATTCTGGGAGCTGGGTTCTCCAGGTATCCTGCAGAAATTTGAGCCTGAAAGATTTTTTACCAAGAAAACGTTAGTAATCTTTGGGAAGACCACGGCTGTCCATTTGACAAAAAACCGTATGACTTAAGTTTTAATCGTGAGATGGCATTTTGATGCTGGAGGTTATCCAAAGCATTCTTGCAACAAGCCAATGTGATCACAAATCCCTTACACGGAAAATCTGGATCAATAGTTTGAAAATTCCAAAAAGAGTTTGTTCCAAACATCAATTGGAATATTTCTCGACAAGGAGGTCTTCTCACCTGTTTTGCGATAGTGGTTTTTTATAGGGGACGCATTCAATTCCCTACTAACCTGTGCCTAGGTTTTAGGCTCATTCGCAGCGCATACATTTTGATTGGTCGGGAGGTCTTCCACGGGACCGTAATGTTGGGCTTGGATATTGGTTTTCAAGGGGGGCCCGCTTTGGAGTCGAGGCCATTGAGTGAAAGTCTTCACCATCTGCTCCAGGTTTACAAGTCAAGAACCCTACAAAATGAGAAAGAAATAGTCTTGCTCGTACTTCTTCGAGCTAAGCTATATGTTAACCCAAGTGTCTTAGTCAGAGAAGACTGTTTCAGGGTTGTAACATTGGTAGGATTGGGGATCGAAAAAAGCTTGTTTTTGGCCCAGAATTCGTGACGAGTTTGACATTGGTGATCATTGCTGATTTGCCTCTTGTCATTTCCTTTATGCATCTTTAGTCTTTGAGGTGTGCAATCGATTTTGGGGTGTGCACCAATTCTTTAGAGAGCCTCTCTTGTTGCATTCAGAGAACGATAACTCTCTCTATGTCTTTGTTCTGCGCTCGGCACCATTTGGGGAGTAACCCTTTTGGATTTGGCTCCTTCAGGGATTTCTTCTTTTCCCATCCGGCTTCATTGCGGATCAATCAAACAACTTACACGAGCATCGGCCTTGCTTTTACCAGGCACTTTGCTTTTTTCTCGATGCCGTGGATTTTTCTCATTCACTTTTGAAATCCCAATTTTTTTTCATCTTCATGGGATCGTGTTAGACCTACGATCAAAGGTCTAACAAGGTTAAGCATTAACTTAGGAATTTTTTTGCAAACCCTAAGTCTTGAACTCCTTTGTTTTTGAAGTGATGCTGCATCCGTCTTGGAATGTGCAATGATCACCAACGGGTTTATGAAATGATTTTGCAGGCTCAACTTGGCTGTGCAAAGGGTAAAGGTGTGTGGGATGAATGCTTCTCGTCATCCTATGGCATTTGGATTACCATATAAACAGCACACAAAGATTAATGTTAGTCTGAGCAAGAAAATTTCTAACCATTTTCTCCTGATGCTGCTGGACTCATCTCCATTTTGCCCCGATGTGGGGGTGGTTCTTGAAAAAGCTAAGAATGAAAATCGCCGTTCAAAGGGGTTGTCAATGGTCACCTGTAGTGCTTGGGGAATATGAAACGGATGCCTCCGTCGTCCCAACCCATGTAATCGCTGCGAATGGTCCCTACTTTCGTAGGTCCAGATTTTGCTATCTTATCCGCTCCACTTCTCTCTTAAGTGTGTATAGGACGTGTTTGGATTAGGCTCGCCTCTCTTTTGAGTAAACTTCCTTTTGAATGATTTGACAAATAATGATATTTGGAAAAACTCACTCACTTCTTTCCCAAAATTTATCCATTGAGGGGATTCTGTGATGTATCGTGCATGTTTTATTCATGCTTTGGGCAACCTCCCGATTTACATCATGAACATCGATGCATTGGATAATTTTCATGACGATTGAAAGGATTTTAACATTCTTTATCTCCAGCTAACTGGGAAAGGGATACTTACCTACCTGTTGCGGCTGCAGACCCCTGAAAATGTAAGAGAAGCATATCATTGTATATTCATGAATTTTTTTGAAAATCGAAACGATACATCCTACCCTCGGTCATGTACCCTAACAAGTAGTACGTGGGATGTAAAAACTTGTTCGTCTCCAAGGCGACTCCCCTGTCAAAAACAAACAATAAGTGTCAGTTTGCGTTCCAAAATTCAAGACAAATTGGAATGATACCGCCTTGTTCTTGCTTGGTGTTTTCATTTGAACACAAACGCGCGGCTTGCAGAAATTGGCCTTCTATATTGTGGCCACGATTCCTCCGTTTGGTTGGCGATGAATCATTCCCGAGGATTTGCCCCAGAGGAAATCCATTTGTGTTTTTGGGCGCATTCCAGCGTCACTCTTCATAGTTCCTCCACTTGATCAAAGACCCTTCCTTGGAGTGCTGACTCCCAAGGTTAATAATTTTATTCGCCTCCTCATTGGCGAGTTATTTTCTTTTGTGGCTTTTGGCGCCAACGACTTCCGCCTCTAGGTTTGTATCCTGGGGTTTATTTCTGATGCAGATAACTCTGTCATTGGGTCTACGGATTTTGCCAGAGAAGAAACGTCTTTCTTTGCCCGGGGCAAAATTGATTCGCATGCCCCAGTCATGCCTTAACGCTTTCCGCTTTTGTTGGAGATTTCTAATCCAATCTGAAGGAGTCCACGCACCTGCATGTGAAGAAATAGACGTGGGTTTTTTTATCTGACTTCATTTGGAATTTCTGAAAAGAGGTACTCCCTCCGAAGTTTCGTCCTTTCGTGCTTTTCGAGCAATTTGCCCCGGTGAGGCCGGTTTTGCTGTTTGTCCTCTTTGGATTTGATGACCCTGGTCTGTTGCACTTTTAGGGGGGATCATGAGAGTTTGCCCCTGGCTGGGCTTCTCGGAGAAAAGGGAGAGACTTGCTCCCACGAGTTTTGCCAATCCTGGTCATCTATGAATTCGTGCTTTTTATTCTATTCAAAGAAGGTATTGATAAAACTTGAGATTTTCTTTTCAAGCATTCTTTTCACAGAGATTTTCAGGTGATGAGAAACTTTTTCAGGTTTTCTCAAAGATTTTGTTCACAAATTGAGCCATTAGAACGCTCTTGAAAACATTCAATCAGACTTATGTTATGAAAATGGGTACTCCTTGTTTCGTCATTTGGAAGCACTGCCATCTGATTCCCCTGCTTTTGATCGTCGCTGGAATGGATGGCTCCGCATCGTTTTATTCCCCATTTAGGAGGGAAGCTCCTCCTCGGGAACCTGAGTTATTTAACAACTGCTATGTATGCTTGGAATGGCATGCTTGTAGTGTCACAAAGACGGTTATAAAATAGAGCAAGTTCATGTAATGATAAACTTCCTTGGGAGACGTCTTAAGAAAAATTGAAAGGGTAGGATGGGAGCTAGCCCTCATATCATTGGGCATCCTCGCATCCCAAAACTTTGCAAACCAGGAGACATGTGGGAAATCAGGTCTCAGTTTTTTTTTTTTTTCGTCATTGACCGATTTGTGGCTCCCACACGTCTCCATTTTTTTTTTTGATGATTTTTTGGTTTTTTTTTATACTTATATGACAATACAACACGTAAGAAAAAGCCTGAGGCACCTAATGTGGATTTAGATGCGTCGAAGAGAGACAGATATCTCTTTACTCCATGGTAGGAGCGTCGCCGTCGAGTGATTTGACAAAATCTCCCAAAGACAAGCTGGTCAAATCAAGTTCCTCCGATGTCGTTTTTATCCCCTCGTCCTTCGACCATTTGGAATCCTCGGAGAAGAACCGGTCGAGCTTGTTGTCGAAGATCACCCCACGGTTTGGTGATCAGGAAGTGGATTATTTTGCACGTTCGGCTCCGTTTTGTCGAATTCAAGGATGCAATTATCGATAAGGGCTTGTACCTTGTGCTTCAAAACAATGCAATTGTCTACGTTATGGCCCTTCTCTCCCATGTGATAGGCACACGACTGGCTTTCATCGTACCCGTTAAATTTCACCGGATTCGGCCTTGGAGGCTCCTTAGCCACTAAGTGCTCCTCTAGTAACATAGGAAGTAATTTCGATAACGGCCTTGGCAGGGGGGTGAACTGCTTGGGAGGCAACTTCCTCCTTAGTTCATATGGTTTCTGTACCGACATCGACGAGTTTCCTTGCACTGTACTTGAATTGGAGAACTGCTTAGGGTTGGGTGGGTTTGGTACGAAGGCCACATCAACTTCAGCCTCATTCTCTCTTCGGGCCGGATATTGGCGTCTTGTTGCGATTTCTGGTGCTTTCCTTTCCCTCATCGCCCATTCCAGCCTTTCTGCGATTTTTATGAGGTGTACAAATGTTTGACAACCAGATGTGTTCAGCCTATCGAAATATTCGTAAGGCAACGCTCTTAAGAAAAGGTCGACCAGCTCGTCCTCTGGAATGGACGGTTTGACTTGTGTTGCTAAGGCCCGCCATCTTTGAGCGTAAGCGCGGATTGCCTCATTCTTCCCTTTTGTGGTCCTCAGCAAATCTTCTCTGGAAGGGGCTGTAGCAGTATTGAACTTATATTGATGTAAAAAGTCCTCCGCCAGGTCTTCCCATCCATCATAGTCCTCCAAATCTAATTCGATGAACCAAGCCAGAGCAGCACCCGCCAGACTTTCTTGAAATGTGTTCATCAGCAAGGGAACGTAGTCAGAAAAAAGTGCCATTTTGCGTAGGTAATATTTTAAGTGGGCTCGGGGGCAGCTCGTCCCGTTGTATTTTCTGACGAAATCGGGTTCTTTATAGTCTGATGGCGCTTCAATTTTTGCAAATGGTGATATCTTGTCAAATCGAGCCAACTCATACCCTTGGCTGCTTAGGCATTCCTCTATCTTCGCTAGCCTCTTTGCGCCTTCTTCGATTTTGCCCGGGGGTTTCTCCTTTTTGTCTTTTTCTAGGTCGATGACTACAGACGCGGCCTTCGGTAGTGCATCAGCTGCTAACACTCGATTAACATTCTCGGCCACATTCTCTTCCTGAGTTCGCGCCACATTCGAAGCATTGGGGGGTGCGGGCGGAGCATCCTGGCTGAGGTCATGATTTCTTTCTTGTGCAGCCACCATCATGGCTTTCATTTCTGCTAGCATGGTGGCCATTGACGCCATCTGACCTTCCAAACTATTCACGCGAGATCCCAACTCCTCTTGC
Source organism: Rhodomyrtus psidioides (assembly GCA_021437785.1). NCBI lineage: Eukaryota > Viridiplantae > Streptophyta > Magnoliopsida > Myrtales > Myrtaceae > Rhodomyrtus > Rhodomyrtus psidioides. The sequence goes on from JAILYB010000068.1 coordinate 1,764,998, forward strand.
TCCATTCTGGCTCGGAGACGAGTTATAATACGAGTTACTCTTGGTTCCGTGATTAAAGCTGCCTGCCCCTGTGGTGGGTAGAAAGACGTGTTAGCATATGAAAAAAAGTTATACTGAGTTCAAAGGGTGAAAGGAATGATACTTACAGACCTTTTGAATGGGGTAAGACATGTCAAACACATCAATCATGCGTATGTAAACTTGTGAAGTTTTGACACCTAAATGGTGGGGTTCCTGAGGCTTAAAGGCTCCCACCTCGAGTTCTAGAAAGGGTAGGTTCCATTGCACAACTATCGTTGCATTGGGACCCAATCCATAGTTCGAAGTGAGCGAAATTAAAAATGGATTACCCCGTGTTTTTCCTCACGGAGGTTCCATTTTCAATTCCTTCTATTGTTTGCTTATAGGGGCGCCCGGGGTTTTAGGCGCGGTTGTGTGTGTTCAGGTGTCGTGATCATCACAATGCAAGTCATGCATAACAGTTTATCAATCAGCGCTTCAAATCACCCACACAACATACATTCCTACGCCAACCTGCATAAAACAATGTTAATCACGGACTACACCCCTTATTTCTCCAATCTGCCAAAAACATTTAACAACTCAAGGGTTAAAGTACATACTTCAATTTGAAGAGCGTCTACATAAAACATGTCAGAAAAACCAATCAACTTTTTAATCGGCTCAAGTCCACTAAATGGTTAAGAACCAGTCCCCAGTGGAGTCTCCAGTCTGTCGCGACCCTCTCGAGGTTCGCCGTGGGCTCTCGAGGTTCGCCGTGGGCTCTCGAGGGCTAATGGGCCGTCCAGTCTGGTTGGACGCAGGCTTCTCCCAAGGCCCGTTACCCAAATCGCAACGGAGGTATGCGTAGTCGACCTTCAGTGTGATCTAGTGACATGTGCTAAGTGTGCATGCCATGGAGTCGCCACCAATCATTTTTTTGAGGGTATGATTGGACCACCCTATTGAATAGTCGGGAGTTTCTATTCAATTCTACGATAACCAGAGAAATGGGTTCGGGGACTTAGTTACGTCAATTGTCAGAGTTGACGCCCTTTCGGTACCTAAGTTGATTGAATTTTCTGCAATTTTTCTCAATTTTTTTTTCCTTAATAATTCACTTTTTATTTGAAATTTTTTATATTAATTTCCTGAAAATAAGTCCCAACTGAACGGTCCCTAACTCGCCACGTGGCGTCTCGGTGACAATCGAATCATTTTAATTTTTGTAAAATTCGAAATTCATTTTTTTAATGTTAAAAATATTTTTTATTCTGAAAATCATCGGGTCACGACACGTGGCTCATCTGCAACCATCCAATCTAGCATTTTTTTGTTTTTGTTTTCATAAGACGCAACACAATGCAAAAAATAAAGAAGATTATTAAGTCATTATACAACATAAACATAAGCAAAGGAGATGGGATCCGGTGAATTTTACGACGTCGGAGTCCGTCGGTGCTCGTGCAACAATGTGTGGGGGTATAAACCACCAGCAGGAGGCTCGGCCTTCCGATTCTGGGGTAGCACAATATAATTTACAGAAAATAAATAAATAAAACACCTTGGACACCAATAGGAGGCTTAGCCTTCCGATTCTGGGTCTTTTATACGAAATATAGAAATGCTATGACATAAAGTAAATACACAGCAAATATTTGGACACCAACAGGAGGCTCGGCCTTCCGATTCTGGGTCTTTTATGCGAAATATAGAAATGTTATGACATAAAGTAAATACACAGTAAATATTTAGACACCAACAGGAGGCTCGGCCTTCCGATTCTGGGTCTTTTATGCGAAATATAGAAATGCTATGACATAAAGTAAATACACAGTAAATATGAAAAAAAAAATACAAAATAAACAATAATCCGAGCTCGGATGAGGAGGACGTTGAACAATTTTCACAAATCCGAACGGTGAAGATGAAGAAAGAATTCAGATGACATTGTACACAAAATTTTACCTCGATCCGATGGTCGAATTGATCGGAAACTGAAGAAATACCGGCGGATGAACAGTTCCCGCGCTTGGAACAACTTCTGATTTGGCTGCTGTGCGACCACCTAGAGAGATCTTTTTGAAGATCCGAACGGTGGATGTGAAGAAGGGGTCACGAAGACCTTGCACAAAAAAAAGCAGCTCAATCCAACGGTTCAATCGGCCGGAAACTCAAGAAATGTAGACGGGTATACAGTTCCCGCGCCTGGAACAGCTTCTGATTTGGCTGATTTGCGACCACTTTGAGAGATTTTTTTAAAGATCCGAACGGTGGATATGAAGAAGGGGTCAAGAAGATCTTGTACACAAAAAATCAGCTCGATCCAACGGTCCAATCGACCGGAAACTCAAGAAATGTGGAGGATAGTGGTGTGATGACAAGAGGAAGGGAAGAGAGAATATGGAAATGAGCGTGGGAGAGAGGGGGAAGAAGAAGAAGGAAGAGGAGGAGGAGGAGAAGGGACTCTACGGATGATGAGGGGGGACTATAAATAGAAATAGAAATAAAATAAAATAATGAAATAGTAATATAATAATAATATAATAAAATATTAAAAAGTAAAAATAATAATAATATAATCAAAAGTGAAGACAAAATGATTAGTCCCCTTTTCCTTTTAAATGATGATGTTTTCACTCCTTTTCCTTTTAATCATTACTAATATTTTTGCCAAATTCAATTTTATGATGATCAAAGAACACCTAAAATCAAACCTGAATTTTACTATTTAAGAGGTCAGAAAATGGATAAAATAAAAATAAAAATACTAACTATTTTTATATACTTTTGTGACCTCAAATATTATTTTTCTTGATTTTCTTGATTTTCTTTTTTTTTCTTTTTTTTGTATTTTTCGAAAATATATTAAAAAAATGAAAATTATGAAAATTATTTTTTTGGTCAAAATGGTTCATTTAGCTTGGCTAAGGTCACCAAAATTGATTTTTCAATTTTTCAACTTTTTATGGATTTTCTATGAATTTTCAAAAAAAAAAAAAGTTGATCAAAATTTAGGTGTCAACAGCACCCTGAGAGCGCAGTGATAAAACCTCAGACCCCGCATGCGCAGGATCCAATGGGCAGACTTCAGGTAAACCTCTCTCACTCAGGCCCGAGCTCAAATTGCAAGAGCAAACCGTGGATTAATTTGAGCGTTCACCAAAAGGCTTAAGGATCCGATGTCATAGCATCTCTTTTCCCTAGTCGAGTCAGTTAAGATTCATGTGTCATTTTGTCTTTGAAAGCAACCTCTGACGAGCTCACTCTCAAAGAGGGGCAGCTGTTGACACCTGATTTTTGACTATCTTTTATTTTAGTTTTTATTTTTAAATTAATTAAAAATATCAAAAAATGTCAAAAAATTACAAAATCAACTTTGGAAGCCTTAGCCAGCCTTAAGAGCCAATTTTGAACAAAAAATATTTTTTGGAATTTATTTAATTATTAAAATACCCAAAAAAATCAGAAAAAATACTATCCGTGGTCGGAAAATTACACAAAAATATTCAAAAATTTTATTTTAATTCCCTTCTTAATATTTTCACTTTTTATCGGGGAAATTTGGCTCGATTCATAGGGTTCCTTCACAAACATAAAACCGAAACGAGCATAAAAAATCCTTTTTGAGTCTTTTAATTTTTAATTCTCACTCTTTATAAGTTATGACATTGGTTTATAAAGTCTTGAAATGCAATTGGGTCAATTTGCCCTCCAATTTGACCAATTTTAGCCAAAAGGGTTTAATTGCACAAAAATCTTTCAATTTAGTCCCCGGTTTCACAATTTTTGAAATTAAATTTCATACGGGCATACCCATTGAAATTAAACACCTCTACCCTATGCTTTTCATCATGATGAATCCATTGGTGGCCTCAATTTGGACTAATTTGGTCGTTTGGACTTCCGATTAGGCGAAAATCATTTTCGGATCCTAAGGGCAATTTGGGGTTTTCATTAAATTTCAATCAATTGTTTCACGAAAATACCCCTATTGGATAGAAAACATGTCAAGGAGTCAGATTTTGCCATCAATTTCATAAAAAAGAGGTCAAATTGGGGCTCAATTCGGACGATTTGGTCGAACCGGGCCGGTTGGGTCAGATCCGACCCGACCCGGTCCGATCGGGTCTGCAACTTAGTTGCAGACCATGGCCGGCGAACCAAAAGCAGCTTGAGTGGCGCACTTTGGAGGAGAAATGGAGGTTGATTCAGCGCGCGAAAGTGGTCGGCCATGAAGGAGAAAGTGGAGCTGAGTCGACGAGCAACACGATGGTGGAGGTGGTGGTCGCCGCCGGCCATAAAATAATCACCAAAAACCCCTATAAATGGAGGTCTCGGCCATGGAGCAAAGGGAAGAAAAAAAGAGAGAAAGGAAATTTTTCGAGCAAACCGAGGAAAGACGATCACTCTGAGCTTCCTAGACGCTCTGTGGATCGTTGTCAAGATAGCCGTTGCCATCAACAAGCCCCGGACTGGTTGGTTTTCCTCCCCGACCTCTATTTCCATAGTGCACGTCATATGTTCGATGAAACGCCCAAATGGGTTTCGCGATTTTTGGCTCTCGGCCATGTAGTCCTCGAGCCCTGTCATTGCGCATTTCACCTCTTAACTCTCTTAGAACCGACCTTACGCCGAACTTGCCCTTATTTTTGCATTATGGCGCGATGAAAACCGAGCTTGGGAGCTCCGTCGGCTACGGTTCGGATTGGGGCTCGTCGGAGGAGTTTCGACGGCCGTCAAGTGCGGGGCGACCCCAGGTAAGTCACTAAACCTCCCTGGGATGCCATTTGAACGGATGGAAATGAGTTTGGACGAAAAAAAAAAAATTCAAATTACCTCGCCGGCGCCGGTTCGGGGAGGTCTTTTTGGGCCGTTTTCCGACGTTATTTTTGCCATGAAATGGTCGTGGGTTGGTTTAGATTTGATGAGGATCGATTTGCCTTCAAAAAATGGGAGATTCGGCGGTGTTTCCACGTCGGTTTGAGTTTTCCGGCGGATTTCCGGCGAGGGTCGCCGGATTTTGGCACTGTTCATCGTCTTCTCCGGCGACCCTCCGGCCGGTCAACGGGTCAGCGGCTGACGTGGCTTGCCACGTCAGCAGCCACGTCAGCGGTGGGGCCGGTTCGAATAAAAAATAAAAACCAGATCGGACGGTGGAGAACGTGCCACTTGTCGCAATCTGGAATTTTTGAAAAATAAAAAAATGATTTTCAGATTAAATAAATGGATTTTCGGATAATAATAAAAAATTTCAAAAATCAATAAAAAAAATATAGAAAATCATAAAAAATTCAAAAAAATTCGAAAAATTCAGAAAAATTCTAAAAAATTCCAGAAAATAGGAAATGACCACATTCAACTGGCCACAACCTGTTTCGGGTCTTTTGACCCCCGATCTTTTCCGAAATGACGGTTTTGCCCTTCCGGCAAACCGTCTTCCAAAAAAATTCTAAAAAAATTCAGGAAAATCCCAAAAAATAGGAAATGGCCACAATCAACTGGCCAAGGCTCATCCCGGGTTTTTTGAACCCCGACCCTTCTTAAAATGACGATTTCTCCCTTTGGGCGAATTGTCTTCCAAAAATTGATGAAAAATCAAGAAATTCCAAAAAAATTCTCAAAAATGGGAAATGGCCACAATCAACTGGCCATTGAATATTTTGGGTAATTCGGTATCCAAATCTTCCAAAAATTGATGATTTTGCCCTTCGGGCTAAATCGCCTCCAAATCTTCCCATTTTACCCCGGTCTGAAATCACACCTTCCCTAAGCCCTTATGGTTATACTATGAAGCCATTGACTTGAATTGGCGTGCATTGATATGATTTATTTATGCACTTGACTGCGCTTCCATTAAAATTGATTGTGATTGATAGGAATAGTCTTCCAATCTGCATGGAACCCTGAATTAAGCCTACCTCACCCGAAATTGCGTCTGCATGAACTCTTAATTAGGAAAATCACTCACGTTAGGTACCGAAAGGGCGTTGGTAATAACACCGACGTAACCAAGTCCCCGAACCCAAAATCTCTGGTTCCGCAGAATTGATCGATCTCTCCCAATCGGTCAGTAAGGTTTCCGGTCTACCTTCCAAGAAAGACCGGTGGCGACTCCAAATGCATGCACAAGTTGCACATGCCACCACGACCACACTAAGGTCGAAATCGATCGGCTCTTATCGCCGAATCCTTTGAAAAATACTCCCGCCGCGATTTGGTATGGGACTGGGAGGGCCCGCGCCGATCCAAAAGATCCGCGATCGGTAATCCATTAGCCGCGTCCGCTTTCGGACGGGTCGCGACAATATGTTATTGTATATATTATATTTTTCTAACAATCTTAAAATAGAATAATCACATACACGACAGATTTGGTGAATGAGAGAAGTCTTCTCTTCTTTCTTTTGTACATTTGGCAGATTTGAGAAGAGCACTGATGATATAATAAATCACGAGGAGGAGCTTCTAGGGGGCCCACCTAGGGATTGAAGATGGTGATGGAGTGATGATATATAAATTTTTCCTCATAAGTACAGTTTGATTACTTTTTGGGATTAAACATCTTTTGCAGGATAATAGAAGAAAAGGACAAAAAGTGAGAAGCCTCGTACCACGTTCATAAAGTCTTTTGGCATTCCAGGCGAAATCTCCGTACACGTAGCATTCTTCTTCATACCGGTCATGGCTTGTCATTAGTCAATAACACCAACAGGTCATGCAAATCTCATCTTTTGTTTGTTAGGTGTCTTTTGTAGATTCTTTGGTGGACACCTTACCACGACCAGCCCTGTTTGCGGCATACTAAGTAGTATCAATGTGCTCATTTCCATACGGTCTATCTCACTAAGAGCCACAAACTAGTCAAGAGCCAATGAGTCATCGCAAGTCCGAAGCCCTGCTATCAATTCATAATGAACTTTCGTTCGTGACTCCAACGGTCTAATCCGTGGCTGACGCCAAGTTGTATTATTCGTGGCATTGACGTGGTGCTTTACCTTATCATCGAGACTAACTCAACGAAGTCTAATGGTAGATTTGCTTTCTTATGGATTTTGTCCAAATTCACCATTGTGATTTTCGTACTATTAATTCATGCAAACAAAGAGAATACATATTTAGTATTCAGATTGCTACTAGAAACGAAGTTGTTGATGTGTCTGCTGACGACATCACCAAAGGCTCTGCTTTTGCCTGGATCTGTCTCTGTTTCTGCTGTCCAACTGTTTCTACCTGGATCTGTCTCTGCATCTACTGTCCAACTACTTCTCCTAGGATCATCCTCTACCTTTCCTGTGGATTCTGTCCACCATGGTGAGAAACCTACAAAGTTCAACGGATCGAGCTTTACAAGGTGATGAGAAAAAAATGTTGTTTTTAACAACTTTGAATCTTGCGAGATTCTTGAGTGAGGATATTCTAAAATGGCTACGCCATTTCTTAGAGGATATTCCAAAATGGCAAAAACTTGTGCCACCAATCTGTATACATTATGCCATTGGAAGAGCACATAGTAACATGTATAATGGTAAGTCTAGACATATATGTCATAGACATAATATCATTAGACAACTACTCTTAACTGGAATTATCTCTATTGACAATTTAAAGTCAAATGATAATATTGTGGATCCGTTAACCAAAGGGTTAAACAGAGAGTTGGTTGGAAAATCGATAATAGGAATGGGATTGCAGCCATTAAAGGAAAGTTTGTATAATGGAAAACCTAACCTAGCTGGCTGGAAATCTCAAGATCTAGGTTCAAAATGGACAACCTAAATATATAAACTTAAGATATCACTGTGGGGGTCTATCCCTCAAATTATTCCTATAAAAAAAACAATGATTTGATATCCCCCACATATGTGATGAAAAAACCAATTACTGTGGGGGTTTATCAGGAAAATGATAGTTTTTTTTGCTTTAATAATTCTTAAGTGGAGTAAATTAATTACTCAAGATTAAGTAATCACCTATGTGAGGTAGAAGTGGAGCCGCTTCAAAGGAGAATTATTGAGGGCTGAATTCTTTAGAAACTCTCACAGAACCAAAAGGATGTTCATGGCCAAAACAAACTGAACAAACGTTTAGATGATTCTTGTGTGAAATGTATGTGTTATTTACTAAGAAAACATGATAGTTCAAGGACATCATATCTGCTAGACAGCTGGTAAATTAAATATACTTTCATAAGGGAAGGTTCAAAGGGTGACACCTACCTATCCTATACAGGTTTCATTTGTTGAACACTATCACAGAGTCAAAATCAAAATAATTTTCATTCATGTGGGGGATTGTTGGAACATATAGATATTTTGATGGGTGAGTGAATGAGAAATTGTTATTCATTTAATATCCTCAAACTATTACAAATTATTCTTTGTAACGACTACTGAATTGATTTAGTAACAGCAAGTTAATGGCATTAAATTCGGTTGTTACAGAATTAATACTGTAGCAGCAGAACCACTGTTAGAACCATTACTACTGTAACGGTAGAACTACTGGCAGAGCCATTAATAATGTAACGGTAGAACCATTACTTTTGTAATAGCAGAACCACCGTTATTTTATTGTTACAAAATTAATTAGCCATTATTCATTTCGAAATACCCAAATTACCCTATAAATAGATTGTTTCCCATTCTATTTTGAGGAAGAAGAAGAGGAGAAGAAAAAGAAAACTTCATTCTCTTTCCATTCTTTACATTTGCATTGTTTTTGATAGTGTTCACGTTTGTTCAAGTTCGCCGAAAGCTTTGGGGTGCTGTGCTTGCCTCTATCGCTGCCAATCATTGTATCTTGGGAGATAGATGTTCACGAAACCTCAAAGCACGTACGAAAGGGGACTAATCTGTTTTAAGGAAACTGTGTCAAACACAACCCTCGGTATTTGTATCAATTCAATGTCTTTTCAATACTAATTGTGGTTCTGTTCACACTGTTGTGCTTCTTCCGATTCTCCATTGTGCTTCTGCTAATTCAGTATTTATGCTTCCATCAATTCAGTGTTTGTGTTTCTGCCAGTTTAGCTTTTTTGCCTCTGACAATTGAATATATTTCTAGTCCAACAATCTTAAAATAAGAAGATTGCAAAGCCAAAGTTAGGACCAAAAGGAGGAGTTTCTAAGAACAAATTTCAAGGAAATGCTTCAACTGTGGCAATGTGCCATAGATTTGTGGATTGCAGATTTTCGAAGAAAAAGATTTATGAGACATATATGGTGAATGACATAGCCCGAGATGTGTCAGATATAAACTTCTCTGTCATTTCAATGTTTATGCCTTTGCTATTTTAGATCTGTCATTGTATATATTATATTTTTCTAACATAATCTTCCATAGCTTTTTCTGGACTACCCTCAAGCCTCATGGCCCGCCTTATCTGTTACCTGGCCTAGTTTTTCCAAGTGATCATTGATGCCGAATATCGCAGTTCAGTAAAACTTTGATTGTGGTGATTGAACCTAAATAATTTGAATGTATAGAAAGTTCTAGACCTCATAAAGTCAAACAATTTTAACTATTTAATTATAAAAATTCAATATATTCCATTGACTCGATTTTTGCATTACGAAAAGCTCTTAATCAATTATTTAAGAAACGTGGATTTAATAAAAAATTAAAAATGTCAAGATCATGAAATAACTTTTTAAAAAAAAAAATCCAATAGCCATGATTGAAGCTAAGTAATTTGATGATTAGAAAACTCTAACCGCATAAGATTAACTATTTCAAATCATCTACGAAAAAAAAACGAAAAAGGAAAAGGAAGGCCAAAATTAGCATCCTAAAATTTGTTGCTAATATGGGTAGAAAATTTTACCGCCTCCTAGCGGGGCAAGGAGTAAGGGTGATCGGTTCCCGGTCCGATCTGATTCCCCTCAAGAATCGAGAACCGGATTGATGGTCCCGATTCTCAATTTTCTGAAATCGGGAACGGGACCACTGGTTCGGTCCGGTCCGGTCCGTTCTTGGGCGGTTCCATTGGACAAATCACAAAGGACATGAACAAAGAAACAAAAGCACACGTCCATCTAATGGCAAACGTGAGAGAAAATCCTAGATGGGCATCAGCCTATAAATTAAGTCGCAGCTCACTGTAAGAGTAAAAACTATCTATCAAGGCTCAGTTTGGTTCTCCGATCACTGCTCAGTGCTGAATGCATTTCACAGCTTCCGGCCTTGGCTTCAACAATAGCGGAAGCAAGAGTCAATCTCTAAACAGATGCACCAGGAATCCCAAGACCAAGAAACGACGACAATCGCTCTAAAGAATGAGACCCCGATCAGAAATTACAGGCCGAAAATCACACTAAGAAAACAAAGATGCCGAATCACATCAATCTCTCTCGGAATTGGGACCAGGCTCGCAACGCCGAAACGGAACAAACAAGCGAGAACCAAGCTCCAGCCAAATGGTCATGAGAAATCCCGCGAGATCAGTTGGCGATACATTCTAGTTTGGAAGAAAAACAGAAACTGCATGCTTAAGCCGGCATTGGGCAAAGAATTAATCTCTGAGCAGAGAGACCTAGTGCGAGCTGCGATTGAGATGGACGAGGAGCCGAGCTGCAAAGGACGACCTGCGGGGCGCGAGCGAGAGGGGGTAACTTTTAAAAAATAATAATAAAAACTTCGATCGGTCGGTCCGGGCGGTCCGGTTCTAGATTCCTAGAACCAGGAACCGGACCGCTCTCTCTAGAACTGGGAACCGGACCACCAGTCCCGATCCAGTTCGGATGGTCCAATTTGCTCACCCCTAGCAAGGAGTGCGATGCAAGTCAACACAAAATAGATCTGAGAAAGAAAGCATGGTCCCTCTTCCCATTGATGCTCTTGCTTGAAGCTTGCCCTAGGGCTCATGGAAGGAACTTTGTCAGCCGTGCGCAAAGGACTTTGTTTCGACTGCATTGCATGGGTGGTCTGTTGAGTGCCTTGATTTCCTCCACCGTCCCAGGTAAGCTGCCATTTTCTTCGTTTTGTTTGCTTTTTTTTTTTTTTCAAAAAGTTTGCTTAGATGCAGATTTTCCAGTGTTCTAACTTTCTATTTATTGAACTCAAAGGTGAGGCGGGGCAACAGAGTGAAATGGCTATCACCTTCAGGATGGAACAGCCAACGCCTCCTGGTGTCCGTACGGGAAACTCTGCTGGTGAATCTCATGGCGAAGGTAATGAGTACGCGGAGGATGTGGCCGCTGACCTAGCGCCGGTGGAGCAGGACGGCCACAGAATTATGCAGGGCTTTCTGAAAGCCGTCGTGTTCGTGCTCGTGTCTCTGTTTGCCGTTCTATTAGGAAGAAAAAGAAATATTTATTTCGCATTGTACTCGAGGGTTGCACGTAGAATCTCCGGCCGCCACGCGAATCCACGCGAATCGTTTCGGAAGAGAGAGTAAAGGAGACTGATTTTTGGAAGAGCGGAAGAAGAAGGGGAAGAAGTCCAACGATTTGGCTTTTAGCCTCATCCGAGTACTAGTAGGCCTACTATGTGAGTACTCATACTTATGAAATTTCAAACATTAAAAACAATCTGATTAGGATTTTTTTTTAAATTACCCAAATTAGACCAAATTGTGATTGTGCGTAAATTTTTCATTGGAGTTCTTATGGACTCGATTTTTGCAGCCGTTACGCGATTATTTAAAAAATGTGGTTCGCATTAAACAAAAATTCTATAATGTCGAGATTGAGAATTTTTCATATATATTGAAAATTCAATCATCATGATTGAACTTTACTTTAATGATTAGAAAATTCTAAACCGCACAAGATCAAGTGTTTCGAATCATTTAATTGAACATTTTTTTTATGATATTAGAAATGTAATTGTTAATCTTAAATTTTATTCGTCCTCTCAAGCAACCAAGAAACAGCCCTTCAAAAGAACAGTCACACATAATTGTTTCATTTTTCATTTCCTGATTCAAACATATGCAGTAACATATTTTTTAGTGCAAAAAGCCTAGTTACAGAAAAATGAGAAAATTTAGTGCACCAAATATTTTCTCCAACACCCACAAGAATTTTCAATAGACAGGGCATGTTAGATATAATTTTCCATAGGGGTGAGCATGGTTCCCGGGTAGAATCGAGAACCGGAGAACCGAACCGCCGGTTCCGGTTCCGGTTCGGTTCTCGGTTCCGATGTGTCCGGGTCCGGTTCTCGGTTCCTCATTTTGAGGAACCGGAACCGTATATGTTATAAAACAAAAATCCTAATTTTCTATATTAGTGTTTGAACTTTCCTCAATTGTGCATTGTTAATAGTTAATTATCTACTTCTATTTCCTATAGTTGTTTCCTTTACGATTCATTGAAATGACTAATGATGCATCTTCCCATCTTATGTTGCAGACATATCAAGCCTGACAACTTGTTGCTTGACAGAAATGGTCATATGAAACTATTAGATTTTGGTTTATGTAAACCACTAGATTGCAGTAACCTGCAAGGAAAGGACTTCTCTGTGGGAAACAATCTTAGTGGGGCTCTTTCAAGTCCATAGGATGCGAGCAACACCGACAGATGAAGACGACAGATAATAAAGGGTGTTATAGTATAAAAAGGTATTACTTCATATTTGAGCTTGCATATTCATATAAAAAAAAATCTATTCTCGCGGCTTGGCAAGTTCTAGGGTACCCTGGAACCGGATCTGAAACCTGTGGCAGGATAGGTTTCAGGTTCCAGGGAACACAGGGTAGGTTCCAGGTTCTAAAAAATGAAGAATCTGTACCCGAGGGTAGGTTCCAAGTTCTAGGTGGAACCTACCTGAAACCCGAAACCGCTCACCCCTAATTTTCCATAGCTTTTTCTGGACTGACTTCAAGCCTCACGGTCCGCCTTATCTATTACCTAGCCAAGTTTTTCCAAGTGATCATTTTGATGCCCGGTTTCAATGCGCGTATATGGTACTTTGTTCAGTAAATTAAACTCTTATTGTCGTGATTGAACCTAAATAATTTGAATGAATAGAAAGTTCCAGACCTCATAAGCACATACATTTTTAAATTAGGAAAATTCAATTTATTCCATTGACTCGATTCTTGCATCTACGAAAAGCTCTTAACCAATTATTTGAGAAATGTGATTCGAATTTAATAAAAAATACAAATGTCAAGATCATGAATTTTCATATCGAAATGAAATGATTTTTTTTTCTAATCCCATGGCCACGATTGAAGCTAACTAATTTGATGATTAGAAAACTCTAAACCGCATAAGATTAAGTATTTCAAATCATCAAATTGGATTTTTTTTACGCTATTAGAAAGGTACTCTCAATCTCAAATTCGATTCGTCCTCTCAAGCAACCAAGGAAACAGCCCGTCAAAAGCACGATAACACATAAATTTGTCTTTTTTCATTTCACCAGTAAAACATTTAAAGTATTTTTAGCTTAAAAAAACCTAATTACAGAAAATGGGTGGTGCACCCAACATAATCTAAGGGAATTTTCAATATGAGAGATGTTTTCCAATGTTAGATATAACCTTCCGTACCTTCTTTTTTTGGACTCACTCAAACCTCACGGCCCGTCAAACAACTGACGTTTGCCCATTTTGTCGTAATGGGAGCCTTACGCATCCACGCAGCACAGTGAAAAAAAAACTTGGCACGAATAACCATTGATGGGCCTGGTTTAAAAATTTTCATAGCACAACGTTTGCAAAGAAAAACACGAACCACCTCCTTGTTTACTGTAATAAGAAAAAAAAAAGCACTTCAGAGAGTTGCTTGGAGAGTCTCAAGCCCCCACACGAATGGAGGAAGGGAGAGGGTGGCGTGGTGATAGTGATGGCGGCCGGAGAGGAAGAGAGAGCATAGGAGAGGAGACTGATTTTTGGAAGAGTGGAGGAGGAGCGGAAGAAGCTGCCGTATCAAATTCGCTTTTAGGCTATTTCTGTTTATTTATATTCCGCTCCGAGCAGGCATAACATGTGAAAACTCACACTTTCGTGTATGAAACTCCGATCGCCTGATTTCAACGGACATCTTCGTACTTTTTTTCCCCCTTCATTAAACTATTCAAGTTAAATAATTTAGGTGAATAGAAACTTCCAAACCTCCAAAGTTCAAACATTCTTAAAAAAATCTGATTATAAATTTTTTTAAAATTACCAAAATTAGGTGCTTGGAGTGGGCCATAGCTGTTTCTGGACTCACCTCAAGCCTCACGGCCCGTCGAAAAATTGCGTTTGCCCATTTTGTCGTAAACTCGTAATGGGAGCCTTAACTATTGCCATACACACAGAATGGTGACTGGCGAGAAAACTTGATGCCTGGATTCAACGCCGTGATTGAACAAAAATAATCTGAATGTATGAAAGCTGTAAAGCTCATAAAGTCAAACATTTTCACTTAATTAGGAGGATTTTCGAAAGAAAAAAAAACTCTATATTGTTTTACCCAAATTAGACCAAATTTTGATTGGACATAACTTTTTCATTTATGTTCCTTTGACTTGATTTTTGCATTTATGAAAAAACCTTTACCCAATTATTTAAAAAATATGGTTGGAATTGAAAAAAAAAAACAAAAATGTCGAAATCGTGAATTTTCAAATCGAAACGGAAGGACGGCCGTGTTTTTTTTTTTGAAAATCCAATCTCCATAAGTGAACCTATAATTTGAATGACTTTCAATCCAAAATTACTCACATGGTCTTCCCATGCCTAAGCTAGATTTTTTTTTAAATGAATGCAATAAAAAAAATTCTGTTAGATTTTGTGAAACAAAAAATTTTAAGCTGCTAAATGAAGATGTTATGCAAAATAATTAAATATTTTACCCTCATGCCTAAGCTAGACTTTAGCATAAGCTTAAAGCAAACCTCCTGTTTTAAACCATGTTAGAAAAACCTACGGGGCATGGTTTCAGAGTAAAACCGAGAATTGGAAATCGAACTCAATCGGTGATTCCCGGTTCGATTTTAGGTTATGGGGATACAGGGTCTATCCGGTTCCCGGTTCCCAATTTTTGGGAACCTGTCATAAAAAGAAGTGACTCTAAGGGCCTATAGGATAACACTTCAAGAATCAATTTCTCTTTCAGAAGTTAATCTGACAGAGAAATCCGTTTGGTAAAAATAATTTCGAAGTAAAAATCCGTTTGGTAAAAAAATTGACTTATGGTAGGATTTTTCACTTATGATAGGATTTTTTTGCCAATTTTGAGAAGTAAAAAATTGTAACTTCTTGGCTCTAGAATCACTTCTTATATCACACCCTCCTTCGCTGACTACCGCCCGTCGACCACCGCTGCCCAACTGTCGTCGCCCACCGCTGCCCAACTGTCGTCGCCCATCGATGGCCGCCGCCTATTGCTTCCGCCAATCACCACCGCCCACGCCAACCGCCAAAAGCCGCCGACAGCAGTTGATCACCGTCGCTGCCCTCGCCAACTGCCATGATCACCGACATTGCCCTCGCCAACTGCCAACTGTCAACTGCCGCCGACCGTCGACGACCCTCGCCAGCCGACCACCACTGCCGAAGATTTTATTAATAATATTTCAAAAGTAGAAGTAGAGAAATCAACTTCTAGTCAGAAGTAGAGAAATCAACTTCTGATTCTGACTAGAAGTTGATTTCTAATAGAGAAGTGTTACCATTCGCGCCCTAAATGAGCATAAATAGAAATTTCAGTGAACAAGGGAAGAGAAGCCTGCGATTTTTCATCTTGACGAACCTATAAGAACTCCTCCTCCTCCTCTTGTGATTTGGTTCGATTTCTTGCTTGGGGTTGTTTTCTCTTGTTCTGTGCCATTCTGAAGTCATTGTTTTTTACCCTTGAGATATGAAATTGACCCCTCAGAAAATGCAGAGCTGGGCAATGCTGCTGAACTAAAAATAAGACTGGATCTTACTCTTAACAAAACTTAGTAACAAATATGTGTGAAGAGACGACAAAAATTAGTTCTGCGCCGTTTTGATAATCTCCTTTTTTTTTTTTTTGTATGGGTTGATGTTAAAACTCAAAACTGTGGTGTGTAATTGTTTAGGGAGTTTGACGGCGAAGCCGACTGACTCAGTTTCTAATTGCAAAATGAGAACCTTAACGATGTCTTGTTTGCACGTTCATGATGCCAGAACCGCTCAGCTTTTTACTGCACTTGGTGAAAGTGTGAGGATGATGACTGGTTCATCAAGCTACGGATTGATCAACTCCTTAAAAAAAAAAAAACATCCGATGCTCCAAAATTGATCACGCGCTAGAAAAAGGCCAATTCAGCGACTTTTTGCTCAATTTCACGTGGGCATTTTGCCAAATTCGGGTTCTGATCTTGAGCTCAAACTAGCTGTTTATTTAATTTACTGTGTTCATCTTTTATGGATTGTTGTTATTGAAAGTAGGTTCTTACCTCGAAATCGGACCCTGAAACCGGTGACATTATAAGTTTCAAGTTTCAGGATATGCATGGTAAGTTTTAGGTTCTAAAAAATGAGGAATTGGACAGGTTCTAGATTTCAGGTGAAAACTATGGGAAATTTGAAACAGCTCATTCTTAGAAATCATAAAAGCTTAAGCTGATGGGTTGGTTCGGATAGTCCAACCTAAATTAACCCCTTAATCCGTTTGTGATCGATTTATTGCACTGCAAATTTTTGGAACCATACTCAACTCATATTGCTAAAATACTTTCTTATTAATCTAATATATGAAAACTTAGTTCTTATAAATCTTTTTTTAAAATATATTGTTAAAACATTACGGATAATTTTTTGTAATTATTTAAAGAATCAAAATTAAAATAAATAATAATGATAAAATAAAACGATATATGCAATTTTTTTAACTTTGTTTTATTATTTATTTATTTTTTTTCTTCTAAGTCTGACAAGGATCGACCACAAGAGACGGCCGATGAGGGCGATGGCTCCGCAACCCTCGCCCAATGGCCGTCTAAGCGAGGGTTGCGACCCTTGACTGCTACTGGCAAGGGCTGAAGCCCTCGCCGGGTGTCGACAATGGTCGGCTGGGCCCTTATCTGTGTCCGGTAGCGTCGATCGGCCCTCGCCTATGATCGATGACTGAACATCGCTGGAGTTCGTAGAAAAAAAATGAAAGAAAGAAAGAATAGAAAATTTAAAAAATAGAATAAAATAAAATAAAATAAAATAAAATAAAAATGAAAAAAATTAGAATTAAAAAAAAACCCGTTTACAACCCACATAACGAGGCTTACAACTCAAACCAATTTATTAAAATCTGACTAACCCATATATGATCCATATCATTGAATATACGTTAAAAATGGGTTTTCAATCCATTTTGACACCTCTAGTGGACAGAGATCACATCACATCTATATTAAAAAAAGCATATAAACTCCATTGTGGGCCACGTGGGATATTTGAACAAATTCATAGTAGCAAACTACACAGTAATTTTTGATAAAAAAAAAAAAAAACTACACTGTAATTTATTTTTGCCAAAACCACATGGAAGGAATCACATCGATCTACAACGAGAGAAAGCGTGACCATTGACGTTCGCAAATCCAGAAAGTACAGTGCTTTGACTAAATCGTTAAAAACTAAAGGTGGCCTGAAAGTGTTTAAAGCTAAATCGTTAAAAACCATGGTGCAACGAGTTAAAATATGAACCTACTGAGTAAGTGAGTAGTGCCTCCACAATTACTCCAGAAAAAGGATATACGAAGTTTCATGCTCGATTGCTTTAGATATGTCAATCCTTAGGGCCTAACATATTCTATTCACCCTCGGAACCGATCGATTATAAGTGGAATCAGACCTCGAGTCCGACCTTCGAAAAAACTCATGCTCGACGCCCGGCGGCAAGGTCGAGTCCGGGGCGCTGGACTAGCAATGTTGGGTACAATCTCCATTCATAGGAAACAAGGGAAAAAGTACGAACTAGAGAATACCCGAGTATCACACGTCGGATGCTCTTAATCTGCATATCGACGCGAAACAACGTGTTTCGCTATAGGCAGTAAGCACATCGTTTGAGTTGTTAAACGAAAGCTCAAACATTTTGACGATGTCACAGGCGTTGAAGCGGCACCTTAAAAATGTTGCGTCCGAGCTAAATTCTGGGGCCCAGAAATTGGCCGGCTGGGGCTCGACTCTCTCCACAAGAGGTAGCAACTTTGGTGCGACTCAAACCAGTAGTCTCTGTTAGGAATATTGTAGTTAATTTTGAAGTACACAAAATCATTCATGCTTTGGTGAAAAGAATTTGATTGTTTTTAAAGGATTTGCACTTCACTGTTTCCGATATCTAACACATCCATCTTGATAGAAGCAGGTAAACCATATAGCAGAGGCACACCGGTTCGAGATTCGAACACGTTGCATATGAACTCTATCAACTACATCTATTAACTATCTGGCATATGCTCTGCAACACTTTGCTATCACTTGTGTTATCTTGATTTCGATTATTTTATCAATTCCGCATTATTCATCAAAATTTGATTGATACAACTATTCACCCCCTCTAGGTGTATAGCCTAGCCTGGAACAACAATTGGTATCAGAGTCTAAAGCTTGTTTTTGGAAGTGTATACTTCTAAGCTAACGATCTTAAATGGCTAGCATCGTTGGAGCAAGTATTGTGGAAGGCCAAAGCAACACACGACCTCCATACTTCGATGGAAGAGACTACAACATCTGGAAGAACAAGATGAAGGCATTCATCAAATCTACAGATCCACTGATGTGGGATGTCGTGCAAAAAGGGGCAAATCCAATAATCTCTTCCTCAAAAGAAAATAGTAAAGAAGAATCAAAGCTTGGTGTTAATGAAATATCTAAGAGAGAAGCTTTGGATTCAAAAGTAATTTATTCTTTCTATCGTGCTTTGTCTCCATCTCAATATAACCGTATTTGTTCCTGTGAAACAGCAAAGGAAATCTGGGAAAGTCTGCAACTTACCCATGAAGGGACTGATAGAGTCAAGGAAACAAAGACGAATATTCTGCTTGGAAAGTATGAATCTTTCAAGATGAAACCTGACGAATTTGTTTCTGATATGATCAACAGGTTTACAGATATTGTGAATGGATTAACCTATTATGGCAAGCAGATCTATCAATCAGAAAGGGTCAACAAAATTCTAAGAGGATTGACAAAGGAGTGGAACAACATCAAAACCACTATTCGTGAAACTTCGAGAATCTCACCTTTGACTGTTGATGAACTTGTAGGTACATTAACATTCTATGAGTCTGAGCGCCAGAATGATGAAGATGAAACAAAAGGAAGAAAGGAAATTGCCCTGAGATCAAAGATGATTGATTCGAGTGACTCCGAATCAGAGGCAGAGGATGACAATGAAGAATTGGCACTGATGGTTAAAAAATTTAGAAAGATGGCTAGAAGAGGGAGAAACTTCAAAGGAAAACGTCATTTCAGACAAACTGAAAAATCTTCTGCTGAAAGAGATGAAAGCAAGGAAGTAACTTGTTTCGAATGTGGTAAACGTGGACACATTAAATCAAACTGTCCTTCTCTGAAGAAGACTCGAGGAAAATTTGAGAAGAAAAAGAAAGTGCTAAAGGCTGAGACATGGAGCGATATCGAGTGTGAAGAAAGTGATGATGAATATTGCGCAAATATTTGTCTTATGGCAACTTCGGATTCAGAGGATGAAAAAGAGGTAAGTTCTTTTGATATCTCTGATGAAGTATCTGATTACATAAATGAGTTATGTTCGGATCTGAAAAAGGCTCTTAAAAGGATCTCTGATTTGAAAAAGGAAAATTCAATGTTAAGGAAATAGGATCTTTCCAAAAATGAAAAGATTGATTTTCTTCAAAAGGAATATTCTGTGATGCTTCAAGATCGTGATCTTCTCAAAAAGGAAAAAATGAGCTTATCCGAAAAACATGATTTACTTAAAAAGAATCTCTCAGATTTACAAGAAAGATACGATTCTCTCTCAAAAGAGAATGTTTTCATCAAACAAGATATTTCAAAAATAAAAAATAATTTTTCGACAGGTTCAAAAACATTGGAGCATATTCTCTCTATTCAGATTCCTTATTATGACAAAAATGGTCTTGGAATGGAAAAGAAAACAGTTTTGAAAAATACTTTTTCAAGATATGAAGAAAGACGGAAATAGAGACATTCTAAGAAAGATTACAAAAAATATTTTCAAAAATATTTTATAAAACCTGTTGGTCATGAATTTTTCTGTTCCAATTGTGGAGATAAGACTCATTTGAAAAATGAGTGCTCCAAAATCTAGAAATCTATCAGAGGGCCTTTTATCAAATTGATGGAGTCAACTAACACAAAAGGACCCAAAAAGATTTGGGTACCAAAGAAACCGTGAATCTATCTATTGATTGTAGGTACCAAAGAAAAAGAATAAGTGGTACCTTGATAGTGGCTGCTCAAGACATATGACAGGTGATGCAAGCAAGTTTATGGAAATTTCCAAAGTAAATGGTAGAAGTGTCTTTCGGAGGAAGCAAAGGAAAGATAACAGGCAGAGGAACTGTCAGAATTGGAAAGCTAACGATAAGCAATGTATCACTTGTTGAAGGACTCAACTACAATCTCCTAAGCGTAAGTCAACTTTGTGATATTGGCTATAAGATATGCTTTCAAGAGAATAAATGCACAGGTGAAAGCAATGACAAAACTCAAATCTTCACTGGGAGAAGACATGGGAACATCTATCTATTAGATGTGGATACAGAAGAAGAAAAATGTCTGATCATCAAGGAAGAGTATGATCTATGGCACAAGAAACTCGGGCACATTAATCATAAACAAATTATCAAGCTATCTTACAAAAGGCTTGTGAAAGGACTACCCAAAGTTAGATTTGACCAAGTTGAATTATGTACAGCCTGCGCTCTCGGAAAGCAGGTAAGAAGTTCCTTCAAACCAATCAATTGTGTCTCTACTAATCGAGCAGTGCAGGTTCTACATATGGACATTTTTGGACCTACCCGAAGTCAAAGCCTTGGTGATAAGAGATACTGTCTAGTGATAGTAGATGACTATACTCGTTTTACATGTGTATATTTTCTTGCTCACAAAAATGAAGTATTTTCATATTTCTCAAGCTTTGCAAAACTCATCCAGAACGAAAAGGGTTACACAATTTCTTGCATTAGAACGAATCACGGTGGAGAATTTGAAAATCAAAATTTCTCTTCTTATTGCATTGAAAAGGATTTACAACACAATTTCTCTACTCCTTACACTCCAGAACAAAACGGGTTGTAGAGAGGAAAAATCGTTCTCTACAGGAAATGGCAAGAACACTCTTAATTGAGAGTAAAATTCCTTCATACTTTTGGGCAGAGGCAGTCTCAACTGCTTGTTATATTTCAAATCGTGTGTATCTTAGACCACTTCTTGATAAAACGCCTTATGAACTCTTTAAAGGTAGAAAATCAAATATCTCTTACTTCAAAGTGTTTGGTTGCAAATGTTTTGTGCTTAAAAATGCAAATGACAGAGTTGGTAAGTTTGATGAGAAGTCCGATGAAGCAATCTTTCTTGGTTACTCCACAACAAGCGAAGCATACATGATCTTCAATAAAAACTCTCGCATTGTGGAAGAATCAATGAACGTGAAGTTTGATGAGAAGAGCACTCTCTATGTCACTCGAGTGGAAGAAGATATAGAACATTCGTTTCAACAAGGGGTACAGACCAACATGTCTGAAGACTCTACTCAATCTAGTTCTATCAAAGATCAGTCTGTCTCTATAAATGAAAAGCAGAAAGAGAATTTTGACCACAACTGGAAGCATAAGTCCAGTCATCCACTACAACTTGTCATTGGAAACGTACGAGATGGAATCAAAACTCGAGCCTCTATCAAGGAAGTGACAGGTACTTTTGTTTTTATTTCTGAAATTGAACCAAAAGATTTGACAGAAGTACTCTCGAATGAAAGTTGGATAGAGGCGATGCAAGAAGAACTACTACAATTCAAAGTGAATCAAGTCTGGGATCTGGTTCTAAAACCAAAAGATCGACCAGTCATCGGTGCAAAATGGGTATTCCGAAATAAGCTTGATGACAAAGGAAGAGTCACAAGAAACAAAACAAGGTTAGTTGCAAAAGGATACTCACAAGAGGAATGAATTGACTACGACGAGACCTATGCGCCGGTAGCCAGGTTAGAAGCTATAAGATTATTATTAGCATATGCATGTTATTATGGCTTCAAGCTTTTTCAGATGGATGTCAAAAGCGCGTTCTTGAACAGCTATATCAAAGAAGAGGTATATGTGGGTCAACCAATAGGTTTCGAAGATCCGAACAGATCTGATTATGTTTACAAGCTGAACAAAGTCTTATATGGTCTAAAACAAGCACCACGTGCTTGGTATGAGAGGCTAAATACTTTTCTCATTTCAAATGGTTTCGAAAAGGTAAAGTAGACACTACTCTGTTTATTCAAAAGGAAGGTAAGAACATTCTTCTAGTTCAAATATACGTTGATGACATCATTTTTGGTTCTACTAATGGAACTCTGTGCAAGAATTTTTCGCAGATTGTGACAATGAGTTTGAAATGAGTATGATGGGCGAGTTAAATTTTTTTCTTAGACTACAAATCAAGCAAGGAAATGAAGGTACGTTTATCTGTCAAGAAAAATATGCAAAGGAACTTGTAAAAAGGTTTGGACTTGATAAATGCAAAAAAGACTGAAACTCCTATGTCTCATTCTTCAAAGCTTGAAAAAGATGATACTGAGAAAAAGGTTGATAAAAAACCCTATAGAAGCATGATTGGATCTCTACTTTATCTTACTGCTTCTCGACCAGATATTCTTTTCAGTGTGTGCATGTGTACTCGTTTTCAATCAGATCCAAGAGAATCACATCTCTATGCTGTCAATAGAATCATTAGATATGTCAGCACTTACTCTTCACTTGGATTGTGGTATCCTAGAAACTCAGATTTCTCTCTTATTGGATATTCTGATGTTGACTATGCTGGGTGTCGAATTGATAAAAAGAGCACATCAGGGACATGGCAATTAATGGGAAACATGCTGGTATCTTGGTTATCCAAGAAACAGAGTACATTGGCTCTATCCACGGCAGAGGCAGAATATGTTGCTCTGGGAAGCTGTTGTGCACAAATCTTGTGGTTGAAGTAACAACTTCAAGATTTTGATATTGAGGAATCCAACGTTGAGATTAAGTGTGACAACACAAGCGCCATCAACTTGACAAAAAATCCCGTTCTTCACTCAAGAGCCAGGCACATAGAGATCAAGCATCATTTCATAAGAGATCATGTGCAAAACAACGATGTTCATATTCAGTTTATTGATTCTAAAAATCAATTGGCTGACATCTTTACGAAGCCTCTTGAAAAAGGTAGCTTCAATTTCATTAAAGAGAGGCTCGGAATTACTAACTTCCCTATAAAATCTTGAGCAGATGCAGGAAACAGAGGTTGAAAGAAAGGAAATAAAATTCTTTCCAAATAGCTAAAAAGCGAAGGTATGATCTCAAATCTTTTATGAGTTTATTCGAATATGTTGTGATTGATTGACTGAATATTATCATGCATATCCACTTTCCAAGAAAAACTACCCGTTACCATTTTTCACAAACCCCTCTTTTCTCGACCATCTCGAAAAATCACTTGGAAAGTTGCCTTTAATACTACTCTCTATAAAAGGAACAGTTTCTTACTCTTTATACACACAATCGCCCTTCGAAAAGCTTTCAACTTTCTCGTATCTTCTAAAAAATTCAAACTTTTAACAAGAAAACCGTTCATCTTCTCCATCATGCCTCACAAACCCGTCTCCCTCGAACCAAAGAAAATCTCCACCTCTGTTCGCCGGTTCCAAAGAACCTTCGCCCAAGCCGCTCGATTCTCAAAACGCGGACCTTCACATATTACTTTGGTGGACGAAGAATCAAATAGCATGGAAGTCTCCTCTGAAGAGCGAGGATCGAGTGGGTCTGCTAACTCACCTCTAAAGGAGGAAACTTTACAAGTATTTCACACTTGTGACACTCGTCCGAGTCCAGGTTCGAGTATTTCTACTCCCTCTTCGTTACAAACTCTTGAAGGGATTCAAAAATCTATAACCTTCATGCGTGAGTCCGGCATGGATGATTGTGCTGTCGAAAAATTTATGTAGAATTTTGGGTTTGATTCTGAGTCGGATGTTGAGACTGAAGTTAAGAAATTTGAAAGTCCTTTTGGGTCTGCTAGTGTTGAGAAAAAGAGTGTTGGTACATCGAAGGGTAAGGAAAAGATAATTACAGACGTAGAGGAAACTTACGACTCTACGGAAGGAGGAGAAGACACCGAATCAAGGGTGAAGACTACTGATGACGATGATTTGCTATTTGAAAATTTTCGAGCATTTGGTGGGTTTGCCAAGGATACCAAATTTCGGCCCAAACTTTTCAAGAGTCAACAACATCATGACTCTTTCCAAAGCTTTCTGACAAGAAAGGTAATGCCACATAAGACAGTCGATTTTGACTATCTTGATAGTCATGGCATTCTAGTTTCTGATATGCTTGAGAAGCTGGACCTGTTAAATTTTTGTACTGACTCTGAAGTTGTGTATCCTGAGTTGGTGGCTCTATTCTATTCGAACTTGCATTTCACGAAGAACCCAAATAGGATGACTTTTACTGTTGGTGACTTTTGGTATGTTGTGTCAGCCGAACTCATAGCCTCTCTCATCGGGGTAAGAGCTTCTGATTTTGTGAAAATCGAGATTTCCTCTAATGAAGCTTACAAGTTGATCACAGAAGATACTGATTATCGACGAAGCATCAGGACACACATCAACTATGCTGCAATGCCTCTGATATACAGAATTGTGCATAAAATTCTCATTGGGTGTATTCGTCCTAGAGCCACATCCACTCCAGATGTATCAAGGTATGAAGCTCGATTGTTGGCTGCAATTGTCAAATGTAAATCCTTTTCCTTGGCACATACCATCATCTTTCAGATGTATCGAACTGTCACAAAGAAAGCTGGCCAACTTCCTTATAGAGCCCTCATTACTAAGCTGTTTCGAGCATTGGACGTTAAATCTCCCTCAAAAATGAAGAAAGAGATTCTGGCAAGTATGACAGTAGGGGCTGACACACTGTTCAAGATGCATTTTTCTGTTACACTTGATGGCTGGATAGATAAGAATGGCCAAGTCATTAAGATAGGATGTGATCTTGATGATACTGCAAAGAAGATCATTGGTGCAACATTGGTGAAGTTGAAAGGAAGACCCAAGATGAAAGCTTTGATGAAAGCCACTGTGTCCCCAAAGAAAGGAAAAAGAGTCAAGAAGGATTCTACCTCTTCTGACTCTAAAAACACTCTATCTGGAGATGCATCACCTCTCAGAACAAGTCTCATCAAGCTGCGATAGATGCACAAATTACCGAGGAGATGGACAAGGGAGAAACTACTCTCATGGCCAAGAGTACTCAACTGGCGAAAAGTGCCACTGCCTTGTCTGCAGCACAAGAGCAGGCAATTCAGCACACTGAAGACAAAATCCAAGCCTTGGATACTCAGGCTCTTGAGAAAGCTGAAGCAGAAGCAGCAGCACAGGCTCAGTTGGAAGCTGCGACTCATGCGAGATTACTTGAGGAGGTAAAAGCTGAAGCAGAAGCTACTGCAAAGGCACAGGCAGAAGAAGATGCCTTATCTGAGAAGGAAAGCATCGCCCAAGCCCAACTTGCAGCCACCACAGCTGTTACGAAAGTATTTGAAGATGAGAAGAAAAGGAAGGCTGCAGAACTAGCTGCAGAAGAGGCACAGAGAACAAAAAAGGAGGAGGAAAAGCAACAACTTCGAGAGAAATACTTTGAGGCTCTTAAAAGTGACAGAGCTCACTGTGCCGAGGACAACACTGTTCTCGTTGATGAACTTGATCTTGTAGGCCTTGCAGAAGGAGCTGGTGTTCAGGGGGAGAAATTGGTCAAAGTACTTGAAACCTTTACACAGCATCTCTCAAATATTCAGCAGGGACAAGAGAAGATGCAGCAGTAGGTTAACATTCTCCGGGCAAAACTATTCAAGCAGACTGAAGCTCTTCAACTACGCATGAAATCCATCGAAAACTGCCTTCAAGTAGAAGTCAAGAAGGCACAGGACCAAGTGTTAGGAGATCTAGTCATGTTTGCACAAAATCAAGTCTTGTTGGCCAGAGAAATGAATAATTTGACAGAGGAGTTCGATATGAGGCTGCGTGACTTGACCACTTCCAACCTTGTTCGTGTCCCTTTCGACCTTGCCACATCCAAACCATCATCCTCTTCACAACATCCTAAATGATTCTCGAGCCATCATGTTATGTTGCATTTTCGTTTGCTCTCATGGTTATGCTTGCTAAACTCATGCAATGTACTTACGTACTATAAATTGCATGTTTAAATCAATTGCTATTTCCCTTACTTTATATCTATCTCTTATATTTTGATGCTGACAAAAAGGGGGAGAGAGAGAGACGCCACAGCCATGCCATATCCTGTTTCGTAAGTTCATCCTCTAAGGAAATGGTTTTGTCTCCATCAAAATAGGGGGAGATTGTTAGGAGTATTGTAGTTAATTTTGAAGTACACAAAACCATTCATGCTTTGGTGAAAAGAATTTGATTTTTTTTAAAGGATTTGCATTTCACTGTTTCTGATCTATAATACATCCATCTTGATAGAAGCAGGTAAACTATATGGTAGATGCACACCGATTCGAGATTCGAACACGTTGCATATGAACTCTATCAACTGCATCTATTAACTGTCTGGCAGAAGCTCTGCAACACTTTGCTATCACTTGTGTTATCTTGATTTCGATTATTTTATCAATTCTGCATTATTCATCAAAATTCGATTGATACACCTATTCACCCCCTCTAGGTGTATAGCCTAGCCCGGAACAACAGTCTCGCGAAATTTACCGGTGAACACGAAATTCGTTGAGCCAACCACGCTCGATAATTAGTCATTTGTCATTGGAAAGTCATGCCGTCAATTTCTATCATTAGAACACCTTAAAAAGATACCAAACTGTCTTTCATTTACTCAAGTTGACACAAATGACAGATAGAGATGAGCCAATAACCATCACGAAAAAGCTTCGCAAGTTTTATTTTTATTTTCTTTCTCTTTCCTTTTTCCCCCTTTTTTTTTCTATTTCTAGCCAGTTGCCTTTGGCGAGCCTTGCCGGCGGTAGGCGCGAGGCTAGATCTTGAAATAATTCAAAAATATATTAAAATATTGTTAAAAGGTATCCACATTAGCGTCGACCGGCTAAAGTTGGCTGAATTGATTGAATTGGTACAAATGCAATGATGGGATTTATCGCAACCGAATCAGAACGATCAAACAGAGAATCAAGAAAAATTAGACGACGCACAGTTTACCCAGGTTCACCCCAGAATAGGGATACGTCCTGCAAAGAGATTTCACTATGATATTCGGTTTACAGCCACACAACTCGTTGCAATGATCAGCATAAACGAGCAAAATATATATGCCCTAAACGGGTCCAAAACCTAAACCTAGCGAAACCTCTATTAAGACTACAACATACGGGTGAACTTAAATAAAAGCTCAAACCCATTGAGGTTTCGGGGGCGCTGCCCCTGGACCCCTGCCTGCTCACCGGTGAGCGGGGCAGCCGTCCGCTGACCGGGCAGCGGGATACCCGTGTCGGGGGCGCTGCCTCCAAACCCCCGCATCCCGCGCTCATGGGTCACATGTCGTCGGATAACACTTTGGTTTTCCTAAGCTCACGTGGGCGTACCCGGTGTGAGAAATAAGGGTCCCCGAAGTATTCGTCAACTCCAACATGCAAGAGGTATAAAACTGAATTAATACAAAAAAGGTTTATGACTGAATTGACATAAATATAAAATGTTTAGGATTGAATTGGCAAAATTAAAAGGTTTATGACTGAATGCACAAAAATGTAATAGGTTTAAATTTTTTTTTGACAAATTTTCCAAAGTTGACAAGTCTGTCATTGCGATTTTGCTCGCATGCCAACAGCTCGCAACTCTCTCTACAATAGGTAGCAATTCGGTGTGAATCGAATTTATAGTCTCATAAAAGACGGGTGACTACAAAATCGTTGAGCCAACCGTGGTCAATTTCTATCATTCGAACACCGCTAAAAAGACACCAACTTATATATTCATTTACTCAGTTGATACATATGGTGTTGGACATATTGTGAATATAATCCATGTAATATGTTCACATACAAGCTCAATAGGTGAAGGTTTGGTTATTTGGGTTCTTATGGGCTAAAGCCTAATAGCTTGCTTATATATTCTAGGGTTCACCCTATGCTGGAGGTAACACAGTTGAGTATTCCAAACTTGATGTCTCAAGGTGTAATATTTCAAGCAAACATTCTCTACTCTCTTAAAACCCATAACCTCAAACAATCTTGAAGTATTATCTTCGTGTGTTGGATTTGAGCGAGCAAAGTGTCTACTTGAAGGTCTCATCGAGGCAAACTCCCAGGTATGAATTACTTTCGATTTCGACGGTTGGTTTGGCCGGGATCTGAGTTTGAATATTCAGGTTTTACTATAGCACCCGAAATCTTTGACTCAAGATTTTAGAAATTATAGCCAATTTCAGATGGTGAGACCACTTTGGTTTTGTTCGTCTCATCGATACGAGCGTTTTGAGTGGTCACTCGCGTCGAACGGAGGTCGGACGGAGGGGATACAGTCGTTGGAAGAATCATTATAGCGTGGGTTTTACTGTAGTTCGAGGTTACTGTAGCACGCAGGATTTACTGTAGCATGCAGATGTTACTGTAGCACATGGGATTCGCTATAGCACTCAGATTACTATAGCACCACGCAGGTACTATATTTGCGGTGTATTTCTCGACGTATTTCTCGGTGTATTTCTGGCTTATTTCCAGTGTATTTGTGGCGTATTTTCGGCCAATTTTCGGTGAGTTTTCGGCGACGAGGGCAATTCTTCTTAAGGTTTTTGGGCGTTCCGGGCTCATTTTTTGGGGTATGTTTTGGCAAATTCCATCTCTACAAGGCAGTTAGACCAAGGTTAGAGGCATTATTCGACTTTGGGAGTTTCGAGGACTCCAAGGTGCACTTTTTCTAACTCTTTGCTCTGATTGGAATGGAAAAATATAGTTCCTATGGTATTATAAAGCTGCAATCATTTGATGTTGCTGAATTTCATGGTTGGAAATTACACGTTCAATTTGGCATGAAAGAACGTGAAATATTCTATATTGTTTTAAGTGACTTTGCATCTACCACTGAAGATGTGGATGAATATCAATGGAACAAAGATGAAGATTTTTGTAGAGATTACTTGTTGAACTCTCTAAATCCTCGTCTAGCTATGACTTATAGTGAGTAGAAGACGACGAAAGATATACGGGATCACTTGAACACTCAGTTCCAAAAACAAGAGGGGCTATCTAAAACTCTCCTAGCCGAGAGTTCTTTGATTTTAAATTCACTATGAATTCTAGTGTCACCTCACAGTTAGTAGAACTTGAGAACATGAGGAACAAGTTGAAAGGTGATAACTCTGATTTTTTCGATAATCTTTTTGTCGGTCTTGTGTTGAGTAAGCTACCTGCTAAATGGAGTTCTTTCAAGACTGAAATGCACGGACAGAAAGAATAGATGGGATTGGATGAACTAAAAAGGTATATTCACATTGAGGATCAAAACTTTTCTAGGAAGAGTTTGGAACAAGTAGGATAGCAAAAGTCAGTTGCCAACTTAGTTTCACATTCCTATAAACCTCATAAAAAAGTTCAAGTCACCAAAAGGTGAATCCTCTTTATAATTAGAGGCCAAAAAGACTATCTTCAAATGAAAGAAGAAGGGCAAGTGCCATAACTGTGGAAGGTGGGGTCACTGGGTAACAGAGTGTAAGCTATCAAAGAAGCCAAAGAAAGACACACCACAAAATGAGACTAATATGTTAATTAATGAGTTTGAGCCTCAGGCCTTCATTGGAATGATGAATAATGGAAAGATCAGTGTCTCTTCTGAGCGGTGGTTGGATAGTGAGGCTATTTGTCATGCTACAAATGACAAGAACTTACTCATTGAGGTCACAGAAGTGAAAGACACCGTAGAAAATTACAATGGTGGTGAAGTAGAGGTGACTCATGCTGGAACTGCAAATTTGGTGCTTTTTTCAGGTTGAGTTTAGATGCTGATAGCATAAACCATATGAGTTCTACTTTGATTGATCCAAAGTTATTACACAATATACTTGGACATATGAACTACAGGAAAATGCAATATCTAGCTAAAACTCATAACATTCCATTGGACACTTCTATTCAATTTGACAAATGTGAAGTGTGTGCACAAGCTAAAATCACTAGAAAACCTTTTAAGTTGGTTTCTAGAAGCACACAACTTCTTGAGCTAATACATTATGATCTTTGTGACTTTAGAAATTTCGTCACAAGAGGTGGTCGGAAGTATTTGATAACATTCATAGATAATTTTTCAAGATATTGTCATGTCTATTTGTTGAAATCAAAAGATGAGACTTTTGAGAAGTATAAGATTTTTAAGTCCAGAGTAGAAAATCAACTCAACTTGAAAATTAAGAGGTTTAGGAGTGATAGAGGAGGAGAATATACAATGACATGGTTCAAGGAATTTTGTGCTTCAGAGAGCATAATACTTGAAATTACTGCTCCTTACTCACCCCAATCAAATGGTGTTGCAGAGCGTAAGAACAGAACGTTAACAGAAATGTTAAATTCTATGTTACTTACTCATGGCGTGCCTTTCTCCTACCGGGGAGAAGCAGTTCTAATTGCTAATCACATCCTGAATAGGTTGCCGCACTCTAAGTTGTCTATGACACCTTACGAGATATGACATAAGCATCCTTGTAGATATGATACTCTTAAGACTTAGAGCTATATTTCTTATGTAAGAATACAAGATCCTAAGAGAACGATTACTTGTGTATATCTAGGTAGTGTAGAAGATAGTGCTGCAGGCATGTTTTTGGATCTATC
Source organism: Rhodomyrtus psidioides (assembly GCA_021437785.1). Lineage (NCBI taxonomy): Eukaryota > Viridiplantae > Streptophyta > Magnoliopsida > Myrtales > Myrtaceae > Rhodomyrtus > Rhodomyrtus psidioides. The sequence continues at coordinate 1,795,980 of JAILYB010000068.1, forward strand.
TACTAACACAATAATAGAATCTAGAGATGCAGAATTCTTTAAGAATAAGTTTTTCAGAGATCATGGCTTGAGTGTTTTTGGATCTACAGATATGATTACAGAGTCTCTTGTAGAATCTAAAATAGGCCCTTCTGATACTAATCCCATATAGCTGGTTGTTGAACCAGATCCAGTTAGAGTATCTACAAGAGAGAGAATTCCCAAAAGTTTTAGTGATGACTTTGTTACTTACCATCTAGATGATGATCCATTCTCCTATCAGGAAGCAATGAGATCTAGGGAATCCTTATTGTGGGCAGAAGCTATAGATGATGAAATGAGCTCTTTGCTGCAGAACCACACTTGACAGCTAGTCAATTTGTCAAAAGGGGCTAAGACTATAGAATGTAAGTGGGTATTGAAGAAGAAACTGAATAGCAATGGATCAATAGCCAGATATAAAGCACGTTTAGTAGCTAAAGGCTATAAATACTATAGTGGAATATACTATTTTGATGTTTTATTCACCTGTGTGTCATCTATCAACTATAAGAATTCTTCTTGCTTTGGTATCTATTGAACACTTTGTGGTTCATCAAATGGATGTAAAGACATCTTTCCTCAATGGAGAGTTAAATGAGGAAATTTACATAGAACAACCGGAAGGATATGTTGTGAAAGGCTTTGAGGACAAAGTTTATAAATTGAACAAATCTTTGTATGGCCTTAAACAAGCACCTAAGATGTAACATATTAAATTTGACAAAGTGGTAAAGAGTTATGGCTTTTAGTCAAGTTATTCAGATAAATGCATTTACCATTGTTCTATGTCAAATAAGATAGTCATCATTTGCTTGTATGTTGATGACATGTTAATTCTTGGCTCCGATCATTCTGTAGTGAGTGACGTGAAAGCTACTTTAGCTAAAGAATTTGACATGAAAAATCTTGGTATTGCTAATACCATTCTTAGTATGAAAGTAAGCTTTGAAAGGCAAGTCATCTCCCTTAGCCAGACTCACTATATTGAGCAGCTACTTTCTACCTAGGGATACAGTGAGTGTAAACCAACTGAGACACCATATGATTATAATAAAAGACTGAGTCCCAATGAAGGGACTAGCGTAGATTAGTTAAAGTACTCGAAACTGATTGGTAATCTCATGTATGCCATGAGTTGCATTAGACTAGACATAACCTTTATAGTTGGCATGCTGAGTCGTTTCACTAGTAATCCTAGTAAAGAGCATTGGGATACCCTTAGTAGGCTAATGAGATACCTTAAAGGTACTAAAGATTATGCTCTATGTTACTCTGGTTTTCCTTCAACTATGGATGGATATTCTAATACCTCATAGTGCTAAAAAATTGGAAATAGTAAGTCTACAAGTGGATACGTATTCACTCAGGGTGGAGCTGCTATTACTTGAAAATTCAAAAGACAGACTTGTATTGCATTGTCGTCTATGGAATTAGAACTTTTTGTTTTAGTTTCAGCCGGTGAAGAGGCAGAGTGGATAAAGAATTTGATTATGGATATTCCTTTGACTCGGCTAAAGATTAATTCTTTATGCATGTTTTGTGATAATCAAGCAGCAGTCCAAGTCGTCAAAAATGCTCTCTTCAATTCAAAGAGAAGCATGTGAGATTGAGACATGCGTTGTTGAATTATCTTAGAGAAAAGAAGTTATCACCTTGATCAATGTGAGCCAAAGGATAACATGGCCGATGTTCTCACAAAAGGTTTGCCTAAAGATCGATTATTCAAAATAGTGGGGAAAATGTGGTTAAAGACTGTGTAGACAAGTCTTAATTACCATTTACTTACCTTCTTGTTGTGTGTTTTGAATTATCGAATCTTCTGTTGTTGGCCAAAATGATAAGCACAATTTATATGTTTCATCGATGTTCATGGTTGCTGATAAATCTGAAAAGGGCTAGTTGTCTCATTCCAAACTTGATGAAGATGACTTTAACCTGATTCAAAGGTTCTATCTAGGAAGCTTGTGCCATTTCAAACTTGATGATACAATCCAACTAGGTTGGACTATTCTTTTAGTTAAATGATCCTATTCCAAACTTGATGCGAGATTATTTGACTTTAAGAAATCAGTAGTTGTGACATTCCAAATTGGAACACAGAAATAGTTGATTGCATAAGAAGCCTGTTGGTCTTGTTCTTAATTGAAACTTGACATTACATGACTAAGTTATTGTAAGTGACTTGACTATTGGTTCGGTTCTTTGAAACTAGACAATGGTTATTCTCTTACGAATAAACTTGGGTTGATGGCTCTTTGTAAATCAAATTGTTTATGCCTTGTTAATAATTTATGAAACTGGCTTGATGCTTATGAACATGATATTATGATACTTTATGACATCAATATATGTTCCTCTCTGCCTGGTGTTATGGTGCTAAGTTCTTTTAGCAGAACTAGACACTTTTAGTAGATTATTCAAATGATTGAATTCATGGTAATATGAAATTCATATTTGAGATTCTACATGGGATGGTAGAGATGGAGGAGAGATTAATGAGTGTGATCCTGATCAGGATGACCTACTTGATGAATGAATCATTCAAAGTGTGTGAGGGACTTGACAGTTCACCTGCAAATGCCCATTTTGATGAAGTCCATTTACTTGAGACTTATATTTTCTGTTCTTGTGTTGTGAACATCATTATGCTTGTGTTGTGAACATCATTATGCTTGTCTCTTGTATTTGTAAGGCCTTATACTATTTTGATTGGCCTACATATACTTGACTGCTATGCATATGTTGGTTGTGAACTGATTCAGAGATTTATTTTGGTATGCTGATCTCAGAACAGATTCATGATAAGGATGATTCACTTATTTGGACTGCAAATGATGATTGAGTTTAACATTTTTCTGTTAAAACTCTTTGACTAATCTGAGTTGATTGTTTTGGACTGAATGTGGATGATTCATGTTTGTTTGAACATCACACTAACCACCGTATTGGATTGTGCTGTATAGTGAACATATGAGGAGATTGTTGGATATATTGTGAATATAATCCACGTAATATGTTCACATATAAGCTCAATAGGTGAATGTTTGGTTATTTGGGTCCATATGGGCTGAAGCCCAATAGTTTGCTTATATATTCTAGGGTTCGCCCTACGCTGGGGGTAACACTGTTGAACATTCCGAACTTGATGTCTCAAGGTGTAATACTTCAAGCAAATACTCTCTACTCTCTCAAAATCCATAACCTCCAACATATGGTAGATAGAGATGGGCCGATAGCCATCACGAAAAAGCTTCACAAGTTTGATCGATATAAGTACAATATAGAAAAATTTGTTAATCTAGGTTATGAGTAAATTAGAGTATCATCATCTCGAAACGATCTCCGTGTTTATAGTGATCTCTATGGCATAATATTAAAAAAAAAAAATCAACTTTAACATCTGTCCCAGTCATTTCCAAATGCATGTAACAAGACTATATAAACCGCATAGTTTTCCCATAAAGGCGGTTGTGCATCTCCCATTGGCCCTCTGTTTCATTTTTCAAACTCACTCCATTAATGTTCAAAAGGTTGTCCCCCTTATGTAATAATGTCTGGATGCTCACCACGCAAGCTTTACCTTTTTCCGTTCGTTTTGTCCTAGTTCAATAATGTTCTCTTTATGTGTGGAGGAGAGACAATTGAGAACCTTTAAGAGCTCGCTGGCTTTTTCTTTCTCGAAATGATTCAAAGAAGAAATTTTAGGAAAGATCATGGAAAGGCTCTCCCGAGTGCATAGATAATAGGGCACCATTTGAATTTTTGTTTTTCCATTTTCTTCGGTTTCATTTTTTTTTTCTATTTACTTTGCAGAAAATTATGATTTGAAAAATATTTTCTAAAAATGATTGCTTGCATTGCTTAAAAAAAAGGAATGAACAAAAGAAATTTCATCATCCACAAAAAAGTATGACCATAAATTGTCATCGATGTCGAAAATGTTTATTATTAAGTAGTTATTTCAAACGGTATTAATAATCGTTTTTTAAAGAATATTTTTCAAAATCATATTTTTGGCAAAAATAAATGGAGCCTTAATTATGTTGACTTTTTAAACATAACTCGATGAGAGCATCCTTTCAAATAGAGTACCGCATTGCATAATTTTTGCCGGGGTAGACTACCTTGTTAGGTCAAAAAGAAAATTTTTGACCTCTTTTCTCATTCTTATTCCTTGGTTCGCGTCTGATGGTGTCACGTCCACAACAATTCTCTCTCTCTTCCAACCCTAGACAGTGGCTGCAATTGTGATTCAACGTCACACAACCTCCAAATCGATATGCGATCTCTAGATCCAAGGTCTCATAGGTCGTGTGACCTCGACTTGTAGTCGCGATCTCCATTTGAGGTCGGGGAGAGAGAGGGGGTTTAGGGGTGATGAGGCTATATGCATTCTCGTTGACAACGAATGATGTGGTTAGCGGGTTCCGACTACCTGTTGGGAAGGGAAACATGCGACAAGGCCCTCCCCCGAGAATGGCAGGTGTTGGACACTGCCGGTATCCCGGGAGGAGTCGTCGAACCATCTTCGAGGACGCCCACCCATTCTTGTTTGTTATCTTTTCCAAGATATTTGGGTCTTTTTTTCCAAAGAAATTCATCTGGAATGATTAGATATAATGAATAACGGAGCCTACATTATCACCAACATCACTTATAACTGTCTTAGCCATATTTTTCATTTTCACATGCTCTACATTTCAGTGACAGTAACATTATTCCGTCGCCAAGGCAACCCAAATAGTGGATAAGCATGATGAAATAAAAAGCCTTTTCTTCAAAGTACGTTCCGGACATTATTATTGTACGGCCTATGAGCGTGGATTAGCATATGGTGAAATTCGACATTTCATTATGACTCGAGCATTGTCTCGCCCCACTCTCTCTCTCTCTCTCTCTCTCTGCGCTCCACCAACTTTTCTTTTGCCCTCTGCAAATCCATGGCCTGCCGACCAAAAAGCTCTCTGCTTTTCTCTCCCATTACATTACCAGAGGCTTCTCAAGAATGGGAAAAAGACGATCGAAGCACTACCCGGTTTGTCTAGCTACGATGGACATGCGTGAAAATAATGAGCATGCACGACATGTCTGAAAGCTGAGCTAGGGTTTTGACCTATACGTCAAGGGAGCCAAATTTTCCTAAACTAAAAACTATGTTGCAATGAGGAAGTAGATTCACCTTAGGCCACCCGCAAGGGTGAAATCATCGCATTGCATTTTGTCGTGGGATTCTTGCTTTGTTTCTCACAAGTGATTTGTTGAGACGGATGATGCTAGGGTATAGAAACGTGCATACTAACTAAATATGTTTTCAAGGAAAACTTTCGCATGAACCATTCAAGGATAATAGCATAGATGGTCACTGAATTATGGTCCAATATGCAATATTGTCCATGAACTTTTGATTTATGTAATGCCGTCCTAAATTTTGGTCTCATGTGTAATGTCGTCCTTAGACTTTTAATCTGTTTGATATAGTCCATGAACTATATGAAAATATAAAAGAATCATGGACTATATTGAACATTAGACCAAACTTCAGGGATCACTTTGAACAAATTAAAAATTCAGGGATGGCAATGCACATTGAATTAACATTTAAGGATCATTTGTGTCATTTTCCCAAATATTAATTAGAACAACTTTGTACATCAGTCTATATAAGTTCCTCGAGTAGTGGAATATCTTCATGTTATTAGTACTTACATTAGTGACAATTATCCACATTAGTGCTGGCGTCATTGTTGGGGTTGTCCCACATCGGTTGTGGAAGGGGCTGATGGTCGGTTTATAAGTGTGAGGGAAATGCTCAACCTTTGAGCTGACTTTTTGAGTTAAGGGAGGCCTAAGACCACCCAACAACGTTAGTGCCGACCGGCATCCACGTTAGCGCCAGCCAGATAGATAGAATTGTCACAAATGCAAAATGTTTTGGACTGAATCAGCACAAAAAAAGATTTAGGACTAAATTGGTACAAATACAAAAGGTTTAGAACTGAATTGGCAAAATTAAAAGTTTAGGACTGAATTGGCAAAAGTGTAATCGGTTTAGAACTTTTTTAAAATTTTTCCTCAAGATTTTTGGGTATACATAGAGAGCAGTGAAAGATAAGGGTTTCCTAACAACATAGGAGGGCTAGAATGTATGCAAAGGCGTTGTCTGGGGCAAAATCAAACACACATGGCAGCGAGAAGATGCTCGTACTCGTCTATGTCGGCCATTGTCCTCGTGACGCATACTCGAACACGATACGATGATGAGTCGTTGTTGGTCTAGAATGGCAAATTGTACATTCTCAGGCACGATCGTAGTGCTTGTCCATATAGTGTGAGGCTGTGTCACCAAAGGAGAGAAAAGGGAAAAAAGGAAGAAAAAGAGGACAAAGGAGGCATGCATCATCACTAATCTGAGGGGGAAAAAAAAACAAAGCCAAAAAGGAAGGATTGCGAATGGATGCGGCGATCGACCACCAACCTTTCCTTGAAAGCTGCATGTGTTAAAGATGTTTGAGATTTGATTCTAGTTGTATGCACATGATCGCGTTTCGGATAAGGTAGGAATTTTTCTATTCTTTTGTTGCATGAATGAATGAATGTATATCATTGCAGTTCCATCCAGCATCTTGAATCCAATCCAAAGGCTGAAATCCTTTCTCTTTCTCCCTTACCACCCCTTTTTTAAAATCGAGAGAATTACCCAAAAAATCATAAACTTATTGCAATAGTGTCAATTCAATCCTAACCATTTTTCACAGTTTACCAATTGAGCCCATCTACCAAATTTTGACGGGAAATTGATGGCATGGACACTGACCGTCCACCGGTTGTCTTATGCGGTACTATCAGCGTTGACGTGGATTTTTTCTACCTTTTTTTTTTGTTAAGGTCGACAAGAGGTCGCCAATCACTAGGCGAGGACCGCAACCCTCGCCTAGAGCCGGCGACCTCTTTGTGATCGAGGGCCACAACCCTCGCCGGCCACTCGACGAGGGCCATGACCCTTACCAGCAACCTGTGGAGGTCTCTGGGCCTCAACTGGTGGCTGGTGTCCTCCTGACGGGACAGACTCAACTGAAAAAATATTAAAAGGTTAAGGACTGAAATTGGACAATTGTAATAGGTTTTGTGACTTTTTTGGTAATTTTTCCTAGCAATCCTATGAATAAAGAAATCGATGTGTAAAATTGCCTTGTACAGTGACATATACATTGCAATTAGCGGATAAGTTTAGACAAGTGATAATTAAGTCAATTTAAACGCCACACCGTTTTTGTATCTCAAATAGGACAGCCCATCACCACAAAAAGCATCGCCATTACTTTGCTAACCAATCATCTTCCGCTAATATGGTTCCTTACAAAGATACCTCCATGCAAAATGCTGTCGCTTGAATGACCTCTTGATGCATCCATCCAACATGGTTTTTAATTTGATATTGAATGACCTATTGATGCATCCATCCAACTTGGTTTTTAATTTGATATTGAAAGGAAAGAGTTAGGGTTTCTCTCTACTTTCTGTTGGAGGGGGTCCCATCAGCCCCTTCCACATGGGATGTGGGATAACCCTAGTTGGGCCAAACTTGTTGGTATTTGATACCAGTGTTAAGTAGTTTTGTGTCTCTCTCACCTTAAAAGTTAACTCAAATGGTGAGACTTTTTCTCATACTTATAAGCTTACCATCTACCCTTTTCACCGCCGATTTGGGATAACCCCAATACTTTCTATTTAAATTTGACATATGCTTCAATTACAAATTGAGAAGAGAGGTACTCATTGACTTTGGTTGGCTATTACACTTATTTTATGTATCTCAATACAAGAAATTGTATCAAGCAAAAGTTTAAGGAAAAGAAAGTACTTGGATGCAAGGTTGGCTGAATGCCGTTTCTAAAGATTAGTATACAAAAACTGATGTGGTTACCTTATGCATTACTTACCACGAATAGGAGCATGTTCTTAATGTTGAGACCAAGAATGATATCCTACTACATAAAATCTTGTGCATAGATTTGGTACTTTTAACATTACTCTTAGTTTTAAGAGAGCTGCTATCCAGCAGTTTGACAGTACTGTCATTATTTCTCACTCCACGATTTTTTAATTAATGAGTGCTTTATACAAAACACGATGTGATGATGTTTGGATTTATGGTCAGAAATAATTGACAATACTGTCAGACTGAAAGCATTTCCTTAATTTTAACACACATGATGTTTCACTTTGAGAGAAAAATTTCCTTCGTAAATTCCTCCGCACAAAAGATTTGCCCAGATATTCGACAGAATTATTGCATCCAACGCAAAGTAGCAAACCTTTAGTTGCATGAAGCATTTGTGTTTCCGACCAGTTTTGTCCTCTATGCCTCCCAGTGTGGACATGATATCAGCAACAACGTGTTGCTCCAACTTGGTGACTGTAATGTGCCGGAGGTGACAAACAAAGGGACATGAAAATCCAACCCAAGATTCCTAATGAAAAGAACAATGAGTATACATAAAATCATCTACAAGATTTATATACCAAGCAACGCGAGAGATCGTGAGCGAGCACTTAAATATGCAGGTCGTAGAGCCTGTCCTGTTCATTTTACATGCCGATTTCGTGGATCGGTTTCCGTATAATCGAGTATTATTCAGCCGAACATGAATCTTTTTCTCACTATATATAGTGTTGCTCCGCAGAACTATTCAAATAGAGTGATCTACCTACCTTTACTGGGTCTTCTCCTCCATAGATCCCCGCCAGTTTTGCTCTCTCTAGACCTTCTCTACTTGCTCTAAAAAATGGATGGCAAGAAATTGGAGTACAAAGGAGAGGCTGCACTAAAAGAGATAGAGAGGCTCACATCCGAGGCCGACATTGTCCAGCAAAACATTCTGCAGGAGATCTTAGGGCAAAACCGGAAAACCGAGTACTTGAGCAAGTTCTCGAGAGGGTCGGCGATGGACACTCGGGAGTTCAAGAACTCGGTCCCCGTGATCACTTACAAGGCCATTCAACCTTACATCAGAAGAATTGCTCATGGTGAAGATTCCTCTCTAATTACAGGAAAACCCATCACTGAAATGTTATGCAGGTCTCTCCCTAGTATTTGTCTCAGCTCATTCTCTGATTAAAATTTGTTTTTGAGCTAATTCATGATCAAAGAATGTCGGTTGTGTAAATCTGTATAGCTCAGGGACTTCTGCTGGAGAGCCCAAGATGATGCCATCGATCGGGGAGGACATTGACCGAAGAACCTTTCTTTATAATCTCATCATGCCCATCATGAGCCAGTTAATTAATCTGATTTTCCCTTTCCCTGCTCTTTTTTCGTAGTTGTCGAGCATCTGTAAATGTATTTTCCATCTTGATACTGTCTGTGAAAAAAATGATTCTTCTGACATATGTTTTTTTTTTTCATTTTTGCCTTGCATACATGACATGAAAAATCATATTTTAGGTATCTTGCGGGGCTCGACGAGGGCAAGGCCATGTACTTGTACTTCGTCAAGGCGGAGAGGTCCACCCCGTGCGGCCTGCCCGCCCGAACCGTGCTCACGAGCTTCTACAAGAGCAACCACTTCAAGCACCGGGCCCCCGATGCGTACCATGACTTCACGAGCCCATATGCGGCCATCCTGTGCGACCACAGCGACCAGAGCATGTACTGCCAGCTCCTGTCGGGTCTTGTGCACCGGCGCCAGGTCCTACGGCTCGGCGCGGTCTTCGCTTCCGCATTCCTTCGTGCTGTGTCGTTCCTCGAGCGGAACTGGGGCCGCATGTGCGATGACTTAGCCGCCGGCCATCTAGACCCCTTCATCACCGACCCCGAGTGCCGATCCTCCATGTCGAGCATGCTGCCGTTGCCGAACCCTACCGTCGCAGCCGAGATCCGGGAAATCTGCAGCTGTCCATCATGGAAGGGGATATTGTGCCGGCTTTGGCCTAGGGCGAAGTACATTGAGGCCGTCGTGACGGGGTCGATGGCGCAATACATACCGGCCCTCGAGTACTACAGCGAGGGGAAGCTGCCGTTGGTGTGCACGATGTACGCCTCGTCGGAGTGCTACTTCGGAGTCAACTTGAGGCCACTGTGCCACCCGCGCGACGTGGTGTTCACGCTCCTGCCCAACATGGGCTACTTCGAGTTCATACCCTTGAGGGGGAACGGGACGCTGGTGTTGGACATTGACGAGGACGAGGAGGTGTCCGGTCGCAAGCTGGTGGACTTGGTTAATGTCCGGGTCGGGTGCTATTATGAGCTCGTGGTCACTACATTTGCTGGTGAGCATATTCTTTTTACTTTAGTCCCATATCTGTAGGATCATATCATGTTAATCTTTTTGAGAATATGATGTCACTTCGTCTTGAAATTATTGCACTCTTATGCAGAAAATATGATGTTATCAATGACTTCTGTGAATCCATCTTTATTCTCTTGATTTACTGTACAGACAATCCCGTTAATCATGCTAATCTCGTATTAATGCAAAGCTCCTTTTGTTTACGTGAGTTTCCTCGAACTTTCGGTAAATGCTTACGTGGGAATGAGAGAGAATTTCCTTTGCTTTCGGAATCGGATCTATACTCCAATGCTATCTTAAAATGGTTTATAGAACGGCATTTAATTTTACTAAAAAAAATCATACGGACCAGATAAGTACACTGGGAAAATATCTAAAAGTTTTCTTACGTTTCATTCTCATATCAATTTGCGTCTTGAGTTTTTGAAAACCTACATTTGGCATTCAAAGTTGTATCTAGCGGTCCTCCTGCGAATTTGCCATTTTCCTTTCGATTTTGCCCCCTTGGTCGGCGGAGCTCTTGTGAAGCCCCTTGGTTGAGGGGATCAGCCGAGACCGGTGAGGGCGTGGCGTCGGTCGGGATCGATGGTAGTACTGCGACTCCGATAGTGGGAGCCGAGAGGAAGGGAGAGCAAAGGCGAGAAAAAGAGGAGGGAGTGCAAAAAATATGAAGTATGGATGAATTTGTGATTTCTTAAACTCGGGAGTAAATTGATATAGGAATGAAAAGTGGAGATGATATTTTTTTTCGACCACAAAAGATTGGTTCTTAATAATTTGATATAAACTGCATAGAAAAAAAGACCTTTTTACCCTTCTTTCTTTAGTGTCAATCCTGGAAAAGCAATTTTCATAGTTCAATGAAGTTACATAAGATAGATAAATCCAATGATTTGAAAGTTGATTTGGCTTTTTCCTATTTATATATTTATTTTACAAATTTGATTATTATTTTAATTCCTCTCCTCATGTTTCCTGTAATTAATTATCCAAAACACTAAAAACCATTCCTTTAGCCTTTATATGTGTTGTAAATGTCGATTACAGGGCTCTACCGGTATCGAATCGGGGATGTGCTCCAGGTGACCGGCTTCCACAACCGCGCCCCGCAATTCCGATTCATTTGCCGGAGGAACGTTGTCCTCAGCATCGACAACGACAAGACGAACGAGGAAGATCTCCACAAGAGCGTCGCAGCGGCCAAAAAAATGCTAGAGCCTCACGACGCCCTCCTCGTGGAATACACGAGTCGCGTGGACACTTCATCCGTCCCGGGGCACTATGTCCTCTACTGGGAAATCAAGCATCACCCCAGATCGCCGTCGTCGGCTTCGTCAAACAATTCAGCGGCCAGCAAACCGGCCCTCGACGATCGCGTGCTCAAGGAATGCTGCATCGTCGTGGAAGAAGAGCTGGACTACATCTACAGGCGGTGTCGCTCCAACGACAGATCGGTCGGGCCGCTCGAGATCAGGGTCGTGAGTCCCGGGACGTTCGAATTATTGATGGACTTCTTCATAAGCCAAGGAGGGTCCATTAATCAGTACAAGACTCCTAGGTGCATAAAATCCAGCGCTGCCCTGGAATTGCTTGATGGTAATGTGGAGGCCTCTTTCTTCAGCCCTAGAGATCCAACATGGAGACCTTGAAATTGAGCTGGAACTTGAAAGCATGTGACTTTAGTGATGCAATTAGTCCAGATGCTCAATGTGGTATGAATAATTCAATATTCAATGTAGGACCTCAATGCTCTCATGCTGATGTCAAAATGGATCATCCTGATGTCAAAGTGGAGTTAATTGAGTTTGCTTTGCCATAGGAAATCATCATTTTCTCTTAAAGATTGCCTCTTTTGAGTCAATCTCATGAAGAGTTTTGGTCTTCAGAGAAATTGTTGATGTTTCATCTAATAAGTCAAAACAAATTCTGACCTGACTTGAGAACATTGCCTCTGGATAGGCTATGAATCTCTACTGAAAGCTATGAGTCTTTTCTCATTGACAGCACTAGGATTCGAGAAACTATTTGGTCAGTATATGTTGATACTCCTGTGCTACTGACGAGATGTCCATTAGCATGAAAATGAGCAGCGAAACGTGGATGGAGCGTGAAAAGTGCGACGAACGACCGCTGGGTATTCAAGAATGCATAGTTAAGGAAGATCTGCTCTAGTAATGGTGAGTTTAAAAAACATGGGGCAAAGCCACTGCTTGAAGTTGAAGTTGAAAGAGTGACCCACATTTTAAAATTTCATTATGTGACAGAAAGTGCAGGATTTCTGTTCTGTTGATACAAACAAAAGGTGCACCTAATTCGAAGAAGACGGTGTCCCAGAATGCCCAGACATGCGGATGCGAATGGTCTTTTCATTGCAAGACTTTTCGAAGGGGAATGGAGGATGGACTTGGGAGCAAGATCAGGGACGAAAGATTGTGCGGGAAGTGCAGTGTATCCGTGTGATGAAACGGAGGAGACAACTATGTGATGGAACAATAGCTTTATGCTTACCCAAGAAAACTTAGTAGCACGGAAGATTGATAACATTCTGCAGAGAAAATAGGGTCAGTTTCGCATAACAGATGGGACATCCCCGTACTCGAGTGAAAATTTTGACAGACTGCCCTCTACTTCCACCATCTCCTTCTGATAGAGACGAGGTTAGATCCTTGTCTCAAGTGGGTCGAACCATTTGCGGAGAGTACAAAAATATCAATCAAGTAGCCATGAAACAGATGATACGTGCTCCTTTCGAGTGATATCCAATCCAGGACATAAAATGCAACATCAAGAAAGACAAAATCTCTCATTCATCACTGAAATAGCACATTTGAGCAAGCTTTTGTCCTGCCTTCTTTTTCTTGATACAGATACATCTTCACGCAGTACAAAAATATCAAATCCACGGTGTCCTAGGACTCGAATTCCATATCCTCCTAGAGCGTGCACTCCATTCTAATCCCGGGGACAACCATTTTCTTCTGTTGGAACAGTAACAGCAGTTGACATGGCAAATAACGATTTCAATGGCAGAAAGGAGCTTGTGGCAGCCGACCATTTCGGACCACTATGGGGTAAAAGAATCTCAATTGCCATCGAATCTCTCTGCTCAGGAGATTGTTTAACCTTAGAACTATGGCTTTGAGTGTCGAATACCGTCATTTCTTGCCAGAGCTTTTTCTTGAGCGAGGACTAGATTAATATAGAAGCTAAAGGGGGTAATATGCTGCATACTTAAGCAGGAAGAAAGTGCTGCACCACAAGAGTGCCTTAGCCATCTTTTAAATGTGGGGCTGGATTGGTGAATGGGAAAGTGCCAGCAAGTCCCAAAACTTTTCAGCAAGATGAGTGGGGATAAATTGTGCCAGATATCTAAGTCAACGTGCAAATACCGTTACAATTTTTCAGAGTACTCTTACCAAAATATTGGAAAGGTATTCACCTTCAGGGTAGGACGGGTCAATAGGGTGATCACATGCTGCTCCGCTCTGTCTCAGAATTGTGGCTCTTCTCCCAGCTGCCGATGCTGCGCCCTGAACATCATAGATACCAATCAAGAAAAGAAACTAACATCTTAGACGGTGATTTAATAAAAAAACTTCAAGAATGTATCGACGTCACATATTGGCAAGCCAAATGCAACTTGCCAGAGCCTGATCAGCAACAAATGCAGTTGATCTCATGCCCGATTTAGAGAGCCAAAAGATTTCTCAAAACTATAGAAAAGAAGGTGCATCTAATCACCCATTTTTCTCTGGCTATTTTTCTGGTTCAACTTTATTCAGTCAACATCATTCTGGTTAAAAGCTTCCTTATCTTCTGGTTTAGTTTAGGGGTGAGCAAGTCGGACCGACTGAACCGGGAACCGCCCGGACCGGACCGGACCGGTCGATTTTAATATTTTTTTTTAGTTTTTTAAACGTAACCCTAATGTTTCCCTTCTTTCTTTCCGAGACCTCTTCTTCGCCCCTCTCAGACTCTGATGCTTCTCATGCCTAGCCCTTAACCCTCTCTCCCGTTTCACACCTCGCCTCTCTTTAATCCTTGTTTTGTGTTTTTGCGTGTTATGTTGCAATTTTGCTGCTTGTCATGATCAATTTTGTTCGATGGGTGTATTCTGCAAAATCTGAATGCAAAAAAGGAATGTAAATCAGAGTGTCTATACTTGTGCATTTGCTCGTGCCCGCACAAACGCATGTAGTCGTGCTGGTGTGTTGTTGGTGCATGTGGAGAGCAACCCCCTAGGCATTTCATGATGCCTCTCACACGTGGGATGATCCTCTCCATGTAACTTTCAAAGGGCATTCGAAATTGGGCTTGGTGCATCTTACCAGTTCCATCGGACCACCCGGGATCCGGATTGGACTGGCGGTCCAGTCCTTGGTTCTGGAAATTGGGAACCAGGACCGCCGGTTTGGTTTTTCTTGAGGGGGAACCGGACTGGACCGGGAACCGCTCACTCCTAGTTTAGTTGGCACCTCGTACTGCTGCCTCTTACTAGAGGAAGGTCCCATTATAATAAGAGCTCTGCACTTGCTGGGTGAGGTCCTATAATGACAGCTACGTCTCTAACAGTCTTCAGTTTTACCAATGCTTTGGATCACCACATTCACCACACAAATTTTGAACAATCGACAGGGACATAATTACATAACAGATACAACATGAACTGGTGATATGCTTGCCTGAAGTGTCTTTATGAACATCCCACTCTGTGTCATAGCTCCCGAACATGAACAAGTCATAAGCAGTCCACCTTTCTTTGTCAATCTCATTGCCAGTGAGTTCAAATTTCTATACATGCCTGATGCACTTTTTAGAGCCTGAAAAATGACACTAAGCAATGAGTCGCTCAGCTCGCAATACCGAAGAATGGAAGCTGACATAACCTTTCACAAGCAAAAGTTTGCAAAGCTCTCTAAGCAAATTTTCATGCCAGCAACAGTAAAATTGCCACATTAATAGTTAGCAAAACCCAGATTTATGGGCATCTTTAACTTGTTGATGAATGATAATACTGGAAGCACTGACAGTAGAAAACCACCATTAATAAGTACAACCTGGAAGAGTAGTGTAATGGTTGTGAAAGTTGTTGGTAAAGAAGACAGAAAACCAAGATGTTATGGGACCAGGTTGACCAGAGTTCTTGAACTCAATTTTTCTTCTGACAAGTCATTACCTCTGTGAAAGAGTAAGTTCCTTCTGCCAGCTGAAAATAGCATGGAATTCACATCTATAATTACTAGGACAATTTCACATTTAAAATATGAACAGTAACTTGGTACCTTCTTCTTTGGAGCTAATTTTGGAGGGTCAAGTATGACTATGTCCCATGACTCATTTCTTAATAAAGCATTCTTCATGAATACAGTTGCATCTTCTTTTAAAAGAGATATCCTGGCTGGATCCAATCTATTAAGAGCAATATTTTCTCGAGCAAGCTCCAAAGCAGGCAATGACGTGTCAATACCTGAAATGGTATAGATAATATTAAACTAGCGGCAAAAGTTTATCAGTCCAGGGCACCCCAATTGTATAGAAAATGATATTGGCCAATTTAACTACCCATCGGAAATACTTAAGTCAACGTCACATCTTTATGACGAGAAAGAAACATGATAGTACTTCAATGGAATCTCTATTTATGGTTCACAAGGATTCAAAAGGAAGTCCTTTTGCTAGAAACCCAAGCCGAAACTTAGATTACAAATTAAGGTTGACAAAAGAAAGAGTCAACTACACAGACTACTAATTTTTGACTGGAAATAGTTGTGCGAGGCACATCTTCTCAATAGGCGAGTATTTGTTCTCTGCATCCACAAACGTTCCTACTACTTGTAGGTGTGATGACTTGTCTCATGAGTACTCAGCCTAGGCAACAGGTGACTTGTCCTCCTTTGTGAGGTAGGAACAAGGGACTCCCCAGCCCTTTACTACATCTCACATCACCTTGACTACCCCCAAGTCAGGGCCGGAGGAAACATCCTAAGTTTTCTGTCAAGCTTCATTAGATCCACCTTCCCTATGATAAATGATTTTTAGTTTTTCACTAAAGTCTGCTCTTCATTCCCATCGAACTATTCAGCTCTTTATGAGCTGCAATCCTAGATGTTATTTCTTACTAATGAGCATCTATTAGTAGCACCTTGATCTCCTACCACTTGCTCTATCAGATGTTTGTCCAAGGGCTGGCAATGGAGGATGTGAGACCGACAACTTCTTCTGATAGCTACCGGTCTCCAAGGTGTGCACTCAATCTTGAACCTGACAAGACTAGTTCTTTCTCCCCCACCAGCTAAGGATCTAAATGACTTGAAGCAAAGTTCTCACACAATGAATACAGGTTTATATTGTTCCAGCCTATGTGCTTTGACAAAGGTCCAAACTGACATATTGTGGAAACATTTGGACGTGGAAAACTCTAACGTAAATGTTGGTGCTTAATAAAGAGAATTTTCATAACACATACAGCTATATGAACAACCAAATTCATGACGACTTTGGTCACTTATATTTGTCCACGAAAGCAAGCAAATTGCATGCAATTTTCAACCAGAAGCAATATGTTAAGGGTGGTAGTGGCATCGATGGGAACAGAGTAAAAGAATGCACAGTTAAGCCATACCCAAAACGTCAACGGCACCTCCCCTGACTGCATTAAGGGAAAATCCACCACTGTAGCAGCATAGGTCAAGAACTCTCTGACCATCACATATTGTGGATATAAACCGACGGTTGTCACGTTGATCAGCATAAAATCCTGTCTTTTGGCCATCGAGTGAGAGGACATAAGCAATCCCATTCTCAAGAACCTAGGATGAGCCATCACAAAGGAAAACATCAGATGACTATACGCGAAGAGAACTTCTTGTTAGAGTGGGCAAGGAAATATTCCCAGCAGGTCACTTTCGGCCATTACTCATCCTTCCATCTAGACCACTTTCCAAGACAGACCTCCTACAGCTATAACAAAAGGATCAAGAAAAGCTCCATTCTTCATTTCTTCCACCCCAAGAGCATTTTCAGGCCCAACCTCCTTTTAGGCAGCCTCCCAAATTTCTAAGCGTCTCTAAGAAATTGCACCCTATCGGAAGAGGAATAATACTAGATCCTCCAGTGGCATAGAGGATAGATAGCATGCGGTTCGAAGGACTTAGCAATAACAAGGTACATACGTACATAGAAGTTTCACTTAAGCAAATCTTAGTATACATGAAGAAAACAGGAAGTCTGTCAACTATTATGTACCTTGGTTCTTTTAGGACAACTAGAAGGCTGCATCTCCTGCAATTTGGATACATCCAGTCCTTCCTCTTTTAACATTTGAACGGATGGTCTCCAGCTTATGTGATTTATGCCACCGATTTTACAAATGCAAGCCACTATTTCTGTCTTGTACTTCTCCACCCACGCAGCAGATGATGCTACCACCGCTAAATCGCCAAAGACATCAACGATCAAACCCGACAACCTAGATGCAGACAATACTGCTCCCATTAAGGAAGAAAAACACAGCACTAAGTATATATCCAAGTAAAAATTAGAATAAATATGAAAAGGGATGCTCCCAAGTCAAAATTAGGACAGAAGGGATCACTAAATTCACAAGATTTAACGGTAGTGCCTACAAATGCTCAACTTAGCTGTGCATCCGTAAGCCTAATACGAGTTCTCTCGGATAACACTTGGAGACTGCAATATATTCCTGTGATTGTGCTAGCATAAAACTCCCTCTGGCCATATAGTGTTGATGGGCAATGTCCCACATGACCACGAGCAGTTTCTTCATCTTAACCAGTTAATCGCCAATACATTTCTCAGTACACGATTCGATCACAGTCACAATAATGACAAAGTACTCCTTTTCATAATAGATTCATCGAGACTATACCTATCCCCCTCGCTGTTGATCAGACGGTATGCATTCGTACTGATGGAAGGCAACCCCAAACTCTTGCGCAGCTTTATGGCTGCCTCGATTCTTTTCTCGAGCAACTTCTCCACGCTCAATGCACATGAAGGATTCCTGTCACACGGATTAAACACTTAAAAGAATTGCCAACCGCTGGGATGCCAATGCAAAATGAGAAAAGTTATTGGTAGAGGACAGTAACCACACCCAATCGCCTCCTCTTCTAGCTGCATCAACCTAACGCAGAACATGGAGACCGAATTGTACAAGCCCCACCCAATTGGTTTCTCTGTTCCATCAGCCACAATCACCACATCCCCAGTTCTCGGCGGCGGCCGACCAACTATCCGGTCGACGGCGCCGCTGTAAACCATAGGACAGCCATCCTTGAACAATTGGGTCTTCCCCTTTTTAAGCACGACCTTCGCGATACCTATCTAACAAAACGAGATAAGGGACAGCATTACGACTCAGAGAAATTGGCAAAGTAAATATTTTTACTTAGCTCAATGCCAACAAGTGCACTAGAGGAATGACAAAATCACAAGCAAGCCGCTTATCCCTCGCACGCGCCCCCACACGGAGAGAGAGAGAGAGTGAGAGAGAGACCCGGAGAGTGAGCGAAAGCGAGTTCCTGAAGCGTGGCGGTGGCTGGAGCGGTAGAGAGAGAAAGAGACTTCATCAAGCGGGAGGGAAGCTGAAACATCTCTCTCTCGCGCGCGCGGTTCACTTGAAGCTTCGAGATATATGTCTTGATTTTTCATATTGCAAGTTTTTTTTTTGGTCATTTTAAGTTTATGAACCGAAATTAATGGTGTAATCGTCTTTGAATTTTGACAAAATTCCAAATAAGAACCTAAAATATCTTAATTTTCTCAAATAAATGCCTAAATAGACTTTATTTCAAATAAAGATATTAAGGGTGTGTTTGTTTTGGGAAAAGTATTTTCAGGAAAAGTGTTTTCTGGACTTTTATCCGTTTGGTTCGCGAAAAATGATTTGGTCAATGAAAAGTACTTTCCCGTCAACAAAGATTTTATTCATTAAAAAAGGAAAGTGAATTCCTAAATTTGAGTCTCTCACTTTCTTTGAAAACGAGGCTGGAGCCGATCCCAAGGCCGAGGCCGACGGCGACCAGGACTAGGGACCGAGAGCGAGCCCTGGGCCGACAACTGGGGCCAGGGTCGAGGATCGGGGATCGAGACCGGGGCAGGGGATTTGGACCTGGGTCGGCGACTGGGATCGGGGCCGGTGTCGGGGCCGGGGATCGAGGCTGGGGATCGGGACCGGTGTAGGGGTTGGGGATCGGGACCGGGGCCGAGACCGGCGACCGGGGATCAGGTCGGGGCTGGGCCAGGCGACCGGGGCCGGTGTCGGGCCCGAGGATCAGGACCGAGACCGGTGTCGGGGCCAGGGATCGTGACCGGAGTCGAGACTGGCGACCGGGGCCCGGGCCGGGGCAGGCGACTGGGGCAGGAGCCGGGGCCAGGGATCGGTATCGGGGTCGGGGCCAGCGATCGGAACCGAGGCCGAGGCCGAGGTCGGGGACCGGGGTCGGGGCCGGTTAATGGTCTCATTGCGAACAACTCTCCCCACTTCACTTAAATCTGACATGTGTTATATATGTCCTCCTCCTCGTTGCTACGTATGTATGTCCGTTCGTTCGTACCCGTCTGTTCTTTATTTCCCGAGCCTGTACTGAGTTTTATTTGTAGCTCGTATCATGTCGCTGTGCTCCGGAGAATATACTTAAGAAAAATGTGCGTACAGTCAATAAAATGAACCTCTCGTGCAATACGACGTAGTACGTATGTCGCCGTCGTATGGATGTGCCATTTAAGTTGATGACTTATGGGGGGGTGTTCATGGAGGAAAAGAGTTTTGCGACGAGGTGTATTCAGGAGATCGAGGCTCCGTTTGTTTTTCGCGAGAAAAATGAATGTGTTTTTTTTTATCAGAATATTCTCGTGAAAAAGAACGCTCGTGTTGCTTTCGAAAATGGATGGGTGAAGAATATTCTCGTCCATCGAGGAAATATTTTGACATAAAACGTTGTCTTGTCGATGATAGAATTTTTTTCCCCCGACGATTAATTATTTCAAGCGACGTAAGCAATCGTTCTCAGGGAAGTGTCATTTTTGTTTCAAAGAATGGCCTAAAGTGAATATTGTTTTAAATGAGGACCCGATGTGTTAATACAACTAAAAAAAAAAAGGCCTAATTCATTAGCTAAGGGCGCGCATGGTAACATTTCAGAAGCAGAATTTTCTGTTTCTGAAGTGCTTCTGAAGTTGAAATTCGTTTGGTAAAGACGTTTCAGAAGTACTTCTGAAGCTGAAAGCCGTTTGGTAAAAATATTGAGAAATCACTTCCAAAAGTACTTTTGGAAGTGATTTATACTTCTGGTTGGATTTTTGGCCAACTTTGAAAAGCTAAAAATTGTAGCTTCTAAAAAAGAAATCACTTCTTCAACTACACCGGTTTTCGCCGACCAACGCTCGGTGGCCGCCCGCTCCCCGATCGCCCTCTGCTCTCCCGCCGCCGCCGATCACCGTCCGCCGCCAATCACCGGCCGCCTGCCGCTGGTCGCCGACCGTCGTCCTCCACCGATCACCACCGTCGGAGATTTTGTTAATAATGTTTAAAAATTAAAAATTTCAGAAGTAGAAATTTTATCAAACAGCTTTCTTAACTTTTGATGGAGAAGTTGAAAAATCAACTTCTGCTTCTGATTGAGAAGTTGAAAAATTAACTTCAGCTTCAGAAATGATTTCTTTTGCAGAAGTGTTGTCATGCGCGCCCTAATTAAGAGCATTTGGTCATTTACTTTTACTTTTTTAATTTTTATATTTTTTAAAAAAATTAAAATTAAAAGTAAAAAAGATGAGGAAGAAGAAAAAGACACAGGCGGGAGGCTATGGATGCCACCCCACTGCCGACGGGGTGTTGAGCATTGACGATGGGTCACCAACCCTAGAAGAAGAAGAAGACATAGGCAGGAGGACCTCCCGCTTGTGGAGCTAGCCCACCACCGATGGCGCGTCGAACTTTTTAGGGGTAAGTATGGTTCTAGATTTAGGACTAAAAAAGTTTGGGCTAGAGCACAGGAGCTAACCCACATGACTTACCCCTAGAAAGCAGTATGATGCCAAACTTTTTGCTTGAAAATTACCACAAAAAAAAAGTCCTAAACACATTGCATTTGTCTCAATTCAGTCCTAAACTTTTCACTATTACATTTGGCATCAATGATACTGCTTTCTAGGAGTAAGTATGGTTCTAGGTTAAAATCGGGAACCGATGAGAATTGATCAGGTTCCAAATTCTGGTGGGATTAGGTCCGATTCTTGATTCCATATTTTTTTAAATCCATACTATGTGGATCGATTTCCAGTTCCTTGGTAGAAATCGAACTGAACCGGATCGAGTATCGGACCACCTACGGTATTGGTGAGGGCCGTGAGGCAGAAGTCAAAACAAATGTGTTTTTGAGTCTGCTGTGCCCTCCCTGGTTATTGGTCTCATTCAGTTGATGTGTAAGTGTAGAAGATTGGTGAGCTCATGTGCTCTATTATTTGCCATTTGCATGCATTTACATATATTTAGTGTTTAATGTTTTAGGTTTCAAGGTATACATGGTAGGTTCCATGTTTTAAAAATTAGGAAACCCATTCCGACGAGTAAATTTCATATTCCAAATATAATCTGAACCGACTTTGGAACCAGTCATGCTTATTGCTATCTAGCGTCTACCGTAGTCTATTTCTTCCAGAAGCCAATGTCACACCTCTCGATTAGTCCGTGAAAATCAAACTAGACACAAAAGTCTTGAACCATATTTAGTCAACTTCAGATTACTTTTATACATAAACTTGGGCATGCCAAGGATCTTTTACAAAATATAAGTAGGTTTTCATTACTTAACACGTCTCCATGATAACTGTACCTATTATCATTTTGGAAGGCAAATAAGCACAAGATTAGAAGGGAGAATGACAAGAAAATCACAAACAAATAGACTTGGCGAAATATGATAGGGTAATTATTTATTATCGTGGGACGTAATAAGTATAGGAAAGATAATGTTCCATTATTCTTAATTAGCATTCATTAGTATATGCCTTAATCTTTCTTCAAGAAACTCTGAGCTATTCGTCCGTTTCCTTCATCCGGATAGAACCCACATGGCTTGTATTCACTACCACTGCCATAGATTATCCTCAGTATCTCCGGCGGTGTCCGCGAGTATGACAATGAGTCCACATCCGCTGACAACACGTTGCTCGTGGTCCCGTTCTCAGCCCCCAGCTCCTTCGGGACCATGATGCCCTCGTCCTTCAACCCGCACATGGCTAGCTCGTTCCAGAGCCCTGACAAATGGCCGGTGAAGTCGGCCACAGTCATGTTATAGGGTTCGACCTTCTCATCTGCATGTACATACAGTAGCATCCTCAGCACCGCATCCTGGCCCGACTCGACACCCAATAGCGACGCGACCAACTACATATATCCGTGGAAAACGAAAATAGATTATTTGACAACCCATTAAAATTGGTTCAAAATTGAAGAGAGGGTCAAGAGTATATTGGCTTACGCTTTTGGCATTGTAGGTTTCGAGATATGGGATGGTGCCTACATAACCTATGAGTCCCACGTAGGGGATAAGATAGGATGCTAATAGATAGTTCACAATATTGCTGTAAGGATCGAATGGAGGTTGCAGTTTCTGACCCACGGCTTGATCAAATATCGTTTCGAAATTTTGGGCACCCTGATTTAGCAGAGGCCTTCGGATTCCACCAATCCTCCTGTAGATGCCCTGCCCAAATCAATCTACGTTTATACTGGCTAATACTCACGTGAAAAAATAGCCAAACTTTACCTGAGATGGCCGACTTCTTGATAACCGAACTCCTCGATGATGCAGCAAGTGATGGGGTCGAGGTTGGCCTTCACTCCCCCGACTGGTGGCGGGCCGCCCTGGGCCAAGTATGGGGCGATGCTGTCGAGCCCTTGGCCAAGCGAGCCGTGCAGGAAGAACTCGGCCTCCAAGAACTCCATGTTCATGGCGAATGGCACCCGGTCAACATCGCTGGCTTCGATGGGGTTGCAATGGGAATCGCAGGTGACCTTGTGAGAGAGAAGCAGAAGGAAGAAGGAGGACAAAGGAGATGGGTTTCTCATTTTGATGTGAGTTGTCTTTATACTATGTGGAAAGTGGAAATAATGCATGCATGGAATTAGATCGCACAAACTATTTATATAGTGAAGTGGTGAAAGAGCACAGGACGTGATTGCATAACTACGCGTGACATCCCACCATAATTATTAGATAAAAAATTTCTTAAATCCAATGAAGTGTGCCATTTTAGCGGTCACAACTCAATTAAAATTTTAAAACTAAGATATAATCGTTATATTTCACATTCTCTGGAATTAATCGTAATGTTCGATTTAGTGACGGGGGCAATTAGTCACAAAATTACATGCCATGTTAATTTAGCTTGATCCAATAAACAATACATGTTAAAAATATACATGCAGTTGATTAATTATGCTCTTGCAACCTGTAAGTGGTCACTTACATGTGAGCTTGCACTTGTATTTCACAAAACATAGAGAAATATATAGCAAAAGTACAAAAAAAAACCCTAACCAATACACAAATTTAGGGTTTCATACGTATTTTTCATCCATAAAAGCATCAAATATGTAAAATAAATGTACCACCAGGTAAGGCATAATCATACGGACACGTCAGTACTTGAAAATCGCCGATCGAAACTGTCATGCCCCTTTACGTGCCAGCAGAGTCCTCAACGCGTGAGCCCACGCTAACAAGTGCGAGGCACGTGTTCGATCCTCAGCCGGTACTGTGAACCGATCCGATCGATTTTTTCGGCCCGATTGTTACCCCTCCAATGAATCAGGTCGAGCGATTCGGTCAAATAGGTCAACAGCCTGTCCGAGCAAACAGTCCCATGCAACGATCAACGGATCGGGTCAGGACTGACCCAGGCTGAGATGACGTTAACCCTACCCGAGTATGTGCAAAGTCGGGTCTAGCGCATGGGAATTCTTCAAACGCGTGGCAACACAATCGACGGTTGCTGGTGACAATCCGACATGGGTTTTTCTCGCCTCGTCGAGTACTTTTCGAATATGTGATCAAAATTTACTTTTACCGAAAATAAATTTCCAAAAAATACCTAGAATGTGATTCGAGATGTAAAACATGTAGGCTTTGATACTACTTGTATGTTGCGATTATTAATCTTAAGAAGCGACCCAAAATTATCACGTTTTGATATGCGAATCGTAGTTATAAAGTAGAGAAATTTACGCATCTTGCTTTGAATCCATCGTCTTGATGTGGAATAGTTGTTGATGTGGAATTGGAACGAACTGATCCTCTAGTGCTTATTCTCTTTAACCCCTTGATCACTGGCTTCAATGAAACTGTCCCCTATTATTGTGTTCTGTGACGACTCCTTATGTGAGGATATTTATGCATTACGATTTAGAGAAGGGATTTGAGCTTTATATATAGAGTTTGTAACCCAACTGTTGTAATACTAATGGGGAAATTAACCAGGATCTTGCAAATACGTCAATGCGAAAGCCCAGAGAAAATAACGATGAACGATAAAGGACACCAGATATAACGTGATTCGGTCCGAATGTCGGTACCTACATCCACGGGGAGAGACAGCAAGAACAATCCATTATAATCGGAGAATCGGATTTATAATCGCTCAATACTCTCGTGCTTCCCGTACCTAAATTATACCCAAACCCAAGTGTTTACAATAAAACAACTCTATTGGATAAACAAACAAAATAAAACTCACGAAGCACAAATCTTCTTGCACTCGGACATCGCGACCAACGAAGACGTCGCGCGTCTTCGTTCTCTTCCCGAGAATTACTGTGCGCCCACGGCTTCCTTCTCGATCGTCTTCGTATGAACAGAAGAAGCACCAAGGAATCACTGATGGCTACAGTGAACTCTCTCTTTTCTCTGTGCGGCGTGGCTCGGCTTCGGGGGGAGCGAGCTTCGGGGAGAGAGAGAACCAAAACAAAAGTCTCCCCTTTTCTATCCTTTTGTACGACTGCAGCAGGAGAGAAAGAAACAAAACCCTTCTTTTCTTTCTTTATTTATTCATCCATGGGCCCCATAATTATCTATATAATATAATTGAGCCCATTCTTTTTGTTTTTTTCGTCCTGTAGCGCCAATTAGAAGAAGTCGTCCACCGCAGCAAATCCGAGACAAATTCAACAATTCTCCACCTTAGCTCGAGATTTAAAGCCAAATCAATAGTACTCATTATCCATGCTGTTCTCCCATCGCCCCAAAGGGCGATTACTCTCCACAGACGCTAATAGTGCTCAAGCAGAGCTTGAGCTTCGCCAAAAGAACAGACTTAGTCATCATATCCGCAGGATTCTCCAATGTCGTTATCTTTTTCACAACAACCTTACCCTTCGCTAATATATCTTGGATGAAGTGATACATGATATTGATATGTTTCATCCGCTCGTGATAAACTGGATTATACGCCAGAAATATCGCACCTTGATTGTCACAGTGTATGTCAACACTTTTCTGATCTAACCCAAAGTCCAAGAGCAAACCCTGTAACCATATCACCTCTTTCGCTACAAAGGTCAGTGCCATGTACTCCGCCTCAGTTGACGACAAGGCCACGTGGTCCTGTAAGGACGCCTTCCAACTAACTGCACCACCTGCAAGCGTAAATAAGTACCTTGCTAAAGACCTGCACTCATCCAAGTCACCTGCATGATCAGGAATCCACATAACATGTGGTCTCACTGCCATTATTGTTCCTCCTGTATACTATACCAGCGTCTGCTGTTCTCTTCAAATATCTGAGGATCCATTTCACAGCTTCCCAATGAGTTTTACCAAGACACTTCATAAAACGACTAACTGCACTGACAGCTTGTGAAATATCAGGCCTAGTGCATACCATAGCATACATAATACTACCCACTGCACTAGAATATGGAACACGGGACATATGCTCCTCTTCCTCCTCAGTCTGCGGTGATGACTTAACTGAAAGTTTAAAATGCCTCGCTAACGGTGTAATCATAGATTTCGCTGACTGCATATTAAAACGTGCTACAATCTTCTCAATATATTTCTTTTGAGTCAGACGTAATAACCTAGCAGTCCTGTCACACAAAATCTACATACCCAATATTTTCTTTGCAGCACCTAAATCTTTCATCTCAAACTCAGCACTCAACTGCCTTTTCAGCACATCAATATCAGACATATTTTTTGCTGCTATCAACATATCATCAATGTATAACAGCAGATATATCAAAGACCCATCATCCAATCTCCTAAAATAAACACAACTATCCATCTGACTCTTAGAATAGTCCTAACTAGCCATGAAAGCATCAAAGCGCTTATACCATTGCCTAGGAGACTGTTTCAGCCCATATAGAGATTTCCTTAACAAGCAAACATGGTCTTCCTTACCGGGAATAGCAAATCCCTCTGGCTGCCTCATGTAAATCTGCTCCTCCAACTCACCACGAAGAAACGCCGTCTTTACATCAAGCTGCTCCAACTCGAGATCCTGTGTAGCAACTAAGGCAAGTAAAATACGAATAGAAGTATGCATTACCACAAGAGAGAATATCTCGTTGTAGTCAATGCCCTCCCGCTGTGTAAACCCCTTCGCCACAAGTCTCGCCTTATACCTTGCTGCCTCGACACCAGGAATGCCTTTTTCCGTTTGTAGACCCATTTGCTTCCAACAATCTTTTGGCTCTTGGGTACTTTAATTAATTCTCATGTCTGATTCCAATGGAGTGATTCCATCTCTTCACTCATAGCCCCTAGCCACTGCGACGACTCAGAACTAGCCATCGCTTCAGAGTAAGACGAAGGCTCATCTGTCTCCACCTCGTCACCTACAGTCAAAGCATAAGCAATATCTGTATAACCATAACGTACCGGTGGTTTTATTTGTCTTCGCTGTCTGCCCTCAACTAGAGTATGTTGCGGCTGTACTGGCTGTTGACTATCACCGACTTCAGGAATTGCGGCCTCATCTGCAGTCTCTACATCTGTTACCTCCGAGGTCTCCGGGGTCTCCACCGAAACTCCACCTCACTACTGACACCATGATCTGTCTGCTCTGCTGGTAGTGTCTCAGGACTCCTCTGTCGAAGCATTGCAGTCTCGTCGAAGATCACGTCTCTGCTGATTAGAAAATCGGGTGATCTGGGATCAGTGCACCACAGCCGGTAGCCTTTCACCCCATGTGTATAACCCAGAAATATGCACTTCTTCGACCTCGGCTCAAGCTTACCATCACTAGCATGAGCATACGCATGACATCCGAATACTCGTAATCCGGAGTAATTAACAGTTTTCCCCGACCATACTTCATATGGAGTCTTCCTCTCAATAGCAGATGATGGAGATTTATTAATCAGGTAACATGCCATGTTCACTGCTTCGGCCCAAAATTCCTTGCCAATTCCAGCATGTGATAACATGCTCCGAGCCCCGCTTAAGTAAAGTTCTGTTCTTCCGTTCTGCCACGCCATTCTGCTGTGGTGTCCCAGGTACTGTGCGGTGTCTAATAATACCTTCTCTCTCGCAGAACTCGGTAAAATCTTTACCACAGAACTCCATGCCATTATCGGTTCTCAGGCACTTGATTTGTTTATCTGACTGCTTCTCAATCAATGCCTTAAATTTCTTGAGCCGATCAAACACATCAGATTTGTGCTTCAGAAAGTATACACATACTTTCCTGAAATAATCGTCGATAAACGTCAGCATATAATGGGCACCTCCTTTCGAAGGAACCGGAGACGGGCCCCAGACATCTGAATGAATATACTCAACCGGTTGCTTGGTCGAATGAATACCTGTAGTAAACTTAATCCTGCGCCGATTCCCAAAGATACAGTGCTCACATAAGTCTAACTTACTTGTCTTCTGACCCTTTAACAATCCTCTATCACTCAGCATTGTCATACCTACCTCACTCATGTGCCCTAAACGCATATGCCATAAACGAGTTAAATCAGAATTTGACTCACCTGATGAAACTGCAGCAGCTCATGTCACGGTCTCTCCCAGTAAATGATATAGAGAATTCGTTTTCTTCCATTTCATCACTGTCATGGCACCTCGAGAGATCTTCAGCACTCCACCTTCAACGGTGTACTTACACCCGATATCATCGAGTGTCCCCAGAGAAATAAGGTTCTTCTTGAGCTCCGGTACATGCCTCACGTCTGTCAATGTGCGAACCACACCATCATGCATCTGAATCCGAACTGTCCCTATCCCCACAACCTTGCAAGCTGCGTTTTTCCCCAATAGAACTCTACCACCATCTGTAGTCTGGTAAGTAGTAAACCAGTTCCTATGAGGCGTCATATGATAAGAACACCCTGAATCTAGCACCCATTCGTCTCCTGACGAACCTGTAGTCATATATAAGACAGCCTCTGCATCACTAGTGCTCTCCTCAGCAATATTCGCCACACTACTTGTGGCATTCTGCTTATCACCTCTGTTTCTCAACTTGGACAGTCTCTCCTGATGTGCCCCTCATCGTGACATTCAAAGCACTTCACGCGTCCCTTGGACTTTCTATGGCGTGACTTAGACCTGCTTTTACCTCTGCTGCTACTGGACCCCCGCTGTTGCTCTCCACCCCGAATCACTAGTCCCTGCACTACATCTTGCGTCAGACTGTCATCTCGCAACTTTTTCTGCCACTCTTTAGAAAGCAAAGAGGACTTTACCTCCTCTGAGGTAATCGAAGTACGCCCCTGTAATAGAGAGTCAGTAAAGTGTTCCCATGACTCTGGTAAAGAAGCCAACAACATCATGCCATGTTCTTCATCTTCAAGAATCTTACTGACGTTCTTCAAATCCATCATGAGTTTATTAAATTCATCTAGGTGGGTTTTGATAGACGTACCTTCAGTATATCTGAACTGGAACATTTTCTTCAACATGTACAAGCGATTGTTCAAACCCTTCTTTACATAGAGCGATTGAAGCTTTGCCCACAATGCTGCGGTATCCTTCTCCTCGCCTACCTCTATTGGCACTTCATCCGATAAATTCAACAGGATTTGACTCCTAGCTTTCCTCATCAACACATGCTTATCAGCATCTTTCATTGATTCAGGCAACTTAGCTTTGCCCTCCAATGCTTCTGCCAAACCCAAAGTTGTCAATAATACCTCCATCTTAAGGCTTCACAACCCAAAGTTGTTCCTCCCGTTAAACTTCTCAATTTCGGCTTTCACCCCAGACATAATTGCAGCAACAGAATTCTAGATAATAACCAGACAAGCAAAAGTCCCAAATCACAATCCAAAAATCTGACCCAAGCTCTGATACATACTAATGCGAAAATTAACCAGGATCTTGCAAATACGTCAATGCGAAAGCCCAGAGAAAATAACAATGAACGATAAAGGACACCAGATATAACGTGGTTCGGTCCGAATGTCGGTACCCACATCCACGGGGAGAGACAGCAAGAACAATCCATTATAATCGGAGAATCGGATTTACAATCGCTCAATATTCTCGTGTTTCCCGTACCTAAATTATACCCAAACCCAAGTGTTTACAATAAAACAACTCTATTGGATAAACAAACAAAATAAAACTCACGAAGCACAAATCTTCTTGCACTCGGACTTCGCGACCAACGAAGACGTCGCGCGTCTTCGTTCTCTTCCCGAGAATTACTGTGCGCCCACGGCTTCCTTCTCGATCGTCTTCGTATGAACAGAAGAAGCACCAAGGAATCACTGACGGCTACAGTGAACTCTCTCTTTTCTCTGTGCGGCGTGGCTCGGCTTCGGGGAGAGAGAGAACCAAAACAAAAGTCTCCCCTTTTCTATCCTTTTGTACGACTGCAACAGGAGAGAAATAAACAAAACCCTTCTTTTCTTTCTTTATTTATTCATCCATGGGCCCCATAATTATCTATATAATATAATTGAGCCCATTTTTTTGTTTTTTTCGTCCTGTAGCGCCAATTAGAAGAAGTCGTCCACCGCAGCAAATCCAAGACAAATTCAACCCTAATCATCTCATTATAGATAAGTTTTAACTCGGCCAACATTATCCAGTCACATATTAGACTAATTAGAAAACTTTATGTTTTTTCTTTATTGGACCAATTAACAACTACAATAAAAAAATTATAACAATAATTAATAAAACCCACAACTAATATCCTTACATTACAAATCACGCGAACGTTAAAACCCTAGTTAAGTTAAACTCAATTTTCTTGATGTTGACGGACTGCGTATTTCCTAGTTTCCCAAGTCATTTTCCCCGTTTTCTGCTCAATAATTTTGTCGCCATATTATCTAGCAAAGGCAAGCTTCATTATCCCGTCCGGTAAATTTACGGCACGGGATTAGGTAAGGAGCAAACGAATTTCTTCGTCACGAGGATCTTTCGTACGATATGGAAAAATCTGCACTTTCGACTTTTGGAGTAAACGTGCGTTGGATCACATTGGTAGATTGGTAGTTTTTTTTTTTTTTTTTTGCTAGAATGGTAGTTGCTGGTCAAATCATTATCGTGAAGCAGAAAAAATCAAGCACAGGAAATTTTAGAAAAAAACTCTTAGACCCTTTGAGGATTGATCAATTCAATCTTAAACCTTTTGAAGATTTATCGATTCAGTTATAAACCTTTCAATTGTGTCATATTAGTCGTAAAGTTTTACAATTTGCTAATTTAGTTATAAAAATTTTAACGATTTGTCAATTTAGTCCTTTTGGCCAACTTTGACTGAAGACTATTGGTGTGACGTCAAGTTAGCTTTAGCCGTCCTACATGCCACGGTCATAGCTGACGTGGATAATTTTTGCATTTTTTTACATTTTTTTTTACTCGTTTTACTCTTCTTTTCTTTTTTTTTTTCATTTCTTTTTTCCATCCGTGGGCCCACTGCCAAGGGTCACGATCATTACTCAGATCTAGCAGGACTCGATGAGGGCACAATTTGCCGACACCAGGCGAGGGTTGACTAGCGACCTTGTCGGCCCAAGATTGGAAAAAATAAAATAAAAGAAGAATAAAATAATTGGGAAAAAAGAAAAGAAAATAATTTTAAAAATCAATAAAATTATAAAAATTATGCATGTCAAAGTGCCAACCGTGCCATCTAGGATGACCGATACTGAATAGATCACATATCAACGATTTTTTTAATCAAAATTAGCCAGATGCTGCATTGGCAAATCGTCAAAGATTTTAGGACTAAATTGGCAAATTAACAAAACGTTTAAGACTAAATTGACATAATTGAAAAGTTAGGATTGACTTGGTAAAATGTCAAAAGGTTGATGAAGTTGTAAGTATGACATGCATAATCTAACAGTTCATAACACCTCGTAACGTGAGTAGCGAGTTCATATCTGTCCATTACTCATTACTTAAATTTGTAACGTTACGAAAAAAATTCAATGGAATTCAGTTTTCTTGATGATGATGGACTGCGTATTTCCTAATTTCCCAAGTCATTTTTCCCTGCTTTGTCCGAGACTATTCGGGTACGAGATTTGAGGAAAAGCAAACGGCTTGCTTCGTCACGAAGACCTATCGATGTAGAAAAATCTGCAGGTTGGACTTTTGGACCAACGTCAGTTGGATCATGTTGCTACGTTCACATAGGGTCCCATCTTTGGACTCGTTCAGGTGGACCCACCGATCGGATCAAATCATTTTTGTGAGGTCGAAAAAATCACACATTTATGCCTCGGTCCTAAATGTTTTGATTACGATAATTTAATCCTAAATCTTTTGACAATTTATCGATTTTGTCCAAAATCTTTCAATTGTTCCATATCGGTCCTAAAGCTTTTTACGATTTACTAATCTAGTCCTAAACATTTTAAGAATTTGCTAATTTAGTCCTTCCAGCTAACTTTGGCCGAAAATTGCTGTCATGATATTCTAGTTAGCGTCAGTCATCCTACGTGACACAGTCGAAACTAAAGTGGACAACTTTTGCATTTTTTTTTTAAATTCTTAAAAATCTAAGTTTATGATTTTTTCTTCTTCTATTTTCTCTTCTTTCTTTTCCAACCTTGGGCTGACGTGATCTTCGACCACTGGCGAGGGCTGCGTTCGTCGCCCAAATTTGGCAAGGCTCGGCATGCGTGGACCTTGCCAAACTAGGCGAGTGTTGGCTAGCGACATCGCTAGCTGAAGGTCTGAAAAAGAAAAAAAAGAAAAGAACGAAAATAAAGAAAATAAAATAATTAAAGAATAAAAAATTGTAGATATCATGCACCCCAGCGTCTACCGTTCCTCCATGGAATGGTTGGCATTGACTAGACTAGGGGTGTGCAACCGGACCGGGTTCACCCTGAACCCGGATCGGAGCACCCAAAAGCAAGTCTAGGAATCAGTTCCCACTCAAACCGATCTAAGGACTGGTTATAAATTTTGGGAATCGGTTGGAACCGGGCCGATTCTTGGTTCCAAGTACCTAGGAAGCGGATTGTTTTTGGAACCTTTTTTTAGCAACTGTTGGAAAAAAAGCTATAATCTCGCTCGCCTCATCTTCTAGGAAACTAAAATTGGCAAGTTCCAGGTTCTAAAAACTAGGAAACCAGTTCCAGCGGATAAACTTTAGGTTCCAGATGTTATCTGAACCGACTTTGGAACCACTCACCCCATCGCTATCTTGCATCTACCAATTTTAATAGTCTATTTCTTCCGGAAGCCAACGACATGCGTTTTGACTAGTCCACAAAAATCAAACTAGACACAAAAGTCTTGAACCGTGTTTAGTCAATTTGAGGTTATTTTTATACTTAAACTCGGAGATGCTAAGGATTTTTTCAAAATATAAGTAGGTTTTTATTACTTAACATGTCTACATGATAACTCTACCTATTATCGTTTTGGAAGGCAAATAAGCACAAGATTAGAAGGGAGAATGACAAGAAAATTACAAACAAATAGACTTGGTGAAATATGATAAGGTAATTATTTATTAGCGTGGGACGTAATAAGTATAGGAAAGATAATGTTCCATTATTCTTAATTAGCATTCATTACTATATCCCTTAATCTTTCTTCAAGAAACTCTTAGCTATACGCCCGTTTCCTCCATCCGGATAGAACCCACCGGGCTTGTATTCACTGCCACTGCCATAGATTATCCTCAGTATCTCCGGCGGTGTCCGAGAGTAAGACAACGACTCCATATTCGCTGACAACACGTTGCTCGTGGTCCGGTTCTCAGCCCCCAGCTCCTTGGGAACCATGATGCCCTCGTCCTTCAGCCCGCACATGGCCAACTCATTCCTGAGCCCCGACAAACGGCCGGTGAACTCGGCCACGGTCATGTTATAAGGCTCGACCTTCTCGTCCGCGCGTTCGTACAGCAACGTCCTCAGCACAGCATCCTGGCCCGACTCCACGCCCAACAACGATGCGACCAACTACATATAAAAGTTGGAAATGAAAATGACAACTCATTAAAATTGGTTCAAAATTGAAGAGAGGGCCAAAAGAGTATATTGGCTTACGCTTTTGGAATTGTAGGTTTCGAGATATGGGATGGTGCCGACATAACCTACGAGTCCCACATAGGGGATAACATAGGATGCTAAGAGATAGTTCACAGTATTGCTGTAAGGATCGAATGGAGGTTGTAGTTTCTGACCCATGGCTTGATCAAATATTGTTTCGAAATTCTGGGCACTCAGATTTAGCAAAGGCCTTCGGATTCCACCAATCCTCGTGTAGATAGCCCTGCACAAATCAATCTACGTTTATACTGGCTAATACTCATGTGAAAAATAGCCAAACCTGTACCTGAGATGGCCGACTTCTTGATAACCGAACTCCTCGATGATGCGACGGGTGACGGGGTCGAGGTCGGCCTTTGCTCCCCCAACTGGCGGCGGGCCGCCCTGGGCCAAGTACGGGGCGATGCTGTCGAGCCCTTGGCCAAGCGAGCCGCGCAAGAAGAACTCGGCCTCTAAGAACTCCAAGTTCATGGCGAATTGCACCCGGTCGACATCACTGGCTTCGATGGGATCGCAATGGGAATCGCAGGTGACCTTGTGAGAGAGAAGCAGAAGGAAGAAGAAGGAGGACAAAGAAGATGGGTTTCTCATTTTGGAGTGAGATGTCTTCATACTGTGTGGAAAGTGGACATAATGCATGCATGCAATTAGATTGCATACGCTGTTTATATAGTGAAGTGGTGAGAGAGCGCAGGACGTGAGCTCCTGAAAGTCAAATTTATAATTAAAGTCGTGGTGATGGTCTCAGCCCCAAATTTGCATGGGTTTAAGCTACCGCTTAGATTGGTGATTATTAACTTATTGTCGCATAAAAGACCTTCTAGCTTCTTTGAAAAGTCATTCAGCATAAAGTCATTGAAATTAAAGTTATTCACGCAAGCAGGCTTAAGATCAAGGCACTTGTCCACATTTACGGTTCATCAATTTATCGAGTTATGTGTCGGAAAAATTGTCCACTTTAACCAATTCAGTCATAAAAATTTTAATTTTGCCAGTTGAATCTTAAATCTTTTCACATTTTATCATTTAAGCCCATCCGGTCAATTTTAACCATAAACTGCGGACATGGACTACGATCGATGCTGACGTGGATAAATTTTAATAATCTTTCAATCTTTTCGAATTTTAAATTATTTAAGTATTTTTTATTTTTCTTTTCTCTTATTTCTTTATTTTTTTTTCCTTATTGATGCCTCACCAGCCATTGTAAGAAGGAAAAAACAAAGAAAACATAACAAAAATAATAGTAACAATAAAAATATTCATTAAAAATATCAAAATATTATCAAAATTTATCCATGCCAGGCCGGCCGTGCCACGTAAAATGACCAAAGTCTATGTCATCGATTTCCAGTTAAAATTGGCCGGATTGACTCTATTGGCAAAACATGAAAAGGTGAATAATTTAATTGGCAAGATTAAGATGTTTAGAATTGAATTGGTAAAAGTGCAATAGATTTAAAACTTTTGGAACAATTTTCGCTATTATGCAAGGTAACGAAAGTACCTTTTTTTAGTCCTCATAGAAACAAAAAAGCAATGCTATTATTTTGTGAAAAAATAATGATCTCGAAATTATTTTTCTGCTGATGATTGTTTATATTGCTTAGAAAGATTGGTCAACAAAAAATATTTCTATTTTCAAAAATAACCTTAGGTTAAAAATTTTAAAAAATTTCTTTGACGTATAAAGCGATATTTGTCTTGAAACATTTTTCAAATCATTCGTCTCTTGCCGAGCAAACACAACCAAGTATCCGAGATGTGCAATATGCATTGTCTCATTCGCTGAGGTGAATTCTATGTAGCACCGATACGTCGGGTAGGGTACCGCGTCGGTGTCGGATATGTATCGGATACCGATACGCGTTTGATACGCGTCCATTATGCATCCGATACGCGGTCAACGCTTATCGGAGATCCAGCACGTAGTCAATGCCGGCGACACGCCGGGGACACGCGAGAAGCGCAGATTTGGAGGTCGAAAGTCTGGGAGAAGAGGAGGTGCTTGCGTCTCGAACATAAGAGGGGGAGAGAGCCACTCATGAGCGAATCAACGGGGAAGGAGGGCTGGATAGCGCAGATCTAGGAAGGGAGGCAGTGATGAAGCGAGCCATCGCCGAAGGATGGCTTCATGTGCATTTGAGAACAGAGCGAAAGCCTAGAAGAACAGAGCAAGATAGCAGCGGAGGCCATGCGAGACAGCCAAATCCCGGTAGTCTGTGTCTTCGCGAGATAAAGACGCAAGAAAGAGGTGAGGCTGAGTGAGAGATTTAGAAAAGAAAAGAAAGCAACGAACAAACGAAGATGAGAGAGGAGAGAGGAGAGAGACTGTGCAGGTCTGGTGTATTGTGCGGATCCGGATCCCCTGCCATGCTTCCCCCCTGTCAAGGTGTGCCCAGTCAATCGTGGCCGCTCGTTCAATCACGGACGGTCACGATGACATCAAATTGCGGCTGCACTGTTCATGCACTGTTCATTTTTTTTGACCTTTTCAACGTCAAATCATGGCCGTCCGTGATTGAACGGACGGCCACGATTGACCCGGGCACACCTTGACAAGGGGGAGATTGGCAGGGGATCCGGACACGTATTGTGCAGTGTGCACGGTAGCTTGTAGGCATAGATAGACTAATTTTTTTAATAATAGAAAAATATGATAATATCTCTTCTCAAAATCTGCTTTGGCTCCGCACATTGATTGAGGACCACATTGGAAGAATCCAATATCTTTTTTGGCTAACTGATTTAATTTTTTTACTTTATTATTTGCTTTTTTAGAGTCAAATTACGATATTATCAAAATTTCTTTTATTTATAAATTTTCTATTTTTACAAAAATAATAATAAAAAATATCATTTATATAAAAATATAGTTTTAATATACAACATATTCTCGACGTATCGGATTTTTCTATTTTTGAAAAATGCCGTGTCGGCGTATCGTGTCGTATCGTATCCGCGTGTCGGTATCGGTGTCAATGCCACTTAGGATGGATTAAGTAGGGGAATCGACGTGGACGCTCATTCGACCACGAACTGAGCAAAGGACATAAGACTTCTTGGCCTAGACCACCGCTTGCAGTTGCGTTTCAAAGTATAATTGCAACTCGTCCTTTTGTTTTCCGAGGTTACATTATTTGAGCAACAAAGATCCGATAATTCATGTTTTAAGGATAATCTATTCCAAGTTGCCATCACTAACCGTACTGATGTAAGGTAACGACGCTGAATTGAACTCATCTCTCTCCGTCAGGGCAAGTGATAGTCGCTCTAAATTAGATGACTTTTCGTTAAAACTAGATTAGCCCTCTCCTGTATTTTTTTTTTTTTTACATTTTTAAAATTTTTCTGATTTTTTTACTCTTCTTTTCTTTTTATCATTTCTTTTTTTTTTCCAACCTTGGGCCAACTGCCGAGGGCCGCGATCGTCGCTCAGATCTAGCAGGGCCCGATAAGGGCACCCTTTGCCAAGACCAAGGCAGTGGTCTGCTAGCGACCTCGCTGGCCCAAGGTTGGCCAAAAAAAAAGGAAGAAAAAAAGAACGGGAAAAAAGAAAATAATTAAAAAATCAACGAAATTGTAAAAATTGTTCACGTCAAAGTGTCAGTCGTGCCACATAGGACGGCTGGTACTGAATAGACCACATGTCAACAATTTTTTTTTTTATCAAAATTGACCGGATGATACATTGACAAATCGTAAAAAAATTTAAGGCTAAATTAGTAAATTGACAAAAAGTTTAAGGCTAAATTGACATAATTGAAAGGTTTGATTGACTTGGCAAAATGTCAAAAGGTTTAGGACTAAATTGGCCAAATTGAAAAGTTTGATATCGAATTGGTACAAGTGCAATAGGTTTAAGACTTTTTTTAGCAAATTTCCTGCAAAAGTTTGGCCTCAATTATGCCGCTATTCGACTTTTCCAAAATATATTAACTGACGAATTTGTGGTTGTTGTTCTTAAGGGTAAGCATCGCTCTAGGGTAGAACTCAAATCTGATTCCAGGTTCTAGTAAGATTATGTTCGATTCTTGGTTCCATAATTTTTGGAACCCGTGCTATGCGGTTTGGTTCCCACCGAATCGAACAGAACTGGAAATCACCAACGGTTTTGGTGAGGGCTGTGAGGCAGAGGTAGACCGTTGGATTTTCTTAACTAAAAATGAAAAAAAAAATGGCAGGTTCCTAGATAGATCCTAAAACTTGTGATAAGGTAGGTTCTAAAGTTGGAGAGCCGTTTCCAACAAGTAGATTAGATTTTAGGTGGAGCCAGAACCAAATTTGAGACCGTTGATCCCTATGGCTACCTAGAATCTGCTAGTTTTGCTAATCTCTTTCTCCCAAAAGCCAATGTCACGCGTCTCGGATAGTTTGCATAAACCAAACTATACGCGGTAGTCTTGAACCATATTTAGTCCAATTTCAAATTACTTTTATACTAAAACTGGGGGATGATAAAGATTTTTTTTTTTAAATATAAGTAGGTTTTTAGTACCTAACATGTCTTCATGATAACTTTACCTATTATCATTTTGAAAGGCAAATAAGAACAAGATTAGAAGGGAGAATGACAAGAAAATCACAAACAAATAGACTTCGTTAAATAGGATAAGGTAATCATTCATTATTGTGGGACGTAAAGAGTATAGGAAAGACAACATTCCATTATTTTTAATTAACATTCATTACTATATCCCTTAATCTTTCTTCAAGAAACTCTGAGCTATACGCCTATTTCCTCTATCCGGATAGAACCCATCAGGCTTGTATTCACTGCCACTACAATAGATTATCCTCAGTATCTTCGGTGGTGTCCGCGAGTATGATAGTGAATCCACGTCCACCGACAACACGTTGCTCGT
The DNA here is from genome assembly GCA_021437785.1 of Rhodomyrtus psidioides. Classification (NCBI taxonomy): domain Eukaryota; kingdom Viridiplantae; phylum Streptophyta; class Magnoliopsida; order Myrtales; family Myrtaceae; genus Rhodomyrtus; species Rhodomyrtus psidioides. The sequence goes on from JAILYB010000068.1 coordinate 1,834,658, forward strand.
GGTCCGATTCTCGTCCCCCAGCTCCTTGGGCACCATGATGCCCTTGTCATTCAGCCCGCACATGGCCAACTCGTTCCTGAGCCTCGATAGACGGCCAGTGAACTCGGTCACGGTCAGGTTGTAGGGTTCGACCTTCTCGTCCGTGTGTCCATATAGCAACGTCCTCAGCACCGCATCCTGGCCCGACTCGACGCCCAACAGCAAGGCGACCAACTACATATACATGCCAGAAACGAAAAATAGATTACTTGACAACCCATTAAAATAGGTTCAAAAATGAAGAGAGGGTCAAAGAGTACATTGGCTTACGCTTTTAGAATGGTAGGTTTCGAGATATGGAATGGTGTCGACATAACCTACGAGTCCCACATAGGGGATAACATAGGATGCTAATGGAATATTGCGCCCATTAAAGGCTAAATTGGTCGATTGCCATAATTGCGATAATCAATTACAATTAATAGGATTTGTTTCCTATTCTAAGAGAGAGAGAGAGAGAGAGAGAGAGAGAGAGAGAGAGAGAGAGAGAGAGAGAGAGAGAGAGAGAGAAGAGAACAGTTTCTCCTCTCCAGAACGTACGTCGTTCTTGCAACCCATTGAAAAACTCTGTCTCCTAAAAAAAATCCATGGAAATACTATCTCTCGACGGACGGACGACCGATCGGAGGATCAGAATCGTTTCTCATCTGCAATTGGGACTTTCAATCTGTGGCTATTGAGGTATATTTGTCCTACGTGATATACCTTTACGATCAGTTATTTAACTTTGATCTTGGGCATGTAATTCAATTTATTCTCCTACGTATGTGTACGTAATTGTATTCGGGATCTGTTCCCATTAGATGCTAATAGATAGTTTACAGTACTGCTGTAAGAATCGAGTGGAGGTTGTAAGTTTTGACCCACGGCTTGATCAAATATTGTTTCAAAATTCTGGGCACTCAAATTTAGTAGAGGCCTCGGATTCCACCAATCCTCGTGTAGATAGCCCTACACAAATCAATCTACGTTTATATTGGCTAATGATAATGTGAAAAATAGCCAAACCTTTACCTGAGATGGCCGATTTCTTGATAACCGAACTCTTCGATGATGCGGCGGGTGACGAGGTCGAGGTCGGCCTACGATCCCCCAACCGGCGATGGATTGCCCTGGCCCAAGTACGGGGCGATGCTGTTGAGCCCTTAGCCAAGCGAGTCGCACAGGAAGAGCTCGGCCTCCAAGAACTCCAGGTTCATGGCAAATTGCACCCGGTCGACGTCACTGGCTTCGATGGGATTACAATGAGAATCGCAGGAGACCTTGTGAGAAAGAAGTAGAAGGAAGAAGAATGAGGACAAAGAAGATGGGTTTCTCATTTTGGTGTGAGATATCTTTATGTTGAGAATCTCAAAAGTCAAGACTCTTCGTAATCTAAGCTAATCATGAATTGGAGTCTTGAACGTTGTTAAGTCTTACAATTATTATCTAGAGAATAGAAGTTGTTATCTAGAAAGCTATATTTATTTATTAGGTTTAATTGTCGTAATTATCTCTATAGTCTATAAATACTTTGTAATCCTTCATGGACGTAGAATGCAAGTAATAAACTTCATTTTCAAATTTCCTTCTTCCAACCTTTGGTGTCGGAGTGTTGCGTCTTTGAGATCCAACATTTAGTATCAGAGCTAGTTTGGCTAAGTTTTGTGAAATCTACTCTCGAGTCAGATGACTTCTGTGAGTGGTGCCGGGATAGTCCAACCTCAACTCCCAAGGTTCGATGGGAAGGATTTTGAGCATTGGAAGATCCAGATAGAGGTGTTATTCGGGTTTCAAGAGCTGATCGAGATTGTGAAAGAAGGATTCGTGGAGCCAGAAACGCCAGCAGATTTGACAATGGAGGAGCAGAAGACTCTAAAAGAAAATCGTAAGAACGATCGTAAGGCTCTCTTTTACATCTTTCAAGCGATAGATTCGTCAATATTTGAAAAAGTGGCGAATTCGAAGATGGGAAAAGAAGCATGGGGCGCTCTCATCAACATATACAAAGGCGTTGAAAAGGTCCAGAAGGTTCGACTTCAGACTCTTCGTTGACAATTCGAGCTCCTTTAGATGGAAAAGTCGGAGTCCATTTCCGACTATTTCTCACGGACATTAGCTCTTGTCAATCAAATGAAGGCCAATTGATGTGGACATCGAACCATATCGAGGAGGAGGTGCTAGGGACTCGTTGCTCTATCCGCTTGGTCCAATTACTCGAGCAAGAGCGAGGGAATTCAAGCAAGCTATCGGCATCATGGTTCAAGATCTTTGGAATGGAGGTGATCTTGATTCGAGAATTGAAGATTCTGAAGCTCCTTGGTACAACATGATTACATTTAACCTCGCGAATTCTGAACGGATTTAGGGCTAACGAGCTCCGAATGAGCTCAAATTTGGTCAGCTGAAGAGAAACGGCATCCTGATCAATACTCATGGCCTTTGGCCATGAACTACGATGAATTTCAACCATTCGGCATCATTTAGATGGACTTTTAGGCCTTTTTCTATTTTTAGGCGAATTTTTATTAATTAAGGGTATTTTTGTAATTTTGCCTTTTAGGGTTAGCACCATATATAAGGGTGTTTATGAGTTTCTGAAAACATAACATTAATTCAGAATTTTATACAGAGAGGTTTTCTCTTCTTCAAGTTCTCTTGAAGACAAGATCTTATCAAGGCTTCCTTGTGGCGATCGATCGACTTATCGAGCAAGATCGCGAATTTTCTTGTTCGTGGCGTCTATAGCGTGGATTGGTTGACACAGGTTCGTCAACAGGTCACACTCATACCGAGGTTACCAATCACAGGTTCGATTGGGGGTTAAGGTTAGCAATTCGCAACCCTTGGATCTTCGTAGAACGATCAGTTTCCGCAGCGATTCACATCATCTGGTATCAGAGCTGGTTCTACAAGATCTAGTTATTATCTTACTTTTACTGATTTTAATTCAGCAATCTAGGGTTTATAAAATTAGGGTTTATAGAATTGGGGATCTGTTACTAATCGAATTAGGATTCTGAATTGGGGATCTAGGGTTTATAAAATTAAGGTTTTCGGTCCTAGTTGTTTTGATTGTATTGAGTTCGTCAAAAAAAAAAATTCAGCCAAAAAAATCAGTAAAAAAAAAAAAGAGTATCGGTGAAAAAAAAACCGATAAAAAAATTGAAAAAAAAAAGGCTGAAAAAAAAATCAAGAGGACGACTCGTTTCTTTTTATTATTATTATTGTTAGTTGGACCGAATAGGAAAAAAAAATAGCAGCAAACATTAACCTGAATTCAAATCTAGCAAAAGTTGCTGAATTGAGCAATATATTGCTGAATTGATCTTGCTTGGTGGTTTAGTCGACTGTTATGAGGAGCTTGTGAGAATGGAATTCTAGTCTGATAAAGAGCTTGAAAGAAGAGAAACGAGAGGAAAAAGGCAAGAGTGTGTAAGTTTAATTGAGGGAAGAAAAAACCTAGATTGAGTTAAACACGAGGGGAGTGACAAACATCTTGAGCGAAACACGTGAGGGAGTGTGGTGAGATTTCTTTTATTTCTAACATTTTCTTGCAGGTTAAAAAAAAATCATGGCAGACCAAGAAAGCGTAAATCAAAGGGAGGATGGCACCAATCCAAGGGATAATGCGATTTTAGCAGGCATTCAGCAATTGAGCTTACAACTTGAAGCCCTTAGCAACAGAGTTGTGAGGTGTGAGACGAGGCTTGATGGTGAACAAGAGCCACCACGAGGGAGGCCACAAAATCAGCGAGATGAGCCTAGGGCGCAACCCAGATGGCAGCGACAATTTGACGATGAGTATGTGTCTGATACAGAAGATGACCGAGATGGCAGATTTGGGAGGAGAAACAGACGCCGAGAGTTCAGACATCGAGAAGATGATGAGCTTAGCAATATCAAGATGAAGATTCCATCTTTCCAAGGAAAGAATGATCCTGATGCATACCTAGAATGGGAGAAACGAATGGAGATGGTATTTGACTGCCAGCGATATTCGGAGCTCAAGAAGGTAAAAATTGCAGCTGTTGAATTCACTGATTATGCTATAATTTGGTGGGATCAACTTGTGAATAGCAGGAGACGCAATGGTGAGAGATCGGTAGAAACGTGGGATGAGATGAAAGCGGTGATGAGGAAGCGCTTCATACCAAGTCATTACCACAGAGACTTGTTTCATAAACTGCAAAATCTCACACAAGGTAACAAGAGCGTGGAAGAGTACCATAAAGAGATGGAGATTTCCATGATCCGTGCTAATGTGGTAGAGGACCGCGAAGCTACTATGTCACGATTCTTATGTGGTTTGAGCCGAGATATAGCAAGAGTGGTAGAGCTGCAACATTATGTCGAGTTGGAAGAATTGGTGGACAAAGCTATCAAAGTAGAGAGGCAATTGAAGTTGGACCGAAATTACAGGAGTGGTGGAGGTTCAAGCTCGAATTGGAAACCCAATTGGAAGAGAGACGAGAAGCCGAACTGGAAGGGAAACAACACCAAGGTTGAAACTTCAAGGGAGAAGGAGAAAGATGGCAGAGTTGGTTCGAATCCGGTTTCAGGTAAAACTGAAAATCCTAACACTAGAACTCGTGAAATTAAATGTTTCAAGTGTTTAGGCAGGGGTCATATGGCAAATCAATGCCCTAATAGGAGGGTGATGATAATGACTGGGCCTGGAGATGTTCAATCTGAAAGTGACAGGGAGGAAGATAATGATGTCATGCCGCCATTGGAGGACTGTAGCGATGTCGAGATGCCAGTCAAGGGTGAATTGATGGTGGTTAGACGTTCTCTTAGTGTGCAAGTTAAGGAGGAGGAGCATCACCAGCAACGTGATAACTTGTTCCATACAAGATGCTTGGTGAATGGTAAGATTTGTAGTTTAATTGTTGATGGAGGTAGTTGTACAAATGTGGCAAGTTGTACTATGGTGGAGAAACTAGGATTGAAAACTACAAAGCACCCTAGACCATATAGACTTCAGTGGTTGAATGATAGTGGTGAAGTGAAGGTTTCGAAGCAAGTCCTAGTTCCATTTGAGATAGGGCGATATAAAGATGAGGTGGTGTGTGATGTTGTACCTATGCAAGCGGGACATCTTTTACTTGGTAGACCATGGCAGTATGATCGGATGGTACATCATGATGGATACACTAACCGATATTCATTGGTGATGAATCAGAAGACTTACACTTTGGTGCCAATGACACCTACTGAGGTGTATGAGGATCAATTGAAACTACAACGTGAGGCTGAGAAAGAGAGAAAAAGTGAGAAAACTGAGAGCTTGCGTAGAGAGTCTGAGACGCAAGGAAAAGGAGAGACAGAGAAAAACAGAGTGGTAAAAGCCGAGGGAAAAGCAGAGAGAAAAGAAAAGAGAGAAAAGAATTTCTATACAAGATCGAGCGAAGTGAGGAGAGCTTTGGTTCTGGACCGACCGATGCTTGTACTTTTGTACAAGGAGGCATTGTTTACTACTAACGATCTTGACCCGAGTTTGCCTAGTTCTGTCGTGTCTTTATTGCAGGAATTTGATGATGTCTTTCCTGATGAGGTTCCTGGAGGTCTACCACCGATTCGAGGCATAGAGCATCAAATCGACTTGATACCTGGTGCGCCATTACCTAATCGACCCGCATATCGAAGTAATCCTGAAGAGACAAAGGAACTTCAGCGGCAAGTTAGTGAATTACTGGAACGAGGATATGTGCGAGAAAGTCTTAGCCCGTGTGCTGTTCCTGTTTTGTTAGTGCCAAAGAAGGATGGGACTTGGCGAATGTGTGTCGATTGCCGAGCAATCAACAATATTACGGTAAAGTATCGACATCCTATTCCTAGATTAGATGACATGTTAGATGAGTTACATGGAGCTTGCATATTTACTAAAATTGATCTGAAAAGTGGTTATCGTCAGATTAGAATGAAAGAAGGGGATGAATGGAAGACTGCATTTAAGACCAAGTATGGGTTGTATGAGTGGTTAGTCATGCCATTTGGTTTAACTAATGTACCTAGTACTTTCATGCGACTTATGAATCATGTTCTGCGTGCTTTTATTGGTCGATTTGTGGTTGTCTATTTTGATGATATTTTGATATATAGTCGAAGCCTTGATGACCATATTGAACATGTGCGAGCTGTCTTACAGGTTTTAAGGGCCGAGCAACTATATGCTAATATGAAGAAGTGCTCTTTTGTGACTAACAAATTAGTATTTCTAGGGTTTGTTGTTGGAGCTGATGGAATACAGGTTGATGAAGAGAAGGTGAAAGGGATCCAAGAATGACCAACACCTAAGACTATAGGACAGGTGCGCAGCTTTCATGGCTTAGCCAGTTTCTATCGCAGATTTGTGAAGGATTTCAGCACCATCGCCGCACCTTTAACCGAGGTCATCAAGAAGCACGTGGGTTTCACGTGGGGAGAAGAGCAAGAGAGAGCATTCAATCTGTTGAAGGATAAGCTAACTAATGCTCCTTTGTTATCTTTACCAAATTTCAGTGCTATTTTTGAAATAGAATGCGATGCTTCTGGTACAGGAATTGGAGCTGTGTTGATGCAAGGAGGACGTCCCATAGCTTATTTCAGCGAGAAGTTAAGCGGAGCAACATTGAATTATCCAACTTACGATAATGAGATGTATGCTTTGGTGCGAGCTTTGGAGACTTGGCAACATTACTTGTGGCCAAAAGAATTTGTGATCCACACCGACCACGAGACATTAAAGTACTTGAGGGGACAGCAAAAGTTGAACAAAAGACATGCTAAATGGATGGAGTTCATCGAAACTTTTCCATATGTAATCAAGTACAAGAAAGGTAAGGAAAATGTGGTAGCCGATGCACTTTCTCGAAGGTACGCAATTCTAACTACTTTAGGAGCAAAGTGTCTAGGTTTTGAGCATATCAAAGAGATATATACTGATGATGATGACTTTGGAAGAGTGTTTGAAGCTTGTGAGCATGCTGCGTTTGAAAAATTCTATTTGCATGGTGGCTATCTCTTTCGTGAAAACAAGTTATGTTTGCCTAGATGCTCTTTGCGAGAGTTGTTGGTGCGAGAGGCGCATAGTGGTGGTTTAATGGGGTATTTTGGAATCAATAAAACTTATGAAGTGCTGCATGAACATTTTTATTGGCCACATATGAAACGAGATGTCACACGTGTTTGTGAAAGGTGCATTGCATGTAAACATGCTAAGTCTACAACTAAACCACATGGCTTGTATACGCCTTTGCCTATCCCAACGCATCCTTGGGTTGATATTTCTATGGATTTTGTGTTAGGATTGCCTAGGTCTAAGCATGGTAAGGATTCTATTTATGTGGTTGTAGATCGGTTTTCAAAAATGGCTCATTTTATATCATGTCATAAATCCGATGATGCATCACATGTTGCTGACTTGTTCTTTTGTGAGGTTGTGCGTTTGCATGGCATGCCTAGGTCCATTGTTTCTGATCGAGATACTAAATTTCTTAGCTACTTTTGGAAGACATTGTGGAAGAAATTAGGTACACAACTTTTATTCTCTACTACTTGTCATCCACAAACTGATGGTCAAACTGAAGTAGTTAATAGGACTTTAGGGACATTGTTACGTGCTATCATTAAGAAGAACATTAAGTCTTGGGAAGATTGTTTACCGCATGTTGAGTTTGCATATAATCGGAGCGTGCATTCTGCTACTAAATTCACACCGTTTGAGGTTGTCTATGGTTTTAATCCATTAACTCCGTTAGATTTAACTCATTTGCCTGTTGAAGAGCGTGTGGATTTAGATGGTGCTAAGAAGGCCGAGTTTGTGAAGACATTGCATGAAAAGACACGGCTGAATATTGAACACAAGACAGAACAATATGCAAAGCAAGCCAACAAAGGGCGTAAGAAAGTAGTGTTTGAACCCGGCGATTGGGTTTGGGTTCATATGCGCACGGAACATTTTTCAGAGCAACGACGTTCTAAGTTATTACCGCGTGGGGATGGACCATTCATGGTGTTGGAGAGGGTCAACGACAATGCCTACAAGCTTGATCTTCCAAGTGAGTATGGCATTAGTGTTACTTTTAATGTTACTGACTTGACTCTTTTTGATGCAGGTGATGATTTGAGGGCAAATCCTTTGCACGGCGGAGGGAATGATGTGGACATCGAACCATATCGAGGAGGAGGTGCTAGGGACTCGTTGCTATATCCGCTTGGTCCAATTACTCGAGCGAGAGCGAGGGAATTCAAGCAAGCTATCGGCATCATGGTTCAAGATCTTTGGAATGGAGGTGATCTTGATTCGAGAATTGAAGATTCTGAAGCTCCTTGGTACAACATGATTACATTTAACCTCGCGAATTCTGAACGGATTTAGGGCTAACGAGCTCCGAATGAGCTCAAATTTGGTCAGCTGAAGAGAAACGGCATCCTGATCAATACTCATGGCCTTTGGCCATGAACTGCGATGAATTTCAACCATTCGGCATCATTTAGATGGACTTTTAGGCCTTTTTCTATTTTTAGGCGAATTTTTATTAATTAAGGGTATTTTTGTAATTTTGCCTTTTAGGGTTAGCACCATATATAAGGGTGTTTATGAGTTTCTGAAAATATAACATTAATTCAGAATTTTATACAGAGAGGTTTTCTCTTCTTCAAGTTCTCTTGAAGACAAGATCTTATCAAGGCTTCCTTGTGGCGATCGATCGACTTATCGAGCAAGATCGCGAATTTTCTTGTTCGTGGCGTCTATAGCGTGGATTGGTTGACACAGGTTCGTCAACAGGTCACACTCATACCGAGGTTACCAATCACAGGTTCGATTGGGGGTTAAGGTTAGCAATTCGCAACCCTTGGATCTTCGTAGAACGATCAGTTTCCGCAGCGATTCACATCACCAATGGTGAGACTATTGGTGATCGACAGATCGTTGAGAAGAATCTTTGGACGCTAACTTTGCAGTTCGAATATATTGTGACTTCTATTGAAGAGTCACATGATCTTTTTGATGCGTGCGTGGGCGAGTGATTCCGTAGGATAGGTGTTTCGATACATAGAGTGTCGCGAACAAGTTCAAAAGGTTGAAGTGAGGGACGGTGTTTGCGGAATTTAGGGTCAAAGTGTATGGATTGTATGTGGAAATAATGAAGGGATTCGAGTTATATCGTAGGCGTAAAGATATCACCAGCCAATAATACAAAACGAAGGATAAAACGAACGCTACTAAGGCCTAAAGATATCACCAACCAAGGAAGAAGATCGGGATTGATAGAAAACTCACCACCAAGGTATAAAGGCTACACCACCAACTAAGGATAAAGGATTTTTTGGCTCACTACCGAGGAGTATCCACTCTCCAAGGAAAAAAAGCTGCCGAAGAGTATAACTCAACACTCGAGAGGAATTCTCATTCATCAATAATCAACGTCGTCTAGTCTAGTCTAGTCTACAATAGAGAATACTCCTTCTTTATATAGAGGGACGAATACAACGTAAAAGAAAGGAAACAAATAATCATAAACCAATTCAAATACGTAAAAGGAAACAAGATAATCTCGTCTACCAGCTTAGCATATCAAATATCATCCCTAAAAGATATTTCGAATCTGCGTAATTATCTCTAGATAACCTTCTATGGATATATATTTGATTGGCCTCAAAGTCAGCAACTAAATAGGAAAGTCGCATTAAGATTATCCATCATCTGCGCGTAAACATCTTTTGAGCTGCGAACATCTGAGCCTGTGCCGCAACATCTGAGCTGTTGTCAACATCTGAGCTCCTCATCATCTAAACACGTCTTTTACTCTTTATGTCGATGCGATCCAACGAAGTAAGTTGTGACCAAATTCAGCTTTAGCCTAAATGAATAACGACTGTGCAGAACTTATGTGTGGAATCAAGGATTGCATATTAACGTTGGGTATGTCATTGGTGACGTCGTCGAATGCTCCCGCATCATACTCTCCAGGTTGTTTGAGATTTGACCTCAAATCTGAAAGGTCATCATCATCCAAGTATGGAGATAGATCTCCCACAGTAAAAGTAGCCGAAACTCCAAATTCTCTAGGGAGCTCTATTTTATATGCATTGTCACCAATCCTTTCCAAAACTTAAAATGGGCCATCAGCTCTCGGCATTAGCTCATTCTTTCTCTTGGAGGGAAATCTTTCCTTCCTTAGATGAATCCACACCAAATCACCTGGTTGGAAATAAGTCTTCTTTCTATGCTGATTAGCCTTCTTCTTGTAAGACTCGTTGGCCTTCTCAATCTTGGATCGAATCTCCTCATGAAGCTTCTTCATCACTTGAGCGCTTTCTTTTCCATCGAAGTTGACTTGAGAGTTGGACGAAATTGGTATAAAATCAATCGGCATGAAAGGATTCAGTCTATACACAACTTCAAAAGGTGATTGACCAGTGGTATAGCTTGGTGATCGATTATATGCAAACTCAGCATGAGCAAGCTTCAAATCCCAATCTTTCACGGATTTACTTACCATTCCTCGAAGGAGAGTAGTAAGAGTTCGATTCGTTACCTCAGTTTGACCATCGGTTTGAGGATGACAAGCTGTGCTGCATAGAAGTCTTATACCAAGCATTCTCCACAAGGTCTTCCAAAAGTAACTCAAGAACTTCGAGTCACGATATGATACAATAGTTTTTGGTACTCCATGGAGGCGAACGATCTCTTTAAAATACAGATCAGCAATATAAGAGGTGTCATCCTTCTTATGGCAAGGAATAAAATGTGCCAATTTAGAGAACCGATCAACAACAACCATGACGGTGTCGTTTTCCCTCTGAGTTCTCGAAAGAGCCACAATAAAATCCATGCTCACATCTTCCCAGGGTTGCAATGGAACTGGAAGTGGAGTGTATAAACCTTCATGAAAATGACTCTTGGCTCTTTGGCAAATTGCATATCTCGAAATAATTGCATGCACATTGCCACTCATCTTTGGCCAGTAGAAATGTTCTTGAAGAACCTCAAGAGTTTTGTTGATACCAAAATGACCTGATAATCCTCCTCCGTGTGCTTCATAAATTAACAACTCTCTAAACGAGCTCATTGGAACACATAATCGATTTCCTTTGAAAAGAAAACCATCTTGGACAGAATAAATACCCTAAACTCCATGCATACAATTGGTCATGATAGATGAGAAATCAGGATCGCTAGCATAAAGTTCTTTCATCGTCTGAAAATCAATAATTCTCGAATCCAAAACAGCAAGCATAGAATATCTTCTCGATAAAGCATCAGCTACCACATTAGTATGGCCAAGTTTATACTTTGAAACAAATGAAAAGGATTGAAGGAATTCTACCTATTTCGCATGTCTTGAGTTGAGCTTGTGTTGGCCACTAATAAACTTGAGTGCCTCATGATCTGAATGAAGAATGAACTGTTTTGGCCTTAAGTAATGAGACCAATGATCTAGAGCTCTCACAATGGCATATAACTCTTTATCATATGTCGAGTAGTTCTTCTTGGAGTCGATCAGCTTCTCACTAAAATACGCCAACGGCTTTTGCTCTTGGACAAGAACAGCCCCAATGCCAACTCCACTTGCATCACATTCAACTTCAAATACTTTGTCAAAATCAAGAAGAGCAAGCATAAGAGACTCACAAAATTTTTGCTTTACTGATTCAAAAGCGCTGTGAGCAGCCTTTGTCCATTCAAAAGCACCTTTCTTCGTACATTCAGTCATGGGAGCCATCAGAGTGCTGGAGTTCTTCACAAATCTTTAGATCACTTCCCTTGCTAAGCCATTGGAGTTTGTACGGTTGAGGATATTTGGTAGTTGGAAACTTCAGTTTATCGACCAAAGTTGTCGAAGCAACATTGGTGCAGATTCCTCTATCAATGATCATGGAACACACCTTCCCGTTAATGGTGCAACGAGTGTGGAAGATATTTTCTCTTTGCTGAGCATCTTCTGAGGTAACGTTGGAGTGTAAGGCTCTCCGGATAACTAGACAATCTACATTGTCGGCTTCCTCCACGAACTCTTGTTGTTCCTCATATGCAGAATCTTTATGATCAGATTCATCCTCTTCCTTTTGAATCTCCAACTCAATCTTCTTAGCTTTTTTAAGAGTCATAACTCCCCAGTTAGGACAATTTGCTTGAAAATGCCCATAGCCAAGACATTTAAAGCACTTTCGACAGTCTCCTTCAGGCTTCTTGTTCGGCTCTTTGACGGGTTCAATGGCCTTCGCCTTCTCTTTGTCTATAGTCGACGAACTTTCAACGTTCCCAGAAGAAGCACCCTTGAAAAAGGATGTCCCCTTTGTCGAGGTCTTGGAAGAAACCCTCTTGTTCTTCACTTATTTTTCAACCTTCATGGCTAGTTTGCACATGTCTTCAAATGACCAATAGGGTTGAAGTTCAACCAATTCAGCAATATCTCTATTCAAGCCACCAAATAAACGAGCTATAGTTTGTTCTTGCGATTCTGGAACATCGCACCTTATCATGAGTTGCTCAAACTCACGGATATATTCTTCTACGCTCATTCCATATTGCTTGAGAGAATTCAGTTTCAAGAATAAATCCTCCTTATAATTCGTAGGCAAGAATCTCTTCTTCATCAATTTCTTGAGTTTTTCCCACGAACGGATTTTTCTTTTTCCATCCCGGACTTTTTGATTCTTCAGATTCTCCCACCATAATGAAGCATACTTTTTAAACTTAAGAACTGCAACCTTGCATCGCTTCTCATTCGAGTAAGATTTAAATTCAAATACTCGTTCTATAGTATGCAGCCAATTAATAAAATCATCGGGATTAAGGCTACCTTCAAATTCAGGTACCTCTACTTTCACGTCAAGATCGTTGTCGTGCCTTCCTCTTCTCCTCCTAGTTCGATAATCCGAGTCACTAGAATCACCTCCTGTGTTGCTGGATTCATCATTAGAATTTGAACGGGGATCGTCATGGCGCCGGTGATGATTACGAGGCTCTCGATGCGGCGGGTCTTGCCTCGGTTGGTTCTCCAATAAGGTGAGAACTCGCTCATTTGTTGCTGCAAAGTGTCGGTTGCTCGATCGCGCCATTCATTGTGAGTTTTCTCCAAAGTCAACCCTCTTGGAACGTTACCATCTCCCATGGTAGGAAGATATTGATAGCAGAAAAGGAATCACTCAAAGAATTCAACCTAAAGCTCTGATACCAACTTGATATGTGCGTGGGCGAGTGATTCTGTAGGATAGGTGTTTCGATACACAGAGTGTCGCGAACAAGTTCAAAAGGGTGAAGTGAGGGACGGTGTTTGCGGAATTTAGGGTCAAAGTGTATGGATTGTATGTGGAAATAATGAAGGGATTCGAGTTATATCGTAGGCGTAAAGATATCACCAACCAACAATACAAAACGAAGGATAGAACGATCGCTACTAAGGCCTAAAGATATCACCAGCCAAGGAAGAAGATCGAGATTGATAGAAAGCTCACCACCAATGTATAAAGGCTACGCCACCAAGCAAGGATAAAGGGCTTTTTGGCTCACCACCGAGGAGTATCCACTCTCTAAGGATAAAGATGCCGAAGTGTATAACTCAACACTCAAGAGGAATTCTCATTCATCAATAATCAACGTCGTCTAGTCTAGTCTACAATAGAGAATACTCCTCCTTTAAATAGAGGGACGAATACAATGTAAAAGAAAAGAAACAAATAATCCTAAACCAATTCAAATACATATAAGGAAACAAGATAATCTCGTCTACCAGCTTAGCATATAAAATATCATCCCTAAAAGATATTTCGAATCTACGTAAATATCTCTAGATAACATTCTATGGATATATATTTGATTGGCCTTAAAGTCAGCAACTAAATAGGAAAGTCGCATTAAGATTATCCATCATCTGTGCGTAAACATATTCTGAGCTGCGAACATCTGAGCCTGTGCCGCAACGTCTGAGCTCCTCATCATCTGAACACGTCTTTTACTCTTTATGTCGATGCAATCCAACGAAGTAAGTTGTGACCAAATTCAGCTTTGGCTTGAATGAATAAAGACTGTGCAGAACTTATGGGTGGAATCAAAGATTGCATATTAACGTCAGGTATATCATTGGTGACGTCGTCGAATTCTCCCACATCACTTTCTATCTTGTCCGTTGATGAGTTGGTGGCTCTCTTCAAATGCACAAGTAACGACTCAAGGAAAAATCCAAGACGGTGGAGGAAGTTCTACAAAACCAGTTGGTGTTGCCTGATGAAAGGAAGAATCTTTCTAATCAAAGGAAAGATCCAAAGCGACAAGAGAGGTATGCCGGACAATGAAAAGATAAGTCATTTATTCAGTGTTTTAATTGTAAAAAGTATGGGCACTACAAATCTGAATGTCGAAACAGGAAGATTGGTGGTCAAAAGTTTCATACCAAGGTAGCAAGATCTGTCGATAGACATGTCGATGGTGACAGTGAGCAAGATAATGCTCTTTTATTCATGTGTAATTTTGCGGTGGAGAACCAGAAGAACGTTTGGTACTTAGACTCCGGGTGTAGCAATCACATGTGTGGTGAGAAAGAGTTATTCTTGAACTTCGATGACACCTTTAGATCGGAGGTGAGGTTTGGGAATAATACCAAAGTTCCTATCATGGGAAAGGGGACAATTAAAATCAAGGCAAAGGATGGCTTGGTTCAAAGCATTTCTGAAGTCCATTATGTTCTCGGTCTTCGAAAAAATCTTCTAAGCATGGGGTAGTTGTCCTAGCGAGGCTATCACATGACCATTAAGGATGAGATTTGCACGGTTCATGATGGCAAAGGAGGGTTGATTGCGAAGGTAAAAATGACTCGAAATCGACTTTTTCCTTTGTATATTAATTATGCTACGTCGTGTTTTAGTGCCTCGGTGTAAGATTCGACATGGCTTTGGCACAAGCAGTTCGGACATGTGAATTTCGACAGCTTGAAGCTGTTGTCTCAAAAGAAGATGGTACGTGGACTACCCGAAATTTCTTCTCCGAAGGATATATGTGAACCATGTGTTATTGGGAAGAAGTGCAGAGAAAGCTTCCCTTCGAGAAAATCATGAAGAGCCTCAAGGCCATTAGAGTTAGTGCACTCCGACCTTTACAGACCGCTCAGTGAGTCGTCAAATCGGGGGTACATGTATTTTGTTACCTTCATCGATGACTTTAGTCAAATTCTTGAAACAAAAGTCAGATGTTATCGATGCTTTCAAGGAATTCAAAGCCTATGTAGAAAAATAAAGTGGGCATCAAATTCGGATTCTCCGAACTGATCGTGGCACTGAATGTCTAGTTGGAGATGGTTTCTTCAAGCAATGCGGCATCAAGTATCAGTTGATAGCACGGTATAGTCATCAACAGAACGGAGTAGCGGAGAGAAAAAATCGCACTATTGTCGATATGGCACTTACCATACTCCATTCCAAACATTTGCCGAAGCATTTCTGGGCGGAGGCAGTTGCCTGTGCTATTTACTTGTTGAATCGATGTCCTACTAAAGGTCTTAAGTTCAAGACTTCGGCTGAAGTGTGGAGTGGTCGAATTCCTTCAGTTTAGCATCTTCGCGTGTTTGGGTGTTTTGCTTATGCCCATGTTCCAAATGAACTTCAGAAGAAGCTTGATAAGAAGGGTGAGAAGTGCATCTTTCTTGGTTACAGCAATGAGACAAAGGGTTATCGATTGCATAATCCTGTAACAAAGAAGGTGGTTATCAGTTGAGATGTCACTTTTGATGAAGAAGGTGAGTGGACATGGAACATGGAAGAAAATAAGCAGTTTCACTTTGTCCTAGAAGAGGAGTCAGTTCAACCAAATTCAGATAGTCAATCTGAACCAACAATGGGTTCAATGCAACCTAATTCGACAGCAAAGACTCGGTCAAATCCTATCGAAAATTTTGTCGACAATCTTATCGAAAATATTGTCGAAACATCCTCACGTCCACAGCGAGAACGAGTTCTACCGAGTCGTTTGAGGGATTTTGTTTTGTCCAATGATGATGACCCTCTGATGAAGAAATTATCAATTATGCTCTCTTTGCATATTGTGATCCGACAAACTTTAAGGAGGCTTCCCAAGATAATAACGTTTGGGTTCGTACGATGATTGATGATGTATATGCAATAGAGAAGAATGATACGTGGGAACTCACGTCTCTTTCAGAAGGCAAGAAGTCCATCGGCTTGAGATGGGTCTATAAGACCAAGTACAAGCCAAATGGTGATGTTGATCGGTTGAAAGCTCGTCTTGTAGTCAAAAGTTACAAACAAAAATCTGGGATTGACTATTTTGAGGTATTTGCTTCGATTGCAAGAATGGATACTATTAGCATGATTTTTGCTTTGGCTGCTCAAAGGCGTTGGAAAATACATTAAATGGATGTCAAGTCCGCATTTCTCAATGGCATACTTGAGGAGGAGGTGTATGTGGCTCAACCTGAGGGCTATGTCAAGAAATGACAAGAGGGTCTCACCTACAAATTGAAGGAAGCTATTTATGGTCTCAAGCAAGCACCACGAGTTTGGTATACTAGAATTGACTCTTATTTCATGAGTCATGGTTTTATTCACTGTCCTTGTGAGCAC
Source organism: Rhodomyrtus psidioides (assembly GCA_021437785.1). Lineage (NCBI taxonomy): Eukaryota > Viridiplantae > Streptophyta > Magnoliopsida > Myrtales > Myrtaceae > Rhodomyrtus > Rhodomyrtus psidioides. The sequence continues at coordinate 1,851,242 of JAILYB010000068.1, forward strand.
ACCTTATATGTGAAGGTTGGTTTGAACGGTGAGATGCTCATTGTTTGTTTATAAATCGATGATCTCATATTTACTGGAGATTGTCAAGAGATGATTTGTGACTTTAGAGAGGCCGTGACACATGAGTTTGAAATGGAGGACATAGGTCTGCTGTATTTCTTGGCCTTGAAGTTACACAATCGGAGGATGATATTTTCATTAGTTAACAAAAGTATGCTAAGGATATTCTTGAGCGTTTCAAGATGGCTACTTATAAATCAATTAGCACTCCAATGGAGAAAAGATTGAAGTTGGCAAAAGATGAAAGTGGTTTCGAAGTTGATCCCACATATTTCAAGAGATTAATCGGGAGTCTACGATATTTGAATTCTACTCGGCCAGATCTTGTTTACAGTGTTAGGATGATAAGAAGATTTATGGAAACTCCTAGACAATCACACTTGCAGGCGGTTGTTGACACCTAATTTTGGATCAGCCTTTTCGTGGTTATTTCTTGGAAAATTCATGAAAAATTCATAAAAAGTCAAAAAAATTACAAAATCAACTTTGGTGGCCTTGGCCAAGCCTAAGGAACCATTTTTGACAAAAAAAATATTTTTTCATATTTTTCGCATTTTTTAATATTTTCGAAATTAGGAAAATACTAGAAAAATCAAGAAAAATAGCATTCGAGGTCACAAAAATATGAAAAAATAGTCAATATTTTTATTTTAATTCCCTTGTTATTTTGACCTCGCCAAAAGTCCAAATTCAAATTCAATTTCATGTGTTCCTTTGTTACGCATATCAGTGAATTTGGTAAAAAAATGTCAATTGAGTCTTTTTATTTGCAATTTTGGTATTTTTTAGGATCTTGACATTCAATCTAATTGTCCCTTATTGCAAATTGACCCAATTGTCCACGTAGAATGTTTAATTGCACAAATGGGGAAAATTGCATATTTAATTGCATTTTAGTCCTTGAATTTGGGCATATTCGAAATTACTTTTAATTCAGAGACTATCATTGCAAATTAAACATATTGCCCAATGGGTTTCACCATTTTGAATTGATTGGCATAGGTAATTTGACCCAATTTGATCATTTGAACCTTCAATTGCACAATTCCCCAATTTACAATTAAATGAAAATTTGGGGTTTTTGTTGAAATTGATATGAACTTTTGGGAAAAATTATATTTTTAAATAAAATTCATGCCCTAAATCCGATTCTGAGGTCCAATTGCAAAAATTTCCCATTAATTTGGGTTTAATTTGGAAAATTGTAAATCGGAATCGGTTCGGACCGGTCAGACCATCGGTCAAACCGGTCAAACCGGTCTGCTACAGTGTCTTCTTCTTCCTCAGATTCCTGCGCAGATGAACAGTGCCGAGCTTAATTTTGATGACAAAATTAACGGTCCAATCGACTACAATTGAAGAAGCATTGGTAGGCGTCTTGTTCCTTACCTCAAGACCTTTCGATCGAGACCAGCCCCAAGACAAATGGCCACCGGACGAGCTCCAGCGAGGTCAGTCAAACCTGCAAAAGTCAACACTCTCAAACACAGGTCAAATTCGTGCCAAATTTGCGAGAAATGAGACTCGCCGGAGAGCCAAATGAACCTGGACGAAGTGCCCATCGTCCCCGACGCCGATTCGACTATAAAACACGTGGCCACATGTACGATTGGGGCTGGCAAGAAGTCCCCCGATTCGGCGCCAAAAATTCGAAAGGCTATATAAGCCCATGGGGTGCTTTCTGTTGAAGGAGTGAGTGAATTCGGTTCAAGAAGGAGAAACTGAATTGAGAGAGAGAGAGAGAGAGAGAGAGAGAGAGAGCTCACCTTCCCTCGCGGTGGTCGAAGGTTTGAGCTTGGATTTGCAGAGCGTGGGTTGGGCCTTCTCAGGCTGAACCAAAGCTCGACAGGGCCATCAAGAGGCTTCCCGTACTGTGAGGAAACGATCGCCGTCGACTTCGCGAGCTGAGGCCACGAAAACAGATGAGGCGCAGCTTCAAACCTTTCACTGTGCATCAATGGCGTCTTGCTTGTTTTACATTCATCCTTGAAATTAGTGTGTGCATTCCGTTCCCTGAATGTCGCTAACCATCTTTGCATACCTGCTTTGCATTGATTTGGTCTTAACACATCTAATCGAGTCTTCCAATTCAACCTCCATTGCCGAACTCTGTTCATTCTTGCCTAGCCAAATCTGGGCCGAGCTAGCTCGATCGGAGCTCGAGGTAAGTCTCCTGAACATTGATTGATGCTATCATGTGATGGAATTGCAATGATTTGGCGTAAATTGAGCGATTGAACTCCCATGGCCGTACTCGGCATTCTGCATAGTGTTCGCGATTTCGTGAAAAGAATGCCCTGATCCTTAGATATGTTAGACTAGAGAGGATAGCGAGTTGATTATCGTTGGTTTCGCGCGATTTCATCAAGATCCTACCGTCGGATCATCGCCGGAGAAGCTCAGCCGTTCGTTCCATCGGAGTCGCGAGGTTGAAGACGAAGCTGACGTGGCGCAGTCAACAGGTCAAAGTCCTAGGTGGCATTCGGCCATTGGTCCACGTGTCGATCCAGTCAGCATGGCCGTTGGGGGTTGTTATTTGAATAGATATATCCAACGGTTGAGGTTAATCGAGTCTAATAAATGATGACCGTCCGATTAGTAATTAGGTTTATGCAGAAATGTTTTAAAAATCAGAAAATCAAATTGAATCGAAACGGTGTTGCATGGGTTAATGAGTAGGCCACGTTGTTTAGGATAGTAAGATTGAACGGCCCAGATCAAGTCTCAGGTTCTAATCCTGGCCGTAGATTTTAGTAGGTCAATCGGACGGCCCTGATCGAGTCTCCATTCAATTTAGACCATAGGTTTTAGTAGTCAGATCCGATGGCCGTGGATTAGCCATGCGGCTCAATAGGAACCGTCGGATCGAGTCTGAGTAATCCAAAAATAAAAAACGGACGATACGGCGTCGTTTTGTGCTTAGGTTTCGCGGGTCCGGGTCTGGCCGGGTTTCGACCCGAGTGGGTCGGGTCGACTCGGTCCAAAACCTTTTTTTAATAAAAAAATTCAGAAAATGATTTTAAAAAAATCAGAAAAATCATAGAAAATCCAAAAAAATGCTATAAAATCACAGAAAATCCAAAAAAAATATAGGAAAATTGTAGGAAAATCATTGACACTCCAGAAATCCCCAAAAATCAAGGATTGACCACAGACAACTAGTCAATCCTATTTTTGGGGTTTTTTTTGTAAGGATCCTATTTTTGGGATTTCTCATCCGTTCTTCCAAGAATTGACGACATTACCCTTTAGGGGTAAGTCGCCTCTACTGTATATGCGAGATAAGACCGATAATGCCAAGGTAAGAATTGGGGTCGGTTAGGCGACCAATTCTTAGGCTTGGGTTTTCGAGTCCCGTCCCTTTTTCTCAAAATGACGATTTTGCCCCTCAATGGGAAAATTGTATTTCTTGTTCCAATCGAGTCCTGAAAATTGCTTAAAGTTAGGGTTTGGGTCAGGTGGGTAACCAACCCTAATATTTGAGATTTTCAGTTCTCATCTTTGTCCAAAATGACGACTTTACCCCTCTAAGGGTAAAATCACTTTTAAATTTCAGAAAAATTCTGGAAATTCCTACAGAACAGGAAATGGAAGGATTTGATCGCCAATCCCATTTCCACCCTATTTTGACTACACATTTCATCTGAAATGACGATCTTGCCCTTCTAAAAGCGAATTGTCCCCCAAATTTCTCAAAATTATGGTTCTACCCCCCCCTCTTGGGCGAATCATGTCAAATCACTCCTAAGCCTTGACTGATACTTCTCTAGGCTAATAGGGCCTCATTAGGAATGCCATGTTGATTTCATGTGTTTTATTCGCATGTATTGGATCCTTAATTTGCGCATCTGCTTTTACTGACTGTGAGTGATAGGGTAGCCATTCCTGTCTGTATGAACTCCTAGAATTAGGATCCGTACCTCCACTCATCTGTATGAAATCCTAAGATCAGATAAATCATTCAACTTAGGTATCGAAAGGGCGTCGACTCTGACAGTCGGCGTAACTAAGTCCCCGATCCCGTTTCTTTGGTTTCCGCAGAATCGAATAGATCGCTCCCAACTATGCGATTTGGGTAATGGACCTTGGGAGAGGCCCGCGTCCAATCAGGCGACGATCGGGCGGCCCATTAGCCCCCTCCGACAGTCTTCCCTCGAGGAGAGGGTCACGACAGCGGCAAAAAGGATTCTTCGATACATTAAAGGTATTGTGGATGATGGTATATTCTACACTTTTTCAAATGATTTTCAACTTATGGGATATACAAACAATGATTGGGGATGCGATATTTGAGAAAGGAAAAGTACTTCCAGTTATGTTTTCTCTTTAGGAAATGGAATTTTTTCTTGGTCCTCGAAGAAGCAGCAGGTGGTTGCTTTGTCCAGTACAGAAGCATAATACATAGCAGCGGCCTATTGTGCTACTCAAGTAGTTTGGCTACGTTCGATGCTCGCTGAACTACGTCATAAGTAGGAGCATTCTACGGTGATTAATTGTGGTAACAAGTCAGCAATTGCCCTTGCAAAGAATCCAGTCTTTCATGGAAGAAGCAAGCACATTGATATAAAGTATCACTTTATTGGAGATCTAGTGAAGTTCGAGGAGATTGTGCTCCAATATTTGCAAGTCGGAAGACCAAGTGGCTGACATGTTCACTAAGCCGTTGAAGACGGACTCCTTCCTTAAATTGAAGAGAATGATCGGCATGGTCAAGATGAGCTCGGTTTAAGGGAGGCTATTGAGAATCTCAAAAGTCAAGACTCTAATCCAAGCTCATCGTAAATTGGAGTCTTAAAAGTTATTAAGTCTTGCAATTATTATCTAGAGAATAGAAAGAGTCCTAGAAGTTGTTATCTAGGAAGCTATGTTTATTTATTAGCTTTAATTGCCGTAGTTATCTCTAGAGTCTATAAATACTTTGTAATCCTTCATGGATGTAGAATGCAAGTAATAAATTTCATTTCCAAATTTCATTCTTCCAACCTTTGGTATCAGAGTGCTGCGCTCCTGCGATCCAACAATTTATAATGTGTGGAAGGCTGAAATAACGCATGCATGGAATTAGATTGCATAAGCTGTTTATATGGTGAAGTGGTGAGAGGGCAAAGGACGTACGCACATAAAAGTCAAATTTAAAATTAAAGTCGTGGGATGGTCTCAGCCCCAAATTTGCATGCGCTTAGCTAATACTAAGGCTATTTGAGTATGTAACTTATAGTTGCATAGGGGACCTTCTCTCTCTCTATATATTGGGTCCAAACCTTCTAGTTTCTTTGAAAAGTCATTAGTCATAAAGAGTCGATGAAATTAAGGTTATTTTGAATTAATTTAGGTCAGCCCATACGCAAAAGGTCAATGCCCTTGTCCATATTCATCTTCCATCCATTTATTAGGAGTACTGTCCCGAGAAAATTATCCAAAAAACCCTAAATCTATTGTGCGATAGCATATTCTATCATAAACATTTTAATTTTGCCAAATGAGTAGTAAACCTTTTCGCATCTTGCCAATTAAGTCAATCAAGCTAATTTTGGCTGAAGACTGCTGATGTGGACCAATTTTAATAAGGGTCAATACGATGAAAATCTCAAACTGGTATATATGTGACAAATTTATCCTGAACCATTTTTTTACCACAAAAAATCCCAAACAGGTACATCCATGATAAATTTACCCCAAACTGGTATACTTGTAATAAATTTATCCTCAATTAGTTTTTGCGACCCAAGATTATCACGTTTAGATATGCGAATCACAATTATAAAGTAGAGGAATTTATGTAACTTTTTTCGAATCCATATTTCTTGATGTGGGATTGCGACAAACTGATACTCAATAGCTGCTTCTCTATAACCCTCTTCATTATTAGCTTCAATGAGATCGCTTGGCTCCTTATGTGAGTATTTATGTATTAGTGTTTAGAGGAGGGACCTGAGATATATTTATAAATTTTTTAACCTAAACTCCTCGTTATGGATAAGTTTTAACTCGACCCACATTATCCTTTCCCGTATTAGACTGATTAGAAAATTGTATATCTTTTTTATTAAACCAATTAACACTCAAGATAATAATTAATAAAGCTCATAAACAATATTCTTACATTACAAACCACGGGAAAGTTAAAACCCTAGTTAAGTTAAACTTAATTTTCTTGATGTTGACGGACTGCGTATGTCCTAATTTCCTGAGTCATTTTCCGCGTATTCTATTCAATTATTTTGTCCCCATGTTATCTAGCGAAGGTAAGCTTGATGATCACTTCCGGAAAGTTTCGGGCACGGGATTAGATGAAAAGCAAACGAATTTCCTCGTCATGAGGTTCTTTCGTTCGATATGGAAAAATCTGCACTTCGACTTTTGGGCTTAACGTGTGTTGGATCATACTAGCAGTTGCTACGTCCACATATGGTCGCATCTTTCGACTCGTTCAGGTAGACCCATCGATCAGGTCTAATCATTATTGTGAAGTTGAAAAAAATTCTTGCACAGGACATTATTAAAAAAACTCCTAGACCGTTTGACGATTTATCAATTCAATCCTAAACATATTGACGATCAATCAATTTAGTCATAAACTTTTCCACCGTGCCATATTAGTCCTAAAGTTTTTCATAATTTGCTAATTTAGCTCTAAAAATGTAAGGTTCGTCAATTTAGTCATTCCGCCCAACTTTGATCGAAGACTACTGACGTGACGTCAAGTCAGCTTCGGCCATTCTACTTGCGATGATCAAAGCTGACTTGGACAATTTTTGCATTTTTTAAATTTTCTGATTATTTTACTCTCTTTCTTATTTCTTTTTTCCCCAACCGTGGGCCCACTGCCGAGGGCCACGATCATCACTCAGATCCAGCAGGGCCCGATGAGGGCACAATTCACCAAGACTAGGCGAGGGTCGACTAGCAACCTCGCCGGCCCAAGATTGGAAAAATAAAATAAAAGAAGAATAAAAGAACAGGAAAAAAGAAAAGAAAATATATTTTAAAAGTGAACAAAATTGTAAAAATTATTCATGTCAAAGCTCCAACCATATCATGTAAGACGGCCGGTATTGAATAGACCACATATCAGAGATTTTTTTTTTTAATCAAAATTGGCCGAATGCTACATTGGCAAATCGTCAAAGATTTGGCAAATTAACATAATTGAAAGGTTTATGATTGACTTAGCAAAATGTCAAAAGGTTTAGGATCAAATTGGCTAAATTGAAAAGTTTGATATCCAATTGGCGCAAGTGCTATAGGTTTAAAACTTTTTAGGTAATTTTCTGCAAAATAGTTTGGCCTCAATTATACCACTATTTGACTTTTCCAAAATATATTAGCTCTAGGGTAGACCTAAAAATCAATCTGATTCCAGATTTTGGTGAGATTAAGTCCGGTTCTTGGTTCCATATATTTTGGAACCCGTGCAATGCGGTTTGGTTCGCACCGAACCGAACAGGACTGGAAATCAGACCACCTACTGTCCTGGTGAGGGCTATGAGGCACATGTCAAACAGATGTGTTTTTGAGTCTGCTTCGGTTCCTGGTTATTGGTATGAACATCTTGTGGTATGATTCTGTTATAGTGCAGCCCAGAAGATTGGCGAGCTCCTGTGCTCTATTATATGTCGTGTGCATGATTTTAATGATCTTTGGCGTTTATTATGTGTTTATGACAACCACTACAAGGATATTGTAGACAATTGGATTTGCTTAACTGAAAATGAAAAAACAAAATTGGTAGGTTCCCAAATAGATCTAGAAACTTATTACCGAAACTTGTGACAAGATAGATTCCAGATTCCAGATTCTAAAGTTGGAGGATCGTTTTCAACAAATAGAATAGATTTCAGATGGAACCAGAACCAAAATTTGAAACCGCTCGCCCCTACTGCTATCTAGCATGTACCCGTTTTGTTAATCTCTTTCCCCCAAAAGCCAATGTCATGCATCTCGGACAGTTTGTGTAAACCAAACTATACACAGAAGTAAATATGATAAGATAATCATTTATTATTGTGGGATGTAATGAGTATAAGAAAGACATATGTCATTATTCTTTATTAGCATTCTTTACTGCATTCCTTAATCTTTCTTCAAGAAAACTCTGAGCTATACGCTGGTTTCCGTCGAAGCGCTGTGTTTAGGCCGTGCCGTTTTTTCATAGTCGTGAATATCTGCTGAGAAGTTATGGTACCAAGCTTGACACCATTTTCTGCCATGGATTCGAGGCATTGTTCGAGCTGATTCCGGAGAGTAGATAAATTGGGTGGATAACAATTCGACCAAGAATACCACGGGAATAAGCTATTGTGCTGCGGGTGGTGATCCTGGATCGATTGAGCCAAGTCCTCATAGCCAGTGACATGAGCACCTTTATTCCTCTCATCGAGGAGTCCTGCTAAAAAGAGAGAAACCATGAAGCATTAACCAGACACGCATCAATCCCAGCTTTCAACATCGTGTTCCAATCATAGCATAAACTGAAGAACGACATGACAACCAATTGCAAATATCGCACTCCCCATAGTGAAATGAACAACTTCTGGCCGTCAACTGCTCGACGAAAGTTTATAGAGAGACAGAGAGAGGGGAGGAGGATAACAAATTACTTTCAAGGATGAGGGTGGTTTTGCCGACGCCTCTAGGGCCGTGGAGGATGAGAGGCTGAGGGACACGGTGGTGCTAGGCATGGTTGTTGAGGACCGTCTCCATCAAAGGCTTGGGAATTGTCTTCCATACTCTGTGCACCATTTCCCTTTCTTCTTCCTCCATACTTTGTGCACCATTTTCCTTTCTTCTTCTTCTTCTTGGAATCGGCGAGATCAAAACTAACTCCGGAGTGTCTTCTTTGTTAGAATTATCCTAACATGGTCTATATTAATTAAAATTAATATATGGGTTGGTCTACTAAAGCATGATATATACTCTTGATATATAATATGGGTTGGCTTAGTGTAGGCCGAAGGCATGATCCATGATGAGAGGGTTTTCGCCGAAACTCTATAAAAAGGCTCAAGTGCCCCCTCTGGCTCTAGCCCTTAATTCTCAGAATTTTCTGAACGTACATTTTCATTGAGGATGGTTGCCTCATCAGCCAGCGTTAACAAGAGGGAATAGAGGGGATGCACTCGATTCGTATTAGTTTTCCGATGAATTCTCATAAATGTGCATGCGTTCTTCTCTCTTATACAATAGTGTTTCTGATTCAGGTTAGACTACCATTTGGCAAGCCACATTCGTGGCCTTTCATTCTTCTCAAGTTTCTTAAACCCTGACAGCAGTATGGTTTCAGGTGATATTCACTATTTAGGGTTTTGGCGACTGAGCAGATCGTTGAGCCAATGCTTGTTGGCGTTAGCTTCAGCCTGTTTTCCCCATATCTTCCCTCCAATTTTCTACTGTTTTACTGGAATGCTAATACTGACGTCATAATTGAACATTACCGGCATATATCAAACAGATTTTTGTTTCATTGTTAACTATTTCAATCTTTTTATTCTTGTTGACCAAAAAATAAATTATTAGAGCGTGAAAACAACCACATGCGTACATTATTAAGAAAAAAAAAGGCACGAGTTCAAAAATTTATTGCACAAATTTATAACATCAATAAACGGCACGAGTTCGAAAAAATTGAGAATGTAACTCATCTATCATTATATCATTAAGACGTTGATCATGTCAAACTCTGGATCATTTCCTTAAGAGTGCACACCAATGTCGTCCGAGTTTTAGTTTTCTTTTACTTTGTGTTGGATGGTAGTCAAATTGGTACTTAACTTTCATGTTGCATTCGAACTTACAAGCACATAAAACCCTGCTTGTTTCCGTACCCCGAGTTTGTGCAGATGCTCCGACTAAACTTGATTGTCAAAATCGGGATGCATGTATGATATTTCTTTTTCCGAGTCAGATCTAGCAAAGCTTGACCCTACAAAAATTAGCTACGAGCAAGCAAGGACAGTCAATGTAACATGTAGTAGTAGTGTGGCGGCTATCACTTAACAGCACCACCTTGACGGTGGTGATTCTAGTTTTCCTCGTCCACGTGCTTCACTTCACCACGTGTTTCCTGTCTCACCTAGGACCACATTATGTTGACTTCTTGCCCAGTAGAGCACGCAGTTGGCTTTATACTTCCACAAAAGCAACAAATGCTGAATAACAAGCAGCTCGTATCAACCAAACTTTTGAACAAACTTTGAGACCAAATGGATGAATCCATTCCAAAAGAAAGAGCGACAGGTCGCAATGATACATCCCGAGAAAAAGGTCTTAAAACATCCTGTCGGTCGAATGATATTTTCTTGGTTTTTAGCATGTTAAAACCAACTACAACAGAATGGACCAGGCGAAACATGCAGATGATCCTGGTCTTGAGAATTGGTGCCACAATTGGAGCCGCAAGGGGGAAGAAAGAAAGAAAAATAAACTAGAAGCCCTTCTTACCGCAGAACCCACCAAACAATGCACGTTTCAAACACCAGCCTTAATAATAATAATAATAATAATAAAAACCAGCCTTACTTAGCTTTTGGAATATCAAGATCCTAGAGTATTGGGCTGTCAACTCCAACTCCCATCGCGTGGAGACCGTTATCCACATAAAGGACAGTGCCGGTGATGGCAGATGCCAAAGGCGATGCCAAGAATGCAGCAGCATTTCCCACCTCCTCTGTGTTCATTGAAAAGAAGACAATGAACAGGAATTAGAAATTGCAGTCAGTCCGGTTTCCTTGTTCATACTTGCATTTAAGAAATTTCAATTAAAAATGGACAAAATGCTTGATTGCTTCGTGCACACTGTTAATATTGGTGTAGCACAAACAAAAGATACCAACTGTGGTAGCAGGGAATGACTCACCAGCAGATAGTTCTTTCTGCAACAGTGCATTTTGTAGAGAGTAGCCGGTAATTCTGTCAGTAAAACCAATTGCTTTTGCACCAGAACTTCTAAATGGAACTGTTGATATTTCGCACCGCGATCATCATTGAGATAATATTACCGGGAACGAAGAAAGTGAGATCTGCTGGAAAAGCTACAAATTGTACCTACAGAAATTGTGTTCACTCTTACTTTATGTTTTCTCCCCGCTTCAAATGCCAGCACCTGCAGCAATCAAGTAGGAAGAGAAGCAGGCATCAGTCATATGATAAGCTATTGATCCAAAATCTGCAGATCAGATCCCAGTATAGATCCATTGAGGAGGGTGAGGAGAAGAAGCACCTCATGTGGGAAAAGGACAAAAGGAGAAAAAAGACGTACTCGTGTGTCACTCTCTAGAGCAGCCTTTTATGAACTCATCCATTCTCCGTACCTGCAATAGTAAATAATTCAGCTAGGAATCTCATTGACGGGACTGCACGTAAATGAAGCAAAAGAAGAACATATACCCATGAATGATCATCTCTGATGCACTGTATGTCAAAGAGATAAAAGAACCACCTGTGAGATAAACCGACCAATTAGCAAGACTGAGTGGTGCATTTCTTGGAGATACAAATATGACAGTGACGATTCGTGGTCTTATCAGGAAAGCAGGCCCAAAAATTTAAAGGAGCAAACAGTACAAAAGGAAGGTACGAAAGTTGCCTGGATTCATAATTGGAACAAAGTGATGGAGCAAAGATTCAGAAAAGTAGCTCGATGCAGAAATAGCACAACGAAGATCACATCCTAACGTTTCCAGCAGATTTGCACTGGCCTGCAATAGAGGATATAGCATTTAACCATAGTCATCAGTAAGCAGTAGCAGGGAATAGGAAAATATGAGACTAAAAATGCTTAACCTTTGACCCATTAGCAAGTGGGTCCACAAGGATGTCAATACTTCCAAAATCCTGCTTCACAGATTCGGCGACTTCCTGAAAGGATGTACCAAATAGTTAGAATGGCTAATGCCGAAATGCAACTCGATGGATCTGAAGTTAATAGGAAAGACATTCCCTTTTGTTGATAGGTGAACAGGAAAGATGTTCATGAGAGTACAAAAATCAAGATAAGCCTTGTATTGATTTCAAATTTAAGGTCCATAACCCTGGAAAACTAGGTAAATCAGCATATACCTAGGCGCTCAAAGATTAGCCTCAACAAGTCTGTTGGATGGGTTGATTGGGAAAAGTCCCTGCTAGAAAGCCATTATCAGCCAAGAAGTTTCCCGCCAAGGAATCACTCAATTTCTAATATTGATGAAACATGAGACAAAAATTAAGGGATACATCCTACTCTTTCGGAGAGAAGGGCAGGTCATAATCTAAATCTTTCCTGGAGTTATTTCCGGAAGCTATCATCAGTTAGAGCAGTTCGATTCTTCCCTATGTCAAAGCACTAGAATGCCACCCCCCCCCCCCCCAAAAAAAAATAGCATGTCAACACGCAGAAAATACTTCATAGCTTTATGTTACAGGTTCCCAGAGTGGAATTTGGAAGAGGGTATGCCTGGACGGTCCATTTTGCAAAACCTGCGTAGTGCTCATTCGTCATAATCTGGGGATCATCACAAAAAAGAGCATATTAATGGCACAATTTCACATACGTAAGTAATTTGTGGAAACTCCAAATGAGCAATTACATCTTCAGGATTGTCAAAAACTACATCCAGCGGATAAACTCTGATGATTTCCATTAAGGAACCATCTGGCAATCTGAAAAGTAACAATACAATACAATACAGTAAACATAATCAGATGCGACTGAAGACAAAATAATACTGAAAGCACAAAATGGTCGCTTACACTCGTTATTCAACAAATTCCCACGCCTTAGGCTGCTCTCAAAAAAATCAACTGCCTGCAAATATGCATCATCAAGTTCGGGTACTTAAGAGTCTGGAAGAGAATAGGGGATATGGCATGGAAACTTGATCTACATATAAAATACACTTACCGTAACCCATGTACCAAGAAGAATTTCGGCACCAGCAGCAGCAAGAGATTTTGCTATTGCCCAACCATATCCATTGTCTTCGTCAACACTAGCAATGAAAGCTCTCTTGCCTGCAAAAGTAATGATGCCATTAGGAAAGCCCCTTGTACCTACACAGTACACTCCCTTTTTATTTTATTTTTCATTTTCCTTGTGGCCAGAAGAGAATATGAACTGATGGCATGGAAACTTCATCTACATATAAAATTCACTTACAATAGCCCATGTACCAATAAGAATTTCGGCACCAGCAGCAGCAAGAGATTTTGCTATTGCACAACCATATCCGTTGTCATCGGCAACACTAGCAATGAAAGCTCTCTTGCCTGCAAAAGTAATGATGCCATTAGGGAAGCCTCTTGTACCTACACTCCTTTTTATTTTTTTCAGTTTCCTTGTGGCCAGAAGCCAAGCACTTGAAGTTGATGGTTTTCTGTTCGTACAAAGCCAATAGTTCAGCTGGTCTCAGGTTTACTTTCACATAAAAACGAAAGGGAGCGGAGAAAAAGATGCAAGACCTCTTAAGTCAATAGGCAATCCCGGTAAAGGGGTACTTTCATTTGCACCGGACATTCCTCTAGTAACGACCCCCCTGACGGTTACAGCCTTCGACGTGTGTTTCCGTAAGAACGAGCCCCTGGACGAGATGCGAGAAGAGCTTGTGAGCTTCGCCCAAGACGCTTCTGTCTGCTCTGCCCCCAAAAATGCTACACATGGCTGGACTGATGAAATACGGAGAGCGACGTCCGGCTTCAGCAAAGCCAAGTGCGTCCCGGGAGTCGCAGTCGCGGCCATAACTCCAGCAAAACAAACTCACAAATTTCCTGCATATATTTCGCGAGATTCATTCAAAATGACTTCTTTCCATCCGTTAGTAGCGGGAAAAACACAAGCACCTGGCATGCAACGCAGTAATCCCAACATCGTCTGGACCGACGCGAGACACGCACTACAACAACGACCTAAGCTACCAATTCAAGTCGCACGCAATGCCATCGCATCTCACCAGTGCCCGTGCGACGACAGCACGGATCAGACCCGCAAAATCAGTGAGCAAGCGGGAGCTTCGATTGGGAGATGGGAGACTCACCTTAGGGATGAGGAGATCAGAGCAGGAGAGACAATGTCCGAGAGAGGGGTGGAAAAGGCGGGTCGGCAGTGACGGGGAGTAAATGGAGGGAAAGCGAAAAGGTAGTTGAACATGGATAATGCAAATCCTCCCGATTATTTATTTTGATTTGATTTGATTTGATTTGATTATAATTAAAGATTTGACTTGATTTTCTTGTATTCATATAAACTAAATGCAGAAAAGCCTATTCCTGGATTTCTCTATTTACCTACGTTTTCTTTCAGAGGTTTCGATAAAATTTGTAATTGCCGAAAGGTAAAGAGAAAATAGAATCCTTTGGAAAAAACCTAACAAAAAGACAGAACCGAGTCTAGTCAAGTGGTGGCTTTGGCAATTTTTTTTTAACGGTTAATACCACAGAAAACTCTAAACTGATACACCTGCGATAAATTTATAATAAAATATTTTTTTAAACTCGTACATCTGTGATAAATTTACCATCTGTTAATTGTCGTTAAATCTAACAGTTTATGAGACGTGGCAATTGACGGATGTATCAGTTTTGAATTTTTAAACTCTGATTATCACATGTGTATCAACTTAAAATTTTTTGTGGTATTAACTATTAACACAATTTAACGGAGAGCAAATTTGTCACGGATATACCAGTTTGGGGTTTTTCGTGGTCAAAAAAGTTAATTTAGAGTAAATATGTCACATGTGTACTAGTTTAGGGTTTTTTGTGGTCAAAAAAATAATTTGGGGTAAATTTGTCACAAATGTACCGGTTTGAGATTTTTCATGCTCAAAAAAATAATTTAGGGTAAATTTGTCACAAGTGTATCAATTTGGGGTTTTCATGATATTAATCTTTTTTTTAAGGAGGGTTGAATTTTCAAAGTCTCCATAAGCTCAATCCTGGGGATGATAATTTGGTTGACCCCTCCCCCCTTCGCTAAGCCTCAAGGGTCGACTCCCGTGCTAACTGTCTGCTTCATGAATACCGAGTTGAACCAGTAGAAAATGATGACCTCAATCTAGGACTCAAAACTGACAAGCGCTATCTCACATCTTCCGGAGGTCCTATTCGGCCTCCCAAATCTGCTCGATCCGCGAGTTTTCCCGAGTTAATTGAGCGATCAAAATGTCGAATCAAGTGTGACGTATTTTGCGCTTAAACACTCAACTCAACCACCGTCGACCAAACGCTTCATAAGAATTCATGGAATTAGTCGAATACGAGGTTCGGTCTCGATTCAACCTTCTTTCTTTTTTAGATGGGTTCTTTTATTTGAACTCTTTCGTTCCAAATATTTGAGCAGTCGAACGGCTCCTACGCATCCTAACCGTGCAGGCTCGACATTCCACTTCTGTTAGATGTCAAAATTGTTTTGATAGATGTGGTCCGCTCTTGGGTTCAGCCCAATTACTTAGGCCCGGGGATTTCATAAGGCCTGATTTGAGCCTATTAGGTCCACTGGCGAGTTTATTTAATTTGTTTTAGTTTCCTTGTGATTTTGTTTTGCTACGGGTGAGCAAGGTAGATCAAATCGAAATGGGAATCATTGGGATCGAACCGAACCGGTCTGGTTTGGTTTTGGGACCATAAGATTGGAACGAGTGATTTTCATTCTAGTTTTGTTCAGCTCTTAGATCCATAAAATTGAAATCGATGATTTTTTATCTGATTCCCAATTCCGTGGGAAACCAAACTAGGCGAAACAGATTGATTATTTTTTAAATTATGTTTTATTTCTTAATGTAAACATAATTTTAATTGGCATAGTAAAATTAATTTTGTGTGAACCCCATTAATAATAAATCGTTTCTATGTGGTCCATGAACTTTAAGTAAATGTTCCAACTTGTCCGTATACAACGTGAAAATATCCAATAGTATCCTTCAATTAATTTAAGTTTATGGGTAACATTGAACAATTAGTTTGAACATATATCGAAAGTTTATGGATCACATTGAAAAAAATTAAAATTTCAGGGATGATATTGCACAATGAATTAAGTTTATGGATCACGTCGAACAAATTAAAAATTAATGAACTATATTATATATTGGGTTGAAGTTTTAAGGTTGATTTGCACGAGTATTTTGAAGAAGGGAAGTCAAATTTGTAAACAATTGTCGCCAAAAGGAGGGACAAAAGCTAATTTCCAAAAGCTGTGGGGCTGCGAAATAAACACCACGGCACCGCTTCTGTTCTCGCGTGTAGACGCGCTGGAGAAGGATGAGTTCGACTTCCGACACTAGGAGATGTGCCGGCCACGTCGACGAAGCTTGGCATCCTGAAGCCGATGCAGATGCGGTCGGTGGACAGGCGGACGTGGTGCTTCACGGTGGGAGGGGGGCTGGTGATGAGGAACCGGGCAGCGACGTCGATCACGCAATGCTGCACAACAAGCAGGAGTTCCTATTCGTGCGAGGGATGGAAGACCTGGAGGAGGTGATGAACAAAAGAGGAGGGGAGGGGAAAAAATTAAAATAGAAGAGGAAAGGTCAAAAGATTAAAAGACAAAAATGCCCTTTGGCTAGACCCGAGCACTTTAGCCCTTATTTGAAACGACATTCACTCTAGACTCTTATTTGAAAAATCGAGGCCACTTCGGGCCATTTTTTGAAATTTTCCCCTTTTTAATTTAATTACTAGGCATTATGTTCGCGAGTTATCTTTGATATATATACACACATAGAACAACATAATATGATATCAAAATAAAATTGGGGTGTCCATATCATTAACACGACAACAGTTTTTGACAAACGATCAAATAGAGTCCAAAAAGCTACGTCCCATGATTCCAACAGCGAAGGAACCCGGCCTTTCTCGATTCATTGCATCTCGTCCTTGAAAATCCCCCCCTTTTTTTTGCAGCTAGAGAGAGAAATGTTAATTTTGAGGAGTGAACATGAGAGAGAAATGTATACGATTACGCGGTGTTGATTAGTTGTATAATACATGCCTAGATCGAATTTGGGTATGCAAGGCTACATACATACGTGATTTCACGAAAAGTGAGACCGCCAAGGCCATCATCTCTTATGATGTGCTCTGAGCCTCTCTATGTACTTCGCTTCTCTCAAGCCCATGGATAAATCCTCAATGATTCTCTATTCTTCGTTCACCACTTATTAAAATTAAGGCAATCTCTGTTTCTTGCGTCTCTGAACACATTTTATAATGGAGTGTATTTTAAAGGTTATCCCATAATTTCGTGGACAATGTCTTTTTAAATGCATATGTTGTGAATGACCCGGGAAAAATTCTGTGCGAGGAGGACAAAAATCGGATCGTGACATTAGTCAATGAATAGTGAAAGTTGTATTTCGATAAATGGAGAGGAGATCATTGAGTGTGTCTAGACCAAAATTTCGGCCTAATTAATGTGTTGTTCAAGGGTGCGCATGGCAATATTTATACTCTAGAAATAAACTTATGGAGAAAAGCAAAAAAAAATTACTTTTTCAAGTGGCTTCAAAGCTACTTTTGAAGCAAAAATAAAAAAAATGCTCTAATAGTAGAAAAATGAAATTGCATATCAAACCGACTTTTGCTCCATTAGTGTTGTCATGCGCGTCCCAAGTGTGCCCCTCACGTAAAATTTGTTGTGAGTACTTTACGAATCAGCTAGGCTTTGCGCTAAAGACGGGCATATTAGTCTTTCTCTTGGGAAAACATTGCCCAAAACTCGCTCGTTTATCTCCTAGGACTCTTGAGCTCGAGGGGGTCAAGTGGGGTCGCTTGTCCGTCAACAAGAGGCTGAGCCTACAACAACATGCATGCCAACACTTCTACTCTAAAAATCAATTTATAGCCAAAAATTGATTTTTCTACTTCTACTTTTGAGTAGAAGTTGACTTTTTTGCTTCCGGAGAGAAGTAAATTTTCTTTATTTCTTCAAGTGGCTCTAAAATTACTTTTGGAACAAAAGAACGCTTCAGAAGCAGAAAAATGAAATTGCATAATCAAAGAAATTTTCGTTTTAAGAGCACTTCTGGAACGGAAATTTTGCTTCAAAAGTGTTGTCATATGCACGACCACGTGCCAGTCATTCTCCAAAAAAAAATGCTGAGTCGGGTAATAATATCCTTTTGGGATAGTTATACGAGCTTCTTCCTTCTCTTGACCTGTGTTCACCACCTAAATTTAAAAAAAAAAACTATTTTTTTCCCACAAATACAATATACTCCGCCTATATTTTATTTCGAACTATAATTCGTGCTTAAAGAAAAAAACCCGCAAAGCCCCTCTGTTTTCCAGCGAAACACAACGATGCGACATGAAGCACCATTGCATTAAATCAAACAAGAAATCGATGACCGGCTCACGACATTTTCCTAAGCGTGTTTTTGAGATGCAATTTTGTCCCACCCAAATGAAATTGTCGCCGACTACGACTCTGAATTATTTGTTTAGTCATTTTCAACAATCGATTTCATATATATATTTTTTCTTTTTTGCACAGAGTATTATTTTTATTCACGCATTCCCTCGCTCACACGAGTAATAAGCCGTTCTATAAAACCCTAGATTATCCACATCAACTGCGAGAGACGTGGGATGTATACCCCCTTTTTTTTTTATATATTTAACGTAGCCCGCATGTTTGGTGACGTTTTGGCGTTATGACGACGGCCTAATTAATGATAATGCAGTGCTAGGAAGGTGATTGTCGGGTCCTTCCTTTGTATGTCTCTTTCCTCTTTGCCTTCGTTTGCCCGTTGGTTGGTTTCGAACTAGTAAGGGAGGCGCATTTAAATATCCAAATATGCTGCTCCTCGCGATTGGTCACTGGGGTTTGTTGTGGTTGAAAGACATGGCAACCTTTGCCGGGTTTTACTTAAGTCAAACGTTGGCGAAATCTAAGATGTTCAGCAGAAGTCCTAAAATTTATCATAAAATTGTAATTGAGTCTTCAAACTTTCAAAAAATACAATCAAGTCCTAAAATTTGTCAATTTGATTTAATCGAGCCCTTTCGTTACCATTAACTAGTCCAACGGAAAATACTGATATGACATTTTTAAATCAAATTTCTCTCTCCTAGTTGGCTTTTTAAATTATTTTATTTTCTTAAATGGCATTTTTTATTATTTCATTATTTAAATTTTACTTAAATTGGATTAAAAAATATAAAAGGCTAAAATTTTATAAAAAAAAATGAAAACTGAGAGAGAGAGAGAGAGGCAAGGGGCTCGTGGGTGAGGCCTATACAGATATGAGCACCCAACCTAGATTGGGGTGGCGACACGAGGACAAGAGTTAACAACGCTGGCAGCCACTGTAACTGGGATAAAGGCCTACGATGATCAACCATGGACGAGAGAAGGAAAGATTGAGGGGTTAGGGTTTGAAAAACAAAATGAATTCGGGAATCTAGGGCCAATAAATGTGGGAAGCCCGTGACCATGGACGAGAAAATGAAAGATTGAGGGATTAGGGTTTGAAAAACAAGATAGGAATCTAGGGCCAATAAATGTGAGAAGAAGTGGTTTAGCTCAGAAAAAATCCGTTTCATCTTCTTTTTTGTTATCAAACTCTACGCCCAGTCTTCATTGCCTTTCTCATCTTTATCAGAAACTCATCGCCTTCAATTTCTTTTTCATTGATTGTAATCCTCTGCAAAATCGAAACAAGGGAGCTGTAATCGATACCGACATATCCGCTCATCTTTGATGCGAATCTGCATCATCCAAACTACTCAAACATTCACTTTGTTTTTGTTCAAGACTTTCAACAGTTGATTAGGACCTTTTGCATCAAAAGAATTCCAAGAAAATCAAATCCCAAGCCTGTATATTCATGTCAAATGAAGAAAATTCACTCACTCTTGTCCTCGTACCACCGCCCCCAGTCTGGACTGGGTGCCCAAATCTGGGTGAGGTAGATCTGCATAGGGCTCGCAAGGCTCAGGTGACGGCTGGCGAGGCCTCAGCCGTGGCTAGTGAGCTGGCCACCCTTGCTCATGGCCAACAGAGGTTGCGGGCCCCTTCAACAATGAGGAGCGGCAGAGGTGGCATTGACGAGCCCCGTTCTCTCTTTTCAGCTTTTATTTTTTAAATAAAATTTTAGCCTTTTATTTTTTTAATCCAATTGGAGTAAAATTTAAAGAATGAAATAATAACAAATGCCACTTAAAAAAAGAAAATAATTTAAAATGCCACCTACGAGAGAGAAAATGATATTAAAAATGCCATGTCGACTGTTTTTGTTAGATAATTGATGGTGTTAACGGAAGGACTCAATTAGACCAATTTGATATGTTTTAGGACTTGATTGCAACTTTTGAAAATTTTAGGACTCAATTGCACTTTCACGATAAGTTTTAAGACTTATGATGAACATATTCCAAGATTTTAATAGTCTTTAAATTGTCTTTTGTGTTTTTTTTTTCCATTGAGGTCCGTAAAATAAATTTAAACGCGCTATATCTCGGATCTTTAAAAAACAAGAATTCTTGGAAAGGTTGCAAGAATTAACTATCAGATTTAAACGCGCTTAAACTTTTCAAATTTTGCCAATTTACTAATAAATCTTTGCTCTAAATTTCAATGCGGTCATGCCGATCAAATTTCGCCAAAAATTGCTAGTATAATAGTCATCACACAAGACAGCTAATGAAGAATGAACTATCAGATTAACATGCGAAAATTGATCGAAATGGCTAAATTGGAATTTTGCGCAACTATTTATAATTAAATTGATAAAACTAAAATATTTAAGACTGAGTTGACAACTGTTCAAGTTAGTTTAGGACTATTTAAAAAAAGAAGTTAGTTTAGGGCTAATTAGATAAATATATCCATGCCAAGAATGGATGGGCCCCCTCTTCCATGTAGCCTTTTTTACTCTTGTCTCTATGCATACAGGGCTCCATTAAATTTCATGCCAACCACCCGTGCAGCAAGCGAGACCTATGGTGCGTATAGACATGGCCAAAATGCCCCGTGGGCCCGGAGCCAGCCCGTTGACCGAGTAGGAATCGGCCCGCTGATCGGGCCCACAGTTTCGGACTGCAAATTTATATATATAATGGGGGAAAGAGCCATTGGGGCCCTTTCCCCTTCGGGGCCCCCTTAGGGCCGTTGCATTGCAACGACCATATAATTGCAACGGCCCTCTTCCCTCCCCTCATTTTTTTTACAAATTATATTATACCCTTCCCCACTCCTATAAATATCCCCCTTTTCATTTTTCTCACAATTCCTCTCATCTCAATTCTCTCAATCCGCTCAATTCTCTCAATTTTCTAAATCTATTTTCCGATCAATTCTCTCAAAAAATGGCAAGTGGAAGCAGGAATACTAGAAAGCGCCTGATGAAAGAATTCAATTTTCTTCATCCTGAATATGATCCTCGTGACTATGCATGTTGGGTAGACGACGATGATAATACCAAATTTATTCCCAATGCCAACATCGAGCATGTCCCAACGTAAGAAAGTCTTCATCCTCCTTCTGGTGTCGAAGAAACGTTGATAGCAAATGAGCCAGAACGGAAGGCCCAAGAGGGTACATTCGACTTATGGCAACATTTCGACAAGGTACGTGAAAGCGAAGGTAAGTTTAAGATAAACTATAGATATTGTCCGAATTCATATAATTTTTCTAAAGGAAACGGCTACGGAACATTCCGTCGGCATCTAACGAAAATACATCTAACGCAAGCGGGGATCGACACTAGCCAACAATAAATTTCGGTTACGCCAATCCTAACACTCATTATTTATTCCGTAACACTGATGCACTTTTTAAACAAACATCAGCTGAATATGTTGCCCTTAAACATGCTCCGTTTACTATTGGTGAAAGTTTTAATTTGAAATTTTTGGTGAGCATTGCATTGGTTCTGCAAGCACCATATGTTCCGAAAACTACTCTTAGATGCGAACTTTTGAAGGTTCATAAAAAAAAAAAACTTTGACAAAAAATTTTACGGATTTCAATGGATGTGTGCATATAGGTAGCGCTATTTGGACTAATCCTTGGCAAATTCATTCTTATATGAATCTCACATGTCATTGGATAGGTGGCGATTGGTAGAGGTAAACGGTTCGAGGTTTCAGGTAGGTGCCACCTAGAACTTGGAACCTACCCGCTAGTACAAGTTTTTTATTTTTCAGAACCTAGAACCTACCCTACATACCTTGGAATCTAGAACCTACCCTGTCATAGGCTCCAGGTTTCGGTTCCAAGGTACTTGGGAACCTGCCAATTTCAATTGTCTTGCTTATAAAGATGAAAATCGCCCCGTATTAATTTCTAACACATGAAAATGAGAAAGCAACGCTGCGGCAGCGATGATTTGGAGTTTAGAACAACCTAATGAAAAGCTTACTCTAAGAATATTGATTACAATATCAAAACCACAAGAAATGAGAATAGAGAGGCCATTTCACCACGCATCTTTGGAGGTGCTTTAAAAGCCACATCTTGCACCACTTGATTCAATATGGCAGTGCTAAGCCTTCTTCACCTCTCCTTTTCCACCGTGCCCGCAGCAACAATGATCCTACAATAGAAATTTGAGTTTTTTTTTTTTATCATTCAATGAGCAGGATTAATTTTTTGCCAGTAAAATTGAGCAGGATAAACTCCAGATTTCGCTTTATTACTGATTGTTTGTTTTGTCTAATGGGGATACTTTCTAATTCTGCAAATAAAATTTTATATCAAACTTTTACAGTAAAGTTGCAAACAGAAAAAGGACATCTTATTAGATCAAAACAACATGGGGTCGGAACCTATTTACTGTGACCAGCTATTGTAGTTGAAGTTGCAAACAGACAAAGAACATTTGATTAGATCAAAACAACATCAGGTCGGAACCTATTTTTCAACACTGTGACTAGCTACTGCAGTTGAATAAACAATCGGTGCGCAATCAAGACTGCGAGGCTTCTTCCTAACATCTTGCTCATAGTATGTTGCACTTTGCAGGTTTTTATTGGGTATCGTATTCCACTTATTCACAACGACAAGGCAACCTTTTACTTCCTCTTCTATCCTCTCAGCAATTCTATAATCATATAATAGTTGACAAAAAAACACATAAAATGGTCATTCTGATGAATTCAACTAGCTATTAAAATAATAACTAAAGCCTTATGTAGATTAACACCCCCAATTCAAAGTAAATACTGAGAATAATTAGCCAAACTAATCACAATCACAAAGGAAATTACACTGAATTTAGCAAAATCCATGCAACTATCTCAAGTACCCACATATAAGACCATTCAACAACAGAAGTAAACTTTGCTGACATAGGAGTCAAATACAGCAGATGCCTCATATAACTAAACATATGAAAATAACTAATAAGAATTTCAAATTTAATTAAGAAAGATGGAAATAAACTAAAGGGTCCCCATATTCCAGACTACAGCTTCAGAACATCAACATCACATTTATCCCAAACTAGTTGAGGTCGGCGGTCGATGAACCCAATGCTAATAAAAAAATAGATAAAAATAAAATATAAATAAAATTAGAATAAAATAAAAATAAAACTAAGAATAAGAATAAGAAAAATAAAAAAGGACTAAAGACTAAAAAGGGCAGTCTAGAACATAGGAGCTCTACCGATCTCTAATGTTAATAGCTTTCCTCCACTCCATCCTTAGACAAACTGTATGCCAATTTACTTGCCATTTAATTAAATCTTGTTTTACTACTTTCCCCCAAGTAAGTTTCGGCCGACCTCTTCCGTGACAATAGCTTTAGAAATCGAAGCAAAAAAACAAAAGGGCAACAAAAGCAAAAAAAAAAAAAAAAAATCACTTGTGAACCCACCAAAGACTAGCCCTGTCCAAGTTAATAGAAGTCGACAAACCCAGAAGTCGGTTCAAGTTGGGATTCTACCGAATACCCAATAGCGGAAAACGCCCCGGAAGAACACCAGCAAAAGGCAAGTTCAAAGCAATCAAAAACATGGCAGACAAAAGGGGTATTGAGGCCGGACTCGAGGGGATCGAAACAAGAAATTGAATCGGATTAATTGAAGGAGGAGGAATACGAGACGGACGAAAAGGGGAGGGACAGAAGTTTGGTTGCGTTGAACAAAGAAAAAAACCGAAGAAGTGAAAATAGAAGGAGACCATCGAGATTGGAAAGTAAAAGTAAAAGGAGACTATCGAGTTTGGAAATTAGGGTTTTTAAAAATTCGATTCTGATTCGGCTCCATAAAGAACCAGGAACTGAAATCGAAACCCGCGGTTCTTCAAAGTGCAGAACTGGGAACCGGACCCTAGTTTATTAGAATCTGAAACCAAACTAGACCCACAGGTTTGGTTCTCTAGTTCTCGGTTCTACCCATGCTCAATCCTAATGATTGGATCATTCAAAAAAGCCTTCTTACATTTCGAGTTTTTGATAAAAGGTAAACGACCATTAATATTTATAGAATAATTAGGCAAGTTTTAGAATAATGTAATTTGATTAATAAGAATTTTTCAATTTATTTTGATAATGCCGCAGCAAATACCGTTTCCATTCCCGATTTAGAAAATATGTAAACCCTCTTTTGGTTGACTATTTTTTCACATTAGACGTGCTTGTCATGTTTTAAATTTATGTGTACAAGATGGTTTACGAACTCTTAAGGATTCTCTCGCCCCAATAAAGAAAGCAGTTAAATTTTTATGGAGCCATGCCCAATTTATGAAAGTATGGGCCAAATTTTGTAAACAAAATGGGAGAACTGTAAAAAAAATTTCAAAAAATATTCCGACTCGTTGGAATTCTACCTACGAGTTGCTTTATCAATCTTTTGATTACAAAGATTTATTATGTATGTTTATTTTGAATAATGTTTCCGAAATTACTTTACTCCCGCAAGATTGGGAGGCATGCAAATTTTTTTTAGATTTTTTGAAAGTTTTTAATGATACTACTAATACTTTATCTAGTATTATCCTACTATACTTTTATTGTTAATAGAGAATGTTAATATTTGTGGCGTTTTTAGTGATTATGAAAAAGATACTCAATTAGCTCCGACTATTTTAGTAATGCTAGAAAAATGGTTGCATTATTATTTTAGAATTCCTCTTGTTTATTTGGTTGGTATTTTTTTCAATCCACGTACTAAATTAGATGGTTTATTGGATAATATGAATGCTTATTATTATGTTTGTTTACATTTGGATGAAACAATAAATATTTAAATTATACAAGGAGATGTTAAAGACGCTA
This sequence comes from Rhodomyrtus psidioides, assembly GCA_021437785.1. Taxonomy (NCBI): domain Eukaryota; kingdom Viridiplantae; phylum Streptophyta; class Magnoliopsida; order Myrtales; family Myrtaceae; genus Rhodomyrtus; species Rhodomyrtus psidioides. Next base: position 1,876,497 of record JAILYB010000068.1, read on the forward strand.
TAGTAGCATTATGTAATGAATTTTATAGTAAATATGATTTAAGTGATAGTGGATCTTCCCAACCTAGTGCCTCACAAAGCGATGCGGGTGTTGTGCTTGATAGAGGGTACAAAATGCTCATGAATAGTTGAAAAATAAGGGGGACAATATGTATTATTTTCGAATTAGAAAACTATTTAACCATTGCTTTTGACCTACCAAGCGCTAAGTGTACCTACATTAATCTACTTTCTCCAGTCGTTGCTTTTCTTTCTGTTACTTCGAAGGTAGCTGCTTCAGCTTTAGCCACTCGAATTTTCGATATTCCGCTGCACCCTGACCCGAGTCCCTACGTGCATTTGTGGTTCCAACGTTTCCAGAGCTATTCCAACTCGCCCTCTGACCGTCCACCCCGTCTCATCTTGATTTGGCTATACTTGTATGTAGCCAGCCATGTTAGAAAAAACATGAGAGAGGAATAACCAATCGATGAAAGAACATGAAACCATTCTGTTTCAATAGAGGTACGAGAAAGGGTTGGGGGCAATGAAGTAGGTGAATACCAGTCAAATCGATAAGAGATATCCCTATTTACTCTCGAAAGCTCTTTCTTTGAGAAGCTGTTGGGAGTTAGGAGGAATGCGATGTTCTGTTTTCAGGTTTGACTTTTTTTCTTTGTCGAGATTGGCTTGGTCTTCCGTGTTTTGTTTTGTTCCAGGGGTAATAAAATAGAAGATGATAAAGTTGGTTTCTGCACTTCAGATTTGTGATAGTGCGCGAAAGGGGACAGTTAGCCACCTAGCTGCTATAAGAAAATGTTGGGGAAGCCAAAATGCTGAAAGCAAACACGCAGGCATACTCCTTGCTTCCGGGGACATTGATCCAAAGCTCAAGTACGGTCCGTGCGCCATTTTTCTTCTCTACCATAACGAATCAGTTGATTTAATGTAGGCATCGCTCTTTCCTTTGTCCTTACCCCCGATTTTTGCCCTATCACTAGTGATTACTCCCGATCTGAAGCACCCCTTTTCCATTCATAGAGAGATCCAATCGTCAAAATCAATAAAAAGGCCATCATGGACCAAGATCCAAACGAATCAATCTTGTTGGGAGGTACTGCCCAAGGAAAGCTTCACTCCGCTCCGACCCGGATGTGTAATCATCGAGTCCCACCAGATCTTCTGGGCGGCCTCACATAATGATTGCACAATTCACAGAAAGATTCGACCGTTGGCTTCGACGCACTTGGTTTTCTTTTAAAAATGGAAGCCATCCGCAACGACGTGGCCTACAAGAGTCCAGACCGCAGTTGCATCCACTGGTAACGTCTGGAAGATAGTCAACTTTCGGTCTCTCTGGGACCAATCAACACCTAAAGCTTCCCGTAAGGGATTCTTAGTAGTGTTGGGTCCAGATGACCAGGATGGTTAAAGATGAAAGCCTAATTCTAAGGCTCTGTCTTCCAAATCAGGTATATCACGTGATACGCAATAAATCTAACAATTCTTATTTATACTTGTACTTGTGGACAACCAATTTTGAATGGCATTGATGGCATTCATAGGGTTGAAGGGCAAATTCCATAGACGGAAGAGAAAAACCAGTCTTAGCAATAACCGTAGAGTTAGATCATCACAGCCCGCTTGCTTCTCTCGCTCCTTGCTCGTGGAGCGGCATACCGAAAAAAAGAAAAGCGTTCTATTATAGAAATGTGAGTGGAGTGCATAAGCGCCTTTAGAGATAGGGGGGAGTACAACACGAGCTCGTAAGTCAAGTACGGAACGAGCCTTGTCTACGAAGCAGAGCGACCTCGGCTTGCTTGCTTCTGGCGAAGCTTCTAGAACTAGATAATAAGCATTCTTCGATAGCAAAAATGAATTGAAAAAGGCCGGTCCTCCCCAAGTTTAGTGTAGTGGGGTGTGGTGTGGTGTGGTGAGCTTTTGCCTCACCAGGAAGTGGGAAATTGGGGCAAAAGCTGAAACGGAACTAACGGAGATTAAGGCAGACTCCGTGCTACGAAAGGGATTCCAGCGGAAAGACGAATTCATTCTCAAAACCTTGGAAAAAAGGAAAGGGGCGCTTGCGCAGGGTGAAAAAGTCTCCGTTCCGATGAGCGCCTCGAAATTCAGGCCTCAGGTTGGACAAAGAGAAGTATAGTGGGGGAGGTGTCATATAGTAATCATTAGCACAAGATTCGAATTTGTCCACAGAGGGACAAGTCTGCTAGTGACCAACCATCGAGTCAAGCTAGGAGCACGCCGAGAAGCTATGGCAGTGTGAAGACACTAATGCCACAACAAGGGGTGAAGAAAGACTAGTCAGATTGTGCTCACTGCCCTCCCGTTCATGTGACGGACCGAACATCCTTAGGTCCCGAATTCTACGAACCACTCCTTCCTTCTTCGAACCTTTTGGTATGTATTGCCCCCTAACTATAGATCATATCCACCTTGCGCATAGGGGTCTAGAAGATTCAGCCTCCATCGAAGGAAGGACGAAGGCAACTCCTCTTTCATCCTTTTTTGCTCTCCCCCATTTCCGGTTCTAAAGAAGTTGAGAGAAGAGTCCACCTATATTTATAGTAGTTATAAGCCCAGCTTCAATCGTCAGCGGTTGGAACCTTCGAAAAAACATCAGAAACGAGGCATAATCGCCCTTACCCTTTTGAATCAGCTGGTGGCTCGACTTTTTATGGTTCGGGGAGGAGGCATAGTGCAGCCGATCTGCTCAATTCTGCAAATCCTGTGAATATTCAAGTTGCAGTGTATGCCCCTCTCGAATGAGTTCTACATTCCATAGGTCCTTGGTTCGACCTCCTAATGAGAATTGAGGTCCTTGCGCGGGCGTCTCATCCCTAAGACTTGCTTGCTCTGTATGGAGTGCCTCGTGGTTCCTCGAGTGCCAGCCGCAGAAAGGAATGCCATCAACTAGGGCGCTATTGGCCACTAACCACTCGCTTGCCGGCCGCTCGGGCTCCGCGTTTCAAGTTCGTTATCCTAACCGTCTCCTCTGCTCCATCGGAGCTTGCTTCTTTCGGCCAGCTGATGATCCTAAATTTACATACTAATCTGTCCTAAAAGCCAATCCATTTGCAGAAAAAAGGTAACCTCCAGCCTGTGATTTTGAAAGTAGTCTATGTCCCTAGTTAGAAACTCTTCACCAGCCCCAGGAGGGATTCTACTTCGCTCCTCTGGGGGAAAGGGAACCCTCATAGACACCGAAGTGACAAAGACCATATCCAGCCCGCCCGTCCAACTTCGAAGATTCCCCAATGATTGGGAGGATTTTCTTTCCCTGACACAACGATCTACCCCCAGCCGGACGATTCAAGATAGTAGCAAACCTACGCACTCCAATAAAGCCTGAGATAACCCACTAAAGAGAAAAGAGCTTTCGTGCGCTCTTAGTGCTATCGGTTCCCTTCCTGTGCTTATAGCAAAGAGCACTTGAGCTCATTAGTCGCATTGGTTCAGGACTTAGTCTTAGTAGCAGGACTATGGTTCATCGACCTGATACGAAGAGAAAAGTCTATCTATTTTATTGCCATACCCGTAGCCAGTATCAGCGACTAGTCTTCGCGTAGCTCAAGCAACCTGACTAAGCAAACGTAGGCTTGGGCTCGAAAGCAAGAAGCAAGGGATTGAGACCCCGACGCCGCATTAATTCTTTCCACTGGGATTCGCCGAATTCATTGGGCTAAACGGGGAACTATAGAAGCACCTCTCTTTCTAACCGATTGAGCTACAATCCCAAGAAATGAGGTATACAGCCTCAAAATTCTTATGCTTTACGAACTAATGGATCAGATCGAATTGCAAAATGGAAAGATTTGTACAAGTTAGACCTTTCGTCACCACTTTGTGGAAAATCGTTAGGTATAAAAATCAGTGGTCAGCCTGTGCTTAAACGACGACATTCCAAGAAGCAACTTCCTATGGCATGGGATGGTACCCGTGGTAGGGTAGGGTGGGTGGTACCGCTCAGATTGCGGCCAATCTTCCTAACCGCGCGCGGGCCGGGCTTAGAGCGCCTGAAACGAAGTTTGAACATTTGGTAGAGCTCTAGATCCATATGTGCGAGAATGGCTCCGCCATCCATTCCAAGTTGAGGAACTTAGGGTTTAGTATCCCGATCAAACAGCTGATGCTTCGAAGTAAGATCATTGCCTTGACCCTTTCCTGAACCAGAACCCGGAGGGGGGGGTGAAAGGAAAAGGGGCTCAAAATGTCGGTTTTAAACTACTTTCTTTTAGTCCAAACTAGAATCACTTTGATGGAGATTTATAGCATCATTCAAGTAGTCGTCGACCCTATCTATGTTTCTACGATGGCCATTTACTGATATCATCTTTTATAGAATCGATCCCCCCCTTTAACTGTACAAGAATATGTGGAGCTCAGCAATTCTGGAAGCACAAGAGAACGTTCTTTTGGTATCCAGAAAGATCTTGGGATTACAAAAGTTATCTTGATTCTTAGAGTTTACCGAATCATTTTCAACACAAGCGCTACGCCCCTTTTTTTCTTATTCTTCCCAGCGCTCGTCAAGACTCATCGCTATCCTCACGAGAAACAAAACGAAAGACCTAAAGATTCAAGACCTGCCCGGTTCTCGCATCCTGAGTCCTCCTCCTCTCGGCATTTTGACCAATGGTCTTAGAGGGAACCTGACTGCAAAAAGGTAGTAATTTAAGTTTCCTCAAAAGTTCAACATTGGCATAACTAGTATGAGCTAGTCTATGGTGGCACTTTGCTTAACACATGCAATTCGAACGAATCCAATACTGATCGTGAAACACCATGAGCAGCAGGATATGCCGAGTCTAGCAAGAATAGGTTCAGAAAGGGCCATGGACTTGGATCTACCAAATGATAAGAATGCCTCTGAGATTCAACACTTCCGTTAATGGAGTCCGGTCTTTCCTTTCATCAACGGGCTATGCCACCCAAAGCAAGAACGGGAAGTCGCATGATCCTGTGCAAGACAGGAGGTAGGAGAGAAGTGAATAGAAAGATTTTTTTTTTTCAAACCGGGGATTTCGGGACGGATCAAAGAACTCATTCTTTTTGGTCTGACTCCCTGGTTCCCATCTTTTGTCCAGAGCTCAAAAGAGTTAGACAGCCAGCCATATTTAGGTAGCAAGAACCCTTTTTCAACCATTTTGCCCGAAACTTCCCCCGTATGTACGAGAAATAAATAAAGAAAAGAAAAGGATCTTCGAAAAAGGCTCGTAAACTCCCCCATAGGTAGGGTTATCAGGGAAAAGAGCTTATTTAGTTCCAGATGATGCAAAGCCAATTCTTATTTCGGATCCTTCACGGCTTGTTGGAGCTGTTGAGCTTAACGAATCGAGCGAGCTGAAAGCTCAAACAATTCCTTCTTCAGACAAAAGATAAGGAAATTGTCTCGTTGTTGGGTATGAGCACCTGGTCTTAATTGTGAACAAGCCGAGTGGCAGCCTCGACCCGAGCGGAAGTACGATGTGTCTGGAAACTCTGCTATTAGCTATTATGTTGATTCTTCTCCAGCCAATTGAGGAGACTTTGAGTCTCAGACTAACAAAGAGAAAAGGAGTCAGAAGTAAATTACGAGTCGGACCAATTTGCGAATCGAGTGAGCTCCCTTCTCGAGGGTATACTTCTTACTCTTACCTCAGGGTATATACTATCTTAATCCTTACTGGGCCTTCCACTCTTGGGAGAAGGTCAGTAGGATTCTAAAAAGGCCTAACTGCTGTTGAAGGAATAGAGGTCGGCTCTTGGAGTAAGGGGAGAAGGGCTGCGGTTCTTGCCTCGTGATTGGGATTCAGTAGTAGATTCATAAGTTGTTGGATCACTCGGATAAATGCAATAATTCGAGAGAACCCAACTACCACTACCAGGGGATTCCTAGATCCGCTAATTCATGAATTAAGGTTGTTTACTTACGGTTGCTAGAGCTCGAGTCGACTCCGACTAAGCCAATCCCAGTAGATCATCCCACTAGGCATTTGATTAAGACATTGCACAATGATCCGAACACTTTGTCGCATCCGTCTTCCAAAACCAGGCAATGAAGCCAACTCTAACCTTCCTAGATTTGTAACAGACGGCTAGGAACAAGAAGAGACAGGAATCGATCTTTCTAGAGGTACTTGCTCCACCCCGAATTCGTAACCTCTTCAACAAACCAAACCAAGAAGACCGCTGGTACTTGGCGAAAGAGTTGCCAAGGAGCTCGAGCCGACTCCGACTAAGCCAATCCCAGTAGAAGCCACTACTGAATTTTGGACACTCCGATCTTAGGACTGACTCTAGCAGGTGAAAGCTCAGTTTGAAATGAAGGAAGGAGGTTCACGATTTGACATAAATAGGTAAGCCTTAGGGGCAGGGGAGCAGCAAGATGAGCCATGTCTGACTGTTGACGAGAGTTTGCATTCTGGTAGTAGAGCCATACCTTCGGTAGTGAAGCTATACCTCTGGCAATCCTACTAGTAGAGAGAATAGCTTGGCATATGAATATGACCTTAGTGCACAGAGTTTTCTAGATCGTCAATAAGCTCCAGTCCCCAGTCCAAGGAAGCAAGCCCAGCAGTGGCACAAATCGTAAATTTGATCGATTACGAGTGTCAATTATGTCAACTAATTTAGTTTAGCGGCACTCTCTCGGTAAATCCTCTCTCTCTCTCTCTCTCTCTCTCTCTCTCTCTCTCTCTCTTACTTCGCCATTATCTTTTTTAAAAAACTCAACACTCAATTGCTTCATCCTCGCTTGAATCACATTGCCGGCTCCTCCTGCTTCAATCTTCAACTGGCGCAGATCTAACCTCCGGCGCGCCAGATCCGAGCACAGTTCATCATCATCGTTTCCAATGGACGAGGCCTTGGAGCTCGCCCGCGCCAAGGGCATGAAGGAGCTGATGGCCGGGGTGGAGCGGCTCCACCAGCTCCTGGAAGCTTCCAGGAAAGGCCTCTCCGCCGCGGAGACGACGTCGCTGGTGGACTGTTGCTTGGATCTCCTCAAGGACAAAAACTTCAAGGTTTGCCAGGGCGCGTTCCAGGTCCTGGCGTCCGCCGTGGTGCTCTCCGGCGACCACCTTGTTAGCACCTAAATTTTGATTTTTAGGAAATTCATTTATTTATTTCACAAAATGAGAGTTATTTATAATTCTTGTAAAAATAAATTCTCATGCATCGCATATTTATTTGTTCTCTCATGCATTGGCATTCAGGCGAAGGCGAGTCGATCGAGCTTAATTTAACGGGCGACGGGACCAAGACCAATTTGCAAATTTTCGATCATGAAAGGGGGAATTGCCGAAAATCATGTGGGCTCAATTCAAATCCAATTCGGTCCATTTTAATGCTTTTAAATGAAAGGCTTTTAATTAATTATCCGTTTAATTAATTAAAGCCCATTTAGGCCTTAAATTTGCGCGAATGAGCCCATCTATAAAGGAATTTTTGGCCAGAAGCCCTATCCCCCATGGTGGCCGAATTTTGTGATATCCTAGCCCGATAGGATTATTCAAGAATTAGAAATTATGATCCTACGGTTGATATCTCGTCCGAAATTTTTTAGATCAACGGTTAGGATTGAATCTTGGAGCATAACCCTAATATCCACTATATATATCTCACTATGTCCAGGTTTTTTGGGCGGGGGGGACGATCTCATTCAGAAAAATAGAGAGAAACACGTGAGAATTTTGGAGAGAAAGGGAGGTCGGAGGCGCTTCTTCTAAATACATGCATCGCCGATTGGAAGGAAGGAACCAAAGACATGCTTGGAGATTTGCACAGGGAAGTTCTTCAGAAAACCTGTTCTTTATCTCCCACTAATATATTATCTCTGTCTTAATGGTTCACGATCAAAAGGTAATCTTGTCTACAAGGGGTGTTCTCTGGACTTGCGCCAATGCCATCAATCCTTCCACTTTTTCAAGGATACTAATAGGCAATGAAGACCAAGAGGACACATACGAGAGGAACCAGTCCTTTTCTCTTGGACATCTGTAGCTGTTCTTCATCCTCTCTCTTGATCATAGCCGGGAAGGTTGCTGTTTTTGCTGTCCCTATTCAGTGATCGTGCCCAAATAACGACCCAAATAGCTACCTCAGCGACAAAGTTGCAATCTTGGCTAATCCACATCACCGTTCTCGTGCCGAAAGGCCCGAAGGAGTTTTTTTTTATTCGTTGCTTTGACATGAAATCCTAGAGATCTTACGAAGCAATTCGGATATGGCTACCATACGGACAAGGAGAGGAAAGGAACAAAAAATCGGGAGAGCCTATCCTTCATCATTATCATATATTCGCTCTTTCCCTTGTTCCTTCCATTTTTTTTTTCTTTTCTAGGATTTGCTTGTGGTTTCCATTTGCAGAAAACGCCAAAAGAGTAGTGAACACACAAGATCGGAATAGCAATGATGAAGAAAGGAAGGTCTTCTTCCTTGATGATGGTGGATTGCTTGTAGTTGCGCCTTCACTTCTTCAACACGCGCATGCAATGGGAAACACGCGCATGCAATGGGAAGGACACATCAAAGAGCTGAGACCATTTGGAAGCATGAAGTTGAGAGCTTCGCAACCGATATGCACCACCGCCGTCCATGCCCGTGGCTGTCTTTATTGCTGTTTAGAGGCCCAAAATACTGCTGTTCGGGTCTAAAAACAGCACTGTTTTAGGCGCTTATACTTACTTTTCAAGTGCAGAATTTCGCCGCAGGTTTGGGACCGAATATCTCACCGTTCAAGTGCACTTTGCTACTGTCCGGGACCCGAAAAGATGCTGTTTTCAGCCTTTCTTGCCGTTCAATTGGTGAGAAGTTTTCTCGGCATTGAAAGGTAATGCTCTTACACTTTTGGGATTAATCCGAGCACATTTTCTGGGTGAATTTCGTGCCGTTTGCTTGCTGTTTTTCTATGACTTGCATGCTGTTTTTGTTCGGAAACATCTCGTTGTGCATGTTTTATGACAATAATTGTTGCAGATTTTTTTGTGAGATTGAATGATGAATTTTCGGATGATCTAGCTGCTGTTTTGATGCCGACATCGAGCGAAGCGCATACTCTTTTTTTTTTTGTGGAAATTTGTGAACGATTTTTCGATCTAAACCGTCAAGACCAAATCTTTGTCAATCCCGGATATAGCTAATCTGACTTAACACCGTTTAGGTCTGATTTGCTATTTCCGGAAATCAACCAATCTTTAATTCGAGATCTGGATAATTTTTGGAAAAAGTTTCGAAAATTGGCGGTCATACATAGTTGGCGGTTGTAATTTCTGATTGATTGATTGATTGACAGACTATTTGATTGATTGTCCAATTAATTGATTGATTGATTGTCTGATTGACTGACTGACATGTTTGATTGTCTAATTAATTGGTTGATTAACTGACTGATTGGGTTTTACCATATCTAGAAGTTTCGGTTGCCGGGAATAGGACAGTTTCCTTCTCTTAAAAAAATTCGAAAATAAATAGAAAATAATTGCACGTCAGCTTGCCACATCATCTTGCCATGTCATTCGTACACGTCATCCATGCATAAATGCCACGTCATTTAACCACGTCATCTTGCCATGTCATTTTTTTCACGTCATCTGCCACGTCATTCTTCCATGTCATTCTCCACGTCATCTTCCATGTCATTTTTCACATCGTCTGCCATGTCATATTGCCATGCCATTCATTAAATTTCGAAATTGCATATGCCCATGCATCATCATTGCTTCGAAAATCATGCATCATTACCGTATTTGCATGCCTCATTATCATCGTGCCATCTTTTCACATGTCATCTCGTCATTTAATAGTTTCATATAATGCATCGCATTTATGTCTCCCATGCATCGCATTTAAAAAAAAAAGAAAAGAAACACATCTTATGAGCTTTAAATTGATTCAATCTTTGTCGTCGATTTTAAGACATCCCACATGGAATTAAGGTACCGAAAGGGCATTAGTTTTAATTAACTAGTGTAATCAAGTCCCCGAATCCATAATCTCTGGTTCGTAGGAATAAAATAGTTCTCCCGCTATTTTATTTAGGTTTCTAATCAACCTACCAAAAATGATTAGTGGCGACTCCAAATTCTAAATCATTTCGATAAAATTTAAGTTACGATTTGGTAGGGCTTGGGAGAGTCCGTATTAGGTTAGTCACCTGATAATCCATTAACCTAATTAATTTTAGGTCGCGACACACCTGAAGTTGCATTTCAATGCGCTTGTTCCTGCGGTGGTCGAGCGACTCGGCGACGGTAAACATCTTGTTAGGGATGCTGCTAGGCGGTTCTTGCTCACTCTGATGGAGGTAATTAGAGTGAATGCACAATCGCATGTACTCATGCGTGGTCCATTGCATTGAATTTTGCGTCGGTTCCTCGACTAAGATGAAGGGAAAGATGAATGGTATAGAGGCACCGGCGTTGAGGGGTTATTCAGCATTCGTGAGAACTAAGGATAAACAAACAGAAAATGAATTTCAGCTTTGCAACTCTATCACGGAATTGGTCATTTCTTACCTTTATCTGAGGTGAAAGTTTCTCTTAGACTAGCAGTCCAAAAGTGAACTGGGCAACTAGAATACTTCAGCAACACCAGTGCCATGACATACGTATCTTTTCTACTCATTGGGTACACGTAGATATCTCCAGGACTGGATTCATGTTATTGAGGTTCTTGTTTTGGCATGCACAAACTGAACAAGAAAAGGGGATTTGAATTGACATGTTAAATGGCCCAGGTCTCTTCTCCGTGTTGGAGTTCAACACCAAATATGTGGCATGTTGGCATACCTTCCCATTCTTCCTTGGACGGTGGAGAACCAAAAGTTTGACTTGGAAGGTAGCCTTCCATTTGGTCATTGAAAGGTGGACGGTAGCATACCTTTCACATTTCACATTTGTAGCACACCTTCAAAGTTAGGCAAGTTAGGCAATATTTGTTTTACACTTGAAGGTCAACAAATTGATGCTTAGTTAGGCATGGAAACTCTCTATAAATAGAGATGTCTTCAAGGCATTTGAAATATGCCATAGTTGTATTTGTGTGGTGTTAGGAGAGCAAGAGAGTTAGAGAGTTGTGATTTTTGTATCTCAAGCTTAAGAAGCTTGTATGTGTGTTTTGTTTGTGTAAAAGCCTTAGCAAGGCTATTCTGAATATCACTCTCATTTTACATATTCAAAACTCTCTCGCCTTGAAACCACCAAACTTCCGCAAAGAACCATCCGGGTTTCTACATTTGGTATCAGAGCCAAGGTGTCGAAGGATCGTGCCGGAACCTAGGCGGTCAAGAATCCAATCGCGGAGACCGAGAACCTAGAGTGGACGATCGAGGATCGTGAACCCGGAGATAGCTATGGCATCCACAAGTTCCATTCAAATGCAACTTCCAAAGTTGAATGGGAGGAATTTCAACAACTGGTCCGTCCAGATGAAGGTTCTATTCAAATCACAGGATTTGTGGAACCTGGTTGAAAGTGGCTACAACGAAGTAGCCGATGCCGAAGCATTCGAGGCTTTGAAGAAGGAAGATAAGGATTCGTTGGTCGAGTCCCGAAAGAAAGATCAGAAAGCATTATATGCGATTTTTCAAGCCGTGGAGGAAACGATATTTGAAAAAATATCGAGTGCCGAGACCGCGAAAGCTGCCTGGGATATCTTGCAGAAATCCTACAAAGGCGATGATCGTGTCCGGCGGGTGCGGCTTCAGACTCTTCGAGGTGATTTCGAGTCTTTACGCATGAATGACTCGGAAACAATATCGGCATATTTTGATCGTGTGCAGGCCATCGTTAACCAATTAAGGGTTAATGGTGAAGAACTTCAAGATGTTCGTGTTGTAGAAAAAATCTTGAGGTCTTTGACCGAAAGATTTGACTACGTCGTCGCAGCGATCGAGGAAGGACAAGACGTATCAACTCTCACGTTGGAGCGGTTGATGGGTTCATTATGCTCTCATGAGCAAAGAATGAATCAGAAGTCTACGGGTTCCGTTCCCGAGCAAGCATTGCAAAGTCGGGTCGCTCAACCAAACCGAGGAGGCTATCAAGGCGATCGAGGTCGCGGAGGAGGCCGAGGAAGATGTGAAAATTCGAGTTTCATCAGAAAGTATAAAGCACGTGATAAATCAAAGGTAAGGTGCTTTAAGTGTAATAAGTTTGGACATTATAAATCCGAATGTCAAGAAAAGACGACGGAATATGCACATACCGTCGATAATGCTGAAGATATGGTTCTTGCATGTACCATAGATTATGGTAGTTCCCTCTTTTGTAATAAAGGATGTTCCAATAGCCATAGAAGGAGCGATGTTGGTAAGTATGACAAACAGTGGAAAAGACATCGAAACTGGCAGAGACGATCAGCAGCGAGAAGCTCTCAGCCAGGGGGAGCTCATCGAGATCATGATAAGAACAACAGGAAGCGTAGCGGACGATGTTACATATGTGGCAAAGTAGGTCACTTTGCTAGAGTCTGTTGGTTCAAACAGGTAAAAGAAAAAGACACGCCTTTTACCAAGAAAGAGCATGGTGGCAAAGAAGAATGGAGTCTTCAAGCAACTGTTGCAACAGAGGTTCAAGAAGAACTCGCAACCACGAGGATCATCGAGGCAGATAATGCGATAGCTACTGAGATGTCTCCGAAGAAGAGCAAGTCAAGTGAAAACTCAAAAGAGCAAGTAGAAATTTCAACAAGCAGAAGTGAGACGGAGCTGCTGAAAATATTGAAAGCAAGGGATGAAATGCTGAAGCAAAAGAACGAGGAGTTCAAGATCAAAGAAAGAGAGCACGAGAAGCTCCGACACGAGCTCAAGAAATTGCAAAAGTTTAAGAAGTATTACCCAGAGAAAAAGATCCCAAGGCGCAAGGATCATTGGAAGAGGGTAGAGAAAAAGTCCTACAAAAGAAAGGATCGAGATGCCTCTACCGAAGTGCTTCAGATGGAGTTGAATAAATTGAATGGTGAAATGAAAACCGTCAATAAGAGGTTTGAAACTCTCGCAACTACGGAGACTGCAAAGAAAGGAAAAATGATCGACGCGCAAGTTCGAATGGCGTTGACAAAGTCTAAGCTTCGCAAAGCTCAGTCAGAAATTGCAGTTGTAGAACCAACCGAGGAAGATGAATATCAGATGTTATAGGGTGAAGAATATTAGGTGTTGAGGGGGAGTGTTGGAGTTCAACACCAAATATGTGGCATGTTGGCATACCTTCCCATTCTTCCTTGGACGGTGGAGAACCAAAAGTTTGACTTGGAAGGTAGCCTTCCATTTGGTCATTGAAAGGTGGACGGTAGCATACCTTTCACATTTCACATTTGTAGCACACCTTCAAAGTTAGGCAAGTTAGGCAATATTTGTTTTACACTTGAAGGTCAACAAATTGATGCTTAGTTAGGCATGGAAACTCTCTATAAATAGAGATGTCTTCAAGGCATTTGAAATATGCCATAGTTGTATTTGTGTGGTGTTAGGAGAGCAAGAGAGTTAGAGAGTTGTGATTTTTGTATCTCAAGCTTAAGAAGCTTGTATGTGTGTTTTGTTTGTGTAAAAGCCTTAGCAAGGCTATTCTGAATATCACTCTCATTTTACATATTCAAAACTCTCTCGCCTTGAAACCACCAAACTTCCGCAAAGAACCATCCGGGTTTCTACACTCCGACTATTATTGTGGAAAGAGCAGGTTCTTATGCCTGGACACACAAAAGTTGGAGGATTAGAGAAGAGTTTGCTCGAACTGTAACTTTTGCTATCAGCCTTTTTGCATCTACGGAGCTTCCCCTTCAGCGAGCAATTCTTCCTCCTGTATGATCTGGATGGCAACACTGCTCTTTAGCTTTTCTTTTTTATCTTCACTAGAGTGGGATTTAATTCACTCTTTTCAATAACCAGATATCACAGATGTTGAATGACTCCAATCATGGTGTTAGGGAAGCTGATACTTCATGCATTGAGGTCAGTGAAGTTCTTGAAATTACTTCACAGTACTATTTGTTGTTAATCTGAATTTGTCAACATGATTACGATGTTATATAATATACTTACGGCAACCTTGCTTTGAAACATTAGTCCAGTTGTGCCCTTGGACTAAGTCAGTTGTGAGCTGAATGTTATCTCACTGTATTTAGTTTAAAAGCTGTTTATTGTCATATCTGGTTCATGAACAGCTTAAACTTGAACTGTTAGTTGGATTGATAGTTTCGTTAATAGTAGAAAGTGACTGCTGTAGGATGCGGGTGAAGGTTTTGTTATGAAAGTAGCCACAATTCCAATTGAAGCAACGACTTATGATTGATGGTTTTCTGCAATTGTTCTTTTACCCTGTGAATTTTTAATGTTCTTCTTCACAATGTGGTAGTCGATACACTGATCGGCAGTATGGCTCACTTAAATGATTTAGTGTCTTCTCTTCTCAACTTGTCTCTGAAAGCAAAACTCAAAACAATTGCGACCTGTTCATATCCATATGGTCTTAGTGTCCCAATGATCGTTCTAATTGTTCCAAATAATGGAAAGTGATTATTCTTTGCTTAGGCTTGGTTATTGTATTATATTTGATTGATTAAACTTATATAATTGGAAAAAAAAGATAATATTCTAAGATACTTGTATTGAACTTTTAAATTCTCATTGTACTTATTCTCCCTGGTTCATCAAATTATAGCATAGAATCTCTATTATATTAATTTGGGAGTTTAATGGCAGGAAATATATGCTCAAGCGGGTGACCAATTTCGTGACGAACTTCAGCGTCATTCTCTTCCTGCTTCCATGGTGAATATTAATTTGAAAATTTCCTCACCAAATTTCTTTTCTCGGTTCTGTTCTTCAAAAACATCGACAATACTAGACTCCATCATTGATGTCACATTATTTTTTATCCATAGATTTCTTCTTTCGCCTTTTTTCCCACCAGGAGGACTCTTTATGTTACCTTTTCTTTACTTCTTTTGTTATAGAAAGACGTGTGAATGTAGGTAAAAGATATTAATGCAAGACTAGAGAGAATTGAACCCCAAAACCGCTCTTCAGATGGACTTAGCGACAAGGTTACTGCTGGAGAAATGAAGCCAGTGAGCATTAATTACAGAAGAAGCTGTCCGAGAGCAAAGTACGCCCCAAGGGGAGATTCTCTTTTTGGAGGTTCGCATTATCACCTTCTAGGTAAAGACTCATAATGCTTAACTGATAGCACATGACTCGTACAATACCAATTTGGGGAGAAAGTTGAGCGTATAGAATTACAAAGATTTTATTGAAGAATCAGAAAGTGGAGAGTGAGCATCATGCTGTATAACTTATTATCTAGAAGAAAGGAAATTAAATGGAATGAAAGTAAGGTTAGGTTTTTTGGAACTTATGTGACAACAATGTCCTCTATATAATGTCACTTCAGGATATTGACTCAACTAACTCATCCCTTTCTCTTGATATTCGAGGGAAATGAGTCAAGTCGGTCCAACAACAAATTTTCCTCCTTTTCTTTTTCTATCTTATTTAAGAGAATACTATGACCACTTTCCCCTTGTGTTCTTCCATTTAAATCACATCCTCTCCTCCCTGACAACTCATAGTTTTGCATTTGACTTGAAACTATAAACTGCTGTATTAGAGGGGGAGTATCCTTTGTAATAGCCTGAGAAGTTGTCCTGCATATTCACTGCTGAGCAAATTCTATGCTGTGTTTGTCTAGCTTTCCTTGGTATTACATTGAAGATTTGGTAATTTCTTTTAACCCAAAATAGGAGCTCTTAAACTGGAGGCAATGGCCCAAAAGAAATTAAAAGCTTTTTCCTTTCTTTTTTTGGGCTACTCCTCAGACCTTGATAATAGATGGGCATATGCGGTAGATGTTAGTCCCTTCGCTTGGCAACTTGGTCTGTTATTTGTTGAAAGTTGATGCTACAAGGGTAGGGTGTGCTTTGTCGCAGTATCAGTTATAATAGTTTAAAACTGTTGCACCATTAATGGCTGATTTTCTTTCTGGTATCGGCATTGATCTTCTTACCTAGTAGCAACATGTCCCTGGGAGGATTAGTTCATTTACTCCTGTTTTTGAGTTTAATTTTATCAGCTTGTTGGCATTTTTTTTTTTCACTTCAAGCCATTGTCATTGCTAATGTCATTGTAATGAGCAATTTTCTATTATATTGCAGACTAAGCAACTTATTTTCATGGTCATTTTAGGGTGTTTTCCTGGAATCAGTTGTATTACACATCATAGAAATAGCTTTTTAATATTGTGGATATACCTTCCCGGAGATTCAGTGTTCTTGCTAAGAAGAGAGCGCTTGACATAGGGCTTCATCAAGAGCGCTCAAAGCATTCCTCTTAATGGTTTTACTGATGCCTTGACTAGCTCGTTTTAGCCTCTCTTCCCTTAATTGCAGCCGAAGGTGATGATACAGAGAAACCCATAGAACCAATAAAGGTCTATTCAGAGAAAAAGCTAATAATGCAATTTGAGAAGATTTCCTCTACTCTTGTACCAGATAAAGACTGGTCTGTGCGCATTGCTGCCATGCAGCGAGTTGAAGGGCTTGTTTCCGGAGGTTATTTTCTGTCTAATTTTATGTTGTTAACTTTTTCATTCTTTAATACTGTTTTGGTAACATGGTTGAGAAGGGCAACTTAGCCTTGTCTGGTAAAAGAGATGTATGAAGAACAATATTACGTTGTAGCATACCTTCATGGTGTATGTAGATAATGCTCTCAAAAACTTTTTCGTCCCTGACAATAGATTTTCAAGTCTTGCTGGCACCTGGTTTAGGTGTGGTAGTGGCAGCGCCACCTTCCCCACTGTGACGATGGACGTGAGTACTTTTTTAAAAAAGAGAAGTCCGCTCTCATGGGATGGCTTTTTTGAGAGTGCATGTTTGGTGATACAAATCTAGGTCTCCGGAAAGGCGAACATACATATCACTTATGTATCTAGAAGTCGAAGGCATTTACTTGTCTAAAATTCCATCATTGAGGCATTTGGTTAGTTACAATGGTTCCATTCTAAATGTTCTATATGTGGCAAAATACTGCATTGGATATGTTTGGGTCTCATCCTTTCGTGAGAAAGGGGATTTCTTTTCCAAATTGTGTTGCATATTTTGCTTCATCTAGAGCTACAAGCAACTTCAACAGCTTTCTTGTGCATTGAGTTTTCTTGGATTGATAGTAGAACCTGACAACTTTTGCTAGCCTGGGTGTGCTTTAGGGTTTGCCAAGATTTAGTTGTTTCTATCACTTGACTGTGTTATTGTCCCTTATTCCAGGTGCATCAGACTATGCATGTTTCAGGGGACTCCTGAAGCAACTTGTGGGCCCTCTCAGCACGCAGTTATCAGGCCGGAGGTCTAGCGTAGTTAAGCAGGTGAGCATGTACATTTTCATATATCTTGTTGATGCCATCAATCTGAGATTTACATTTCAGGTTTCTAACCACAATTTTGATCACTTTGTTGAGGACATGAAACTATTGCCTATGGCATAGATGTATACGTGGGCTACTTACATTTTCTTTCGTGCAACATTCCACTATTTCTTGAATGAAACTATTGCCCACATTTATGGGCATGAAACTGTTGCCTATGGGATTGCCCGTCATGCATGCAACATTCCACTATTTCTTGAATGAAGCAAAGCAAAAAAAGGAAAAAGGAAAAAGAATAGAAACATCCGAAGACCAGTATCAAAGCCAGTGTTGAAACAACCAACGCAAACTATCTCCATATGTAAGAATCCTATTGAATGACCCCCAGTTCTCAGTACATTGACCATGCATTACATGAAAAAACAGTAGTCTATTCCGCAATGCATGCACCATTTAGTTCTTAATCTTTTATTGTCCCGATACTATTTTCCATTGAGCAACCAAATACTTTGAGATAGTAACAAGTAAGATTCATGTAGCTGAATGACATGAACACGAGTTGACTCTAGCTCCTGCACTTTAATCTTCATTGCTTCACTTGGTTGCCTCTACGAAAAAATGCCTTCAAAAGGATAGAAAACCACATCCAAACATCCCAATCCGACCAAACGTTCCTTTTCATGCAACCCAGCAGCACCACCAAAATCAAACAAAGTACCATCTCAACGTAAATGAACTTGCAAATCTCATCATCTGGAAGCGCCGATATCACCAAGTCCAGTGAGTCCTGCACACAGGTTCCTGCGAGTCAATTCGTATCAACCATTTTGTCAGCCTGCAAGTTTCACTCGTCTGACACTTGACAAACACAGGAGGGCAAAATTCGCTACTCGAATGTAGTTTTCACGCCGACATATTACGGGAAAAGTACACTACAAGTGCCATAACTTTCGTACGGCGTTCACTTAAGTGCCATAACTTTCAAAACGTTCACTTGAGTACCATAACTTTTGAAAAGTGTTCACTTGGGTGCCACTTGCTGATTTGGCATGCCGAAGTTGCTACGTGGACTTATTTTAACATTAAAGAAGCCACGTGTGTCATCGGAAAGCTGCAGTAAGCAACAATAGACAAACGACGACGTATTAGGGAGAGAACTTACTTGAAAAATTTGGGGCAAATTGGAAAAAACGAAGAACCCTAACCCCAATCCGGCGTAAAATTTTATCGATTGAGAGCAGAAACAGGAGAAGCACCTCGTTCTATTGGCAATGGAGAGCAGAAGCAAGAGAAGCGGCTCAAGATTTGACGAGCCAAGTGAAGATCGAAGTGCAAATTGTTGTTTTTGTGGGCTGCGAAGTCCAAGGAGAACAGCTTGGACTCGAAATAATCCCGGGAGAAGGTTCATTGGATGCGCTAGGTATAGAGAAGGCTTCAATTGTGGATATTTCAGGTGGGTTGACTCAAAGTTTTCGAGCCGAGCTGATGAAGTGATATTGCAGCTACTGGAAGGATGTCGCGAGGCTCCAGCCACATTGACGGATGAGTTGGACGATGCCGACTCAACACAAGCAGAAATCAAGAGTTTAGAATCTTCGGTTAAGCATTTGAAGAGACATCTTTCAAGGATGAAAATGCAAAGGGATATTTTTGGAGCGTTGCTTCTGTTGTTGTTGTCGAGTGTAGTCTGGTTTGTGTTTATAATGTAAGATCAGTCCTGTAGTAGCAACTCGGTGTAGAAGCAATTCGGCGTAGAACAATGAAACTCGTTGTAGAACAATGAAACGTGTTTTGGTTTTAGAGCAATGACTGTCAGTTCAGTGGGTTTGAATGGCCATGATCGATTTTGTGGAAATGATGTTCTTGCTGGTTTGGTTTAATGGAAAATGATTAGTTTTGAATCTGGTTATGCAATTTGTAATTTATGCGGCACTTTCCACAAGTAACAGATTCGTAAAAAAAAGTTTCGACCAAGGCTTTTTTGCATATGGTATTGTGGAATATTTGACTCTTTTTTTAGTTGCAAGAGGATGCAGTTGAATCGGTTGTTTTGGAGTGCTAGCCGAGTGGTTTGAAGTGGGAATATGCTTCCTTGTTTTGTGCTGCACTTGCCTTATTAAGTTGTGATTGAGGTTTCTTTGGAAGCAAACAATTAGATTGTGCAGTTGGGACATTAAACCCAGAATGCACATGAGAACTTGCATTTTTTTAGGACACCAATTGATTTCACTGAGTAAAGTTGAATGATTCTTGAGGTTGGACGGATGCTAATGGCAATAACACCTTCACCGCACAGTGGTAGGAGTAGTGCCGACACTTTCCCAACTCTTGCGCGGCTTCACACCAGATTTTGGTCGTTGTTCATCTTCTTTGATTTGCATTACTTCAACCCGAATGATTAAAGAAAAAGGTCTAAAGTATAATGGGCGTTGCACAAACCTGCGTTGCTTATTTGTTCAAGTGGCAGGAAGTCATAACTTTTGCGTGGTCATTTTGAGTGCTAGTTTTTTAAGTGAACACTTGAGTGCCACTCTATTTTTAAAAGTGAAGACTTGAGTGCCAGTATTTCATTTAAAGTGAACACTTGAGTGCATGAACTTTGAAAAAGTGAACACTTGAGTGCCATTCTGAACTTAAATGTCGTCAAGGCAAAACATCTTGCACATCCTGCTATGACATTGCAAAGGTACAAACTGAACATTGCAAATTGTTGCACCGACAAAATCATGTTCTCGTAAATTAACTGGTCTCATAATACAATAGTGTTGCAGCAAGCTCACATATGAGCAGAAAAAATGCAGCAACACGGCCCATCACCAAATATGTACGCACCTAAACAACATAAATATATATAGGCATGGCCCATAACAAATGGCCAAGCAGACATCAACAACTGACAACGTCAACATAACACAAAAAGGAAACAAAACATGAACACAACTAGCAGCCCACTCCCATTAAAAAACTTACCTTTGACCTCTATTTACCGAGATTCGCCCACCTCAATGACCATATTTCCTTGAAAGGAATCGATTGATGAGGCAGAATAGGGTAATCGACGTAGCCTTCATTCAGCGACAGATCGATTCACATTTCGCTCGTCTTAGCGAGAGAGAATGAGTGAGAGATGAAGATCGCCTCTGATTTTGCCTTAATCTCTCTCCAAATCAATTTTCCCCAAATTTGCCTCATCCGCTCGAATAAGTGGAGGAGAGCAACGACGTCGTTTCTTTTAGAGGAACAAACGACGTCGTTTTCTTTTGTACAAGTGGACACATTTTAACACGCTGGATTTCTTGGAATTTACACGTCGGATATATAAATTTATTCCGCATTTCCATGTAGGACTACTCGCCGGACTTGGCACTCATCTGAACACTTTTAGCCGGAATTGGCACTCAAGTGAATCACACTTCTTGGAGTGACCTAGGTATGGAGATATTAGATTGTGACAAGATGCTTTCTACTGGGGATATAGTAGTATCTTCTTCAACTTAGATTAGTTATTCAAGATCTGGCTATTTGTCATGATTCTTAGTAGGGGTGAGCATGTGCCGGGCGGGCCGGGTCCAGGCCTAGACCCTGAAACCGACCCTGTTATAACTGGTTCCCAGTTTTTTGGAATTGAGACCCGACTATGTTTTTCTTGGAATCTGTTTTGGAAACGACCCTATTTTTCGGTCCCGACGCTGTTTTTCTCGCAAAAGTGTCGATCGATGAAGTCTATTTAATTACCACAAAATCGTAGTTTTCACAAAATGAAGTCTATTTATCAATGATAACATCTTCGGTAAGACAATCCATATCTAAAAACTAAAAAAGATTTGGGTAATATACTCATTCAATAGTTTTTTTAAAATAACTAAAAATCGGACACCTCAGTATAAAAAAAAATCGATTCTAAAATCGGTCCGGGTGGGCCTTCACCTAGAATCGGTACCCGGACCGGTTTCAACCAGTTCCCAAAAATTAGAACCGGTACCCGAACCGGTTTCAATCAGAACCGATTCCCGACCCTATTTTTCGGGTGGGCCGATTCGGGTTTCAGGTCAACTCGGTCCGATTACACACCCCTAATTCTTAGGTTGTTAATATAGAAGGGATGAGATATTTCGGATCCGCTTGGTTCAGCTTTCCAAGGGCTTTGGGAAAATGCAAAGAAGTTTAGCCAAAATGGCTTTTGGGAAAATGTAAAGACTGTTTGGTAAATTGTGTTTTGAGAAGCAACTTTGAGAGAGAGACCGTTTAGTAGAAACACATTTGAAAAGTCTATTTGAGTGACTAATTTAAGTTTTTTAATGTTTAATTTGTTCGAAATTTAAAAAAAAATGTTTGCTACATTTTTAATTTAAATATTTACAACAATGTTAAAAATATGTATTCACAAAGCTATAACAATTTCTTTGTTTTTTGGTAAAAAAAAATGCAAATAGAAAGTAGTCAAAGAGTGCTTTCATTACAATAAACGTGGTAACATATGCATCAAGAAAAGAAATTTATTCTCCTTAAAAATTGCGAACACGTTTTTGCTACACAAAGGAAAAGAGCTCGCATGTTTCAAATAAAACCTTCCTAGCACTAACCAATAGTAGAAGTTGCCACACCATACATTCTCTTGTGAAGTCTATGTTAGAACAGATTGTATAGCTAAAGTGATCCTCCCATCTATTCTGGAATCTCACAAAAGAGTCCAAGATCTATGGCCGGGCAACTACTCCCCCAGCTTGGCATGACGGAACTTGAGCCTAGACCGACACTGTGGTGAAGTCCATTGTTCCATGGCTTCCAACTTGAATTGCATTAACGACGCTAATCAAACTAGTCAAGTGAGGCCTCAGTACACCAGCTGCTTCCTTGATCTTCGATTGCGAAAGAACACATACATAATTAAGGGTTGGACAAAACATCACGTGCTAAGTTTGTGCTACACTAGTTATTTGTTAGTAAAAAAGGGCAAGGAAAGATTGTACAACGAAAGCCTCTGCACAAAGCTATAGAGAAGGAATGCATACCCAACTACTCATCATAGTAAATTCATTGCATTCAATAACTGGCTCATTCGCATTATTCAGTTCGACAAGCTATTGTTTCAATGTTAGAACATAAAACGCTAACCTTCCATTCAGCTAATGACCTTTCGAAAATATTTTCCCAATCACCTGGGCTTTTGGCCCAAGAGGCTTTGGATTTGGACGGGCAAAGCCCTTGGAAAAGCACTTCCCAAAACGCAGCCTCTGTCAGAGATAATTAAATTCAACCTTCCCCTCCTGCCGATGACTTCCCAAAGTACTTCTTCTGTCTGATGCCCTCTCTCCCTCGAACCCCTTCAAGAACCGAAGACCCTCTCGGGCGCTAGTGTTTCGGCTATTCGGCTATGGGAGGGTCTCTGCTCGAATTTTCATGGCCAAACCGCCCGCGAGGCCGTGCGTGTCCCTACAAACCCTTGCCGCGGCTGTTTCCGAACCACGAGCCGTCGATGTTCCACTTCAAGCCTCCTTGGCTTCCGAGGTAAAGCTGTTCCTTTAAGGTGCTCTTCTTGGAATTCCATGGCTGGCTTCTCAAGATTTCTTTTGATGCGAGGGCTTCGTCAACCAAATTCGAGGGATCTGCCATTGCACTCCGATCTGCCATCGCAAAGCCTCCCTGTTTCGGTGCCTTCCACTGACGAGTAAAGACTGTTCCTTTACGGTGCTCTTCTTGGAATTCCATGGCTGGCTTCTCAAGATTTCTTTTGATGCGAGTAAAGGATGTTCCTTTAAGGTGCTCTTCTTGGAATTCCATGGCTGGCTTCTCAAGATTTCTTTTGATGCGAGTAAAGGATGTTCCTTTAAGGTGTAAAGGATGTTCCTTTAAGGTGTCAAGATTTCTTTTGACGCGAGGGCTTCGTCCACCAAATTCGAGGGGTCTGCCTTTTCAAGATTTCTTTTGATGCGAGGGCTTCGTCCCCCAAATTCGAGGGGTCTACCTTTCCACTCCGATCTGTCTTCGCACCACGGGCCGTCCATGTTCAACTTCAAGCTTGGTGGCTTCTACTGACGATGTAAAGGCTGTTCCTTTAAGATGCTCTTCTTGGAATTCCATGGCCGGGTTCTCAAGATTTCTTTTGATGCGAGGCTTCGTCCATCAAATTCGAGGGGTCACCTTCCACTCCGATCTGCCTTCGCGCGGCTCGATGTTCAGCTTCAAGCCTCTTTGCTTCGGTGGCTTCTATTGGCGAGGTAAAGGCTGTTCAGGTGCTCTTTTTGGAATTCCATGGCTGGGTTCTCAAGATCTCTTTTGATGCGTGGCTTCGTCCACCAAATTCGAGTGGTCTACCTTCCACTCCGATCTGCCTTCGCACCACGAGCCAGCGATGTTCAACTTCAAGCCTCCCTGTTTCGAAGGCTTTCACCGACGAGGTAAATCTCATGAGGTAAATCTCATGGTTCTCCAGGACGATCTCATATGCCATCCGTTGCAACTCTCATTCTTGGCCATTGATTTCAAGGTATAGAGCATCTGTAAGGACACAGACTGAAAGATAATTGATGTTTTATTCAAGCGTCTGGCTGACGGGGTTGATGATGGTATCATGCGGTACTGTATTTGGATCTCATGCCATTCAAATTTCATTGTTAATCAGGGTTAGCTATCATAGAAGCGTTCGAGCTTTCGAGTACATGCCATTCAAATTTCATTGTTAATCAGGGTTAACTATCATAGAAGTGTTCGAGCTTTCGAGCATCTACTCATGTCCCATCGAATTTTTCTGAAAACGCTTTCGAGCATCTAGTAATGTCTCATGGAATTTTTCTGAAAAACTGTACTCTATTTCAAAACATGACTTTCTATTTCCGCGGTAGGGTAGTTTTGTCATTGGCGTGAACACCCTTGAACATCTGCGACATAAGAATAGTGGATTTATCATGCATTAGCACTGATTTCAAAGATATAGTAGATTTATCATGCATTAGCACTGATTTCAAAACATATGTTTTTTCGGTGCTAAAGGTTTTCCAGTCTTTTATTATTTTCATCTCCATGTATTGACTTTGGGCGCTATTAGACATTGTCTATGACAGTGACACAATTCTTCTTAGCATGTTTTATACAAGGGGAGATTGCTCTTAGGCTTCTACCAGTCAAAGATGAATTGATAGTTTACTGATGCGTTTTATTTTTTATTTTTATTTTTTGAATGTGAAAGTAATTCCTAGTTGTCTATCTCAATCGTATTGAACATTATAGAACAACATGTTATTATGTCTATCTCCTCGAGAAATTGAGGATAGCTCCTCTTTTTTCTTTTTCTCCTTTTTTTCATTTTTTTGTCTTTTTCTTTGTTCTTTTTCTCATTTTTTTCATTTTTTTTTCTTTTTTCTCCTCTCTTATTCGTTTTTCATTTTTGAGAAGACGACGACGACTCCATCGCCCTTCTTTTCACAGCCGTCACCCACTCTGTCACCCATCTTTTGTAATTATTTGGATGTGAATCATGGCTTTGCTTTCACATCTAAGCTCCTCTGCCTAATGGCGTATCACTCGTTTGATGAAATGCCTGAGCTAGGTCAGTGTGTATTTCAATTCAGGTTTTGATGGAAAATTTCCTTCCCTACTAGATTGTTGATCGAATTTTGTCATCTAGGCCTATTTTGAAGGATTTTATATAATAAAAAATCATGATGGGCGAGATGCATTTCATTTGTTTGATAAAATTTCTGAGCTAGATCCATGCGTGTTCGATTATGTGAATACTGGCGAGAACCTCACGTATGAAATAGAATCGATCCTGATGTGTTTCCTGCCAAGTTCATACCAATCCAAATTGATTTGTCTTTGTACTCTTATTTCTGAGCTGATTCGGTTTAGATGTGCTTGAATTGATTCCCCATGTTCTGTAATATTTGCTGAAGCCCCGCACAACATGTTCATTGTATTGCACAACATGGCGTTTCTGATTTTGCTGGCATATCATTTTGGCATCTTTTGACTTAATGATCTGTTTCTTCAAAAGATATTGGTTCACTGAAGATCTAAAATCATGTAAATAGAGTTGCTGTTCCAACCATATCCATTCACCATATCTTTACCGAGCTTAGGGATATTTGTCATGTTATATTTTCGCATAGCACGGCCTTTTAGTTTCAATGCTAAAGCTGTGTGTAGAAAACATGTAGAGGAGTTGAATTTGTCCCTGATCTGTTTCTCCAAAGGTACATTCTAAGGCATTACATGCCTTAAAGAGTGTATAGATCTAAAGTATGTCTAAAGGATTTTAGCTCTGTGTTAATTAACGTGTATTTTGTAATTGACAGCTGCTGTTCATGGAAACGATAATGATTGCATCCCTTGTAATGGACGGTGGAACTACAATCTAAAGGTATTGTCTTGGACTCCTGAAAATGATGAGAACGGATTATGATTCGCTTTTTCATTTAAAAATTTGTTATATACTTTTAATCTTGTTATTTTCTGTTTCCTTTTTTATTAATCGTTTCTTTATTTTTTTCCACAATTTCCTTTAAACCCAATCTGTAGACCCTTTTGCGACCTTCCGTGATGGTTCTGAATGATGAGTTTGATCTCGGATTGCAATTAGCCATAACTACTTCTGAATATATATTCAGCATGACATTGAATTTCACGTCATTGGAACCGGAATTGAATTTCACGATCATACAATTCCTTGCATTCCTGACAAGTGAATGAATTCATGATTTTTGTTATTTAGCAAAGACAGAGAACTAGAAGTAAAGGTTCACTAAGGAGAAATGAGGCAGGAACAAACAATTAGTACAAAAGCAAATATATCAATGTTCCATCCCATGGAAGGGTAGATATCACAATGCTCGTAGTGGAGGTAAATCTAACCCATTAAATTCACTGCTGGATGAAGCAAGGTTGAAGGCTTCTAGAATCACTAGCAAGAACAACTGCCTAGATGACGAGGAGTTTTAAACAAGTGCATTCTTCCTATAGAGAACCAAGAAAAGAAGCACACAAAGGGCACATAGCTTAATGAGGATGAACAAAAAGAAAAATGAGGCAGACATGTCAAAGAACAAACTCCAACAACTAAGAGAAATCGCAGGGATTCTTGAACTAGATATGCTTACAGCACAAAACCATAGACACAGCTATAAGAAATATCGTCGTACAAACTTTTGTAAAGTAAACAACAGCAGAAGCATCAATGCCGAATCATATCATACGAAAGTTGTTTGGTTGTGAAGAAAGGAAGATGTCCATGAAAGACAACAATCCTGCAAATCTCAATACTTGAATAGAAGCATCCTGGCAATACATAACTGCTAATCCATCTCTTCATCATGTCGGGAATATGAGCCTTTCCTACTATTGCCACTATTGAATTCCTTTCTCTAGCAAGTTTCTTCAATTTCGCTGTCATATAACTAAAAAAAAAAAGATAAACAATCGAGACAAAAATATTAATAAACAGATATTTGGTAGATTAACACTACGAAACAAAGAAAACTCACTCGTCCTTGTCATGAACAAGCATCTTGGACAAGTTAGGACATTCTATGCTAATATATTCCTTACGCATGAACAGTTCCTCTAAAGTCTCATCCTGCAAAATCAAAAACCAGAAAGTCAACAAAATTGCAAGTAGAACTGCAAACACTAGCAGCAATTACAATTAAATTTAACGAAGTAAATATTACCTCTGCTGCACCACAAAACGCATCATTCCACACTTTGTTTTCCCATTCAGCAACTTCGCGCAACTTTTGCCATATAGTTTCCTGTGGGAGATCCCCTAGCACATATTTCCCCCCACACTTTCCTAATTCTTGGCGTGCTACACAAAACTCGCTCTCGTAATTATACATTACGCGCTTCCTCTTAGAACGCAACTCCAAGACACCTTTCTGCACAAATATGAATCTCAAAATTCGAATTTCAATATAATTTATATTGAAATTGATAAGCTAACATAAAAAACTTGAGGTTTCGCACTAGATACCACAGTCCTCACAAGATTACGAGATACTTGCAACCAAAATCGTAACATCATATTTATGTCATCAAGCTTCAACACAAAAGCAATGTCTTATTTCAATTTTTCAAGCCCAAATGCAAAAATTAATCTTCCGAGCACAAAAAGTAATTGTTCAACTCAACTACATATTTAAAACTCACAGGATGTTTGTGGAATACCCCGACTAGATAGACTTTACATATGCTGCCCACGGCCGAGGACAGGCATGTGTTGTACTGCTCTAGTGAGCTCGAGCCCGAGCAGACGCTATGTAAGTCTATCTAGTCGGGGTATTCAATTTTTGGCTTTGGCTTTGGCTTTGGCTTGGGCTCACTGGAGCAGTACACCACATGTCCGTCCTCGGCAGAGGGTGGCATATGTAAGGTCTATATCTAGTTGGGGTATTTCACAAACATCCTGTGAGTTTTAAATATGTAGTTGAGTTGCACAATTATTTTTTGTGCTTGGAAGATTAATTTTTGCATTTGGGCTTGAAAATTTGAAATGAGACATTTCTTTTGTGTGGAAGCTTGATGACATAAATATGATGGTACGATTTTGGTTGCAAGTATCTCGTAATCTTGTGAGGACTGTGGTATCTAGTGCGAAACCTCAGGTTTTTTATGTTAGCTTGTCAATTTCAATATAAATTATATTGAAATTCGAATTTTGAGATTCATATTTATGCAGAAAGGTTTCTTGGAGTTGTGTTCTGAGAGGAAACGCGTAATGTATAATTACGAGAGCGAGTTTTGTGTAGCACGCCAAGAATTAGGAAAGTGTGGGGGCAAATATGTGCTAGGGGATCTCCCACAGGAATCTATCTGGCAAAAGTTGCGCGAAGTTGCTGAATGGGAAAACAAAGTATGGAATGATGCTTTTTGTGGTGCAGCAGAGGTAATATTTACTTTGTTAAATTTAATTGTAATTGCTGCTAGTGTTTGCAGTTCTACTTGCAGTTTTGTTGACTTTCTGGTTTTTGATTTTGCAGGATGAGTCTTTAGAGGAACTGTTCATGCGTAAGGAATATATTAGCATAGAATGTCCTAACTTGTCCAAGATGCTTGTTCATGACAGGGACGAGTAAGTTTTTTTTGTTTCGTAGTGTTAATCTACCAAATATCTGTTTATTAATATTTTTGTCTCGATTGTTTATCTTTTTTTTTTTAGTTATATGACAGCGAAATTGAAGAAACTTGCTGGAGAAAGGAATTCAATAGTGGCAATAGTAGGAAAGACTCATATTCTCGACATGATGGAGAGATGGATTAGCAGTTAGGTATTGCCAGGATGCTTCTACTCAAGTATTGAGATTTGCAGGATTGTTGTCTTTCATGGACATCTTCCTTTCTTCACAACCAAACAACTTTCGTATGATATGATTCGGCCTTGACGCTTCTGCTGTTGTTTACTTTACAAAAGTTTGTGCGACGGTCTTTCTTATAGTTGTGTCTATGGTTTTATGCTGTAAGCATATCTAGTTCAAGAATCCCTGCGATTTCTCTTAGTTGTTGGAGTTTGTTCTTTGACATGTCTGCCTCATTTTTCTTTTTGTTCATCCTCATTAAGCTATGTGCCCTTTGTGTGCTTCTTTTCTTGGTTCTCTATAGGAAGAATGCACTTGTTTAAAACTCCTCGTCATCTAGGCAGTTGTTCTTGCTAGTGATTCTAGAAGCCTTCAACCTTGCTTCATCCAGCAGTGAATTTAATGGGTTAGATTTACCTCCACTACGAGCATTGTGATATCTACTCTTCCATGGGATGGAACATTGATATATTTGCTTTTGTACTAATTGTTTGTTCCTGCCTCATTTCTCCTTAGTGAACCTTTACTTCTAGTTCTCTGTCTTTGCTAAATAAAAAAAATCATGAATTCATTCACTTGTCAGGAATGCAAGGAATTGTATGATCGTGAAATTCAATTCCAGTTCCAATGACGTGAAATTCAATGTCATGCTGAATATATATTCAGAAGTAGTCATGGCTAATTGCAATCCGAGATCATTGCAATCCGAGATCAAACTCATCATTCAGAACCATCACGGAAGGTTGCAAAAGGGTCTACAGATTGGGTTTAAAGGAAATTGTGGAAAAAAATGAAGAAACGATTAATAAAAAAGGAAACAGAAAATAACAAGATTAAAAGTATATAACAAATTTTTAAATGAAAAAGCGAATCATAATCCGTTCTCATCATTTTCAAGAATCCAAGACAATACCTTTAGATTGTAGTTCCACCGTCCATTACAAGGGATGCAATCATTATCGTTTCCATGAACAGCAGCTGTCAATTACAAAATACACGTTAACTAATACAGAGCTAAAATCCTTTAGGCATACTTTAGATCTATACACTCTTTAAGGCATGTAATGCCTTAGAATGTACCTTTGGAGAAACAGATCAGGGACAAATTCGACTCCTCTACATGTTTTCTACACACAGCTTTAGCATTGAAACTAAAAGGCCGTGCTATGCGAAAATATAACATGACAAATATCCCTAAGCTCGGTAAAGATATGGTGAATGGATATGGTTGGAACAGCAACTCTATTTACATGATTTTAGATCTTCAGTGAACCAATATCTTTTGAAGAAACAGATCATTAAGTCAAAAGATGCCAAAATGATATGCCAACAAAATCAGAAACGCCATGTTGTGCAATACAATGAACATGTTGTGCGGGGCTTCAGCAAATATTACAGAACATGGGGAATCAATTCAAGCACATCTAAACCGAATCAGTTCAGAAATAAGAGTACAAAGACAAATCAATTTGGATTGGTATGAACTTGGCAGGAAACACATCAGGATCGATTCTATTTCATACGTGAGGTTCTCGCCAGTATTCACATAATCGAACACGTATGGATCTAGCTCAGAAATTTTATCAAACAAATTAAATGTATCTCGCCCATCATGATTTTTTATTATATAAAATCCTTCAAAATAGGCACAAAATTCGATCAACAATCTAGTAGGGAAGGAAATTTTCCATCAAAACCTGAATTGAAATACACACTGACCTAGCTCAGGCATTTCATCAAATGAGTGATACGCCTTTAGGCAGAGGAGCTTAAATGTGAAAGCAAAGCCATGATTCACATCCAAATAATTACAAAAGAAGGGTGACAGAGTGGGTGACGGCTGTGAAAAGAAGGGCGATGGAGTCGTCGTCGTCGTCTTCTCAAAAATGAAAAACGAATAAGAGAGTGAAAAAATGAGAAAAAGAACAAATAAAAAGACAAAAAAATGAAAAAAAGGAGAAAAAGAAAAAAAAAAAAGAGGAGCTTTCCTCAATTTCTCGAGGAGATAGACATAATAACATGTTCTATAATGTTCAATACGATTGAGATAGACAACTAGAAATTACTTTCGCATTCAAAAAATAAAAATAATACGCATCAGTAAACTATCAATTCATCTTTGACTGGTAGAAGCCTAAGAGCAATCCTCTGCAAAAGGAAAAGGAAAATCTCCTCTTGTATAAAACGTGCTAAGAAGAATTGTGTCACTGTCATAGACAATGTCTAATAGCGCCCAAAGTCAATACATGCTAAGAAGAATTGTGTCACTTTTGTTTACTTTACAAAAGTTTGTGCGATGGTCTTTCTTATAGGCATATCTAGTTCAAGAATTCCTGCGATTTCTCTTAGTTGTTGGAGTTTGTTCTTTGACATGTCTGCCTTAGTTTTCTTTTTGCTCATCCTCATTAAGCAATGTGCCCTTTGTGTGCTTCTTTTCTTGGTTCTTCATAGGAAGAATGCACTTATTTAATACTCCTCGTCATCTAGTCAGTTGTTCTTGCTAGTGATTCTAGAAGCCTTCAACCTTGCTTCATCCAGCAGTGAATTTCGTGGGTTAGATTTACCTCCACTACGAGCATTGTGATATCTACTCTTCCATGGGATGGAACATTGATATATTTGCTTTTGTACTAATTGTTTGCTCCTGCCTCATTTCTTCTTAGTGAACCTTTACTTCTGGTTCTCTTCTTTGCTAAATAACAAAAATCATGAATTGGTTCACCTGTCAGGAATATAAGGAATTGTATGATTGTGAAATTCAATTTCGGTTCCAATGACGTGAAATTCAATGTCATGCTGAATATATTCAGAAGTAGTCGTGGCTAATTGTATGTGGCAACCCTTGATTGTGTTTTTTATGAAAGAATGCACTGGTTGAATCTGGGAATGCTTGTAAAATATTGAGGAGTTTGGAGACAGTACAGTATCTTAAATTGTTGATAGTCGTAAAATATATCTAGCAGCAGCTCATGTTTCTTTGAAGAATAGATATGGTGGAAGAAGCATAACATGAAATGTAGTTTGCGATTTTGATGATTTAACGGTGCCATATCCTTTTACAATAACGCAGGGTTATACGTGACAAGAATAGCACATTTGAAGATATTGTGAATGCATATATAGCTTGCTTGCAGGTGACTTCTGAATTTGCTGCGTGTTTGCTTCTCTTTTCATCGAATATTTGTATTTTCCCCTGATGGAGATTTGTTAGCTACTTAGCACCATTGAATCATTGCTGAAAATCGGAGTTCCCTGATTATTCTTACTTCTATTGGTTGTTGACCGTCAGGGCCTCTTT
This sequence comes from Rhodomyrtus psidioides, assembly GCA_021437785.1. Classification (NCBI taxonomy): domain Eukaryota; kingdom Viridiplantae; phylum Streptophyta; class Magnoliopsida; order Myrtales; family Myrtaceae; genus Rhodomyrtus; species Rhodomyrtus psidioides. The sequence continues at coordinate 1,908,415 of JAILYB010000068.1, forward strand.
ATAGATTTTGGTTTTGTATCTTCTTTTTAAACTCATGTCAAGTATCATGGAAGATAAAAGGGGGGGATTAAACGCACGACGTTCTTGGAGGTCTGTCGTTCTGCTTTGTCGCTGGTGTATTGGCTAATCTCCTCACTCCCTCGGCAACTTCCATAATCTTTCGAAAAACTCCCCTTACGAAACGCACCACCTTTGGTGCGTTTCCATCATCTGGCAAGCGCTCGAGGTCCCATGTCAACCCAAGGCGTTGCGCTCCGGCTCATGTAGAGTGTAAGTCCCGCTTTTGTATCAACTTTCTCATACTCCTGTAATTTTGTATTTTCACCTTATGAACGTTCTCATCCCATGTTCCAACTTGTTCGCGCTCGGACGGCAGCAAAGACGAGCCTTCGCTCGCTTGTCCTTTCTCTCGTCAGTTCGCAAGCCGAGCAACGAGAGTGAAAAAAACAATTCCTTTTCACGGAGTATTAAGTGAAGAGAATCTCGCGCGTATCGCATGGGTTCATGCTTGATCACGCCATATGATTTGCCCCCCCATAAATGTCATTGATGCTCTTGGGGTGAACCTGGCGGTGGTGCTCGAGGCGGAGACGTGGCGGGCCAGCATGTGAATACGTTGATCAGGCTGATCGAGGAGACGGACGGGGTGAATATGAAGCTGGGGCGGAGGATGGACAAGGGGACGATGAGGAAGAGGAAAAAGAAAGAATCAAACTTGCACCGAAATGAAATACTTCTGAAAGCCAGCCAGCCTTCTTCAACCTTGGTCACTTCTTCATCACATGCTTGAGCATCCCATCACGGGGCCCCACGTTTGAACTCTAAAATTGTCCAATGAACGATGGACTGGGACTTCAGTGGGGCCCCTCCGCCTTCACTGTTCTGTTCACTGTAGAAGACTCGTCAACTCGGGTTTGACTGAAATTCTATTGGGCGTCCGCATCTTTGCTTTTTTCTTTGCGGGCCCCATTTTCATGAGCCGTAGCCTTTCGAATTTCGATGGTTCAAGAATTCGGCCTAATTCCATATGATCAATTCTGCTCCGTTCTCAAATTTATTTTTTTTGTTAAACACAAAAATATTAACTTTTAAGCTATTCTCAAATCTATTCGGACGGTCCAATCCCAAGTCAACATGGCACTTCCACGTTGATAAGGTGTCATGAAAAATTATCTCCACAATGGAATCGTTTTAAGATATGAAACTTAAAGAGGAATACTGACAATTTTTGGATAGAAGACTAATGGAGCATATTTGGAATTAAAGTAAAAATTGATGATTATTTTTAGACAGAATAAGCTCAGGATAGATTTTAGACCGTACATAAAGTTGATTTTTTTAAGATAAAGAGAAGTTCAGGGTAAATTTGAATTGAACTTAAATTTTAGGGTTTCTTTTTAAACAGAAAAAAAGTGTGGGCATAATTGAAACTAAACATAAAGTAAGGGTACGTTTGTTTTGGGGAAAGTATTTTCAGGGAAAATGTTTTCTCGACTTTCGTCTGTTTGGTTCGCGGAAAATGATTTGGTCAACGGAAAATACCTTCTAGTCAACAAAGATTTTATTCATTAAAATAGAAAAGTGAATTCCCCAAAATAAAAAAGTGAAAACACTTTCTCAAATTTGAGTATCTCACTTTCTTTGAAAACGAGACTGAGGCCGATCCCGGGGTCGGCGATCGGGATCGGGGACCAAGAGCGGGGCTAGGGCCGGGGTTGGGGCCGGCGATCGAGGCCGGGGATCGAGGCTTTTGAGTATTGAAGTGGCAAGGCCGGAAAGAACAACTTCCGCCATTTCCAAAGGGGAAAAAGCAGGGGGTTGAGGAGTGCTTGAGAGGAGGTTACGGAGCTGATGCCTTGGTTGGGAGACGGTGTTTTGGAGCTACCTCGAGACCAACCTCATGCATTAGTATATAGCGAAACCAACGACACCGCCATTTCCAAAGGGGAACAAACTTTAATAACTCGAGTACTCTTCTACCAATTAAAAAAACATATATCATCGCAAAAACCCTGAGTAATGGTCCACAGCATTCCCTATGCACACGAAAGATGAAATCATGAGCAATTTATTATTTAGGTGTCTGCGACAATAACAATATGCAGTGAATTATAAGCGCAATAATTTGAGGAGTGCTTGGAAGGAGGCTACAGAGCTGATGCCCAAGTTGTGAGACGGTATTTTGGCGCTGCCTCGTGACCAACCTCCTCATGCGTTAATAGGAAATTTCTTTTTTGGTCATCTTGATTTTTCAATGTGGCCCAATGTGCGCTCCATTTTGTATTAATGATGAGCAAAATCACGGCATCGATCTCCGGATGATTATATGTCTATCGGTTTGTACTACGACAAAAATCGAAAGGACCATATTGAACAAACTTTGCAAATACAATAAGGTATAGACATTGCAAAGACAAAGTGCATTTTGTCCTTGCTAGAGTTTTCGGTTTGCCGATTCATAAGTTGTCTTTTCAGGTTATTGTACGTTGACTCCATGATATTGTAAAAGTAATGCCAACAAGTCCAGTTCTAAGCTTTTAATTGAACTATCTATCATATTGCTATGCTTATTATTATTATTATTATTATTATTATTATTATTATTATTATTATTATTGTTTTAGTTTGAATGTACTTTTCTTTTTTTGCGAAAGCTTGAATGTACTTTTTCTTTGTCGAAATATACCTCAGTTCCCGATCCCGAGGCCGAGGCCGGCGACTTGGGCCGGGGCCGGCGATCAGGACCGGGGACCAAGAGCGGGACCGAGGCCGGGAACCGGGGCAGGGCCGGGACGAGACCGGGGACTGGGGTCGGGCGGGGCCGGGGGTTGGGGATCGGGATCGGGACCGGGGCCGAGAACCGGGGACTGGGGCCGGGGGAGGGGGTTGGGGGCCGGGGACCGGGACCGGGGCTAGGCTTGGAACCGGGATAGGGGCCAAGGGCGGGGAACCGGGGCCTGAGATCGGGGATTCGTGCCAGGGCCGAGGGCCAGGCCCAGAACCGAGACCGGGACAGGGACCGAGGGCCGGGGTCGTGACTCGGGGCTGGGGCTGGGGACCAAGATCGTGCTTGGGCAGGGGTCGGGACCGGGGCAGGGGCCGAGGACCGGGACTGGGACCGGGGTCGGGGCAGGGGACCGGGACCGGGGCCGGGCCGGGGACTGGCCGGGTCAGTTCACATCAGCTCTCTCGACCATCTGCCTCTCCTCAGTATTAAGAACAGTCCATTTGATGAGATTGAAATCGTTTTCCAAATGAGAACCAAACACCGTCGGTAACATATTACCAAACAAAGGAAAACAAATCGTTTTTCGAGAAAGTGATTTTCAGGAAACCACTTTCCCCAAAACAAACGCACCCTAAGAGATTTTTTTAAAGCAAAATGGACCTTAACAATCTTGGTAATAAATCACGAGGGATAGCAAGAAATCTCATGGGTCTTCCAAATCATGAGAAAAGGCTGCTTCGCAGCGAATGAAAGGAAGTGACCCTTCATAAAAATGAAATCCTAAATTGGCAAGACCAAGAGCTTTCTCATGGTCAAAGTCCTATACTAGAATTACCCCATTCATTAGAATCCTAATCGAAATGGATGCAAGCCGATGACAGATTGTAGCGATCTTTCGCACAGCAACTTGACTTGAGGGACGATTCGACCGAATTTCTTGTAATCTCTAACGACCTGTTGCTAATCTACTTATTAGGAAGCATATTCTTACATCAATGCAAGTGCGTTTTAGATTACTTTTTTAGTACTTGTTAATCTTTTGGAGTGATCGAGGGGCTCCTAGAAAATTGAGGTCCATGACAAGGAAAGGTCTCCTTCAAACCCCCAAATAAATACCACTTGTTGTTGCCAGGAGAAATTTCCTAGCAATTTACGTAAGCCTTCCTCGAATTTTCAGCTCGTCGCGAACAAGCATGGTCCCATTACTAATTAGAGGTGTAATTAAGTCGTTAATGACACATGAAGTTGAGCCCTGGAACGAACGAGATGAACTTGTGGTGATCAGCCAAGCAATAAATTATTGGATGGAGAAGACACGAGATGATAGAATTGCACGATTTGGATTTTGCGTTAGACCTGTTTGATTTATAAGGGAAAGCCTAGGAATTTCGTCATAGGTGCTTGTAATGCCAAGTTTTTCTTTTTTTGGTTGGTAGAAAAGTTTGACATACACATGTATATTCTACGGATACATCATAACTTAAATAGACTCAACATGTTAGTCTAGGTTTTGGAGCCGAAATCAATCCACGTCACATATAACCTAAGCTGTCTTTGACGCACTGATTATAGATAGGGAGCTGATATCATGACAGTCCAACAGTATTATCATTATTTCTGACCTCATGATTTTTCAATTACTAAGTGTTTTATGCAAAACACGCAGTAATGGTGTATGGTTCTACGGTCAGAAATAACTAACAATACTGTCAGACTGTTAGGGAAGCATTTTTCCTATAAATATTGCGTGTTCAACACTTATAGGTAAACGTGGCCATTCTGAACTGTGGGCCCTGAACCGGCCCGTTGATTGGGCCCACGGTTCAGAAACGGAACCGCCGTTTCTGGGCCGATTCCGAACCGTAAATAAATAAATAAATGGGTTTGTGGGGAAAGAGCCGTTCCCATGTGGAGCCCTTAATTTATATTATATCATACCCCCTTCTATAAATATCCTTCATTCCTTTCATTTTTCTCACAATTTCTTTTATCTCAGTTCTCTCAAATTTTCTCAATTCTCCCAAATTCTCTCAATCCACTTAGTTCTCTCAAACTCGTCTTATCTGAATCGATTTTTCGATCAATTCTCTTAAAATATGGCAAGTGGAAGCAGAAACACTGAAAAAAGCCTGATGAGAGAATTCAATTTTCCTCATCCTAAATTTGATCCTCGTGACTATGCATGTTGAGTAGATGACGATGATAATATCAACTATGTTCCCAATCCCAATGCCGAGCACGTCCCAACGCAAGAAAGTCTTTATCCTCCTCATGTCCAAGAAATGTCGACAACAAATGAGCCGGAACGAAAGGCTCGAGAGAGTACATCCAACTTATGGCAATACTTCGACAAGATACGTGAAAGCAAAGGTAAATTTAAGATAAACCGTAAATATTGTTCGAAATCATACAATTTTTCTAAAGGAGACGGCTACAAAACATTCCGTCGGTATTTGACGAAACAACATCGAACGCAAGCGGAGATTGACACTAGCCAATAAAAAATTTTCAGGTTCGCCAATCTTAACCTTCATCCTTTTTTCCGTTACGCTAATGAGCTTTATAAACAAACGTTAACTGAATATGTTGCCATTGACCATGCTCCATTTACTACTGGTGAAAGTTTTAATTTGAAATTTTTGGTAAACACTGTATTGGTTCCACAAGCACCATCTGTTCCAAAAACTACTCTTAAACGCGAACTTTTCAAGGCTTATAAAAAAAAACAATTTGTCAAATTTTTTTTAAGGATTTCAATGGACGTGTGCATATAGGTGGTGATATTTGGATTGATCCTTGACAAATTCAATCTTATATGAGTCTCACATGTCATTGGATAGGTAACGATTGAACCATTCAAGAAATACTTTTTGCATTTCGAGTTTTTGATGAAAAGCATACGACTATTAATATTTATAAAATAATTAGATAAATTTTAGAAGGATATAATTTGATTAATAAAAAAATTTCAATTGGTTTTGATAATGTCGCGGCAAATGCTGCTTCCATTTCCAAATTAGAAATATTTGTAAACCCACTTTTGACGGACAATATTTTTTAATTAGATGTGGTTGCCATGTTTTAAATTTATGTGTACAAGATGGTTTACGAACTCTTGAAAATGCTCTCGCCTCAATAAAGAAAGCAACTAAATTTTTATGGACCCATCCCCAATTTATGAAAGCATGTGGCAAATTTTGTAAAGAAAATGGGAGAACGACAAAGAGATTTCCAAAAGATATTTTGACTCGTTGGAATTCTACTTACGAGTTGCTTTGTCAATCTTTTGAGTACAAAGATTTATTATGTGCATTTATTTCGAATAAGGTTCCTGATGTTACTTTACTCCTGCAACATTGGGACGTTTGGAAAAAAAATTGAAAGTTTTTAATGATGTTATTAATACTTTATTTGGTGTTTATTATCCTACTACGCATTTATTTTTAATAGAGTGTGTTAATATTGCTTGTGTTTTTAGTGATTATGAAATAGATACTTAATTAGCTCCAACTATTTTAGTAACGCGAGATAAATGGTTGCATTATTATTTCGACAATCCTCTTGTTTATTTAGTTGGTATTATTTTCAATTCACGTACTAAATTAGATGGTTTAGTAGATTATCTGAATGATTATTATTATTATCCTTGTTTACATTTGGATGAAGCAATAGATATTTCAATTATACAACTGAGGTTAAACACGCTATAGTAGTATTATATAATGAATTTGTAGTATATATGATTTAAGTGATAGTGGATCTTCCCAACCTAGTGCCTCACAAAGCGATGTAGATGATTCAATTAATAGAGGGTAAAAATGCTCATAAATAGGCAAAAAAAAAGGACAACATGAGGCACTATTTCTGAATTAGAGAACTATTTAACCATTGCTTTTGAGTTTAGTGATTCCGAACACAACAAAGATTTCAAAATTCTGGAGTGGTGGAAAAACCATTCAACTTAATTCCTAATTCTTGCCTTCATCGCAAGATAGATATTAGCAACGTCTTCTTCAACAGTTACAGTTGAACAAGTATTTAGCGCTGAATGATTAATTTTGGACCACGCCGTTCAAGATTAAGTCCGAAATCTATGGAGGCTCAAGCTTGTGTTGATGATTGGACAAAGGCTAGATATCGACGTCAATAGTTGGCTTAGTTTCGCCAACTCAAATCTGACCCACTGACTATAGCTGCTTGGGCGATGGCCCATATCAAGACAGCTCTCGAGGTTAGTTTGTCGTCCCATGACCTGAATATGGGTTTACTGGGTTCTGTCGTCAGTTTTTGGTCTTCGTCAACCAACTGCTTCTTTTTCCCATGGGGTCCCATGTTGGTCACCCTTCTAAATGTTTTCACTGTCGTTGGTCTAACCTCTCATGGTTCCTCTGCCATAAATTTAGAAGATTTAAAAAATTGCTCTACTTCTCAGGCCTCATTGGCTTATGGAAAATTTCTTAATCTTCATCATAAGACTTCTGGCAGTGTCTCCCTTGTCAAGCGGTCATCTTTTCTTTTGTATTGGTTGTCGAAATACTTTTTCTTCAACCTAGCTATGAAGGTGTCTCAGGACTACCTTGTCCTTGCATCCAATCTTGCTAGAGGAAGGGACGTTGCTCTAGGTCCTTTGGATTTAGTTGTTCTTTATAGGAGCAGTTCCCATGCCTCTCGCTCAATGATGGCATATACCAAGGATGATGTGTTTTTCGGCCCTCTCTGGATCCTCCAGGCCTGGATAACATTGTATTTTCCTTTCCTGTTCGTGGATATTCCCCATCCTCAACGAGAAGGTGGACCTTCGGGTATTGGTATTAAGTTGCTTTCAGCTACTCCGTTAGAAGTTCCTCCTAGCGTTCCTCCTTTCACCTTTTACTTTTAGCAAATCTTGTCAAGCGGCTCTGATAAGGTCGACATGTTCCCATACCGTTCTGCCGAGCTTGACTTCCTTCTTGACCCGAAAACTCACGAGCCTTTTAGTTTTCGTGACTTCTTAATCTCTGTTCTTTCCCCCAAGGATCTTTCTATTAGGTTGTCCCCTAAAGGCAGGTTCTATCCAGAGTTTGAACCTTATTCCCCTCAATATTGTGCTCGGCAATTCGGTCTTCGACAGGCTGTCCCCATGCCTACTCCTTATCTCATGGACTTTCCGTTGATGGACGAAAAAGCTTATAGATTCGATGATGACAATTCCTTCGCTTGCTGTGCTCGGGTGACCGCTTTAATGCACCAGCGATTCTCCAAGAACATTATTAGAGCTCTTCGGTTGGATCCTGAGGTTACTGTAGAGTATACAACTTGGTGGCTATCCTTGAGTTTGGAGAGCCCTTATGAAGAAGCCATCTCTTCCATTCTTAACAAAGATAGGATCAAGTCATTCGGTCTGCATCCGAGCAGGGCAAATCCTAGAGGCAAGAGGAAGGCCTCGCAAGACATCCTCGAGCATTCAATACTTCCAGTAGGTTGGAAAAGCCTTCCCTTGTCTTAATTTGATTGTTAAGACTTCGAGTACTTACTTGTTCATATCTGTCAGATGGTGAGCCGGATGATGACGATGACGAGCCCATTATTTCCCTTTATTGAAAGAAACGTCTTGCACCTTCGATCACCCTCATCAATGCTGACAAACCCTCAGCCATTCCTCCTCAGGATCCTTCGACGGATGTTGCTCTAGCTGGCGAAAAACTTGATGACAGCTCTCCTGTTAGTGAACCGACGGTTGTTGTTGAGCCATCTAATCCGCCTCCTTTGGAAGCTCACAGCGGACCTTTGTTAGCACTTGCCCCTTGTCAGATGGATTCTTTTAGTACTCCTCCAGTGGCCGAAGAATCACATGAAGAGTTCCCATCTACGGCTCCTCAGCCATCTGTGGCTGTTGGTCCTCCACTTACTGAAGCTCTTCCGAATTTATCCGCAACTTAGGCATCATTGGAGGATATTCAAGCTTACTTCGCAGAGCCCTCTACTTCTTCAACTCCTTCTGACATGTACCAACAGGGCGATTCTCTATCAGCAACAGTTTTGAATAGACTGAAATTCAACATGTCAACCTCCTTGGATCTCCTTATGCTGGGATTTCTTCTTTTGTGCATAACCCGTCAATGGTCGAATGCATCCGGTCGGTGACAACAGAACTGCCAAAGAGGAGTTTATGGCATTACTTCCTCCAAGTGTGTCTCAGCGCTTAAAGCATTTCTTAGATCACTTTTCCACTGGCTTTTCCTACTATAAGGAATGCTAGAAGCGAATAAATGTCGTAACTAGCCTCATCGATTACCCTTCTGATGCTGACAACCAGGCAGCAGAGGGACTCTCTTCAAGATGTCGCTAAGGAGATAGATGAGCTGGACGAGAGAAAGCAGACTCTTGAGCAGCAGAGACTAGCGATAGAGAAGGAATTAGAGGAAATACTTCTTCGGCGATCCGCCGTGTTGTCTCGTCGTTCATCGGTCGAAGACCGTCTGAAAACATCCATTACTGCTCTTGAGGCGAAGAGACAAGAAGGTCTTGCTAAGATGGCACAGGAAGCGGCCCGCCAGCGCCAAATCAAGAGTGAATCCATAATGAGTGACAAAAGGTTTAAGTCTTTGGTGTATAAACTCTTTCTGGATGTCAAAAACTCCTTGTGCCCTCAAAATTCTTGATAATACCGCCCTTAGCATCTTCTTTTGGCGCCAAAATGTCCACCATTTACCCACGTTTACGTAATAATCTGATTTAGTTATCTTTACTGACCTCTATATAAACGCGGCTATGGTATGGCGTCTTGGACTCAATTTACCATGGCGAGCCAAACCTTTGCCGACACCCGAATGGCTTCTCGCTTGACGTGCCTTGATGATCTTCTGAATCTTGAAGAGAAAGGAGACGTCTCTCTCTCATTTATAGATCACCAACCTAGAAACGGTCACATTGTCCTGGGTCCACATCTTAAACGATTGCCTCCTCCTCCGATACTAGCAGAATGCTTTCCACGTCGTCGCGGAGAAACCTTGCCCGTTGAGCAATCGTTTATCTGTGCCTCTGATTGGCTAACCACCAACCATCGTTTTGCTTCTTATCCATCTTTCGACATCCAATTCTTCTGTTGGTACCAACGGTTAAAAGGATCTTTTTCTCCGCGTGGGAAAAGGCCAAAATCGACAAGGCGCTGGCTTTCTGCCGTATCTCCATCGATCCCTTGGAATATGGTCTGGTTGGAAGTGTATGTTGTTTGTGGTCACCCTCGTCGCATTTCTTTTTTCTCCCCACCGGTCATGTATCCATCACTCTCATCGACGTTTGGTTCTTGACCGGTCTATCGCCTTTTATCAAATGTGACGTGTTATGTATGGGCGACCATTATCACTTCGATGAGCTCCATTACGTCAATTCCCCTTATGACGTGTTCATGAGCTACCACAGGAATTCCATAGACACACCTTCGGTGAAAGAGCATGTTGCCTTTCTCTTGTGCTGGCTTTATCCCTACGTCTTCTGTCTTCCTTCTCTCCGAGTATCTTCGAAATTTCTCGATATCGCCAGCGCATTGGCGTGTGGTGTAAATGTAAGATTGGGCTGAATGTTTCTTGCCTCATTATATCGTGGCCTGACGGATGCACAAAGCTCCTTGATGGGTGGTCATTCCACTTCTTTTTCTAGTCCGCTGTGGTTCCTGCACGGTTGGCTCCGTATTTACTTTCCACAATTGTTCCAAGAAACGGGTCCTTCGTCCGTGGGAACGTCCATGAACAACTCTAGTCCTGAAATTTTTTATCGTTCGTTTCGACAATCATCAAGCGGAACCATTTCTTTCGACTACTTTCTATCGAACTGCTGTCACTTGCCGAATTCGATTTCTTGAAGCTGCTTGTCGAATATGTTGTATATAGCTCCCTTGGTGAAACTTCATATGTGCCCTTGTTTTGGATGAGTGTTCTAACTCCAACTGACATTGCTTTGAACCTGTCGATCGGGGGTGAGTTCTCTTCTGGCCTTGAGATTTACAATCCCCATTATTGCGCGCGTCAATTCGGGCTAACTCAAGGTATTCCGATGTCAATGATAACTTCGATGAATTACCCTTTCTCCCTTGGTCAAGCGGAGAATTTCAATCAGGCTTGATATACAGAGATTACTCACATTATTGGTGATCGATTTTCATTCATCAACTTCCCCGGTCAACCGTGTAGCCTGGTGACTTTCGACAAGTGGTGGACTGGCTATCCGTCTTCTCTTTTTCCACACGGTATCAGTGACATAGCCTCCAAGGTTTACAATCTACCACTAGGTTTGATGCTCCCCTTTAGGATGTCTATCCCCTTGACTGCGACGAATGTTGTTGTTGAAACATCACCTGATGAAGGTACCTTCTGTGTTCTTAATCTTTGTCAATTGATTCCTTTTAGGACGTCATATCCTTGTGGACTCCTTTCATAATGCAGATGACTCGCTGTGTCAGATGGTCGAACTGAAGGAATCTTCAGTAACACGCTTGTAATTTCCACTAACCTCGTCTGTACCTCTAATGGCACTTCAAACATGATTAACGATCATTATCACCTCGCTTATGCCAAGTGGTCGTGGCTCCATGATTTGTTGGAAGAAGGATGTGCAGCTATCTGCAACAATATGGTCATTGAGGATGAAGTCAAGACTCTCCTTGCTTTCTTAGCGCATTTACCTAGTTCGATCTAATGTCGTATACTCGGGCCTGCTATTAATGAGCTCTTCCTTACGTTTAGCTCAACTTTGAGATCTTTTAGAGTGAGAGAGAATGACCTAAAGGTGATTGCCAAGCTAGAGGAAGATACTCTCCTTGCTGATGAAAAACTCGTCCGTCAGCGCCAGATCTTGGACATGTTGAACAATGATGTGCATACCCCCTTGAAAACTTTGTCTGTCCAATTAAAAGTTGTCAAAAAATAAGAGGCTGCCTGTGAATATTTGCACCTTGAGCTGTTGAAGGCTAGTTATCAAAAAGAAGTGCAAAAGTACACTTTTGGTGCCAAAAGTTGTGTACGGAGATCACTTTGGTGCCAAAAGTTTCAAACGGATCACTTTGGTGCCAAATGTTTTGAAAAACGATAGTTTGGTGCTAACTCCGATTTCAATCGCCGGAAAGCTGACGTGTCCATATTTTATGAATAAAAGATGTCTATGTGGCACGCCGGAGAGTCCAATCAACATCCTATTAATAGAACGACGTCGTTGAGAGTTGAATTAGCAGCTACAACAAAATGACATCGAAACGAGGTGATTTATTTGCTTCACTCTTCAGCTTCGATGAATAATTCCCCTCGAACCCTAGCCCCCCATTTCGAACGACAACCTCCAATTTTGATTTCACAGAAGAAATCAGGCATTTATACCTAGAGACGGACGGCTTGACCAGCGGCTTTAGCAGCGGCACGAACCCTAAATCAGCCAATTCAAGAAAATCCCCAATTTAAGAGGTTGGCTTCACCAGCGGGTCAAAGTTAGAGAAGATGAGCAGCAGCAACCATTTCAGCAGTGCCTCTTTCCCTAATCCCAGTTCTTCCCAAAGCAAAGAAGTTGAGTGTTACTGTTATTGTGGGTTACCGAGTCCAGTTAGACCATCTTGGACTCGGTTGAATCTGAGGAGACGATTCAATGGATGCGCCAAGTATAGAGAAGGCTTGAAGTGCAAATATTTCAAATGGATCGATGCGAAATTTTCGGGTCGAGCGACTGAGGTGATATTGGAGCTTCTTGAAGGACGGCGTCAACTTTTAACGACATCAGTGGACAAGTCGAAGGATATCGATGTTCAGTCAATGCAAGCTGAAAATAAGGCTTTAGCATCTTTAGCCAATCATTTGAAAAAGGAAGTTTCAAGCGTGAAAATTGAAAGAATTTGTTCTCGAATGTTGATTGTGCTACTGTTTTGTTGTTTAGCCTATTTCATGGGAAAATGTGGGACCGATGAGAAAAGGCTTCTCAGTTTACCATGAATGTTTGTGTAATTCGTAGGAACTGATGTAGTTTGTGCATTGTTAACTTTCTTGTTTGTGAATGAAACGAAGTTGTTGATTATTGAGTTTGCTGCAATTTCTTTCTGCAATTGGCGGTGAATAGAAAGAATCAATATGGTTTGCTATTATCACTTCGGTACCAGTCGAGGTTAAAAAATTTACACTTCAGTGTCAATTATTTTCTGAAGAGATCACTTAAGTGCAAAGTTTTTGTCAAAATGATCACTTTAGTACTAAGTTTACGTAAAAATAGACATTTTAGTGACTGTAGTGGTTAGATTATGACCATTTTAGTGCCATCGGTAGCAATATGAAAATAAAATGCAGGTACTACAAAATATCAACGAAATATCATTTCCACGAAATTGTAGCTGCTACAAACTGCTTTTACATCATCTCAGAACACCACAAAATATCATTGCCATCATTGAACTGATAATTACAAAATAAAAACCTCCATCAGTCCCATATCCGAAAAAAAAACCTTCCCATTAGTCATCCACGTCCTCCTAACCATCTTGTTCAATCTCCCAATGAACATATCAACAACCAACAAAAAAAGACATAACAACATCAAACTTAGTCAACATCCACCAACAGCCCATATTTTCTCCCTTTCGATGGCTTTTTTATTTGATTCATGATCCTTGAACTCTTTCTAACTCATCGTCGAGGTTCTTCACTTCGGCTTACAGGTGGTTTGTCTTCTTCACGATCAGGTTTTTCAAGTGGAGCAGGTACTTCAACTTCTGTTATTGTTCCATGCAACTTCTTCGCACGAGCTCTAGTAGTTGGTGGCTGTTTTGGAGTCGTAGTAGCTTTTTTCTTCTTTGGAGCACTCTTCCTTTGCACAGCACTGGACTCCTGAGTTAGGCCGCGTTGAGAGATAAGAACCTCAGTACTTAGCCCGGGCTACAACAATAATGACATGGTTAATGATATGAAATACAATTGACAATAATTGGAACCCGCGAGTTCGACAAAACTTACATTTAATATAGTCATTCCAGTACGTTCGTCTGTACAGATGCCATAACCGCATTGCCTGATCCTTTTTCCAAGAGCCCCTCTTGTCCGTTGTGGTCTCTCACTTTCAGAAACCTGAGTAGTTTGTCCCCTTCTCACCTGAGAAAGATTCGTAGCAAGTAACAAAGTCACGTGAAGTGCAGAAAAAAAATATAACATAAATAATTGTATAACTTATTGGGTATTTTTTCTGTCTTGTCTGTTCAACTGTTGACTTAGTGGTTGGACACACATATCCCTCATTATGCCCAAGTGTTAGCCTAACTGTGGGCCCCTCATCAGGCACAAGTGGCCTAAATGTGGACCCCTCATCAGGCCCGAGTGTTGGCTCTACTGGTGGTTCATCACTAGGCCCTTCAGCTATAGCTGCCCCTACACTTGCTCTATCACTAGGTTGCTGTTGATGTTGCTTCTTCAATTGACAACCTTTCTTATTATGCCATTCGACATGGCAATAGGAGCACTTCATCTTTGCACCCGTTCTACTCATCTTCTTACTTGAAATCTCTCCCGCATCTATTCTTCGTTTTCGCTTTGGCCTTCCCATTAGCTTCTTCAGTGGCAAAGGAAAAGGAGCTTCACGATCTGTCGGCTCCCAAAATTTGCATGATCTAAGATGCCGCAACATGAATTTGTAAGAGTCGAGATATTTATTTTTCTTGTAATACTCATGTAGGTATTCCTCTGGGTTCTGTTGCTTCGACTGGATTGCACAAATGGCATGTGCACTTGGAATTCCAGTTAATTGCCAAGATCGGCATGAACACTTCCCCCTCTCTAAGTGGACGACATATGTATCGCCATTGTTCACAATCTCAAACCATCATCTCCATTCCAATCTACATGACAGAATCTAGTAGCAACCAGGTTGTCCTCCAATTTTTTGGCAATCCTAGGACCATACTGCCTTGTCCACTTTGTAGCCTCATCTCTTTGTGTCTGTAATCTTCTTATAACCATGGTTTGTATGTCTTCGAGCATGCTGATGATCGGTTTGCACCTAGCTTCAAGTATTCTGCCATTAAAGGCTTCGCTGAGGTTGTTATCCACAATATCGCACTTGAATTCTTCGTTGAAGAATGCCCTGCACCAATGCTTAGGGTCAGTTCGAAATAAAGCCTCAAACCCCTCCTTTGTTAGCTCCAATAATCCCTCCTAGCCATTCTAAATTCAGCCATGTTCGGGCTCTTTGCGTTTTGCCAAAATTGTCTTTGTAACTTATCTCCTTTATAGATCTTCGCCCAATTTGCATAAATGTGCCTTGCGCACACCCTATGTTCAACATATGGCATTAACTCAGCGATTGCAGGAATAAGTCCATGCAATAATTTAAAAAAATATATAAAATTTATCAGCAACAACGGCAACAACAAATACAACTGAAAATACATCTACTGCAGCAAGCATTGCTGCTTCACTAGCATCTTTTGCTGCAACATTGCTGCATAAGCAGCTACTGTAGCAAGCATTGCTGCTTCATTAGCATCTTTTGCTGCACAAGTTGCAGCAACAGCAACCTCCCGCATCAATGTCTTACCTGCAAGAATGTAATAACAAAACAGGCAAAACAACATGTAGGTGTTACCTTCTGTTGGTCGCTCATGAATGCCCAATCTCCCCCATGAGTTATATCAAGGTCAGCGATCAAATTCTTTAAGAACCAAGACCAAGTGTCCTTGTTCTCTACCTTGACAACAGCCCAAGCTATGGGATACATTTGGTTATTGGCATCTCTCCCAACAGCAGCCAATAATTCCCCCTTGCATAACCCCTTCAAAAAACATCCATCCAATCCAATAATCCTTCTACAGCCAGCCAAAAATCCTCGTTTGCATGCATCAAAACAAACATAAAATCTATCAAACTTGGTCCCAGAGTCAAGCAGTGGCCTCTTGTTGACACCTGATTTTTGACGAAGTCTTTTTCAGTTTTATTTTTGAAAAATCACAAAAAATCCATAAAAAGTCAAAAAATTACAAAATCAACTTTGGTGGCCTTGGCCAAGCCCAAGGAACCATTCTTGACCAAAAAATAATTTTTCATATTTTTCACATTTTTTAGTATTTTTAGAAAATAGGAAAATACTAGAAAAATCAACAAAAATAGAATTTGAGGTCACAAAAATATAGGAAAATAATCCATATTTTTATTTTAAATTTCTTACCATTTTGACCTCATCAATAGTTGAAATTAAAGTTTAATTTGGTGTGTTTCTTTGTAACGCACAAGGTTAAATTTGCCAAAAAATACGTTTTGAGTCTTTTTATTTGCAATTGTTTGCATTTTACAAGTCTTGACATTCAACTTGATTGCCCGACATTTCAATTTGGTTCGATTGTGTGCCAAATTGATCAATTTTGGCTTTAGGGACCTAATTGCACAAAAAAATCTTTTCATTTTAGTCCCTATAATGCCAATTCTGAAATTAAACTTTTTTGAGGGGCACCCATTGAACCCCAAAGTTTCCTCCCTATAGTATTCGATCCCCTAAATCTAACGGTCAGTCCAATTGAGGTCGATTCGCCGATTAGGACCCTCAATTTGACAAAAATCAAATTCGGATCCTGCCTTAAATTTGGGGCTTTCACACAAATTAAAACCAATTTAACCATAGTTTACCTATTTCAGATGGAATTTGTGTCACAGAGTCCGATTTCAGGATCAATTTGGTGATTCAAGCTCGTTTTGGCATTGAAATTGGGGGAAAATATCGAACTGGGTTGACTGATTCGGGTCAACCCGATTCAGTCAACCCAGTCAACCACGCAGAAGGATCCGCTCCGCCTGTTCGCGCAAAAACAAAAGGAAAAGAACGAATGAAAGGGAAATCAATGGGGCGGAGGATGATCAGTTGGGGCTGGGGAGTCAGTTGGCGAGAGGAGTTAGTTGGCGCAACAAAAAAGGCGAAACGGAGCAAGAAGAAGGGATGAGTTCTGTTCGCGCGGGGGTGAGAGAGAAGGAGAGACAGACGACGAGAGAGAGAGAGCTGGCGGGAGAGGAGCTCGTCGTCGATTTTGGGGAGGAGGAACCGAACGTCCGCAGGCAAGAAATGAACCTGCGGAGAGAGCAAGAGAGAGCTGGCGAACAGAGAGAGAGAGAGAGAGAGAGAGAGAGAGAGAGAGAGAGTCTGCAGAGAGAGAAAGAGGCAGCCGAACCTGTGCAAGCTTCGCCAGATCATCACCGGCGAAACCGAAGCCAGCGACGGCCATATTCGACTTCTTTGAACTCCGGAGAAGCTATCGAACCCTTCCGAACGTCTTTTCATCTCGAAAAACGGTGAGATCTTCCTCCAAGCTCGAGCTCGGCCTTTAATGGCAACTTGAGCTAGAGCCGTCCGTTGGCCGCGATTTTGGTTTCAATCTGCTTGTCTCGCCTTCCTGAGCATTTTCACTTTTTATTGCATATCATTTCGACGCCTAAATCACTTGGTCCAACCCCTACCATGACCGATCGGTCACGAGCTCCGCGGCTCGTTTTGGACCAAAACCGAAGCTCACCGAGGGCCAGGTAAGTCTCTTCGATCTCCCATAATGCTTCTTGATGGATTGATAGGCTTAGATATCTTCAGAAATGACCAGGGCGTACTCTCGCCGGAGATTAGCTCCGGCCTAGGATGGTGAGATTGCCAAACTTGATGCTGCTATGATCATCGCGATATATGTTGTAGAGGAGATCCGCGGGAGTCGAATGGCGTTGGTCTTGTATGATTTGGCGTTCTGAGGCCGGAGAAACAGCCCTCCGACGAGGCGCCGGCGAGGGAGCGCCGGCGCCGGTCATCTTCTTCGGCCAACCTGTTGACTGGTCAACGAAAGTTGACCAGTCAACGCGCACGTGGCGCTGACGTGGCGCCCACGTTGCAGCCACGTCAGCGCATTCGGTTAATAACCGAATAAAAACAATTGATCCAACGGCGAGAGATGTGACACGTGTCACAATCTTGGAATTTCGGAAATAAAAAATGATTTTCAAAAATAAATATGCTTTAGATCGGACGGTTACGATTCAACCTAGCTCCTTAATCTGGACCGTCGGTTCCGCGCATAGATCTGGCCGTCCGCGCGTCGACATGTGGCGCAATCAGGACCGCCCGTTCGGTTTAGGCGGGAAATTGAAATTGGAAGCGGGAAGGCCCAAAGTGACGTCGTTTTGCTGCGCGGGCCCGGATCCGGGCCGGGCCGGTCGCCCACGGGTCGTGGGCCGGGTCACCCGACCCGGCCCGAATAATATTTTTTAAAAAAATAAAAAATTCCGAAAATGATTTTAAAAATCGAAAAAAAAAATCGAAAAATTTCAGAAAATCAAAAAAAAAATGCTAGAAAATGCCAGAAAATTCCAAAAAAAATGTGGAAAAATTTGTGAAAAATCCTAGACACCCAGAAATCCCCAAAAATCGAGGGTTGACCACAGACAACTGGTCAACCCTATTTTTGGGGTTTCTTATCCAATTTTCCGAGACTTGACGACATTACCCTTTAGGGGTAAGTCGCCTCTGCTGTGCATGCTAGAAAAGGCCGATAATGCCAAGGTGAGAATTAGGGTCGATTAGACGATCAATTCTTAGGTTTGGGTTTTCAAGTCCCGCATCTTTTCTCAAAATGACGCTTTTGCCCTTTAAAGGGAAAATCGTCTTTCTTATCTCAATTGAGTTCTGAAAGTTGCTTGAAGTTAGGGTTTGGGTCAGGTGGACGACCAACCCTAATATTTGAGATTTTCAGTTCTCATCTTTGTCCAAAATGACGACTTTACCCCTCCAAGGGTAAAATCACTTTTAAATTCCAGAAAAATCCTGGAAATTCCAGAAAAATAGGAAATGGATCGGATTGATGGCCAATCCTATTTCTCCTGTCTTCTGACTTCCCAATTCGTCTAAAATGACAAATTTACCCTTTTAAGGGTAAATTTTCCCGAATTATTCAAAATTACGATTCTGCCCCTCATGGGCGAATTATGTCCAAATCACTCCTAAGCCTTGATTGATATTTCTCTAGGCTAATAGGGCCTCATTAGGGATATCATGCTGATTTCATGTGTTTTATCCGCATGTACTGGATCCTTGATTTGCGCACTTATTTCTATTGGTTGTGAGTGATAGGGTAGTATTTCCCATCTGCATGAACTCCTAGATTTAGGATCTGTACCCCACTCTTCTGTATGAAATCCTAGGATCAGATAAACCATTCAGCTTAGGTACCGAAAGGGCATCAACTCTGACAGTTGGCGTAACTAAGTCCCCGAACCTACTTCTCTGGTTTCCGCAGAATCGAATAGACCACTCCCAACTATTCGATAGGGTTTCCGATCGTACCATCCACGAAACGATTGGTGGCGACTCCTTGGCATGTACACTCATCACATGTCACTAGACCACACTGAAGGTCGACCACGTATATCCAGTAGTTGCGATTTGGGTAATGGGCCTTGGGAGAGGCCCGCGTCCGATCAAGCCAGCGATCGGGCGGCCCATTAGCCCGCTCCCTGCCTCCGCGCTCGAGAGGGTCGCGACACCTCTCAACAGCCTCTACATAAATTCTACTAGGTGGGTTTTGAAGCCTACACTTGTAAACATAATCCCAAACCTGGGCAAACGCTTCATTGTACCGACCCATCAATGACTTCATCACTTTCTGTTTCGCTCTTTTGCATTGATTCCTCGACACATTAACCCCTAGCTGCTCCTTCACTAACAACTTCAACTGAAGACTCTTCATCTCGGGCATCGCCTTAATAGTATCAAAAAAATGCTTCGACAACCATGAATTTGTTATCCTTTTGTTGTCAAATATGATGGGACAAGTGTGCTCTTCCTATAATGACCTAATCTGGAATAACCCAATCCTCTTATTTAGCGCGCCATATATTTTCCAAGGACAATTTACCTATGAACACTTGGCTCTGAGAAACTTCTTAGTGTGTCTATAAAATTGCACACACCTTTGTTTAGAAATTGAGCTCTTCACAACACCTTCTTTCAACTACTTCGCATTATCAAACCTCATTCCTACGGACAAAACTGGAGCTGCGACAGTAGGGTCATAGTGAGCATACTTCCTTTTATGTCTTCTAACCAAGGTTGCTTCATGACCTTCAGGTTCACTACCAGAGCTAACACTGTTTTCCTCATCGCCACTTTCATCATATTCAGTTTCGTTACCAGCAGCTGCACCTCATGCGTCTATAACTTGAGGCTCATGCAACTCAACAAATGCTGCAACTTTGTTTCTGACAAAATCCCTTTGTTTTCGCCTTGAACGTGCAAGCTCATCATCATCATCATCACTCTAGCACCATCGGCAACCGCCAAAGCTTCATCATCTTTTGATTTGCTACCTTCTGTAAATTCCCAGCCTAACCTAGTGAATCCTTCATCGTCTATGTCTTCACAAGATATTTTCGGACATATGCCCTTTTGCTGAACTTCTCCAACATTACTTGCTGCCCCCCTCTTGCAGCAGATTCTCCTCCTCCTTCTATTGTTTGCATGCCCTCATCATCATCTTCGTCTTCATCTTCATCTTCATCACTATCGACTTGCTCAACATACACCGTCGCTTCCTCGCCATGTAGATAATGATAAATAACATCCTTTAGGCCATTATCATCCTCCAAGAACCGCAACCCCTCAAGTAAGGCCTTCTCAGGAACACAATAATGCAACTTTTCTACTTTGCGTCTAAAATAATATACTATGTCCCTCACGAATTGAATATAGGATGCCCTGCTTACGTCGACAAAGATAGTCCCTTCAAGCCCACCTTCATATTCCAACTCACTGGTGCTAGTAACAAATTCCCCACCATACCGTACAATGATGGCCACAAGATTCTGCTTGTCCCCCATGCCAACACTGCAACCAAGGAATAAAAGAAAAAAGTTATTGCAAGTTGGGACCACAACTTAACTTTTCTGAGCCATAGGTTTACACAACAGAGCAAACAAAATATATTAGAACATATAGGTCCCCACCAAGTAAACTTCTGAAAATAAATTTCAAATTGGAGGTCCCCACCAACTGAAACAGACTACATATTATAACATTGAGGTCCCCACCAAGGAAACACAGACTCTATCTTTTCTGCGCAACAAGTGTTCCACTCAACCTTTTTTTTTTCTCTTCCGAAAACAAAGACCAAACGCAAAACATGACAAATTTTTTTCACATGGAGGTCCCTATAAGGTAGCACATTGACAATAATTTGTCACAAATGCCACAAAAAGTATGTCGAGGTCCATACCGACACCCATCTTCTCTGCACAACACCTTGGGGGTACAATCGAGCCCCTTTTTTCACATCGAGGTCCCACCGACCCCTACTTTTATACCTAAAGCCCTACGGAGCCTTGATTTTGCTCCACTTCCGAAAGCCCTCATTTTTCAGTTCAATTGGAGCCCTAATTTTCATTTTCAATGGAATTAGCGGGCAATATGGGAAGCTACATACCGACGATGGAGTACGATGGACTGACACAGTGAGCGACGTCAATCGATGTCGACCGATGGCCAATGAAGTGAGCGTCGCCGATGGATCTATCAAAGGAGAACCACAAATTTCTCTTCAACGAAGTGTGAGTCCACGGTGGGTTCTATTTTTACACTGTTCGCGGTGGAGAAGAAGGGGAATAGAAGCAACGACGCCGTTTCATGTAACTTCTTTTTTTTTTATTCCTTGCAAGAAATGACGCTGTTTCAATTGTCTTGCCACATGAGATGAAACGGCATCGTTTCTTGATGTCCACGTGGATTGGCCGACTCCAATATTTGACAGGTCAGCAAATTATTTTAATTAAAAAAGCCACGTATTTTTTTGGCCGGAAAATCTCGTCGGAGGCACCAAAAGTGATCATTTTTCTCCGACTTGGCACCAAAGTGATTCGTTTGAAACTTTTGGCACCAAAGTGATATCCGTACACAACTTTTGACACAAAAAATGTACTTTTTCCCAAAAAGAAGCCATCAATAATACCAATTGTAGTAGCAAGATGCAGCTCCAAAGTCTTGTTCTTAGTATTCGGCAATACGTGATATGATTTCCCTCATGTAAATGCCTATTTTAATTTTTTTTCTCAATGAACATTAATCTTTGGCGTCGTATGTTCATGATGAGGGTTCTCCTTTTTCCCTCTAGCATTTAATGCCAGATACCGTTTCGGGCTATCCCTAGAATCCGTACCGCCACGGCGTTTCAGAGAAAAAGACAAGTAATCAAAGTATTACCGTCCATATCACTGCACCTTTCCACTTACCCACAATGCACTTGATTGCCTCGTAACTCACTATTCATCCACTATCTCCGCTCCGGTTACTAAAAGGTCGTGGGCGAATACTCCGCATCGTGAGTGAAACCGTTCTTGCGGTTTTGTCTGTAAATACCATCATTCTTTGTTAAATGGGTCACCACCTGTCTTTAGCATCATGAAGCCCACCTCTTCTTCTGCGTCTTCCTCTGCATCCTCTTCGTCGATTCATGAGTTTTCTTCCCTTTGGAAGGAAATCATCTCCTACTTAGGTTATATGTACACCCTGCTGGTAACGCGCCCCAAAGTCCTCGAAAAGCTTCATGGTCTTCTAGGTCGTGCTTCTCCTGATCATCTTCCTGCCGGTCACCCTTTCCGAGAGGATTTTGACAAGTTATCCACCACCTTCTCCTATGGCGTGGAGAAGTTCGAGCAGAACCTAGCAGCCGTCCTCCGTCATGACCTCACTGACCATGAAATATGGTGCAAGACCGAGGAGGTCGAGAACGGTGAGGTATCATACAAGGAATTATGTGACGTTCGAGAGGTTGTTTCATCTTCTTTCACCAGCATCCTTCAACTTCGGGGGCTCATCTATGACCGACTAGCAGCAAGTCGCCGGTATTTGTCGAAGCCGTTGAAAGATGCCGAGAGGCAAGAGCACGAGCTAAGTGAAGCATGTGAGGTTCGCTCCTTGGCATCCGTCAAGGGTCACGTTGAAGCCCTAAGGGTAATTATGAATACCCTTGATGACCAGGTACATGCCCTCATAGAGCACCTCAAGAAGCTGGAGCAGGAGCGGGATGAACTGGAAGCTTCCTTGGACGAGCTGGCCAAGGACAAATACTCCACTGAGGAGGAAAACAGGAAATTGAAGGCTCGTCTTCGCCATTTCATTGTGCGCTTCAGGGAGCACCTCCGGCAGAAGTGAGGGTAGATCGGGCAGGACTGGTAAGGAGGAGAGGAGAGGAGAGGAGAGAGAGAGAGAGAGAGAGAGAGAGAGAGAGAGAGAGAGAGAGAGAGAGAGAGAGAGAGAGAGAGAAGGAGAAAAATGTACCCGTCCCTTTTTTTTTAATGAATCTTTTGTTTTCATCACTCCTTGCCCCCTTGCTCCTCTGCATTTTCTTGCATCTCCCACATTGATGGATAAAATTTCTTCAAGTATTTTCTGTTGATTGATCGTGGCAGTTCTCTGCCATCAATTTCCATCATTCGGTATGCATTCCCTGGGAATACGTCGGTTATCAAGTAGGGTCCTTCCCATTTCGATGACCACTTGCCGAACTTCTCGTTGTCGAGACTTGTGGGAAGAATAGTTTTCCAAACCAGGTCTCCCATGCTGAAACACTTGATCCTTACATGCTTGTTGTAAGCTTTGGCTACCCTTCGTTTCTGAGCAACTAATTTCTCAAGTGCCAAAGCCCGATTTTCTCCCAACTCGTCAATGTTTGCGTACATCGTTTCATCGTATTGTTCCTTTGACATGTTTCCTTGGAGCTTCACCCTTAATGACTGTATAGTGATTTCGAGGGGAAGGACAGCCTCTTGTCCATACGTTAACATGTACGGACTGACGCCAGTACTCGATCTTTTTTAGGTTCGGTAGGCCCATAAAACAGTTGACAATAGTGAATCACATTCCCTTGGGTTGTCTTCCAAATGCTTCTTTATCAAGCTAATGATAGTCTTGTTTGAGGTTTTGGTCTGACCATTGGCCTGGGCATAATATGGAGTTGAATGGATCATTTTGATCCCTCTTGATCCGGTGAAATTCAATATTTCTCGCCCCATAAAGACTGTCCCTTAATCTGCAGTTATTGTCTCTGGGATTCTGAACCCGTGGATATTTCTCTCCTCGATGAATTCTTTGACACCTTTTGTGTCACGTTTTTGTAAGAAGCTATTTCAACCCACTTGGTAAAATAATCTGTGGCCACCAAAATAAAACTGTGCTTTTTTTACGAGGGTGAATAGATCTTCCGTATTACATACATTGCCCATCCTCGGAAAGGCCATGGCTTGACTATGGGACTCATTAATGCAGCAGGGACGTGCTGAATTGGCCCATGTCTTTGGTACGATTGGCATCCTTTAGCTTATTCAATGCAGTCCTTCGTGATTGTCGGCTAAAAATATCCATGTCGCATCAACAATAATTTTGTCTTCAAACCCGCTTAGTGTGCTCCACAAATCCCTTCGTGAACTTCTGTCATTGCGAGCATTGCTTCTTCTTGCCCTAAGCATCTCAAGACCGTCGACTGTCCTTCGATATAACTCACCATCTATTAGGAGGTACTTCAAGGCTTGTCTTTTGAAGTCTTTGCTGCTAGGGCCAGGGCTCTTTAAATAACTTATAAAAGGGCTTCTCCAATCTTGTCGATTTGGTACCTGATTTGAATCGTCGACTGGTTCTCGTTGAACCATTATCACCTAGGCTTCTAACGAAGGTAGAACCTCCTTTTGAGTAATAATGTGTTCCGCCAGCTTTCTTGATATTCTGTATCCGGATGCCAACTGGACTAACTCGTTGGCCTTCGAATTTTTTGTCCTCCTTACATGGATCAAGTCGTACTCGGCAAATTTCGACAATAGTCTTTTGGCAATTTCATAGTGCGATATGATGTTCTCACTCAAACATTGGTATTCACCTCTGAGCTGTTTTATCACCAATTGAGAACCACCTTTGATCGTGATTGATCGCACTTTCATATTAATCAAAATGTTCAACCCTACTATTAAGGCTTCATGTTCGGCCTGATTATTTGAACAACTGAAATCAAGCATGAACATGAGCTTCGTTTTTTGCTGGTAGGGAGATAAGATCATGATTCCAGCCCCTGACGATTTTGATGTTGCCGATCCATCGAAATAGAGTACCCAGGGCGTAATGTGAAGATAATTTTCATCATCATTTATTTTTAAATCTATTGAATATTCAGTGATGAAGTCGGACACGGCCTGCCCTTTAATTGCTTTGAGCGGCACATATGTCAAATTGATTTCTGTCAGAGTAAATGCTCATTTTACGATCCAGCCTCTTATGATTGGCCTGGATAACATGTACTTTATTACATCTATTTTTGAAATAATATGTACCGTAGTCGGCAACATATAATGACGTAATTTTGTACATGCATGATACAACGAGAGGCATAACTTCTCAGTGGGGGTGTATCTTGTCTCTGCGTCATTGAGCATCCTGCTCAGGTAGAACACGACATGTTCTTTTCTTTCATCATTCTCCTATGCCAGCATACTCCCCACCATGGTCTTGGTCGCAGACAAGTATAACTTCAACGGCCTGCCTCCTTTCGGTGGTATCAAGACCGACGGCTTAGTTAGATAATTCTTCAAATGCTCAAAAGCCAGCTTGTGTTTTTTCTCCCAGACAAATTCTTGCTCATTTTTCAACTTGAGCAAAAGGGAAAACACTTCAATTTTTTCTGACAAGTTAACTATGAAACGTCATAGGAAGTTCAGCTTTCCAATCAACATTTGAAGTTATTTTTTGTTAGTGGGGGGCGACAATTCTAGAACAGCTTTAGCTTTATTTTTATCCACTTCAATTCCTCTTTGATGAACTAGAAATCCTAGGAAATTACTAGCCTTTATCCCAAAAGCGCATTTTAGCGGATTCATTTTCAACTTAAATTTGCGCATTCTAACAAAAGCTTGCTCAAGATGGTCTAGATGACTTACTTGGTTATTTTTTACTATTACATCATCAATATAGACCTCCATGAATTCTCCAATCATGTCATGGAAGATGAAGTTCATCGCCCTCTGATAGGTGGCTTCGGCACTCTTTAATCCGATCGGCATGACGACCCATTCAAATGTTCCAATAGCTCCAAGGGACCTAAAAGACGTCTTGTGGACGTCTTCTGCAGCTATGAAGATCTGATTGTACCCGAAATGTCCATCCATCAGGGACATGATTTCATTATTGGCGGCTGAGTCAATCAGCATATCTGTCATGGGCATTTGATGCTCATCCTTTGGTGTGGCAGCGTTGTCGCGACCCGTCCGGAAGCGGACGCGGCTAATGGATTACCGATCGCGGGCCTTGGATCGGCGCGGGCCCTCCCAGGCCCATACCAAATCGCGGCGGGAGTTTCGTTTAATGGGCTCAACAATAGGAGTCGATCGCTCTCGACCTTCAGTGTGGTCGTGGTGACATGTGCAATGTGTGCATGCATTTGGAGTCGCCACCAGTCTTTCTTGGAAGGTAGACCGGAAACCTCACTGACCGATTGGGAGAGGTCGATCAGTTCTGCGGAACCAGAGATTATGGGTTCGGGGACTTGGTTACGCTGGTGTCATTACCAACGCCCTTTCGGTACCTAACGTGAGTGATTTTCCTAGTTAAGAGTTCATGCAAGCGCGATTTTAGGTGAGATGGGTTTGACTCGGAGTTTCATGCAAATTGGAAGACTATTTCTATCAATCACAATCAATTTAAGTGAAAGGACAATCAAATGCGCAAATAAATCACATCAATACACACCAATTCAAATCAACGGCTTCCTAGTATAGCCATAAGGGCTTAGGGAATGTGTAATTTTGGATCAGGGGTATAATGGGAAGATTTGGGGACGATAAGCCCGAAGGGCAAAATCGTCATTTTTTTGGAAGATTTGGATACCGAATTACTCAAAATACTCCATGGCCAGTTGATTGTGGCCATTTCCCATTTTTGGGATTTTCTTAGAATTTTTATGAATTTTTCCGATTTTTTTGTTTTTTTATGATTTTCTATTTTTTTATTGATTTTTTTATTGATTTATTATTAATAATTTAATAATAATTAATTATTATTTAAAGGGGAGGACTGGATCCGGGTCGGATAGACCCGGATCCGAATCAAGCCCGGCAGATGTCACCAGAAATGGGCCTGGTTGCACCGCGCAAGACCAGGCCCAAAAGCCCAAAGACCAGCCCTCAATCCAACTGCTCAGCCTTCAATTCAACTCTTTCGGCCCAAACTTCTTTTCTCTACGCCGGCCCAACCTTTCTTTTCTCTACGCCGGCCCAACCTTTCTTTTCTCTCCGCCAGCCCAACCTTTCTTTTCTCTCCGCCAGCCCAACCCACAGCCCACAAACGTGGTGTAGCCCTATCATTACTATTCATCATCTTCCTCATCGTATGAACCCTCCACCGCGATGTCTTCACAGCTGGATCTTCAGGAGCAGAGACCGCAGCCAGCATCAGACCCGCATTCTTGATGTCGATCCAACGATGAGCCTTGACCATCCTCGGACCTCCCTGCTGGCTAGTAGCGGACGTCATCAACTCTTCCTCGACGGAGAAGCTTCGGCCAAGTCTTCCACATGCAGCAAAAACTCGGTGGTACCGACGGTCTTGACCAAAAACTAACGGTCGCCGCCTCAAGACACAAGTAAGACTTCATCGCGCCGCAGCCCGATAACCCTCGTCGGGACCTGTTCTTACTCGCCAGAAACGCCGAGACAGCAACGCCGAGATCTGCTCGGAATGCCACTACCCTCGGTTCGGCCTCCTCACCGCCTCGTCGGAACCTGAGCCTCACTCTGCTAACCAGCAAAACGACCTATTGGCGTTCGTCGCCTTCACCCGAGCCCGCATCGCCTCAGACGACTACGGGAACAGATGCCACCAAGATGGAGGGACATGCTGATGCCCACATAGGGATCATCATTCCAAGGAAGCATGCAAGATATTTACCATTGATCGACACTCATTCAGGAATCAGGACGATTACACAACGAAAATAGACGAAGAAGTAGACATGCATAGGTTGGCATTTCCACGAGGGGAAGCCACCACATTCGAAATTCAGATTCGCGTTCAGAGCAAAGGAGTCTACGAGCAAAGTTTATCGAAAACTGCTCGCTCTATACCTATATACGCATGAACCAGAGGAAACAAATCTCGGCACCAAGTCCGGCTGAGACATAGCGAAATGGAGGTTGAGGCTTACCTCGACCTTCGGGCATCACCGTCAACTCGGGACCGTTGCCCGGACTGACTGGCAATGGAGCTTATTCGGTAAAGCTGTAGGTCTGCCTGGCTTTTCGGCGAAGACACAAGGCTGGAGAAAGGTTCACCGGCCTGGGGACGATGTCCTCGATACAGCTTTGAGGGACAAACGACGTCCAGAACTGTCATGGATCTCTCTTATCCACAGTATGCGTCCTGGCGGTAGCGAACTCAGTGGAGGCGGCGGGTGCGTAGGTCCGGGGCTGGGCTCGAGCTCAGGAGGTGGCGGGCTTGGCGGATCGGCACGACGGGATGGCAATAGTTCGCTCGCGACTCGGGCCGGGGCTGGTGGTGGTGGTTAGTGACGTGAGGCCGCCGTCGATGGGTCACGACGGCGGCCGGGCTTCGCTGTCCAACTCTCCCTGGCTTCCTGCTCTCTCCTTTTTTTTTTAAGTCCCCCAGGAGCCGCGCCCCTCCTTCGTCGCCTCCTCTTCTCTAAACCGCACCCTGCACTCTCTTCTTCTTTTTTTTTCTTTTTTTAATTCCCCCCCCCCCCACGATGGCTTGTTTGCCATATTCCCTCTTTCAAATTTTGACCGTGTATTAAGTAATCCCCCCTCATCTCTTATGCTCTTATTTTATGCCAATGGAATGCCCATGTAGACAAAAGCCAGCGATTAGGCATCAACTTTGTCGGATCACTATCCCCTTCTTTATTATTATTTTTTTTATTTTTCTTTTCTTTCTTATTTTTTTTTATTTTCGAATATATATATATATATATATATATATATATATATATATATATATATATTATGAAATTTTTTTTTTTGCTCAAAATGGTTCTTTTAGCTTGGCCAAGGTCACCAAAATTGATTTTGCAATTTTATGATTTTTTTTGCTATTTTTAATTAATTAAAGTAAAAAGGAATTAAAAATCAGGTGTCAACAGCTGCCCCTCTTTGAGAGTGAGCTTGTCAGAGGTTGCTTTCAAAGACAAAATGACACCTGAATCTCGACCGACTTGGCTGGTGCAAAGAAATGCTATGACATTGGATCCTTAAGCCTTTTGATAAAAGCTCAAATTAATTCCCGGTTTACTCTAACAATTTGAACATGAGCCGGAGTGAGAGAGGTTTACCTAAAGCTCACCTGTCGGGTGCTACCGGCTGCGACAACTTTCAAGAAGATACCTAGGACTCGCCACTCATGATATCATAGGGAGATTAAGCCCTGACCTGCGGTAGGTCATACCCTTATGGGATTCCTAACTAGTAGGAACCTAAGGGAGGCGCATCCCACGCCCTGAGATTTGCCAAGGATTTTGATCCGTATGGTGGATCAGACCATAAGCGGTTCACCTATAGTAAGGCCTATCTAGGAAAATAACTTCTCCGACATTTAATCAAAGTTTTGATCCGTATGGTGGATCGGACCATGGGATTGACCCTTCAGGCGGTTTCTACCTTAATTTGACCCTTCAGGCGGTTTCTACCTTTGGTTGACCCTTCAGGCGGTGTCTACCTTAATTTGACCCTTCAGGCGGTTTCTACCTTTGTGTTGACCCTTCAGGCGGTTTCTACCATGAGTTGACCCTTCAGGCGGTATCTACCTTTGGTTGACCCTTCAGACGGTGTCTACCTTAATTTGACCCTTCAGGCGGTTTCTACCTTTGTGTTGACCCTTCAGGCGGTTTCTACCATGAGTTGACCCTTCAGGCGGTATCTACCTTTGATTGACCCTTCAGGCGGTTTCTACCATTGAGTTGACCCTTCAGGCGGTTTCTACCATTGTTTTGTTTTGAAAAGGGGTCTCATGACGAGGGTTCTCCACGTCCGATGAGACTGCTTGATTTTGAAAAAGGGTTCTATCCTCATCCCTTCTTTTGAAAGATCCCGAAATTTGTAGGGAATTCAGTTTTGAAGCAATGAAAGATTTCATCTTGACAAAGCTTCACTTGAGTCTGTTGAGGCGACATTCTGGGAGATTGGTGTTTCCAACGGATCCTGCAGAAGTTCGAGCCTGAAAAATTTTTCTTCATCAAGAAAACATTAGCAATCTTAGGGAAGACGACGGTTGTCCATCTGACAAAACCGTATGATTTAAGTCTTAATCATGAAATGTGCGTTTTGATGCTGGAGGTTATCCAAAGCATTCTTGCAACATGCAAATGTGATCACAAATCCCTTGCACGGAAAATCTGGATCAAACAATTTGAAATTTCCAAAAAGAGTTTGTTCAAAATATCTATTGGAGAATTTCTCATCCAAGATGGCTCCTCACCGCTCTGTGATAATGGTCTTTGTAATGAATGTGCTCAACTTCCTACTAACCTGTGCCTAGGTTTTAGGATCATTCGTAGCGCATACATTTTGATCGGTCGGGAGGTCTTCCACGGGACCGTAATGTTGGGCTTGGATATTGGTTTTCAAGGGGGACCCGCTTTGGAGTCGAGGTCATTGAATGAAAGTCTTCATCATCTGCTCCGGGTTTGCAAGTCAAGAACCCTGCAAAATGAGAAAGAAATAGTCTTGCTCGTACCTCTTCGAGCTAAGCTATATGTTAACCCAAGTGTCTTAGTCAGAGAAGACTGTTTCGGGGTTGTAACATTGGTAGGATTGGGGACCGAAACAAGCTTATTTTTGGCTCAGAATTTATAAGGGGATTGACATTGGTGACCATTGCAGATTTGACACCTGTCCTTTCCTTTCTGCATCTTTAGTCTTTGAGGTGCGCAACTGATTTTGAGGTGTGCACCAGCTCTTTAGAGAGCGTCTCTTGTTGCATTCAAAGACTGACTCTCTCTATGTTTTCGTTCTGTGCTTAATAGCATTCGAGGAGCAGCCTTTTGGATTTGGCTCCTTTAGAGGTTTTTTTTTTTTTCCCAACTAAGCTTCATTGCGGATCAATCAAACAACTTACACGAGCATCGGCCTTGCTTTTACCAGGCACTTTGCTTTTTTCTCGATGCCGTGGATTTTTCTCACTCATTTTTTGAAATCCCATTTTTTTATCTTCATGGGATCGTGTTAGACATATGTCTGAAAGTCTAAACATGCCTTAAATATCAGCCCCGAAATCCTCTTCGTAATCCCTGAGTCTTGAACTCCTCCATTTTTGAGGTGGTGCTGCATCCGTCTTAGAATGATCACCAATGGGTTCATGAAATGAATTTGCAGGCTCAAGTTGGCTGTGCAAAGGATTCATTGTGTGTGATAGAGAAATGAATGCTTCTCGTCATCCTATGGCACTTGGATTACCATATAAACAACACACAAAGATTAATGTTAGTCCGAGCAAGAAAATTTCTAACCATTTTCTCCTGATGCCGCTGGACTCATCTACATTTTGCCCCGATGTGGGGTGGTTCTTGACAGGGTTAAGAATGAAAACCGTCGTTCAAAGGGGTTATCAACGGTCACCTGTAGTGTTTGGGGGATATGAAACGAATGCCTCCGTCGTCCCAACCCATGTAATCGCTGCAAATGGTCCCTACCTCCGTAGACCCAGATTTTGTTATCTGCCCACTCCATTCATCTCTCAAGTGTATGTAGGATGTGTTTGGATTTGAGCTCACCTCTCTTTTGAGGGAACATCCCTTTGAATGGTTTGAAAAATAATCATATTTGGAAAAATTCATTTTCTTTTCTCCAAAATTTATCCGTCGAGAGGGATTTTGTGATGTATCGTGCATGTTCTATTCATGCTTCAGGTAACCTCCCGATTTAAATCATGAATATCGATGCATTGGAAAATCTTTATGCCGGTTGAAAGTATTCTGACACATTTTTTTATCTCCAGCTAACTGGGAAAGGGATACTTACCTACCTGTCGCGGCCGCAGATCCCTGAAAATGTAAAAGAAGCATATCATTGTATGTTCACGAATTTTTCGAAAATCGGAGCGATAGATCCTACCCTCAACTACCCTAACAGGTAGTACGTGGGATGTAAAAACTTGTTCGTCTCCAAGGCGATTCCCCTGTCAAGGGTAGACAACGAGTATCAATTCATATTCTCGAATTCAAGACAAATTGGGACGATACAACTTTACTCTTGGTTCCCATCCCGTTCTGATGTTGCGTATTGATATGAACCACGTCTATCAAATCCGCCTATCCATGCTTGGAGTGGTTGCAACATCGATGGTTCATTTGCCCCCAGCTGGGCAGCGTCTATTCTGTTATTTGAACGCATGACTCCTTGAGTGATTTATCCATGTTTATCATCTGAGAAGGAAAAGAAAGAAGACATTACTTCAGTATCCGATTGGAGATCGTTTAGGAACGATACATCGTTTTACCAAATGGGTGGCTTCGCGGCCAAACGCATTTCGTATTGAAGGGCTAGATCCCATTATGCTCCGCGGGTGATAGTCGATGTTCATGGAACTTGCTCCACGGATTAAGTGATTAATCCACGGCCCTCGGCTTGAAGATGCTCAAAGGGTGATGTTGACACTCACGCGCAATTAGTTCTAGATATTAATGAAAGATGTTCCCGTGGGAACCTTACAGTGCGATCAACAACATATTCAATAGGAGTATTCAACCCCTTTTCTCTAAGCATCTTTCATCGAGTAGCCATGCCTTGCATCAGACGTTTGATCATCGGCCTTGCGTCACCACTGCGATGGTCCTCCGGCTCCAAATTGATCGAGCCAAAGATTGAACTCATCGCCAAGGAAATTGCTCGGGTCTTCGAGCCATTGATGTTCAAGTTGGGTATCAACGATTGTTGGGGGCAGATTTCTTTCATTGCCTTCGTTGTGAGGGATTGGAGTCTTTGAGCTGGAACCTTCATCATTGCCTTGTTGGGGTTGAGACATACATTCCTGAAGAGTATTGATCCAAGTGTCCAGCTCCTCATCAAGGAAATCACCTGTTCTTTCTAGCCCTTGGTGCCCAGATTGGGTGTCGTCGACTGCTGGCGAAGGATTCCTCTCTTTGCTCTTGCCGTGAGCAATTTGACCCCTCGAATTGGAACTTCCTCCAATGACCGGCAGGTTCATATGTGCACTCTCTACCAATGCCAGATCCGCTTCAGGGACAGCATTAATGACTGATTCGCGCTCAAACTGAGGAATCTCTATGTGCTGGAACTGTGGCATATACTCTTGAGGAGTATTGTGATAGCTCGGCGGAGCATTCTGATTTGGGTCAGAGGAGTCGCTGACACGGCTGCCGGTCCCGTCATTGCTGAAATACGGTTGGGTGCTCTTGGCTCTCCAATCATCATGGTTGTAACTCTGCCCAGCACTTGAGCTCCAACTGGCTTTATGATGGTTTAACGCTATCCTTCCATCCCTTAGCAATCTCCTATAGTACTTGAGGTGAGACTCAACGTTAATTCTAGAGAGCCCCGGCACATTCATAATCTCGAGTAAGCGTAGTGGGCTAGCCGAATCAACTCCCAGCTCTCGAATTGCATCAACAAATTTGGTGTGAAGTTCATAGGTCCAGTAAAACCTTGTTCTCTTATCACCCAAAATATCGTCAATACTTCGGTAGCTATTCTCTACGGGATCTAGTCGTTTCAAAAGTTGTCCAGGGAGGGACTCACCGACTTTGGATTGGCTGGCTGCGACAGCGAGTTCGTCATTGAGAGAACTCCCCCTGTGATGATTCATATCCCATTTCTCAGAGGATGTTGGTGTTGATCCTATGGTGTTGACTTGCTCATGCAGATCTCCGGCGGTATCTGGCTGTGTCGGAAAATGCTGTGGAGAATACGGTAACAGCTGAGCGTTATTCGTCAACAGGGATGGTTCATCGAGGAACACCTCGCCGAGGACAACAGGATTTCCACAATTAAGGCAGGTGGCCTTGGTCAGAGCTTCCTTATATCTCGCGCTTTCAGCTTGAAGCTTCTCATTCTCCTCCTTCAGGACCAGTAACTCCTGGTCTGCGTATTGCTGTTTCACCCGGGTTCGTTTGTTGGCGAACCAAAACTTGACCTTCGAAAGCTGCAATCCTATCTTTCGGCTCATCTCCATTTTCTGTTGTTTGCTTGGAGTGGGGCATTCATTGAAGAAAGCTTCGAGCTCTCGGATTTGGCCTGGAGTGTGGCGTTGTAGTTGCTTCCTTTTCCGACTCCGGTCATCATTGTATACTCCTTCTTCGTAGCTGAAACCTAGAATTTCATCGCTAGAGGAGTCAGTCTCCATGGCTTTCGGGCAGTATTCAGCTCCAGGATCTTCAAAGTCTCCCAGCAGTTCGTGCTCAGAAATGTCCAGGTCGGGCGTTTCTAGCAGATGGGAATAGCTTTTAAACATGATGGATCGGAGTATCTCGGGCTGATCTAGTTCACTCAGCTTTCTCTATTCGCTCTTACGTGTTTGCTCACTCTAGAAATTTTCTCAAGTGATTGTGCGTGTCCTAGAACCATCATTCAGGCTGCATATGAAGGCCAGCAAGCAAGCGCTCCTCCCGAGACCCTGTAATTACTCATCGTCTGTATTCCCTTTTCTTTTTCCTCGTGATAGGATCACAAACTCTTTTGCATTGATTCGGTTTCATCGAGTATTGCGCTCGTCCCCTAGTTCAGTCTTCAAAGTGGTGGGTCTACAATCTTTCGGCGCCTTTTATGATTTGCTAGGCCCGAGAACGTGGGGAGCAGCGGTGGACCCGCAATTAATGACTCCGTTTAATTCATTTAGCTCCATTAACGCTATGATCTTCTCTCAATCCCTTTTCATCGTTCAAACGAAAGTGGCATTTTCCCTGTGCATGCCGTTACTCTTCATTTCAGCATCCCGGGCGCTTGGTGAGGAATGAGTTCGTGGCCACTCAAAATTTTAAAGACCGTCTCTGGTTTCAGACTTAATCTAGCAAGGGATCATCACAACTGAGCGTGACGATGTTCGTCGATAGCGTTGGTTTTAATATAGAATTAACTATAGTCATTAAAGAAAAATGTTCCCGTAGGAACTTTACAACGGATAAAATGAGTGATCTACTCGTGAACATGTTCTTCTTTCTATGGGTGTTCGTAGTGACCGACCCATCGTGCCCCGAGTCAGGTGCTAGATCATGGCTGTCCAAGCATGCCAGCTTCCCACTGATTGAACAAGGCATCGAGCCCCTCATCGAAGAAATCGTCTGTCGTGGGTTGACCAGCGGCAGGCAGAGCACCAGCCGACTGCTGCTCGAATGGAGGAGTGCACACTCGTTGTACTTGTGGCACGCGCTCTTGAGAAGTGTTGAAATGGCCTGGGAGGACATTCTGATCAGCTTTCAGTTTGCCGGTGGTCGGGTTGCTAGCTTGATTGATGCTTAGATTTGGCCGAGTATCTCTTGATGCCTGAGCATTACAATGGCGGTCGCCCCTAGCTTTTGAGCTCGAGACGGATTCCTCCCGGTTTAGCTCCGCTCGACGTTGTCTTAATAGCTTTCTGTAGGCAGCAAGGTGATTCCTAACCAGCTCCTTACTAAGCCCCGGTACATTCATGGCCTTAAATATGCGCGTCGGAGTTGCTGAGTCGATCCCCATTTGGTGAACCACATCTAGGAATCTGGAATGCAGTTCAGGGGGCCAAGCGAACCTCCTCTTATCGTGGCCCAAAATTGCATCGATGGCTTGACGACTGATTAACTCATCTCCAGCAAGACCCGACCCTATCGAAAATTGTTGTGCATGAGGCTGATATGCTTTGAGCTGGTCGGCGGTAACATCCAGCTCCTTGAAACTGTAACTCCAATCAAAGCGATGCAAATCCCATCCCCCAGGAGGCATTTGTATCATCTTCGTAGGATCATCCTGCTCATGCGTGACTCCGGCAAAATCTGGTTGAGCAGGAGATGCCCCGAGGGAGTAGGGTGGTAAATGAACGTCTTCAATCATCGCGTGAGGCTTATCGGGGAATATCTTACCGAGGGCGACGAGGTTATCGCAATGAGGGCAAACGGTGATATTGAGAGCTTTTTCATACCTCATGTTTTCTGTTCGCAGCTTTTGATTTTCTTCCTTTAGAATCTCGACCACCTGACGTTTGCATTGAGCCCTCGATTTGGATCTCCTATTTTGAAACCAAAACTGGATCCTCGACTGATTAATCCCCAACTCCCGGCTCAATTCAATTCTCCACTTCTTTTTCATGTAATGGCTTTTACTGAAAAGGGTTTCCAGCATTTGGGTTTCCTCCTGAGAGTATTGGTGAGGACGTCTTCTTTTCCCGAGTTGAGCATTGTGGATGTCGTTGTCGTCGTCGCCGTGATCTTGATTTCCGTTGCTAGAAGTGTTGGGCTCCA
Organism: Rhodomyrtus psidioides; assembly: GCA_021437785.1. NCBI lineage: Eukaryota > Viridiplantae > Streptophyta > Magnoliopsida > Myrtales > Myrtaceae > Rhodomyrtus > Rhodomyrtus psidioides. Next base: position 1,944,579 of record JAILYB010000068.1, read on the forward strand.
TGGTTTTGGCGTTAGACTTGATCTTGGAATCTTCGAGATCCCTCTGTGGTTCAATTTCTGAGATTTTTGAGTCAGTCGCCTCTAGCAGCTGACAGTAACCTCTTAAATATGTTGGATTGAGAAATGTTTGATTGGTTCTTGCCCACTCAGAGTTCTCCACTCTCTCCTGTATGCTCACTCCCTATAAAGTTTTCTTCGAGTGACTTTGCATGTTCAGGAGACGCTCTTCAAGCATCATTAGGCAAACGTTCCCCCTCAAGACCTTGAATTTCTCGCTTAGCTTTTCAACGTGATGGGACTGCCAAACCCTGTTAGGGCTCTCTTCGATAGTTGCGCTTTCCTCCCACCTAACTCTAATAATGGTGATCCCGACAAATCTTTTACATCTTTTAATTGATGAGCCAGAAATCGCAGACCGAAACGAATCCAATGGTTCTCGTGAGGGGACCTCCTGCTTTACCCCTAACTGGGCTCCACCAGCATTATTACTGAGACCCTTCATCATCCTCGAGTTGCTATAAAATGAGGAATTAATGTATGGAAGGTTAACGTTCTCGCATAATCAGCTTCTTCCTTCTAATCTCTCTGTTAAACTCGTCTTATTCTCAAGCCAACCCAACGCAAATGGCCTCCTCTCCCGTACGCACTTTTTCAACTGATGTCTTGGCCCAGTGGGAAAAGCTTTATAACCTATTGGGTCGTGGTTACGCGCACATAACCGATCATTCTGCAACCGCGGATGAAATCTGTGTCCTGCTCGAGGACTTAGATACCACTTCCCTCGAAGGTACTACGCTGGGGAGGGAATATAGAACTTTCCCGACCCTCTTTGCACACTCCTTAGAGGCCTACCGTGTTGCTGATCGGGAGGTTCTCGTGGCTCGCGTCTTGCGGGCTCGTTACAAGGATCGGTCTGATCATTTGGTGCTGACCAACTATCTGGCCGATAGTCACAAAAAGGCCGTCGAGTTTGCCAATGAGAGGGTCGCGACGTTGCTTCGCGAGAGGAGAAAACTGGTGGATCAATTGGTCCTATCCCTGACCGCTGGCGAGCACGACCGCCACAATGTCCTATTGAGGCTGCAAAGCGACTGGCAGGAAGAACGGCTCGACAAAATAACCGCAGACATAGCTCACGGGAATGGATTAGTTCGGGACTTGGAAATAATCACCGAAGAACACGAGGTCAAGGTCACTGAGGTTAAGGGAGAATGCAGAAACCTTTTCCTCAAGCTCGCGGACCAGGACATGCGAAGTCGTGAGTACGGGCAGAGCATTAACAACATGGAGGGTCAGTTGGGCTCCTTTGTGTCGTTAATTAGGGCTCACTTTGGCTTTACTTTTCCACCCCGAATTGTATGACCTGCTTCTGAAAACCCTCCGCTGAGCAAAATAAATGAAAGTTCTCGTGTGTGTTTTAACTTCTGCATGGTTCCTTTCTTCGAGCGTTCGAACATCTTCAACTTAGGTGAGCCGAACCATAATATCAATAAGTTGAGCAAATATGGATTTTATAACTCGCTCATGATCAGATGAAAGAATAGCCTCAGACTTATCCAGGAAAAGATTTCTCTCTGTTACCTATTTTTTACCTGCAAATGAAAAGACAGAATCAGAAGGAATAATTTGAAAAAGAAAGCAAAAACCCCTTTCAATCTTATGCTTACCCATGATTAATAAGGACAAGAACTTTTACAAGGGTTTTAATCTTGCGCGAAAAGTTTTTTATCAATATTCTTCAAAAGAAAGCATACTTTTGAAAGGAATGTAATTCACAATAATTGCTTTTGATCAATTTCGAGAGGAACGAATTACTCAAAAGTACGAGGCATAATAACGTGTTTTAAATTTAATTGAAGATACGACATCCAAATCAAGGCCGTTTTGTTAAGAACGAGAGTAATTTGGACATCTATCTCGTCATTAAATTCAAAACAACGCCGATATTCTCGGTCAATTATCGTGGATTACCAGCGGCGCACAATCATGCATGAACCAATTCAAGTGTATAATTCCTTCTAGCGAAATTGGGGTTGGATTACCCTATACGACCAAAAAGGTCATGCAAGATTTCCAATTTTAATTTCCTCTAAAGGAATTATAAACTTGACTTGGGAGTATTCGGATGATTAGAGAAAATGCCACTATCACATTCCCATGACCTGTCGAAAGAAACACAACCAAGTTCCATCTAAATGTATACACCAATAGATCCCTAATACAATCACTCTAAGGGGTGAGATAGAGAAAGCCTCGATAAAAATAAACCCTATACAAGAGGACTAGTAATGGAAAATGAAACAAAGGAATGTGATCCTAACGTTTAAGGATGCCCCAAGTTCGATCTGTGACTTCCGGATCACTTGCCCCAACTCGTCATCTTCATTGGACGATATCTCAATAATGTCCATAGTAGACTCCTTTGTTGCTCACTCGGTGCTTGTCATGGGATATCATCCTCTTCGTCTTCTATCAAGGACGTTTGGGAAAAACACACACATCTATCCTTGAAATGGCATTTAATCTAATCATCATAATACAATGAATGAAATGCCTATATTTATATGAACTGTAATAGATTTGAGGGATAGAGAGTCTTACCAACCAAACTCGTCAACTTATGTGCGGTTTTAGGTGTACCAACTACCCAAAGACATGCGCATGAGACAAGTGATGGTGAACTTCTAAAAATCAGAGGGTTTGGCACCTAAGGTCAAGGTTCCCACTTCGAGTTCTAGAAAGAGCCGATTCCATTGCACAGCTATCGCTGCATTGGGACTCGATCCATAGTTCGAAGTGAGCGGAATTGAAAAGTGGATTACCCCGTGTTTTTCCTCACGGAGATTCCATTTTCAATTCCTTCTATTGTGTTCCTAAAGGAGGCGTCCGGGGTTTTAGGCGCGGTTGTGTGTGTCCACGTGTCGTGATCATCACAATGCAAGTCACGCACAACAGTTTATCAATCAGCACTTCAAATCATCCACACAACATACATTCATACGCCCAACCTGCATAAGACAATGTTAATCACAGACTACACCCCTTATTTCTCCAGTCTGCAAAAACATATAACACATACCATAAGCGGACTTACCTCACCTTCAAGAGCGCCTGCAGGGTTAGAAAAATCACTCAGCGTTTTAATTACGGCCTAAGTCCACTTGAGGTCTAGAACCATGGGTTCTAGAACAAACGTCCCCAGCGGAGTCGCCAGCTGTCGCGACCCGTCCGGAAGCAGACGCGGCTAATGGATTACCGATCGCGGGCCTTGGATCGGCGCGGGCCCTCCCAGGCCCATACCAAATCGCGGCGGGAGTTTCGTTTAATGGGCTCGACAATAGGAGTCGATCGCTCTCGACCTTCAGTGTGGTCGTGGTGACATGTGCAATGTGTGTATGCATTTGGAGTCGCCACCAGTCTTTCTTGGAAGGTAGACCGGAAACCTCACTGACCGATTGGGAGAGGTCGATCAGTTCTGCGGAACCAGAGATTATGGGTTCGGGGACTTGGTTACGCTGGTGTCATTACCAACGCCCTTTCGGTACCTAACGCGAGTGATTTTCCTAGTTAAGAGTTCATGCATGCGCGATTTTAGGTGAGATGGGTTTGACTCGGAGTTTCATGCAAATTGGAAGACTATTTCTATCAATCACAATCAATTTAAGTGAAAGGACAATCAAATGCGCAAATAAATCACATCAATACACACCAATTCAAATCAATGGCTTCCTAGTATAGCCATAAGGGCTTAGGGAATGTGTAATTTTGGATCAGGGGTATAATGAGAAGATTTGGGGACGATAAGCCCGAAGGGCAAAATCGTCATTTTTTTGGAAGATTTGGATACCGAATTACTCAAAATACTCCATGGCCAGTTGATTGTGGTCATTTCCCATTTTTGGGATTTTCTTAGAATTTTTCTGAATTTTTCCGATTTTTTTGTTTTTTATGATTTTCTATTTTTTTATTGATTTTTTTATTGATTTATTATTAATAATTTAATAATAATTAATTATTATTTAAAGGGGAGGACTGGATCCGGGTCGGATAGACCCGGATCCGAATCAAGCCCGGCAGATGTCACCAGAAATGGGCCTGGTTGCACCGCGCAAGACCAGGCCCAAAAGCCCAAAGACCAGCCCTCAATCCAACTGCTCAGCCTTCAATTCAACTCTTTCGGCCCAAACTTCTTTTCTCTACGCCGGCCCAACCTTTCTTTTCTCTACGCCGGCCCAACCCACAGCCCACAAACGTGGAGTAGCCCTATCATTACTATTCATCATATTCCTCATCGTACGAACCCTCCACCGCGATGTCTTCACAGCTGGATCTTCAGGAGCAGAGACCGCAGCCAGCATCAGACCCGCATTCTTGATGTCGATCCAACGATGAGCCTTGACCATCCTCGGACCTCCCTGCTGGCTAGTAGCAGACGTCATCAACTCTTCCTCGACGGAGAAGCTTCGGCCAAGTCTTCCACATGCAGCAAAAACTCGGTGGTACCGACGGTCTTTACCAAAAACTAACGGTCGCCGCCTCAAGACACAAGTAAGACTTCATCGCGCCGCAGCCCGATAACCCTCGTCGGGACCTGTTCTTACTCGCCAGAAACGCCGAGACAGCAACGCCGAGATCTGCTCGGAATGCCACTACCCTCGGTTCGGCCTCCTCACCGCCTCGTCGGAACCTGAGCCTCACTCTGCTAACCAGCAAAACGACCTATTGGCGTTCGTCGCCTTCACCCGAGCCCGCATCGCCTCAGACGACTACGGGAACAGATGCCACCAAGATGGAGGGACATGCTGATGCCCACATAGGGATCATCATTCCAAGGAAGCATGCAAGATATTTACCATTGATCGACACTCATTCAGGAATCAGGACGATTACGCAACGAAAATAGACAAAGAAGTAGACATGCATAGGTTGGCATTTCCACGAGGGGAAGCCACCACATTCGAAATTCAGATTCGCGTTCAGAGCAAAGGAGTCTACGAGCAAAGTTTATCGAAAACTGCTCGCTCTATACCTATATACGCATGAACCAGAGGAAACAAATCTCGGCACCAAGTCCGGCTGAGACATAGCGAAATGGAGGTTGAGGCTTACCTCGACCTTCGGGCATCACCGTCAACTCGGGACCGTTGCCCGGACTGACTGGCAATGGAGCTTATTCGGTAAAGCTGTAGGTCTGCCTGGCTTTTCGGCGAAGACACAAGGCTGGAGAAAGGTTCACCGGCCTGGGGACGATGTCCTCGATACAGCTTTGAGGGACAAACGACGTCCAGAACTGTCATGGATCTCTCTTATCCACAGTATGCGTCCTGGCGGTAGCGAACTCAGTGGAGGCGGCGGGTGCGTAGGTCCGGGGCTGGGCTCGAGCTCAGGAGGTGGCGGGCTTGGCGGATCGGCACGACGGGATGGCAATAGTTCGCTCGCGACTCGGGCCGGGGCTGGTGGTGGTGGTTAGTGACGTGAGGCCGCCGTCGATGGGTCACGACGGCGGCCGGGCTTCGCTGTCCAACTCTCCCTGGCTTCCTGCTCTCTCCTTTTTTTTTTACGTCCCCCAGGAGCCGCGCCCCTCCTTCGTCGCCTCCTCTTCTCTAAACCGCACCCTGCACTCTCTTCTTCTTCTTCTTTTCTTTTTTTAATTCCCCCCCACGATGGCTTGTTTGCCATATTCCCTCTTTCAAACTTTGACCGTGTATTAAGTAATCCCCCCTCATCTCTTATGCTCTTATTTTATGCCAATGGAATGCCCATGTAGACAAAAGCCAGCGATTAGGCATCAACTTTGTCGGATCACTATCCCCTTCTTTATTATTATTTTTTTCTTTTTCTTTTCTTTCTTATTTTTTTTTTTATTTTCGAATATATATATATATATATATTATGAAAATTATTTTTTTTTTGCTCAAAATGGTTCTTTTAGCTTGGCCAAGGTCACCAAAATTGATTTTGCAATTTTATGATTTTTTTTGCTATTTTTAATTAATTAAAGTAAAAAGGAATTAAAAATCAGGTGTCAACAAGCGTTCAGGTCGCGGAAGTCGATGCAAACCCTTAGTTTGCCGTTCTTTTTCTTGACTGGGACGATGTTTGACAGCCATTCAACGTACCTAGCTGTTCTTATGAACCCAGCAGAGAGGAGTCGTTCGATCTCCTCTTTTACCTTGAGGATTACTTCAGGTGCGAACCTCCTCGGTAAATGCTGATGCGATCGAAATCCTCTTTTAATTGGTAGTCGGTGCTCGACTCTGTTCCTTGCTAGACCAGGCATCTCATGGTAGTTCCACGCAAAGCAATCTTTATATTTTCTGAGCAAGTCTATCAATTGCGACTTACATGACTGATCGAGCAACTTACTTATGTAGGTTAGTTGTGGGGAAGCTTCGTCTCTAAGGTTTACTTCTTCTAATAGATCTTGAGCTTGGATCACCTTGTCGTCTTCCTTGATTGGAGATTCCTCAAAGTCTGTGATCCCATCAATCATTTTGTCCGTTTGTTCGGCTTGCTCGGCCTTATAGGCCTCATACCTCTCAAAGAGGCTTTGTGACAATTGCTGATCCTCCATCAGCAAATTCTTCAAGCTGAACTGCCGGCTCCTTCCTAAAGATCCACTCAGTATTTCCCTTGTCGAAACGGCAGAAAGTAATGTCCCTTAAGTCGGTCTTAGGAGGTTTTGAGATACGCAAACAATCATTTGGCATGACCTGATCTTGCCCTGATATCCGAGTCCATGTGACGCAAGTCTGAGGATTGGCTTTCACATATTATACCTTATCCCCGTTCCAGAATGCCAAAATATGATGCAGTGTAGAGGGGAACAATGGTTCCCATGTATCCAATCTCTCCCCAGTATAAGGTTATATGAACCGTCAGCATCCACTACACAGAAAGACATCCTCGATGTCTTGGATCCTACGGTAAGATTGGCGACATACATCCCTTTGACTTCAGTGATTTCTCTAGTAAAATCTGATAGTTGAATGTTCGATGGAATGATCTCATCATCGGTTCTCCCAATCTTTTTAAAAAATCTGTATGGGATGAGATTCAGCGTTGAACCTCCATCTACCAAAACCTTCATGACTGGCCGTCCATTTATCTTGGCATTAATGTTGAGCGATCTCAGATGATTAGAGACTTCCTCAATGGGTTTTCTGAAGTCCATGGTCTCTTCATTGTTGAAGCAAAACTGAGCACTCTCCTTTTCTTGCACTGTTATCTCCTCATCAAGGTGTTCTGGGTTCGACTCAAGTCGGAATTCATTGGGTAGCTTGACTTGGACCATGCAAGAACTTAATGGAGAAACTGACCTACTTATGCAAGTTCTGAACCTAGATTCCTGCTTCGATGGCTTCAAGGGTTCGGGCTGTGCATGAGTCCGCTCCTGAATTGACTGCAGTTCTTCTGGCTTGCGTCTCCAGACCAGGTTCCTTGCTCTTCGGATCTTTGTGTGTTCCTTTACTGATTTTGGCTCGAATAAAGTGGCTCGATGCTGCAACATGTGGATTCTCATTTTCTTTTGTGCCCTTCTTTTCTTGGTACGGATCATGATCTCTTCTTTCTTCTGAGCTTTTGTAACCTCGCACCATGATTCCTTTACTGGACTAGCATGAATCTTCAAAGTTCGTTGGTAGCGTGGTCGAGCTAGAGTATAGTGGTTTTGATGTATCCTTCTGTTGATTTCATCCTTTCTTACGTAGGCAAATGTCTCCTGGGTATAGGTTAGGGGAGGACCGTAGCTGACATAATAATCAAACTTTCCGCTGGATTCTCCTAATATGCCAATAGTAGGGTCCCCTTCCTCGTACCCCTGTTTGAATGTCTTCTAGTTCTTTTTCTTGGGGACCATCTTCCTGTCCTGCGGTACATTCCGGCTTGTTTGGTTGTTGCGGACGTTCCACTAGCTTCGACCTATGCCTTCTAGTTTCTTTTTGCAGTGCAGGAAAAAGTTTGGCAATTTGTGTCCTTTGTCTGACTGCTTCAGGGACATCATTCCAGTCATCACAGGAAATGGATCAGTATCAATGTTCATAGGGGATTTACCTTTGTCATCAGCGAACCGGATCTTCCCTTGTCGGATTGCTTCTTGGATGTTCTTTTTAAGAACTAAACAATCCGACGTATTATGGCTCCATGAGTGGTGCCATTTGCAGTATTTCTTGCCGTTCAACTCTTACTTGGATGGTATCTGTTGTCCTTCTATTAGCCTGATTTGCCCATCGGCCAACAACATGTCGAAAATTTCTTCGGTCTGATTCGCATCAAACAAATAATACACTGCCTCTTTGGCTTTAGCCATAATAGTTGACTTTTCTTTCATCTTCGCTGGCTTCAGTGCCTGACAGGTGTAAGGCATGTCTATGATTATTTACGCTACAACGACTTCGACTGGATCTGCCTGTGCCTCGTCGAAATCATGAGCTTCGACAAAACTTGTTTTCCCTCTTCAGGTGTATCTTTTGTCCTTTTTCCTTAAGTAGGCTTTCATGCTTGCCCTCCATAGTAGATAGTTCGAACAAGTCTGCGCACGGATATCCTACCATCCTATCTCGTATTTCAAATTTTAGCCCGTTAAAGGCAAATTCCGCGAATGTCTTCTCAGGTAGGGGAACCAGACATTTGTTCCTAGCTCGTTTGAATCTGGTAATGAACTGGTCCACTGTCTCATTGTACATCTGCTTCATTGTTGACAAGTCGGCTATGGACAAGTTTGGCATAGTTCGTTGAAACTGCCCATGAAAAAGGCGCTCCATTTGTTCCCATGAAAGTACTGAATTCGGCGGTAGAGCATTGTACCATGTGAAAGTTGTTCTGGATAAAGAGAGTGGGAATAATCTTAGTTTCCAATGATCAGCTTGAGTAGCATCTCCGCGGAGTGCTAAGAAGCGATTGACATGTTCATAGGTGGATTGATCATCTTCACCGGTGAACAATGTGAATTCTAGTATCTTGAATCCCCATGGATGTGGGATCGTATCCATCCAATCAAGGTATGGTTTTCGATAAACGTTGACCCTGTACCCTACCACAGGATCATTATACCCAGCTATTTGTTCAACAACTGGTTGATTTTGATACTGTTTGGTATGGCATCTGATATCCGAGATGCGGTAGGACCTGGTGTGCTAGCTGCATGACAGGTTGAAGATCTTGTGGTGCAAGCTGGTTTCCTTGTGGCTGGAGCATCGGATTCACCTGTTGATATCCTGGGTGTATGATCTGCTATGGAACTGCTGGCGGAATAGGCTGATCATGCCCCCTGGGCTGAGGGAATTGGTCCTGCCCTCTGGGCTGCCACTGTCCCCTAGGGAAGGCTGGCAATGCTCCATAATTTTCAACGATCACAGGTGCAGGTTGCTCATTCATAGGTATAGTAATTGCCTGCGTAACATTCTCATACTAGGTCGCGGATACATTTTGTCGAAAATGGTGGCCTAGGAATATACCTAGGTCATTTGCCTGAAGGTTGGGCTCGTTTACTAGTAGAGTTTCTTCTCGTGGAAAAATTCTGACAGGTACAATCGGTGGTGTGTTTTGACCAGTAAGTCCTGTGTTTGTTGCTAAAAAAGGTGCACTTGCTGTAGGCAAAAAAAAAATCCCATTTGCGGCTGTGAGATACTTGGTGATGCTCCACGTTGTCTTGACACACATTTGTGGTATGTATTAATGATCGATGGTCTAACGACTTCAGTCATGCGTTGGACCATGTGATCTGCCAACTCGTTCTGGGCTTCTTCAATCGTACGCCTTATTGAGGACAGCATGACTGGCGTCACTTCAGGATTTCGCCTTGGTTCCTCGACAGGTCGTCGTTGAACCTCGCCGTCTTCAATTTGGTGCGGATCTTGGACTCCTCGAACTGTTGAAGATTCTGCTCGTGGTACTTCCTCCATGAGTTCATCACCGTCTAGATTACTACGACCTTTCGTACGCGGCATAGCACTCTCTCAAACTTAACACCAGGGTCCCACCAGGCGTGCCAAAAAAGGATTATTGCTCGAAAATCTCCCTCAGTAGGGCCCAATGGGTTCTCCCAGGGTTCGGCCCAGGAGATCGGAGCCCAAAAGGGTTGTAATCATGGAAAATTCCTTTTATCGAATGTTAGCAGTTCGTTAAGAAAGAAGGGTTCCGGGCAAGCTATGGACAGAGAGCGTCAAATGTAATGTCATATTGATAAAAGTGTGCATTTCGACAGCTTTGTACAAGATTTCGACAAACCTATAGGAGACGAATTTCGATGGACTCATCGAAATGCTTCGATGAAAGTGACCGAGATACAACACCGGAATTCAATCGACGATGCTGAACCATACTGTAAGACAATATGCCGGAATTTAATCTACGACACCGGATGGGTGGAAGTATAGGACACAGCACCGGAATTTAATCGACGGGACTGGACAGGTGGAAAGTGAACCAATACAGCAACGAAATTTAATCGACGGTACTAGACTGGGTGAGTAGAAGTCGGAATTTAATCGATGACACCTATCTCTAAATATGAAACATGTCGGAATTGAATTGACAACGAGAATTTGAGAGCAACAACTAAGATTAAGCTAAGTTGAAAGATAAAAATTTGTTGTGTTTTGTTTTTTTTTTTTTTTTTTGGGGGGGGGGGGGGGGGTTTCGATGCTGAATACCCTTAGGTATTTATAGGCGTGTTTCGATAACCGTCGAAAGGTCCATGCCTTGAGCTCCAAGGTTTGCTTTGGTAACCGCTGGACAGCTGTCACCTTCAAGATTTTCCGCACATTTTCCTTCGACGAGCCTTGGGGGTGAAGTTTTCAAAGCTTACCGCACCTTTCTTGTCCCTTTTGATGGGATTGCCACCAAATCCTGCGATTGCTCCTGATCGTGTCTTCTTTTGCGTGCCCTTTTTATCCGACATCTTGGGACAAATTTCGCCAAGATCATCCCTTTCATGTCGTCACTACATTTGACCCTTGTTCGCACTGTATACACCTTTTCGTAGCTGATTACTTCCTTTCCTTCGTGCGTCTCACGTGACCCCTAGGGTAAATTTGAGTGTCAACAGTTGGCAAGAAGATGCAAATGGATGAGATCATATATGGACCATCTAGCCATTCAACCAATGAACGGCAACGAAACAGATTGTGACGCCAAACAGTAAAATGTGCATAAGTCATTCGCTTTTGAATAAGAACCAAGCCCTGTTTATTTAGTTGGTATCATGAAAAATTTGCTCAGAGCACACTGGCCAGTAGCCTTGGGTTTAGCATGCCGATTATTTTGGGATGTACATATATCTCTTTTAGATATCGATAATTAAAATATGCAAAATGAGAGAGAGAGAGAGAGGGATTTTTTAATCAGTTGTGAAAATATTATGTGGATGTCAATTCGGTTATGAAATTTCTAATTTTTCGAGCTTAGTGCTAAATTTCTGCGCGGAATTCCATCTTATATGCCCCAATTACCGCATACTTTGTGAAATTTTGTTTTACCTTATTCTCATTGATACGTCATCGATGCTCAAGGGGAAGGCACATAGGGGCTAGTTGGTCAAACGGCAAAGAAGAGATAAAAGGCGAAACGGAAGAGGGATCGTAGGTAGTAGGTAGCCACCAAAGTGGGTCCCAACCCAAGAGAGGGAGATGGCTGGACAATGCAACACTGATTTGATCCATTTCCCTTTTGGTGTGGGAAAAATCAAATGGAGGATCTGGGACCCACGACATGTCTAACTTTCTGGATTGCCGTGTCTCGTAACATGACCGAACGAAGGTGGTGAATCATGGGATTCCGCCCAAGATGATGGACACGGTCGAGAGGATGACGAAGGGACATTACAAAGAAGTGCATGGAGCAGAGGTTCACAGAGCTGGCAACGAGCAAGGGGCTCAAGTGCGTCCAAACAGAGGTCCATGACTTGGATTGGGAAAGCACCTTCTATCTCCAAGATCTCCCAGAACCCAGATCTTGATGATGCTACCGGTAGCGACGAGAATTATTAACTTATGTGAAAAGGAGAAGCAACATTTTCGCTCCGCATCTATCGATGATGATGACGATGACGACGACGATGACATTTTACCGTTGGATATGCCGAAAAGTCATGAAGGATTTTGCAGTGAGACTGCAGAAGCTGGCAGAGGAGAACTTGGACTTGCTGTTTTAGAACTTGGGGCTGGAGAAAGGCTACTCGAAGAAGGACTTTTACGACTCCAACGGGCCGACCTTCGGCACCAAGGTCAGCAACTACCCACCGTGCCAAGCCGGACCTCACTAAGGGTCTCCAGGCCCACATCGACGCCGGTGGCATCATCCTGCTCTTCCAGGTCGACAAGGTTAGCAGCCTGCAGCTCCTTAAGGATGGCCAATGCGTCGACATCCTCCCGATGCGCCGCTCCATCGTCGCTAACCTCGGCGACCAACTTGAGGTACACATATAATTACTCGGCACAGCGAAACGATCACCTTTTTTAATACTGAAATGTCAGGTTCAGTGTGTGAAATTTGAACAAATTTTTTCGTATAAATTGCAGGTGATAACCAATGGGAGATACAGGAGCGCGCTACACATGGTGGTGGCCCAAATAGATGGAAACACGATGTCTGTAGCTTCGTTCTACAACCCGGGATCCGAAGAGGTGATCTACCTGGCGCCGGCGCTCGTGGAGAGAGAAGCAGAGGAGGCCAGTGAAGGGACTTACCCAAAGTTTGTGTTTGAGGACTACATGAAACTGTATGCTGCTCCCAAGTTCCAAGCCAAGGAGCAAAGATTCGACGCCATGAAAGCCATGGAGTCAAGCCCCGATTTGAGCCCAATTGCAACCGCTTGATTTGGGGAATTTGGGATTTATTCTTATCTCTATTTCTTTTTTTATTTTTATTTTTTTTTATATTAGACCAACTTAGGAGATATTAGCCATCAGTTTGAACATAAGGTGTGCTTGTCCCAGTAGGTACTTTGATTTGTGGATTGTAACAACAGTCAATTCGAAACTATTGGAGTGAATATATTTCTTTCTGTGTTCCTTTGGATCTGTGTACTTCATTTAGTTTGAAGGCTCCTTAACTCTTTGGCAGCTATTGCTTATCCAGATATTAACATTCACGGTAATAGAACAATTCAACGTGACGAATCTGAGGATGGCAATGCAAATTCAAATATAGAAAGTTAAAAAGGAAAATTCAAATTGAATTTCAGTTTTAAACAACACCTCTTGCTTTAACAATGTAAGAGATCTCGTGGAATTATTATTAACTATTTTATAAATTTTGAAACTTTTGAATAAATGCATGGTTTATTGTCAAAAGGGTCAAACTTCACACGGTGGGGCCCATTCCCTCTTTTTTATTATTATTTTTGTCACAAATCATTCCCTCCTTGGACATGCATATTTTTATGTATGTACATGTCTTGGTAAGATGATATTTACGTAGGAATGAAGAATTATCACGTGCAACACTCGTGACTGATGTCACCGCGTAAGGTAACATTGCCTTTTCTGATCTCCCTCCATCTAATCTATCTATCACCCACATTATATTTGACATATAGATTTGTGCAACCAATAAGAAGGGCAGACGAACACTAGAAGTGTCAATATTTATGTACGACGCTCACTTTAGTGCCAATTTTTTCGCCGGCTCACTTAAGTGCCAATTCTGGCAAAAAAAAATGATCACTTAAGTGCTAATTCCGGCTAAACCGTATATGATGAATTTTTTTATTAATTTTTTAATATTATGTGGCATTTGTTTTACAAAAAGAATAGTACACATGGCAAAAGAAAAACCAAAAATTAAAATAATTTCCACATAATCTTGATTTTTTTAAAAAAAGCTAAATAATTAAGAAATAAACTAAAATTTTAAAAAAGAAAAAGAAAAAGAAAGAAACACCCAGATAGAGTGGCGATGGATTACACAGCCCTCGCTGCCGCCGGCACACCACCACCGAAAATGGCCGGCGAAGGGGGGGGATGGGTTGCTAGTGGCCGGCGACCCCCGCTGGTAGCTGACGAGGAGTTGACGTCGCATATCTGGGCGAGGTTGAGCCCTGACGGGGCTGGGCGATGCCGGGAACTCCGGTGAGGACTTAGTGCTTATAGGTCGAGGCTGAACTTCATAGGATGGGCTCGGCAGGGACCGACAGCAGGAGCGACCAACGATGGCAATGGGCAGCGTCGGAAACAACTCAGCGAGAGCGTTGGGCATGTCGGATGCAACAACTAGACTCCTTGATAGTGATGGAAATGATGGCAAGGCTCCTCGGGTCTCGCCTCCTCGGTGACGACAACAGCAAGGACGTTGAGGCTGGGATCGTGGATGCAACAAGTCATAATGGCACAGGGGCTGTCCCTTAGTTGAGGTATGATGACAGATCGAGCGACTCACGGAAATAGTGAGTGATCGGGCAAATCGTCAAACAGGTGGTGGGCGACTTTGTTTCATGTTCCATCTTTCACTGCGAACGTCCGACAACGGCGCAACAAGTAAGGATGGATTTGAGATTCGTCAGAGAGTGGCACCGAGTCGAGGAGAGACGCTGGTGAAGGCCGTGAGCCTCCCAGCCCCGACAGAGCTCGACCTCGCCCAGATTTGCGAGGTCGAGCCCTTGCCAGCTACCAGCGAGGGTAGCCGACCACTGGCTGAGGTCGTCAGTGGTCAGCGACCCCCGCCGACCCATCCCCCCACTTCGTCGGCCATTTCCGGCTGCGGTGGAGTAGGGGCGGCGAGAGCGACATAGCCCCCCTGCCTTTTCACTTTTTATTTTTTTTTTTATTTTTAACTCATTTTTTAATATGATTTGAATTTTTTTAAAAAAAATTGGGTTTTTTTTATTTGGCTGATTAGGATGCTCCGATGAGTCACGTAGATGCCACATCAGATTTTTGGCGATGTTCGCCGGAGTTATCACTCAAATAACCATTTTTCAAAAAAATTGGCACTTAAGTAAGTCAGCCAAAAAAATTTGCTACTAAAGTCATAAATATTGGCACTTTTTGTGTTTTTCTGTCAAGAAAATGCATTTGTTATAATAATAACTATTTGTATTATAAATTTTCAATTTTCCTATGTATTCTTTCATGGGGCGACGCATGTTAAGTTATCAAGGACCGAGGAGACAATAAATTACGAAAACGAAATGATGGTCGTCGCTCCACCGAAACCCCCTTGTTTTTTGGCTATCAAATTTGAAATCCAACGTGGCATCTGGATTGACTTGGGTAGAGCAGACTAATCAGTGGTTAAGCCATAAGTGATGCAAAATAATAATAACAATTCAGTCATATCGATAAACTGTTCACGGCCAGAATCTTGTGAGAAACATCAAAAAAGAAAAGAAAAGGTGCAACACAAAAGAAGCAAAAAGCCAGATGATGTAGGACGTAATTCCTTTTGAGATCTAGATCCGATTCGTTTTGCAAGTTTAGGATGTTGTTTAGACAAGCTAGTGCTCTTAATATTAACATCAATTCGTAAAAGGAATATATGTTGGGAAAAAGGCGGATAATATGCGGAAGCAAAACCCTTTCTCCTTCCTTGCTTGATCAAGATGGGCAAAAAGAAAGAATAAAGAAATGTAGAAGCGGAGATAGGCGGATTTTTACTTGGAAAACCTGAAAAGGAAAAACCACAAAGATCTTCCACTATGATAGTAGGATTACAACAATTTTTCCTCACCGAATTGATGGAACACCCTCACCGGTATGGTAGAATACAAACAAGTTCAAGAGGATAACTATCTCTCAAACTCTTCATACAATGGTGGCTCTCTCTCACTTGGAGGATTTCTCTTATCGAACGAGTTGTCGAATTCTTCAACCTCACCGACACTTCTCTCTTGGAGGATATTTCTCACTTGATAGTGGAATGCTCGATCGTCTCATACTTCTCTCTCTGTGGAAAGGTTTTCTCTCAATCGATCTATTGATCGATGCTTCAATCCATATTTTCCTTGCCTATTTATAGTTGGCCAAGGGATCTCATTTCCATGCTCTAGAACATTCGCCAATTAATGAGGTGGATAGATAAGCATCTTCCAATGCATGGAGCCACGAGAATTCTCTTTCCCGCGCGAGGTTGTTGCATTTAGATTACATTGTCATCAAAGCACTTAACGCTTCGGTTCAATCAACTAATTAAGGAGAATTCAAATCCCAATGATATGAAACATTGATGACTACTACGGTGGAACCGGGATTTTTAGGATCTCGTGATAACACTAAATGGGACGGATGTCATGATACAGGACTAGGGTTACAAACATATACAAAATACCTGTCTCACGAACTCTCGATCTAGATTATACAAAAGCAAATAAGGTAATTAACCTATCTTTGATTGAATGTAGCATATAGGATTGCTCGTTAATTAAACTAAAGACGCAACAAGGGTCATATCTCTATTCGCACGGAGTTGGCGTTGTCCTAATTGTTTCCTTTTCCACTGGTGGACTTAGGTTTCAGGAAAATTACCAAAAAAGTCCTAAACCTATTGCACTTTTGCTAGTTTAGTCCTAAACCTTTTAATTTTGCCGATTTAGTGCTAAACCTTTTGCATTTGTATTAATTCAGTCCTAAACCTATTTTTTGTGCCAATTCAGTCCTAAACCTTTTGTAGTTTTGCCGATTTAGTCCGTCCGGCGAACTTCACCCGATCGGAGGTGACGTGGCGCTGCCAGAACAATTTTTATTAACATTTTAGTAATTTTTTTGTTTTTTCGTCTTTTAGGGGGGGGGGGGGGGGTGTTATCTCCTTCCTCCATGGAACTAGCAGGTCACTAGAGGAGAAGGTCGGCCGACAAATAGAGCCGACGCCATGGTCAATTGTCGAGGGCCACTGGATGACACCACGGGCACGTCAGTGCTCCTCCTCGCTGCCTCCTAAATGTGGTCTGCCATCAAAGCCAAAAGGATTCCTCATTCTAACATCACACGCAATTACGCGTGCATATTGCACTTGTCTTCTTCATTTTTGTTTTTGCCAAAAAAATTTAATTTTCTTTTTTGTCTCTCTCAAAAACTTACACTCCAATATATAAATTCACTCGTGTCTTGATGAATAACCATGAAATTGCTAGTTGTCCTTGAGCTAACTACAGCGTGTAATGGGAAGTTGAGACGCAAGATTCGAATGAGATTCACCTAATTAGACCAACTCTTTTTTTGTATGGTTATCATTATGTATCTTCAGCACTAAGATTCATATCATTAACAGAAGGATGGACCAGTAAAAAACGATCCACAAAGATCCATGGTCAATTAGCGGGCCGGGCTCCATGGCTAGTGAAGCTGGTTTGGACTCTTTGAGGATCACTTGGCAAACTGGGCTGGGCTAACCCTAAAAGGGCTTTTTTTTTTTTAGAATATATATGTTTTCCAGCACGGGTTATCTGCACAGATGCATAAGGCATCAGTTCTTCCGCGTGCACCGAGTAAAATAGAAATCTTGTTTCGGTAAACTATTTCTCAAAATAGTGTTATCTAGATATTATGTCTTACTAATTCATCTCATAAAATCCTATGTCCTATCTACACAGTCGCATCATGAAAGTTCATCTTTTTTGGGGTTATTTTTAATTTTTTTTTCCTGTGAGAATAAATCGAATAGACACTATATTACTGAAACAAAAATAGCAATTAAAAAATAACTTAAAAAAATTTGCAGTGTTGGCACATTCTGAGTCAATGAAAAACGTTTGCAAGTGTTAAATAGCTTGGACCACCTCTAATCAATAATGTTGCAATCGAGTGCAAGCAACTAGATTTTCTTCCCAGAGGAGGCTTCACTCGCATCTGCCTAAATCCCGATTTAGCAAACCAGGCCGAACCTAGGACGTCTCCCTTTTTCGCCCTTTTCTTCCAACAAAAGAATTTGCATGCATGCAGGAGCAGGAATTTAAGGGTGCGTATGGTAACATTTCTTTTCTCAAAAAATGATGATGATATGCATAAAATCAATGTAAATGCATATGTCAAAAAAGATGTGTGAGCTCTTGTTTGCATTAAAAACTTCACTGGGGATTTGTCAATAAGGAAACCAGTCTGACCCTTTCAACAAAATTTGATCAAATAAAATGAGGAACTTTCAGTCAAAAAGAACTTTCACTCATTCTCTTGAAGTGGTTCAGGTTGAAGATATACTTACCTGAGGATTTGAGGGATTACTTGGTAGGGGATTGCCTAGTAAGTTTGCTCATGTAATGGTCCTTAAAATAAATTTCGAGACCTTGAAAGGTAACTCGATCATCAGGAATTGCTAGCTGTCAGACAATATCAGAGGTGACATATGCAAACATAGTTGCTGAAATTCATCAAATGGAATCATGCAATATTACTCTGTCGAGTTTGCAATGATCTAGAAATAGCATGTGTGCAATAACTTATAATGTGGTTTATGCATAACCATTCTATCAAGTTTGTATTACCAATTCAAGTTTGCATTACCAATTCTGCTTAGAGAGGGTATCACATTGTGAATACCTCGAATGTAATCTAAATGGGGGACTCCAATCCGAAAGGACTTTCTCTCACTCTCGAGAAAAGCTATTTATCCTGACTGTAGGATTTAAGAGAAATCACTCAATCTTACCATCATCACGTTCGACAAGGGTCCAAGTAATCTCGCAATTGGTACGACCGAGCCAATCTGGAGGTCTTAATAAGGACCGTAATGAGGGCTAGGTCAAAGGTTTTCAAATGGGACTCCAGTCGAGTCAAGGCTTATGAAATGAAAATCTTCGTCATCTGTCTCGGGCTTATAAGTCAAGAATCCTGCAAAAATGAGAGAGAAATAATATTGCTCGAACTTCTTCGAGCGATGCTTAAAATCATTCAGCTCTACGTTAACTCAAGTGCCCTAATCAAAAAAGACTTTGAATGGTTGTAACGTAGGTTAGGATAAGGGACTGGGGAACGAAAAAGGCTCATTTTGGCTCAGGAAATATATAGAAGGGCTTGGTGTTGGTGATCATCACAGACCGATCTTAGCCTTCTGAAATGTCTTCAAATAATACCATTGTTGGTTGAGAGATGGTAGCGTTCTAGTGGGAATTGTACTTTGCAAGTTGATTTCTTCCTCAGAACCAATTCTCGTTCGGGATTTACAAGAAAAACAAAGCGCAAACATGTACATGAAATCATATAACATACCTTCAAGGCTGAGATGTATTCCGCAAATGAATGGGCATTGGCCTTGCTTTTGTTAGGCACTTTGTTTTTTTTTTTTTTATGCTCGATATTTTTTTGGAATCAGCCTTTGCTTTTGTCATCCCAACTCCCATTTTCTTTTTCTTTTTTGAGAAAGAGCTTGTTTTTTTTTTCCTTTCAATTTTTTTGAGAGAATGCTCTCTCTTTTTTTTTTTTTGGAGTGGGCCTTTTCTTTCAGGCTAAATTTGCTTCTTTTTTTTTTTAAATCCTCATGATCTTGAACCAAGAATTACAACAAAAACAAGCACAAATTATAAACAATCTAGTATATAAGAAATGAATTCAATTGGGAGTTTTCTATTGACCCGATCATCTCCGGCTCTGCTCCTTTGGAAAATGCCATCTTCATCTTGGAATGAGCAAATAATCACCAACGAGGGTTCAAAGAATAAATTTGCAGGCTCCAGTGGGCTATGCAAGGGATGAAGTGTATATGATAGAGAAATGAATGCTCGTCGTCATCCTAAGGCACTTGAATTAAAGTTCGAGCATAAATGCAAA
Source organism: Rhodomyrtus psidioides (assembly GCA_021437785.1). Lineage (NCBI taxonomy): Eukaryota > Viridiplantae > Streptophyta > Magnoliopsida > Myrtales > Myrtaceae > Rhodomyrtus > Rhodomyrtus psidioides. The sequence goes on from JAILYB010000068.1 coordinate 1,964,273, forward strand.
TAAACACTTGAAGATTGATGTTAGTTCGAGCAAAAGAATTTCTAACCATTTATCTCATTCTACTTCTAGAATCGCCTCGTTCTGTCTCAATGTGGGGTGGTTCTTGACAGGGTTGAGAAATAAAATCGCCGCTCAAAGTGGTTTGCAATGGATAACCTGTACCGTTTGGGATAGAGAACTGAATGCCTCTGTCATTTCGGTTGTCGTACCTTTTGCGAGAAAACCCTTCTTCTTGAAGAATGCGGAATAATACCACTCAACTCACTTGGGGTTAAAATGTGGGACATGTATGGAAATGGCTTGCCTTTCATCATCATGTCATGCCCCATTCTGTACACTCGATGCATCATATGTAGTTTATGCTCCCTTTTTCAGAGTTGATAAATGAATCATGAAGAATAATCATGCATGAATCATGCCACGGGTGAGCATTTTCAAAGTACGTGGATATGGAAATTCCAAGCATTGTGTCAGGTTTCATGAAAATCTCATGCATTTGATAAAAAATCAGGCATTGCAAGAACATGTGAATTGCCCCAGAACACGTAAGTGGATCAAATCAGGTCGAGGAGTTTTATACTTGGGTCGAGGATCGGATCATTTTTGTCTTTGCCCCAGAGTGAGGAACTAATGCATGAAGGAGTCGAGTAAGACTTGAGATGCTCTGGTTGCCCTTATTCAAAGATGATGGCTGTCATGGTCGGTCTCATGTTCCTGCGAGAAGGAAAGTGTTGCCCTTAAAATAGTGTGAAGCAGAAAAATATACTCCATTTTCAAAGTCGGGGTCTGCTTGCCCTTATTTTCAGTCAGGATGGCGTATAGCTTTGCCAACATGCGAGATTGCCCTAAACATGGCCAGTGTAGGAATGCGATTTCGAGCTTTGGCAAACCAATTGTTTTCATACCTGATCCTGCATTGAAAATGTGCATGAATAGGATTGCTAAAAGATGGAATGAGCAATATTTTGAGAAGCTCCTGATTGTCGGTTTGCTTTAGTGGTAGCAACCGAAAACATGTTTCCTAGCTTGATACCTGCAAGAAGGAAAAAGAAAGTCATTTCTAATAATGATCGGGCAAGGCAAAAGATACTCCCTTTGGAATTGGGCGGCCTTGGTATCGTCCCCTTTTTGACTGACAAAGCATGATCAGAGGATCAATTGAGAGCGAAACATGTATTTGCTTAGACTAGCCAATGGACCGATGTATGAATTCACCAACGTAATGTGATTTGGTGAGTCGATCAAGGGATCGGCTAAGTATTGCCCCCGAGTGCCATCATTAGGTTGATCAGGGGACATCAAAAGCAGCACAGAACTGGCCAAGGATGTGGAGCATGCTTCAATTGCTTGATCGCCATGTACGGGACCATCCTAGAATTGATCGGGTTGACGCATGGTCAGAGTTAAGAATCTGCCCCCTTGCTCCTGAATTAACTCTGAAACATATAGTAGATGGGTCAGTAGAACAACAAAAGTAAAACCAAATGCTGGCCATTTCTGAAAATTATTCTTGAAAAACGTTTGTTTTCGAAACCCTTGGGAGGAGGATTCTTGAGAAGCCCAACCCTTAGTGTTTACTATGGATGACAGATTGTTCGATCGTTAGTTATCATTATCGGGTCAGTTTGAGACGCTTCATCAACATTCCAAAAATGCTGAAAAGGGTTTGTATTTTTTATAGATCATGAATCAATCAGATTGCATTTTCTTGAACTGAAGTCCTAAGGCGCAACATGGTTCAAAAGAAAGCTAAAGGAATCGGAAAACACAAACTAAACACCTAAGAAGTAAGAAAAATATCCATGCAAGGGATTGCATGAAAACGAATGGTCTGCCGCCTGATCACTCGAGGAGCCTATTTGATGATGGCGTTCATGAGTTGCCTTGATCAATTAATATATGTTCGCAAGGTATTTTTGTTAAATTACCTGAAAAATATAATCATCTAATGAGTATCATGAATGAAAATGACGTGTCGATCCATGGCTCTAGACCAAACCGCTACTCAAAACTTGACCTTGACCCGATCAGAAAATTCTAGTTTCGTCGGATTTTGGAAGAAAATTCGTGAAAAATCCTTGGCTAGTCAAAATGATGTGAAAATTTACGAGCTCTTAGAAAAGAGGATGATGAACAACTTTCATGTTTGGTGATTGAGCTGAAAGTGAACCGACTATCCCAGTTTAATGCATCTTTGGAAAACCTTTATCCAAAAAACGGTTTTGTCCGCCCGTGGTTAAATGAACAAGGACCCCTTTAAAGTATGAATTAAAATCCGAAATTTTGCAGGTTATTAGTTGAAACATCAACCTACAACTTTCATGTTTCGTGGTGTAGAAAAAGAGATCGTTCATTAGGGTCATTTTGCAAAATGATCTGGAGTCTGAAAAACGTGAGAAATTCCAACCTGCTCCACCACGGCCATTAATTTTGTATTAAATAGAAAACATGATGGATTGTCACCAAAATTTTTCTCTCAATAGATGAAGATCTCACGGACATTTTTCAATTAAAGGTCAAGATTGATTCCAACCGAAAAATGGTGCGAAAATTCAATTAACACTGATAGGTCATAATGAAAATAGAATTGAATTACTGACTGAAAGTGACACAACTAATAGCCATGGACCGACCCAAAATATAAGTAAGCCGGAGAAAAAGGGTTGAAGAGAATACCGCCTTTAGACATGTGAAATAAGCAACCACATAGACATGTGCATGAAATACGACGTGAGGTCCGATTTCTATCTAGTAAGGCTTGACAAGGGTGGAGCCCCAAGGATACCCAGATTGAATCACCTTGGTTTGCGACTGAATCAGGATCCCCGTAGACATTCGGCTCAGCCAAGTATCGACCCGTATCACATGGTGAATGATAGGGGTGATGAATCATGGCATCAATTTGAAAGGGTTCGGGACTTGAAGAGGGAGACTCAGGCCAGATGGTGATGGCCAGAGTGTCCCTAATCAAATACCATTCTAAGCCTAGCTATTTAGGTCCAATGGCGGATTGTGTGTGCTATGTGTAAATGTAAAAGCAGTAGAAGCATGCACAAGAGTTTATATCAAAACAACACTTCAATATAACCCTCAAACATACATTCATACTCCAACCTACAGAAAAGGGGTTAGTAAACACTTCGCCCCTTATCACTCCAAATCTACAAAAACATTTAACACATTAATGGTGAGATTCAACCAATATCGCCAAAAGCGAGACATCCATGAAATTTTTTAGGCCTAAATCCACTAAAACTTTTAATTTTTCGAAAAATTCATGTGAACCAGTTAAGTCTTAATTTTTTAGAAAAATTAAAGTAAAATCCCCAATGGAGTCGCCAAGCTGTCGAGACCTAAAAAAATCATGCTAATGGATTATCATGTTAATTTTAATGACTAACCTAATACGGACTCTCTCAAGCCCTACCAAATCGTAACTTAAATTAATTAGAAATGATTTAGAGTTTGGAGTCGCCACTAATTATTTTGGGTAGGTTGATTATAAACCTAAGTAAAACAGCGGGAGAGCCATTTTACTTCTACGAACCAGAGATTATGGATTCGGGAACTTGATTACACCAGTTAATTAAAACTAATGCCCTTTTGGTACCATAATTCTATGAGATGTCCTAAATTGACGACTTGGATTGAATCGATTTGATTTGAATTCAAATGAGGTGTTTCTTTTTGGGGTTTTTTTCTTGTTAAATGCAATACTAATGCGACCTAATTATATGACATACGAAATGCAGTGACACGAAGAGATGACATGACAACTATGCATGATGATGTAGCAAGATGACATGGCGAACATCAATGACATGGAAAATATGACATGCAATTATATAACATGCAATGCAAATGATCTTTTTTTGGGTATTTTCGAATTTTAATGAAATGGAATGCGTGAGCATGCAACTTCAAAAAAAAAAAGTAATGAATGAGCAAATTCTCATCATATTATTTTTCTAAAAAATTCGACCATGAGATATGCATGAAAATACCATCCTAATCTAGGTGAGATATGGTAAGATATGCATGATTTTAAAAATATGCTATCCTAAACTATATGAGATATGCAAGATGACAAGATATACACGGATATGATTTTCACATTTTCCTTTTTTTTTTTTTACAAATTTCGCCCGGAAAGTGAATATCCTGAAGATTTTATTATCTTGATTTATTTTCCTAAGCTCTTCAGGAGTTTTCAAAATATGGCAAAAATCAATCAAGATATCAATCCAATCAGGAAAATCAATCAATGAGATCACCAAATTTTCAGAACAAAACAAAAATCAATCAGGATATCAATCAAATTAGGAAAATCAATCAAGATCGCAATCACATCCCTCTCTTCCATTTTTTTTATGAAAATATCCCCATTCCAAATTAAAAATTGGCCTTTTGAAGATACCAAATCGGACCTAAGCGGTGATAGGTCAGATCGACTAAATTTTGCTAATTTTGATTTAGGCATTTTGTATTTAGAAAAAAATTGCACAAAAGGTTTCAATTTTCCGATCGAATATTCACATATTTGCAATTGATATCAAACCATCCGAGATAAGCAAAGATAGCCAAAATATAATTAAAGATATGCAAACTTTCAAATTAAGTAACAAAACATTCAAAATATTCTAAATCAGGATTGTTACCTAATTTGCGAATTTTCTTTCCAATTTTGAACCTTGACGGCTTCGACTCATTGCAGCGATGGTGGGGACAGATAATCGGACGGTTTCCCAAAAGGCACGCCATAGAGTGCTCGTCTGGTGCGAATTCAGCTAATTCGAATACATTCGAGATAATCTTCCAAATTTGAACGAGAACCTTGCCGATCAAGGACTGAACGATGAACTCGGTGGTTTGTGGATGGAGATTGGTGGATCGCTTGCCGACTGATTACTCCTCGGGCTCACGTGTTCATGGGATAAGTACACTACAAGTGCCATAACTTTCGTACGGCGTTCACTTAAGTGCCATAACTTTCAAAACGTTTACTTGAGTGCCATAACTTTGCAAAAGTGTTCACTTGAGTGCCACTTGCTGATTTGGCACTGGAAATCATTTTTTTAATATTAAGTGGTCCTACATGGCTTGCTGGGAGCTGACATGGCGCCGGAAATCTTTTTTTTTTTTTGCAAATTTTAATTTTCTAGTTTATTTAATGAAAAAAAAATCCTAGATTTCTCGGTGGTGGCCGGTGAGGGTCGTTGCCGGCCACCATCGGCTGGCCCAGGGGCCAGGATCGGCTCGCCCTGGGCCGGCGAGGCCGCGACGGCCCTAGTCGACGGCCGTCGCGGCCTCGACGACGGCAATTGAGGGCGTGAAGCCCTCGATCGCCCTAACCCAGGCGCGATCGAGCCTTCGATTGCGCCGGGTCAGGCCGCTACGGCCGTCGGCTGGGGTCGTCGTGGCCTCGCCGGCCCAGGGCGAGCCGATCCTGGCCCCTGGGCCGGCCGGTGGTGGCCGGCGGCAACCCATGCCGGCCACCACCGAGAAATCTAGGGTTTTTTTTTTCATTAATTTTTTATGATTTCAATAATTAATGAAAAATAGAAACTACTAAAAAATGACATGGAATTTCCACCTAGCACTCAGAAATTCATTAAATAAACTTTTGGCTGGAATAGCACTCAAGTGAACACTTAACGTTTTGAAAGTTGTGACACTTAAGTGAACGCCGTACGAAAGTTATGGCACTTGTAGTGTACTTATCCCCGTGTTCATGGACGAGGCTTTGAATTGCTCTCGGTTTGAATCACGACCAGTACTGGCTAGTGGCTGTGAAGCTTCACAGGTTGGACATGTGGTTTGGCTTGATCCTAACTTCGGAGGACGACTGGAATGGATTCACGAATCATATTGCTTTTTGCACAATTGCCTCCCTTGGAAAAGTGGGTGGACTAATGGCGTTAGGCGTATCATCAGAGAGCACATTTGTGCATGGATGACCTGTGCATGAATCCTGTGGATAGAAAGACAACATAAAGGACAGATTTTTATGAAGAATTTCCTAGTACAAATCTCCTAGCGTGTCTGTGTCCCTCCTTGTGAAGTCCACGCTTGTGGAACGTCAGAAAGGCTACAGGAAAGAACGCACATGAATTAATCTGAATAGGCCACCGGTACTTCTCTTAGATTTGCGCCCGTTGGGCTGCATGTGGTCGCAGGTGGTCACCGCTCTATCTTACGAAATGGAGACAAGAAGCCCAGCGGTGGGGGATCGCAGCTGGACTCTCGGGCATCGACGAGTTGCACTGAACAGCGGCTCATCATCAAGGCCATCGGGGAACAAACCAGCCTGCGAAAAAGAAGAAAAAAGAAAATTCAACGAAGCAATTCGAGCAACGAGTAGTCACAACTGGATGACTCTTCGGCTAGGCACATCGACGCAGGTGGTGCCTCGGGGAGAAGGAGACGCAGCAACAGACGGGGGAAAACCGTGAGATAATTGTCTTTCTCCCCTTCCACCTTAACCTCTCTGCACAATATCAGCCTCTTTTGGCGTCTTCTCCAGAATGATCAACCTCCAAGGGGACATGCATCTCTTTCCCTTTTTCTCTTAATGGCCGCCCTCCTCCTGTATATCCCGTGTCTTCAATGTGTGACCCCAAAATCAGCCGTATCTTGAAATTGTGAGTGACCTCCCCTTTTGTGAAACCTAAGTGCTTTATTTATAGTGCAAGTTAGGTTTCTTGCTCACCAACCCTAATGCTTGTGGGCTTATAGGCTTTATTGGACAATTAATTAAAGCCTTTTCAAATTTAATTGAGCGAAATGGGCTGAATTAAGTCCAAGAAATAGGTTCAAACCCCTTCAAATAAATTCGGCAACCCTCTATGCCTTAGTCGAAAATTTCAATCTAAGTCTAGTCCAGTCGCCTGTTAAATAGACCTCAACTGACTCACTTTGACCTTAAATAAAATGACGCGACTGACAGAAAATAAAATATGCCATGCATGAGGAAAATATTATTTTTTTGCAAGAATTATGACTAACTCTCATTTTATATTTAAATGAATGAATTTCTAAAAAAATTCAAAATTTAGGTGTCAACAGGAACCTATTTACTGTGACCAACTATTGCAGTTGAAGTTGCAAACAGACAAAGAACATTTCATTAGATCAAAACAACATCGGGTCGGAACCTATTTTTCAACATTGTGAGTAGCTATTGCAGTTGAATAAACAATCGGTGTGCAATCAAGACTGCGAGGCTTCTTCCTAACATCTTGCTCATAGTATGTTGCACTTTGCAGGTTTTTATTGGGTATCGTATTCCACTTATTCACAACGACAAGGCAACCTTTTACTTCCTTTTCTATCCTCTCAGCAATTCGATAATCATATAATAGTTGACAAAAAAACGCACAAAATGGTCATTCTGATGAATTCAACTAGCTGTTAAAATAATAACTAAAGCCTTATGTAGATTAACACCCCCAATTCAAAGTAAATACTGAGAATAATTAGCCAAACTAATCACAATCACAAAGGAAATTACATAGAATTTAGCAAAATCCATGCAACTATCTCAAGTACCCACATATAAGACCATTCAACAACATAAGTAAACTTTGCTGACATAGGAGTCAAATACAACACATGCCGCATATAACCACACATATTAAAATAACTGATAAGAATTTCAAATTTAATTAAGAAAGATGGAAATAAACTAAAGGGTTCCCATATTCCAGACTATAGCTTCAGAACATCAACATTACATTTATCACAAACTAGTTGGGGTCGGCGGTCGATGAACCCAATGCTAATTAAAAAAAATACATAAAAATAAAATATAAATAAAATTAGAATAAAATAAAATAAAACTAAGAATAAGAAAATGAAAAAAAAAAAGGACTAAAGACTAAAAAGGGCAGTCTAGAACATAGGAACTCTACCCCTCCCTCATGCTAATAGCTTTTCTCCACTTCGTCCTTAGACAAACTGTATGCCAATCTACTTCCCACTTAATTAAATCTTGTTTTACTACTTTCCCCAAGTAAGTTTCGGCTGACCTCTTTCGTGACAATAGCTTTAGAAATCGAAGCAAAAAAACAAAAGGGCAACAAGAGCAAAAAAAAAAAAAATCACATGTGAACCCACCAAAGACGGTTCAAGCTAGGATTCTATCGAATACCCAATAGCGGAAAACGCCCCGGAAGAACACCAGCAAAAGGCAAGTTCAAAGCAATCAAAAACACGGCAGACAAAAGGGGTATTGAGGCCGGACTCGAGGGGATCGAAACAAGAAATTGAATCGGATTGATTGAAGGAGGAGAAAGACGAGACGGACGGAAAGGGGAGGGGTAGAAGTTTGGTTGCGTTAAACAAAGCAAAAAATCGAAGAAGTGAAAATAGAAGGAGACCATCGAGATTGGAAAGTAAAAGTAAAAGGAGACTGTCAAGTTTGGAAATTAGGGTTTTTAAAAATTCGATTCCGATTCGGTTCCATAAAGAACCAGGAACTGAAATCGGAACATGTGGTTCTTCAAAGTGCAGAACTGGGAATCGGACCCTAGTTTATTAGAGTTTGAAACCGAACTGGAACCACATGTTTGGTTCTCTGGTTCTCGGTTCTACCATGTAACCATGCTCAATCCTAACGATTGGATCATTCAAAAAAGACTTTTTACATTTCGAGTTTTTAATAAAAGGTATACGACCATTAATATTTATAGAATAATTACGCAAGTTTTAGAAGAATGTAATTTGATTAATAAGAATTTTTCAATTGATTTTGATAATGCCGCAGCAAATACCGTTTCCATTCTCGATTTAGAAAATATGTAAACCCTCTTTTGGTTGACTATTTTTTCACATTAGACGTGCTTGTCATGTTTTAAATTTATGTGTACAAGATGGTTTACGAACTCTTAAGGATTCTCTCACCCCAATAAAGAAAGCAGTTAAATTTTTATGGAGCCGTGCCCAACTTATGAAAGCATGGGCTAAATTTTGTAAACAAAATGGGAGAACTGTAAAAAAAAAATTTCAAAAAATATTCCAACTCGTTGGAATTCTACTACGAGTTGCTTCATCAATCTTTTGATTACAAAGATTTATTATGTACGTTTATTTTGAATAATGTTTCCGAAATTACGTTACTCCCGCAAGATTGGGAGGCATGCAATTTTTTTTAGATTTTTTGAAAGTTTTTAATGATACTACTGATACTTTATCTTGTATTTATTATCCTACTATACATTTATTTTTAATAGAGAGTGTTAATATTGCTGGCGTTTTTAGTGATTATGAAAAAGATACTCAATTAGCTCCGACTATTTTAGTAATGCTGGAAAAATGGTTGCATTATTATTTTAGAATTCCTCTTGTTTATTTGGTTGGTATTGTTGTCAATCCAGGTACTAAATTAGATGGTTTATTGGATAATATGAATGCTTATTATTATGTACGTTTACATTTGGATGAAATAATAAATATTTAAATTATACCAGGAGATGTTAAAGACGCTATAGTAGCATTATGTAATGAATTTTATAGTAAATATGATTTAAGTGATAGTGGATCTTCCCAACCTAGTGCCTCACAAAGCGATGCGGGTGTTGTACTTGATAGAGGGTACAAAATGTTCATGAATAGTTAAAAAATAAAGGGGACAATAGGTATTATTTTCGAATTAGAAAGCTATTTAACCATTGCTTTTGAGTTTAGTGATTTCGAATACAACACAGATTTCAAAATTTTGGAGTGGTGGAAGAACCATTCAACTCAATTCTCAGTCCTCGCCCTCATTGTAAGATAGATATTAGCAACTCTTTCTTCAATAGTTGCAATTGAACAAACATTTAGCGCTGGAGGATTAATTTTGGACGCTCGCCGTTCAAGATTAAGTCCGAAAGCTGTGGAGGCTTAAGCTTGTGTCGATGATTGGATAATAGCTAGATTTTGACAATAAGAGTTGGATTGAGAGGACGAATTCTTCCATCAAGATTGTTGAGATACCATCGTCACGGGTACTATAACGGGTAGCGACGATTGACGATGAGGTAAGTTGGGATTATCAAAGGTAAAAGAACTACATGAACTTTGATTCTTCTATCCCAAAAAAGATATATAAGCGCTTAATAATAATTCATTAAGTTCAAGCCCATTCCTCCTCTTTTTCCCCCAAAAATTATTACAATGTACAATTTATTTATAATTTATAATTGATAATTTGTTATTTTTAATTAATTATTTAGTTATTTTAAAAATTAAATTAAAAAAGGAACCGAAATCGGCCTAGGAACCAACGGTTCTGAACCGGAACCTGAATCGGCCCCTTCAAGGGCTGTTTCGATTCCTTCTTCTTCACAAACTGGAACTACCGGTTCTTGAACTGGAGTCGATGGTTCTCAGCCCGTGGACACATCTAGATGCGTACATTGCTCTCACTTCCCTTCTACTTTTAGGTTGCGTTGAGAAAAAGGAGGGAATAAAAATAGAAAGGGGATGAAAATGTGATCAAAATGCCTAAATATAAAATATTTTCCCTTCTCATAATTTTTGTTTTCATTTCATTTTTTATTGTCGAAGTTTTCATTTCATTTACTAATCAAAATTTTTCATTCTCCTCCTTATCACTTCCAAGTCATGGCATATGATTGAAAGGAGAGGGGGAGGGGGAGGGAGCAAAAATGATTTCGAAAAATAATAAAGTTAATTTTTTCTCTCCCTTTTCCTTAAAAAAATTAGAATTTATTTAATTTTTCAATTCCACTTTCTCCAGTTTTGTTTGCAATCGCGATACAAATGAAGTAGTAACTTGTTCACAAGAGTAGAAGCCAGATTCAATGAGGGCGGGAGGTGATTGGCAGGGAAAGATTTGGTCCTTGACATGTTTATAGGGTGGTAATAGGGCAAGAATGACAGCTAATACATATAGAATCTCACTATTTGGTATGCAAACCTACATGTGTCGGATCTTGACAAGACTATTTCACTATATAAAAATAAATCATTAATGATGCACAATCAATAAAATCGCGTCAATCCCTCCGAGAGAAAAGAAACCGCTAGCTTGACAGGCAACACCGCCAGTTACAATTTCTCGATTAGTGAGTGCTTTATGCAAAATATGCGAGAATGATGTGTGAATTTACGGTTGAGATGATACCATCTATTAGAAAATCATTTTCTCGAGAGAAAAATATCCCAAATTCGATACCGTAATAAATTCCTTATGTAAACCATCCGATTGCATCACCATGCACAAAGTAAACGGCCGCGGTACCCCATGAAAGATAGCCGTCTCTCTATACCGCTCTCCAGACATGTCTAAAGTAGCATGCATTGGTACTTCCAGGGCTCTTGTGGTCACACTCCTGGTGGCGGTTCTCGTGTCGGTCACCACGCCTCGAGCCGAGGCGGCTTGCGCATTCTTCGTGTTTGGCGATTCGCTCGTTGATAGTGGCAACAACTATTTGGCCACCACCGTCCGCACCGACTCTCCCCCGTACCGCATCGACTATCCGACTCACAGACCCACGGGGTGGTTCTCGAATGGCTTGAACCTCCCAGACATTATCAGTACGTCCGAAGCTTCTCGTCGGAGCTACATCGATTCCTTCTCTATCTTTTGCTCACTGACTTGACATGTGAAATATACAGGTGAGAAAATTGGAGCAGAACCCACATTGCTGTACCTTAGCCCGGAACTGACCGGACGAACGCTACTGGTTGCACCAATTTTGCTTCGGCCGGGATCGAAATTCTCGACGACACCGGAATCCAGTTTGTATGTCCATCAGCTTTATTCACATCACTATTCACTAGCACATTTCCATCACAATATGGACGTGCGAGCCAAACATCGTACTATCTGCTGCATCTGATTAAGCAAATTCTCATGTTCGTGCAGCTAAACATCATAAGAATCGCCAGCTAATTGCAATTATTTCAGCAGAGGCACAATAGCGAGTGAACCAAGCCCTCGTCCTCATCACTCTCGGCGGCAACATTTGGGTCAATAACTACTTCTTGACGCCCGTATTCGCAAGAGTGCGCCAATTCACCATTCCGGAGTACTCCCGATATCTCATCTCCAAGTACAAGAAAGTTCTCAGGGTAATTTCCATATCTGCGGAAGCTTCACGCATAGCTCCATCATCTGTTTAGTTGTGCACTTGTGATGCTCAACTGGGGTTGTTGAACATTGTAGAGGCTTTACGAGTTAGGGGCTCAAAGGGTTTTGGTCACCGTGACAGGACCGCTGGGCTGTGTCCCCGCCGAATTAGCCATGACGGGGAGCAGGAACGGGGAATGCGCGCCCAGGCTGCAGCAGGCGGCCGCGATATTCAACCCGAAGCTGGTGTAAATGCTTAAGGAGCTCAATGGCGAGATAGGCTCCGACGTGTTCATCGGTGCCAATGCCTTCCATATGAACATGGACTTCATCAACAACCCCACCAAATTCGGCTCGATCCCCCTTACGGTGTCATTCTAGTTAACGTTTGTTAGCAATAATCTGCATGAGGTTTAGTAGATTTGGTAATTTTTTCCCCTGGGATTCTTCACATTCCCAATTCTTGAATTTTGCACTGGGACATTCATCCTGGGCTTGGAGCCTTGGGCTTAGCCCAACCGAAGAATCATGGCTTTCAAAGGCGCCAGGTTATTATTCATCTAACCTTGGACATCATTTTTCACTGGCCAATCGACATATATTTTCTTATTCGACCAAAAAAATAATAATAATCTATATATTTTTCCTTATGATTTCTCATAATTATCATAAATCTTTGTTCCTAGTATGCTTGTGTAAGATCTACTGAGATTTTGGAACTCCGACTCAATTTCGGCGATCAGGTTTCGTGATCTCGAAAGTAGCGTGCTGCGGATAAGACCCCTACAACGGTCTAGGGACATGCACCATGGCGTCGAACATGTGCCCAAATTAGAAGGTGTACGCGTTCTGGGACCCGTTTCACCCGTCGGAGTGTGCGAACCGGCTCATAGTCGAGCAGATCCTGAGCGGGTCCACCCAGTACATGAGCCCCATGAACCTCAACACCATCAGGCCATGGACTTTTGCGCTTGATGGGGACGGCTCTTCGAGCATAGATATCTTCGACCCAATTACTATCTCTACTATCCCGGTGTTTTGCGGAAGTCCATTTACGCAAGAAGGTGTGTTTTTCTAGCGTTGCCTTTTTTCTTTCTCTTTCTTTGGCTAGGGACGAATTTGAAGTGTACTTAAAAGTGTGGCCGAGCTTGGCGTACAGGATTAATGCTGGACCATTTCTCCAGCTTATATTAGTTTAGACGGAATCTTGACAAAAATCACGAACGAGGAAGCATATTTTCATCGTACATTTTCGACCTTGCTTAGACGCTCGCTAGTAATTTAGGGCGCGCATGATAACACTTCAGAACCATAATTTCTGCTTTTGAAGTGCTTCTGAAGTTGAAATCCGTTTGGTAAAGACGCTTCAGAAGTACTTCTGAAGCTGAAAGCCGTTTGGTAAAAATATTGAGAAGTCTGGAAGTGATTTCTACTTCTGATTGGATTTTGGCCAACTTTGAGAAGCTAAAAATTGTAGATTCTAAAAAAAAATCACTTCTTCAATTACACTGGTCTTTGCCAACCAACCTCGCCTACCGGTGCTCCCCGACCGCCGGCCATTCGCCCGGAGGCGGCGGCCGGCTGCCATCGGCAGCTCGCCCCGCCCCGCGACCGTCGCTGGTGGCCGGCCATCTCCCCCGCCACCGCAGCTGCCCGCCGTCGGTCGCCCGCCCGCTGCCGGTCGCCGTCCCCCATCAACCACCACCGTCGGAGATTTTGTTAATAATATTTAAAAATTAAAATTTTCAAAAGTAGAAATTTTATCAAACAATTTTTTTTATTAGAAATCAACTTTTAATGGAAAATCAACTTTTGCTTCTGATTAAGAAGTTGAAAAATCAACTTCAGTTTTAAAAATGATTTCTTTTGCAGAAGTGTTGCCATGTGCACCCTTAATTGTGTGGCCGAGTATAAAGTCGAACGCACTGGCACAAGTCGTGAATTTGAGCGATTACGAGTGGCAATTACCTCAACCACTCTCCAACGAACGACGCTCGCCTTCGTCTCGCCCGTCGCTCAAGCTTCTCTCGCTCGCTCGCTCTGACTGAGTTTAGCGGCACTCTATCGGTAAATCCTCTCTCTCTCTCTCTCTCTCTCTCTCTCTCTCTCTCTTACTTCGCCATTATCGTTTTTTTGAAAACTCAACACTCAATTGCTTCATCCTCGCTTGAATCACATTGCCGGCTCCTCCTGCTTCAATCTTCAACTGGCGCAGATCTAACCTCCGGCGCGCCAGATCCGAGCGCAGTTCATCGTCATCTTTTCCGATGGAGGAGGCCTTGGAGCTCGCCCGCGCCAAGGACACGAAGGAGCGGATGGCCGGGGTGGAGCGGCTCCACCAGCTCCTGGAAGCGTCCAGGAAGGGCCTCTCCGCCGCGGAGACGACGTCGCTGGTGGACTGTTGCTTGGATCTCCTCAAGGACAAAAACCTCAGGGTTTGCCAGGGCGCGCTCCAGGCCCTGGCGTCCGCCACGGTGCTCTCCGGCGACCACCTGAACTCGTTCGTGGTCGAGCGACTCGGCGACGCTAAACATCTTGTTAGGGATGCTGCTAGGCGGTTCTTGCTCACTCTGATGGAGGTAATTAGAGTGAATGCACAATCGCATGTACTCATGCGTGGTCCATTGCATTGAATTCTGCGTCGGTTCCTCGACTGAGATGAAGGGAAGATGAATGGTATAGAGGCACTGGCTTTGAGGGGTTATTCAGCATTTGCGACCTTGCTTTTGTTAATATAGTTGTTTCTGGCTGTTCTAGTGCGAGGAAACCCTGTCGTTTTTTCAAACTGGTCGTGAGAACTAAGGATAAACAAACATAAAATGAATATCAGCTTTGCAACTCTATCACGGAATTGGTCATTTCTTACCTTTATCTGAGGTGAAAGTTTCTCTTAGACTAGCAGTCTAAAAGTGAACTGGGCAACTAGAATACTTCAGATACACCAGTGCCATGACATACGTATCTTTTCTACTCATTGGGTACACGTAGATATCTCCAGGACTGGATTCATGTTATTGAGGTTCTTGTTTTGGCATGCACAAACTGAACAATAAAAGGGGATTTGAATTGACATGTTAAATGGCCCAGGTCTCTTCTCCAACGATTATTATGGAAAGAGCAGGTTCTTATGCCTGGACACACAAAAGTTGGAGGATTAGAGAAGAGTTTGCTCGAACTGTAACTTCTGCTATCAGCCTTTTTGCATCTACGGAGCTTCCCCTTCAGCGAGCAATTCTTCCTCCTCTATGATCTGGATGGCAACACTGCTCTTTAGTTTTTCTTTTTTATCTTCACTAAAGTGGGATTTAATTGACTCTTTTCAATCACCAGATATCACAGATGTTGAATGACTCCAATCATGGTATTAGGGAAGCTGCTATTTCATGCATTGAGGTCAGTGAAGTTCTTGAAATTACTTCGCAGTACTATTTGTTGTTAATCTGAATTTGTCAACATGATTACGATATTATATAATATACTTACGGCAACCTTGCTTTCAAACATTAGTCCGGTTGTGCCCTTGGACTAAGTCAGTTGTGAGCTGAATGTTATCTCACTGTATTTAGTTTAAAAGCTGTTTATTGTCATATCTGGTTCATGAACAGCTTAAACTTGAACTGTTAGTTGGATTGATAGTTTCGTTAATAGTAGAAAGTGACTGCTGTAGGATGCAGGTGAAGGTTTTGTTATGAAAGTAGCCACAATTCCAATTGAAGCAACGACTTATGATTGATGGTTTTCTGCAATTGTTCTTTTACCCTGTGAATTTTTAATGTTCTTCTTCACAATGTGGTAGTCGATACACTGATCGGCAGTATGGCTCACTTAAATGATTTAGTGTCTTCTCTTTTCAACTTGTCTCTAAAAGCAAAACTCAAAACAATTGCAACCTGTTCATATCCGTATGGTCTTAGTGTCCCAATGATCGTTCTAATTGTTCCAAATAATGGAAAGTGATTATTCTTTGCTTAGGTTTGGTTATTGTATTATATTTGATTGATTAAACTTATATAACTGGGAAAAAAAGATAATTTTCTAAGATACTTGTATTGAACTTTTAATTTCTCATTGTACTTAATCTCCCTGGTTCATCTAATTATAGCATAGAATCTCTATTATATTAATTTGGGAGTTTAATGGCAGGAAATATATGCTCAAGCGGGTGACCAATTTCGTGACGAACTTCAGCGTCATTCTCTTCCTGCTTCCATGGTGAATATTAATTTGAAAATTTCCTCACCAAATTTCTTTTCTCGGTTCTGTTCTTCAAAAACGTCGACAATATTAGACTCCATCATTGATGCCACATTATTTTTGATGCATAGATTTCTTCTTTGGCCTTTTTTTCCACCAGGAGGACTCTTTATGTTACCTTTTCTTTACTTCTTTTGTTATAGAAAGACATGTGAATGCAGGTAAAAGATATTAATGCAAGACTAGAGAGAATTGAACCCCAAAACTGCTCTTCAGATGGACTTAGCCACAAGGTTACTGCTGGAGAAATGAAGCCAGTGAGCATTAATTACAGAAGAAGCTGTCCGAGAGCAAAGTACTCCTCAAGGGGAGCTTCTCTTTTTGGAGGTTCGCATTATCACCTTCTAGGGAAAGACTCATAATGCTTAACTGATAGCACATGACTCGTACAATACCAATTTGGGGAGAAAGTTGAGCGTAAATAATTACAAAAGATTTTATTGAAGAATCAGAAAGTGGAGAGAGAGCGTCATGCTGTATAACGTATTATCTAGAAGAAAGGAAATTAAATGGAATGAAAGTAAGGTTAGGTTTTTTGGAACATATGTGACAACAATGTCCTCTATATAATGTCACTTCAGGATATTGACTCAACTAACTCATCCCTTTCTCTTGATATTCAAGGGAAATGAGTCAAGTCGGCCCAACAACAAATTTTCCTCCTTTTCTTTTTTCTATCTCATTTAAGAGAATACTATGACCGCTTTCCCCTTGTGTTCTTCCATTTAAATCACATCCTCTCCTCCCTGACAACTCATAGTTTTGCATTTGACTTGAAACTATAAACTGCTGTATTAGTGGGGGAATATCCTTTGTAATAGCCTGAGAAGTTGTCCTGCGTATTCACTGCTGAGCAAATTCTATGCTGTGTTTGTCTAGCTTTCCTTGGTATTACATTGAAGATTTGGTAATTTCTTTTAACCCAAAATAGGAGTTCTTAAACTGGAGGCAATGGCCCAAAAGAAATTAAAAGCTTTTTCCTTTCTTCTTTTGGGCTACTCCTCAGACCTTGATAATTGATGGGCATACGCGGTAGATGTTAGTCCCTTCTCTTGGCAACTTGGTCTGTTATTTGTTGAAAATTGATGCTACAAGGGTAGGGTGTGCTTTGTCGCGGTATCAGTTATAATAGTTTAAAACTGTTGCACCATTAGTGGCTGATTTTCTTTCGGTTATTGGCATTGATCTTCTTACCTAGTAGCAACATGTCCCTGGGAGGATTAGTTCATTTACTCCTGTTTTTGAGTTTAATTTTATCAGCTTGTTGGCAGTTTTTTTTTTTCACTTCAGGCCATTGTCATTGCGAGTGTCATAGTAATGAGCAATTTTCTTTTATATTGCAGACTAGGCAACTTATTTTCATGGTCATTTTAGGGTGTTTTCCTGGAATCAGTTGTATTACACATCATAGAAATAGCTTTTTAATATTGTGGATATACCTTTCCGGAGATTCAGTGTTCTTGCTAAGAAGAGAACGCTTGACATAGGGCTTCATCAAGAGCGCTCAAAGCATTCCTCTTAATGGTTTTACTGATGCCTTGACTAGCTCGTTTTAGCCTCTCTTCCCTTAATTGCAGCCGAAGGTGATGATACAGAGAAACCCATAGAACCAATAAAGGTCTATTCAGAGAAAAAGCTAATAATGCAATTTGAGAAGATTTCCTCTACTCTTGTACCAGATAAAGACTGGTCTGTGCGCATTGCTGCCATGCAGCGAGTTGAAGGGCTTGTTTCCAGAGGTTATTTTCTGCCTAATTATATGTTGTTAGCTTTTTCGCTCTTTAATACTGTTTTGGTAACATGGTTGAGAAGGGCAACTTAGCCTTGTCTGGTAAAAGAGATGTATGAAGAACAATATTACGTTGTAGCATACCTTCATGGTGTATGTAGATAATGCTCTCAAGAACTTTTTCGTCCCTGACAATAGATTTTCGAGTCTTGTTGGCACCTGGTTTAGGTGTGGCAGTGGCAGCGCCCCCTTCCCCACTGTGACAATGGACGTGAGTACTTTTTAAAAAAAAGAGAAGTCCGCTCTCATGGGATGGCTTTTTTGAGAGTGCATGTTTGGTGATACAAATATAGGTCTCAGGAAAGGCGAACATACATATCACTTATACATCTAGAAGTCGAAGGCATTTACTTGTCTAAAATTCCATCATTGAGGCATTTGGTTAGTTACAATGGTTCCATTCTAAATGTTCTATATGTGGCAAAATACTGCATTGGATATGTTTGGGTCTCATCCTTTCGTGATAAAGGGGATTTCTTTTCCAAATTGTGTTGCATATTTTGCTTCATCTAGAGCTACAAGCGACTTCAACAGCTTTCTTGTGCATTGAGTTTTCTTGGATTGATAGTAGATCCCGACAACTTTTGCTAGCCTGGTTGTGCTTTAGGGTTTGCCAAGATTTAGTTGTTTCTATCACTTGACTTTGTTATTGTCCCTTATTCCAGGTGCATCAGACTATGCATGTTCAGGGGACTCATGAAGCAACTTGTGGGCCCTCTCATGCCGGGAACATGAAGCTTTCCGACTATCGCCACTATTGATTTACATTCTCCGGCCAATTTCTTCAAACCTGCTATTATATGACTATAAAAAAAAACAAGACAAAAATATCAATAAATAGATAAAAGTAGTATTAATAATAGAAAACAAAAACACCTTACTCCTCTTTATCGTGAAGAAGTATCTTGGACATGTTAGGACATTCCTGTCAAAATACTCCTTAAGAATGGTCATTCCCTCTAAAGTCTCATCTTGCAAACCCTAAAACCAGAAAGCAGAAAGTCAACAAAACTTCAAGCACTAGCAGCAATTACAATTAAAATTTAACGCAGTGTGTCCTACCATCCCTGAGCTTTTGAAGGGTAGTATCTCATGAAATCTGCTAGTGCTTGAAGTTTTGTTGACTTTCTGGTTTTGGGGTTTGCAGGATGAGACTTTAGAGGGAATGGTCATTCTTAGGGAATATTTTAACAGGGAATGTCCTAACATGTCCAAGATACTTCTTCACGATATGGAGGAGTAAGGTTTTTTTTGTTTTATATTATTAATACTACTTTGATCTGTCTATTGATATTTTTGTCTTGTTTTTTTATATAGTCATATGATAGCAGGTTTGAAGAAATTGACCGGAGAATGTAAATCAATAGTGGCGATAGTCGGAAAGCTTCATGTTCCCGGCATGAAAGAGGTGGATTAGCAGTTAGGTTTGCCGGGATGCTTCTACTCAAGAATTGAGATTTGCAGGATTGTTGTTCTTTCATGGACATCTTCACAACCTTGGTATGATATGATCTGGCCTTGTTTTTCCACTCTGCATAGTGAGTTATTGATGTTTCTTTCGAAATATTTTCTTGTCCGTTTGCTTGCTTTAGTAACAAAGATATCTTCTCTCTTTGGTTTTGTATCTTCTTTTTAGACTCTTGTCAAGTATTATGGAAGATAAAAGGCCTTCTCATTTTTGACTTCCCCAGATTTCAGACCACTCTAAACTGGAACTATTTTCCTACGGTATTATGATAATACATTTGTGTAAGAAAAGGAAAAACGTGCTCAGCTCATTATTGACAATCTCCCCATCTCGTGATTGAGTCTAAAAAATCGCCTGATCGAAAATCCAAGTAGGACATTTTTGTGTGTCAATAAGTTTGACATTGGGTCTCAGCGAATAACGGGCAATTAGAGGGCCGGATTTCATCATCTGGCAAGCGCTCGAGATCTCATGTCGAGACGCACCCAAGGCGTTGTGCTCCGGCTCATGTAGAGAGTAAGTCCCGCTTCTCGCATGCTCCGTTCAGACGACTCTTCCTTTTGTAATTTTGTATTTTCACCTTCTGAACGTTCTCGTCTCACGTTCCAACTTGTTCGTGCTCGGACGGCAGCAAAGATGAGCCTTCGTTCGCCTTTTCTCTCTCTTCAGTTCGCATGTCGAGCAACGAGAGTGAAAAAAATGATTCCTTTTCACAGGGTATTAAGTGAAGAGACTTGCGTTGATGCGACATATCGCATGGGTTCACGCTTGGTCACGCCATATGATTTGTCCCCGATAATGTCATCGACGCTCTCGGGGATGAACCTGGCGGTGGTGCTCGAGGTGGAGACGCATCGGGCCGGCATGTGAAGACGTTGATGAGGCTGATCGAGGAGATTGACGGGGCGGATCTGAAGCTGGGGCGGAGGAGGGACAAGGGGACGACGAGAAAGAGGAAAAAGAAAGAATCAAACTTGCACCGAAATGAAATACTTCGGAAAGCCAGCCAGCCTTCTTCAACCTTGGTCACTTCATCAGTTCATCACATGCTTGCGCACCCCATCACGGGGCCCACCATTGAACTCTAAAATTGTCCTATGAACGATGGACTGGGGACTTCATGGGGGCCCTCGCCTTCACTGTTCAGTCTGTTCATTGCAGAAGACTCGTACTCGGGTTTGACTGAAATTCTATTGGTCGTCCGCATCTTTGCTTTTTTCTTTGCGGGCCCCATTTTCATGAGCCGTAGCCTTTCGAATTTCGATGGTTCAAGAATTTGGCCTAATTCCATATGATCAATTCTGCTCCATTTTCATTTTTTTTTTTGGTTAAACACAAAAATATTAGCTTTTAAGCTATTCTCAAATCTATTTCGACGGTCCAATCCCAAGTCAGCATGGCACTTCCACATTGATAAGGTGTCATGAAAAATTATCTCCACAATGAAATCGTTCTAAGATATGAAACTTAGAGAGGAATAATGGCGATTTTTGGACAGAGAGCATATTTGGAATTAAAGTAAGCTCAGGATAGATTTTAGACTGTACATAAAGTTAATTTTTTTAAGATAAAGAAAAGTTCATGGTAAATTTGAACTGAACTTAAATTTTAGGGTTTCTTTTTATACAGAAAAAAGTGTGGGCATAATTGAAACTAAACATAAAGTAAGAGATTTTTTTAAAGCAAAATAGACCTTAACAATCATGGTAATAAATCATGAGGGATAGTAAGAAATCCCGTGGGTCTTCCAAATCATGAGAAAATGCTGCTTCGCAGCGAATGAAAGGAAGTGACCCTCCATAAAAAAGAAATCCTAAATTGGCAAGACCAAGAGCTTTCTCATGATCAAAGTCCTATACTAGAATTATTCCAATCATTAGAATCCTAATCGAAATGGCTTTTTCACGCGGATGCAGCCGATGACAGATTGTAGCAATCTTTCACACAACAACTTGACTTGGGGGACGATTCAAAGTGATCGATCGAATTTCTTGTAATCTCTAATGATCTGTTGCTAATCTACTTATTAGGAAGCATTCTTACATTAATACAAGTGCGTTTTAGATTACTCTTTTAGTGCTTGTTAATCTTTTGGAGTGATCGAGAGGCTCCTAGCAAATTGAGGTCCATGACAAGGAAAGGCCTGCTTCAAACCCCCAAATAAATACCACTTGTTGCCATGAGAAATTCCCTATCAATTTACTTAAGCCTTCCTCGAATTTTCAGCTCGTCGCGAACAAGAATGGCTCCATTACTAATTAGAGGTGTAATTAAGTCGTTAATGACACATGAAGTTGAGCCCTGGAACGAACGAGATGAACTTGTGGTGATCAGCCAAGCAATAAATTCTTGGATGGAGAAGACACGAGTGATAGAATTGCAAGCCCCCTCGTGAGAAAAATACATATATTACAAATTGACAATCTTAGTGAAAAAAAGAAAAGAAAAGTTAATGCTACCAGAAACCAAAGTTGCTTACGTCATAATTGCCAAGTTACCTCGGGCCTTTCGTGTGAGAATTGCATGGTTCAACTTGCCCAATCGTCCTAAAAACCCAATAACATGCATGTGATGCATGAGTTGGATTTTGCATTAGACCTGTTTGATTTATAAGGGAAAGCCTATAAATTTCGTCACAGGTGCTTGTCATGCCAAGTTTTTCTTTTTTTGGTTGGTAGAAAAGTTTGACATACACATGTATATTCTACGGATACATAATAACTTAAATAGACTCAACATGTTAGTCTAGGTTTAGGAGCCGAAGTCAATCCACGTCACGCATAACCTAAGCTATATTTGACGCACTCATTATAGAATCTGACTGATGATTCTTCACTTCTTTCTACTCTTTGTTCTCCATCTAAGTTCCTTAAGCTGCGTTTGGTGGTCCAGATTTGGATTCGGATATGATAAGATAAGGTTGGATTAAAAATCTTCCGGATTGTTTTTTGGATTTTGTAAAATCCTATCATACGCTTGGTAGACGTTCGTATAGGATAGGATATTCACACCATGGACAACGACATGATGAAGGACGAGCTGCTGAGAGAGGAGGTGGAATCGTGGCCGTCGCAGAGGTCTAATGTGTGACAAGAGTACTGCGTTGCGATCGGAGGACCGGAGGTCCGATGTCGAGTGTTTGAAGAACTTTAGAGCCAACCGAATCTCACTCTTGAGAGCGAGAGAGTGTCTTTGTCGATCCGAAGCTACGTGATCTGCGGGAGCAGAGATGAGCTCGACGCAGGGGCCTCACTCTCTGGCCTTCCGGGTGATGAGGCTATGCTGCCCCTCCCTCCTCGTCGACCTTCCCCTTCTCGTCCTACCCTCCGATCTCCTCGTCAGCGAGGACCTCCTCGACCACCCCATCCCCGCCTCTCGCCTCCCTCCCTTCATCACCTCTCACCTCTTCGACGCCTCCAACTCCCACCTATCGCTCCCGCTTCCTCCTCCGCGATCCCGCCAACGCCATGGGCCTCTCCGGCCTCCTCCTCCTCCCTCAGGCCTTCGGGTTTGGGATTTCATTTCTTGCGTTCAGAAAAGGATGCCGACTATGATGCACGCGAGTGTATCGATCGGAGTTGGTTCTTTGTGAGGATGCTGGCTCGATTCGTGCTTTGATTTGGGTCGTTGCTCGTGTTTTGCAGGATGATTTATTTAGGAGAGATGTTTTGCAGCTACATAAGTATCAACAACAGTTCCACTTTCACCTCCTCCGAACCCCAGATCCGACGCCTCAGTCCAGCCTCGACACGTCTACTCAGCTGCCCGATGCCAATTTGTCGCCGCAACCCACCTTTTGCTCGAGCCTGTCCTGCCGTTCCTGCCGCCTGCCACCGAGATCCATGGCTGCCAGACCTCCACCTCTGCCTCTGCTCACTGCTTGACACTACCTCTAGTAGCCTTCGATCGTCCCGATTGCTCGTCGAGTTCGCCGGTCGAACTGCATCCGAAACCACCCCGAGCCACCGGTCGTCGCCCGGGGTCCTGAGAGGTAACGGTGGCGGCGTCATAGAGAAGACGAAGGAGAGACTGAAGTTCGTGGTGGCGTTGAAGAAGGAGATTGAGGAGGACTTGTTATTTTTATCCAATCCGAGTGTATTATGCCCCCTTCCCCTGGATTTCTTATCCAGTGTTTTATTCAGGTATATTCGGATTTATCCGGTCCGGACGACATCGCCAAACATCGGATAGGATAACAAATTATCCTATCCGGACTCAAATTCGGACCACCAAATGCAGTCTTATTGTTTCAACTGCAAACTCCGTACAATTCCCTCTAGCTAGTTGGTACTATCTCTCGTTATCATCGAATATGTTCTTCCAACAGTACTATCATTATTTCTGACCTCATGATTTTTCAATTAATGAGTGCTTTATGCAAAACACGCGGTAATGATGTATAGATCTACGGTAAGAAATAATTAACAACATTGTCAAACTGTTAGGGAAGTATTTTTCCTATAAATATTGTGTGTTCAACACTTGCAGGTAGACATGGCCATTCTGAACTGTAGGCCCAGAACCGGCCCGTTGATCGGACACACGGTTCAGAATCGGAACCGGTCTTCAATGTCCAGTTTCGAACCGTAAAAAATAAATAAATAAATGGGTTTGGGCTCTTTCCCTCGTGGGGCCCTTCGGACCGTTGCATGCAATGACCGTCATCCTTTTTTTTTTTACAATTTATATTACACCGTATCCCCTTTTATAAATATCCTTCACCCCTTTCATTTTTCTCACAAATTCCTCTCATCTCAATCCTCTCCAATTTTCTCAATTCTCCTAAATTCTCTCAATCCACTCAATTCTCTACAACCCGTCTCAATTCTTTGAATCGATTTTTCAATCAATTCTATCAAAAAATGGCAAATGGAAGTAGAAATACTGGAAAGAGCCCGATGAGAAAATTCAATTTTTCTCATCCTGAATTTGATCCTCGTGACTATGCATGTTGGGTAGACGACGATGATAATATCAACTATGTCCCCAATTCCGACGCTAAGCACGTCCCAACGCAAGAAAGTCTTTATCCTCATTCTCGTGTCGAAGAAATGTCGACAACAAATGAGCTAGAACGGAAGGCCTGATAGGGTACATCCGACTTATGGCAACACTTCGACAAGGTACATGAAAGCGAAGGTAAGTTTAAGATAAACTGTAAATATTGTCTGAAATCATACAATTTTTCTAAAGGAGATGGCTACGGAATATTCCATCGACATCTGACGAAACAACATCCAATGCAAGCGAGGATCGATACTAGCCAACAATAGATTTCCGAGTTCGCCGATCCTAATCCTTATCCTTTATTCCGTTACATTGATACACTTTATAAACAAATATTAGATGAATATGTTGCCATTGAACATGCTCCGTTTACTACTGGTAAAAGTTTTAATTTGAAATTTTTTGTAAACAATGCATTGGTTCCGCAAGCACCATTTGATCTGAAAACTACTCTTAAACGTGAACTTTTCAAGGCTTATAAAAAACAAAAAAAAAAGTTTGGGAAATTTTTTTAAGGATTTCAATGGACATGTACATATAAGTAGCGGTATTTTCACTCAAACAAACACGCTTCAGTTAGACTCTTAAGTCGATGAGCATTCCGATTCAACAAAAGTCATCACATAGTAATAAAATCGACAACAAAACCCTTATTCCAAGTGTGTCTAGAAACAACAAAGTACCCTTCAATAACAAGCATAGGATAATTACCAAAAAAGCCCTAAATCTATTGCAATTATGTCGATTCAGTCCTAAACTTTTTTTTCCGATTCAGTCCTAAACCTTTTATAATTATGCAATTTCAGTCCATCCGGCGAATTTTAGCCGGCCGGCGCTACGTTGACGTCGCCATGACCAAATTCCTCCAAGAAAAGAGAAGTGGATGTCTTTGGTGGGGATCATGGAAAATGACCAAAAGTAGCTGGAAACATTACTTAAAACTGCCTTTACAGTCTAATTTTCCCACTGTTTTTTTACTCGTGCCCTGTAAATTTAGCAAAAGAATCTTTCCACTTCGAGTCCCTTGGACTTTGGAGTCCACTGCCAAGACCAAAAAGAGTTCTCTTTGTTCTAGGGTTTTACCTAAAGAAGCATGATTTTCAAACAAACCCCTCTATTAAGCCCACAACATACCGGTTAACTTAAATAAAAGTCCAAATCCGTTGAGGTTTCGGGGGCGCTGCCCCCGATCCCCTGCCTGCTCACCAGCGAGCGGGGCAGCCGTCCGCTGACCGGGCAATGGGACACCCGTGTCTGGAGCGCTGCCCCCGAACCCTCGCATCCCGCGCGCATGAGTCACATGTTGTCGGATAACACTTTGGTTTCCCTAAGCTCACGTGGGCGTACTTGGTGTGAGAAACAAGGGTCCCCGAAGTATTCGCCAACTCCAACAATATGAACCATCTAGCCATTGAACCAATGAACGGCAACGAAACAGATTGTGACGCCAAACAGTAAAATGTGCACAAGTCACTCGCTTTTGAATAAAAATCGAGCCCCGTTTATTTAGTTGGTATCATGAAAAATTTTCTTAGAGCACACTGGCCAGTAGCCTTGGGTTTAGCATGTCGATTATTTTGGGATGTGCATATATCTCTCTTAGTGATCGATGATTAAAATATGCAAAATGAGAGAGAGAGAGAGAGAGAGAGAGAGAGAGAGAGAGAGAGAGAGAGAGAGAGAGAGAGGGATTTTAATCAGTTGCGAACATATTATGCGGATGTCAATTCGATTATGAAATTTCTAATTTTTCGAGCTTAGTGCTGAATTTCTGTGCGGAATTCCATCTTATATGCCCCAATTACCACATACTTTGTGAAATTTTGTTTTACCTTGTTCTCATTGACACGTCATTGATGCTCAAGAGGAAGGCACATATGGGCTAGTTGGTCAAAAGGAAAAGAAGAGATAAAAGGCGAACGGAAGAGGGATCGTAGGTAGTAGGTAGCCACCAAAGTGGGTCCCAACCCAAGAGAGGGAGATGGCTGGACAATGCAACGCTGATATGATCCATTCCCCTTTTGGTGTGGGCAAAATCTGTTAGAAACTCATTGTATATTAATCTATATAATGACAGAACGAAAGTCATGAGCAATGAAATGAAAGATAGGTTTATAACAGACATGTCATGGACTATGTCATTCACCATAAGTCTCACTAATCTTCTTCTTCTTTGAAGATCTGCAATCCACAAAACTGTGATCTATCTTGTCATAGTTGAAGCATGTACCTTGATATCTGTTCTTGGCCACTCCTCCTTCTGATCCCAACTTTAACTTAGCAATCATTTAAACTTCGAATCGCAATAATAAATGTAAGCAAGCTGCTTCAAATATGAAAACACTAAGTTGGCAGAAGCACATAATTTGAGCCTTCAGAAGCAGTATTCAAAAATCGTCAGATACAAAAATTTGTCAGATGCAACTGCATCTGAACCCGTTAGATGCAACTCAGATGTAGTTTAGATGCACTCGTCAGATGCAACTCAAATGCAGTTCAGATGCACTCGTCAGTTGCATCCTTCTAGACCCGTCAGATGCAGTCCTTCTGCACCCGTCAGATGCAATCCTTCTGGACCCGTCAGAAGCAGTTCCTTCCGAGATTCCTTCTGACCTTCCTTCTAAGGCTCTTTCTAAGTCTCCTTCTGACCTTCCTTCTGAGGCTCCTTCTGAGTCTCCTTCTGAGCTTCCTTCTGAAGCTCCTTTTGATCTTCCTTCTAAGGCTCCTTTTGAGTCTCCTTCTAAGCTTCCTTCTGAAGCTCCTTTTGATCTTCCTTCTGAGGCTCCTTCAGGATAACAAAATCATAATGGAAATATAATAATATAAATAAATTGATTAAAAAAAATACCAAGACCTGTGTCGGATACAGTTTCCTTAAAACAGATTCGTCCCCTCCAGTATGTGCTTTGAGGTTTCGTGAACGTCTGTCTCTCAGGATACAACGGTTAAGCAGCGATAGAGGCAAGCACAGCACTCCAAAGCTTTCGACGAACTTGAACAACACGAGAACACTATCGAAAATAATGCAAATACATAGAATCGAAAAAGAGGGAGAAAAGTTTTTCTTTTGAGACTGTAGTATTTTCCTATCTCACTTCCTCTCCTTCAAAACAGAATGAAAACCACATATTTATAGGCTAAGCGGGGCATTGTGAAAATAATAAATAACGGCTAAATTAATTCTGTCGTTTAGAGCAGTTATGTATTTAATTCTGTAACCACAGAATTATAACAGCCGTTACTTAGTTAATACCATTAACACACCGGTAATTAACTTAAGAACGGTTAACGACTTGAGTTGAAAAAAATTAAAATAGAAGGCAAAAATGGGCTTGTCGCGAGGCCCACTTTCCAGTCCCGCATTCGCGTACGCAGGTAGTGCGCTCGCGCCCAAGTTTCAACTTATCGGGCCTCCGTCGGGGTCCGGGATTTGCACCCCCTTGCACGTGCGCGCGAGGCATAATACTTGTTACAATAGTTACCACTCAAAAAGAGTGTAACCACATATAAAGCACTTCACGGTGTCGCGACCCTCTCGAGGTTGTCGGGCTCTCGAGGGCTAATGGGCCGTCCAGTCTGGTCCGACGCGGGCCTCTCCCAAGGCCCATTACCCAAATCGCAACGGAGGTATGCGTAGTCGACCTTCAGTGTGGTCTAGTGACATGTGCTAAGTGTGCATGCCGAGGAGTCGCCACCAATCATTTTTTGGAGGGTATGATTGGACCACCCTATTGAATAGTCGGGAGTTTCTATTCAATTCTGCGATAACCAGAGAACTGGGTTCGGGGACTTAGTTACGTCAACTGTCAGAGTTGACGCCCTTTCGGTACCTAAGTTGACTGAATTTTCTGACCAAAGATTTCATGCAGATGAGTGGGGTACGAGTTCTAAATCTAGGAGTTCATGCAGATAGGAATGACTATCATAGCAATCACAATCAATAATAAAGTGCACAAATCGATGAATTCAAGTGTACAAATAAATCACATGGCATTCCTAATAAGGCCATATTGGCCTAGAGAAGCATCAATCAGGCTTAGGAATGATTTAGACATGATTTTGCCCATCAGGGGCAAAATCGTAATTTTGAGACAAAGGGAACAATTTGCCCAAAAAGGACAAAATCATCATTTCGGAATGAATCCGGAGTCAAAACAGGTTTGGTCACTCAATTGACCCATTTCCTATTTTTTGGCAATTTTCGTGATTTTCGGGAATTTTAGAAACCGATTTACCATTCGAAGGGTAAAATCGTCATTTTCTAAAAATGGAAATGAAATGTGGAAATCTTAGACATAAGGTTTAACCACCCATCTGGCCCATCACCAAATTCTAAGCAATTTCCACAATTCATCAGAATATCAAAGACGATTCACCCTTTGAGGGGTGAAATCGCCATTTTGGATTAAATGGGAGAAAATCCCAAAAATGAAAACAAATCAATTTTTTGTCATTTTCAGCCTTGGACAATTTTTAGAATTTTTCTGCAATTTTTCTCAATTTTTTTTGTTTTTCTTTAATTTTTCCATTTTTTTGGCATTTTTGATTTATTAATATTTTTTTATATTTTCAGAAAATATTTTAACAAAAAGCATGTCTTTGACAATAGATAACACTCAACCAGATAAATAAGCTAACCACTAGACTGAAACAAATACATACAAATCAAGTCTATAAATGCAATATTTTAGAAAAATAATCCTGATATACGGATCGGGTACGTAAAACATACCGGATTGGACACCAGCCTTCAATCGCCCAGCCCCAGCCTGCGACCATCCCCATGCCCGTTACCTATCGATCACTATTAGAATGTGGATAGTCAATTTCACAAATTAAGACTAAAAAATTAAAAAATTAAAAAATTGACACTGTCCATGCACTGTTCATGCACTGTTCCGACACTGTTCATGCACTGTTCATGCACTGTTCCGACACTGCTCGGACACGGCTCCGACACGCTCCGACACGCGCCGACACGCCCGGACACGTTCGGACACGCTCCGACACGTCCGACACGCCCGGACACGTCCGGACACGCTCCGACACGTCCGACACGCCCGGACACGTCCGGACACGCTCCGACACGCCCGGACTCGTCCGGACACGCTCCGACACGCCCGACACGCCCGGACACGTCCGGACACGCTCCGACGATGGGGTGGTGACCCGAGGCTGTTTCTGGGCTCCACCAGCGGCGCGTAGGCTCCATAAGCTCCGAGGGAGGAGGTAGGACTCCGGGGTTGTCGCCGGAGGCGATAGCGCGCTTTGGCGATGACGGATTTGGCCCGATACGAAATAATCCCGAACCAAACTTCGAAACGGGTGGAGGCCGCGGGTCTTGGGTTATTCACGGCGGCTTTGAGGTACGACGGCTAGCGACGACGGCGGAAGGGTCGAAGGCGAAGGCAAATAGTGCACGAAGGTGAGGATTCCATTTTTTTTTTTTAAGAAGAAGAAGAAGAAAAGAAGAAGAAGAGGAGGAGGAGGAAGAAGAGGAAGCACCGTCCGTCCAGAAGAAAAGAAAAAGAAGAGGAAGAAGGAGGGGAGACGGATGATGGGAGGGGGGAGGTGAATAAAAAAATAATAAATATAAAATAATAATATAATAAAATATTAGAAAGTAATAATAATAATAAAGTAATCAAAAGCGAAGACAAAATAATTATTCATCTTTTCCTTTTAAATGATGATGTTTTCAATCCTTTTCCTTTTAATTATTACTAATATTTTTGCCAAATTCAATTTTATGGTGATCAGAGAATACCTAAAATCGAACCTGAATTTTACTGTTTTATGAGGTCAGAAAATATATAAAATAAAAATAAAAATACCGACTATTCTTATATAATTTTTGTGACCTCAAATATTATTTTTCTTGATTTTCTTCTTTTTTTTTTGTATTTTTCGAAAATATTAAAAAAATGAAAATTATGAAAATTATTTTTTTTGGTCAAAATGGTTCCTAAGGCCAAGCCAAGGCTTCCAAAGTTGATTTTGTGATTTTATGATATTTTTTTGATATTTTTATGAATTGTTTTTAAAATATAAAAATAAAAATAAATAAATAAATAAAAGTTTGATCAAAATTTAGGTGTCAACAGCTGCCCCTCTTTGAGAGGAATCTCATCAGAGGAATCCCCTCAGAGGTTTCTCTCAAAGACAAGGTGACACCTGAGTCCTGATCGACTCGACTCGTGAAAAGAAATGCTATGACATCGGACCCTTAAGTCTTTTGATGGATGCTCAAATTAATCACCGGTTTACTCTTGCGATTCGAACATGAGCCGGAGTGAGAGAGGCTTACCTGAAGCTCACCTGTCAGATGCTGCCGGTTGCGACGACTTTCAAGAAGATACCTAGGACTCGTTCAGAATATCCTAGGGAGATTAAGCTCTGACCTGTATGGTAGGTCATACCATTATGGGGTTCCCGACTGGTAGGAACCTAAGGAAGGCGCATCCCACGCTTTGGAATTTGCCAAGGATTTTGATCCGTATGGTGGATCAGACCATAAGCGGTTCACCTACAGTAAGGCTTACCTAGGAAAATAACTTCTCCAACATATAGAATTAGTCAAAGTTTTGATCCGTATGGTGGATCGGACCATGGGATTGATCCTTATGGCGGTATCTACCTTTGGATTGACCCTTCAGGCGGTTTCTACCTTTGGTTGACCCTTCAGGCGGTGTCTACCTTGAGTTGACCCTTCCGGCGGTATCTACCTTTGTGTTGACCCTTCAGGCTGTTTCTACCTTGATTTGACCCTTCAGGCGGTATCTACCTTGAGTTGACCCTTCAGGCGGTATCTACCTTTGTGTTGACCCTTCAGGCGGTTTCTACCTTGGTTTGACCCTTCAGGCGGTATCTACCTTGTGTTGATCCTTCAGGCGGTATCTACCTTTGTTTGCTTTGAAAAGGGGTCTCATGACGAGGGTTCTCCACGTCCGATGAGACTGTTTGATATTTTTGAAAAGGGGGTCTCATGACAAGGGTTCTCCACGTCCGATGAGACTGTTTGATATTTTGAAAAGGATTTTTTTTTAAGGGTTTCTCTTCCCCAAGAAAATATTGGTAATCTTTGAGAAGACAGCAATTGTCCAATTGACAAAATTTTATGACTTAAGCTTTAGTCATGAGATGTGCATTTTGATGCTGGAGGTTATCCAAAACATTTTTGCAACGTGCAAATGTGATCACGAATCCCTTGCATGGAAAATCTGGATCCACAGTTTGAAAATTCCCAAAAAGAGTTTGCTCAAAACGTCAATTGAAATATTTCTCGACAAGGAGGCCATCTCACCTGTTTTGAGGTGATGATTTTTAGGGGATGTACTCAATTCCCTACTGACCTGTGCCTAGGTTTTAGGCTCATTCGCAGCGCATACATTTTGATTGGTCGGGAGGTCTTCCACGGGACCGTAATGTTGGGCTTGTATATTGGTTTTCAAGGGGGACCCGCTTTGGAGTCGGGGCCATCGAATGAAAATCTTCACCATCTGCTCCGGGTTTACAAGTCAAGAACCCTGCAAAATGAGAAAGAAAGAGTCTTGCTCGTACTTCTTCGAGCTAAGCTATATGTTAACCCAAGTGTCTTAGTCAGAGAAGACTGTTTCAGGGTTGTAACATTGGTAGGATTGGGGACCGAAAAAGGCTTGTTTTTGGCCCAGAAATCACGAAGGATTCGACATTGGTGATCATTGCAAATTTGTCACATGTCTTTTCCATTCTGCATCTTCCATTTTTGAGGTGTGCAACCGCTTTTGAGGTGTGCACAAATCCTTTAGAGAACGTCTCTTGTGGTATTAAGAGATTGACAATTATGTCCGTGTTTTTGCACCACGGCTGACATCGTTTGGGGAGCAGTCTTCTTGATCTGACTCCTTTATGGGTTTTTCTCTCTTCCCAACTAGGCTTTATTGGGGATCAATCAAACAGTTTTCACGAGCATCGGCCTTGCTTTTACCAGGCACTTTGCTTTTTCTTGATGCTGGGGATTTTTTGTTGAAATCCCGCCTTTTCTTTTCCTTTGGAACTACGATGTTCAGAAAATTGTGCTAGATATACAACTTGAATCATAGCACACTTAAACGCCGATATGAGATTTTTCTATAAATCCCATCTCTTGATTTCTTCCGTTCTTGGAGTGATACAGTTTCTATCTTGAAACATCCCATGATCACCAACAGGGGTTTATGAAATGAATTCGCAGGCTCAACTTGGCTGTGCAAAGGATATGGTGTGTGGGATAGAGAATGAATGCTTCTCGTCATCCTATGGCACTTGGATTACCATATAAACAACACACAAAGATTAATGTTAGTCCGAGCAAGAAAATTTCTAACCATTTTCTCCTGATGCTGTTGGACTTACTTCCTTTTTGCCCCGGTGTGGGGTGGTTCTTGACAGGGTTAAGAATGAAAACCGCCGTTCAAGTGGGTTGTCAACGGTCACCTGTAGTGTTTATGATATGAAACGAACGCCTCCGTCGTCCCAATCCATGTAATCGCTGCGAATGGTCCCTACCTCCGTAGGTCCAGATTTTACTATTTGATTCGCTCCACTCATCTCTCAAGTGTATGTAGGATGTGTTTGGATTTGAGCTTGCCTCTCTTTTGAGGAAACATCCTTTTGAGAGTTTTGAACAACTTTTGATTGGAAAAATCTCTTTCGTTTTCCCAAAAATTTTACCCGTCAAGGGGATTTTATGGTGCACAATGCGTGTTCAGACAACCTCATGTTTCAAAACATGAATGCCAATGAAGTTAGAATTCCATGTCTTTTCTAGACATCAGATTTTGAAAGCTTTTTCTTTTTCTCTCTGTGTTTTTTTTGTTTAACATCTTCAATGGATTGGGGGAAAGGGATACCTACCTGTCCACCGTGGCTGGAGATCCCTGAAAATGTAAAAGAAGCATATCATTGTATGTTCACGAATTTTTCGAAAATCGAAACGATACATCCTACCCTCATGTACCCTAACAGGTAGTATGTGGGATGTAAAAACTTATTCGTCTCCAAGGCGATTCCCCTGTCAAGGATAAAAAATAAGTGTTAATTCATATTCCCAAATTCAAGACAAATTGGGACGATACAACTTTACTCTTGATTTTCATCCCATTCTGATGTTGCGTATTGATATGAACAACCTCTATCAAATCCGCCTATCCATGCTTGGAGTGTTTGTAACATCAATGGTTCATCTGCCCCCCAGCTGGGCAACGTTTGTTTAGCCATTTGAATGCATGGCCTTTTAGGGCCTTGTCTCTTTTTATCACCTGAGAGGAAGAAGAGAGGAAACATTATCCCCTGATCTGATTGAAGATCAACTAGGAACGATACGTCCTTTTACCAAACGGGTGGCTCCGCGGCCGAATGTATCTTGTATTGAAGGAATGGATTCCATTATGCTCTGCGGGTGATAATTATGGTTTATGGAACTTGCTCTACGGATTAAGTGATTAATCCACGGCCTTCGGCTTGAAGATGCTCAAAGGGTGATGTTGACACTCACGCGCAATTAGTTCTAGATATTAATGAAAGATGTTCCCGTGGGAACCTTACAGTGCGATCAACAACATATGCAATAGGAGTATTCAACCCCTTTTCTCGAAGCATTTTTCATCGAGTAGCCATGCCTTGCATCAGACGTTTGATCACCGGCCTCGCGTCACCACTGCGATGGTCCTCCGGCTCCAAATTGATCGAGCCAAAGATTGAACTCATCGCCAAGGAAATTGCTCGGGTCTTCGAGCCATTGATGTTCAAGTTGGGTATCAACGATTGTTGGGGGCAGATTTCTTTCATTGCCTTCGTTGTGAGGGATTGGAGTCTTTGAGCTGGAACCTTCATCATTGCCCTGTTGGGGTTGAGACATACATTCCCGAAGAGTATTGATCCAAGTGTCCAGCTCCTCATCAAGGAAATCACCTGTTCTTTCTAGCCCTTGGTGCCCAGATTGGGTGTCGTCGACTGCAGGCGAGGGATTCCTCTCTTTGCTCTCGCCGTGAGCAATTTGACCCCTCGAATTGGAACTTCCTCCGATGACCGGCAGGTTCATATGTGCACTCTCTACCAATGCCAGATCCGCTTCAGGGACAGCATTAATGACTGATTCGCGCTCAAACTGAGGAATTTCTATGTGCTGGAACTGTGGCATATACTCCTGAGGAGTATTGAGATAGCTCGGCGGAGCATTCTGATTTGGGTTAGAGGAGTCGCTGACACGACTGCTAGTCCCGTCATTGCTGAAACACGGTTGGGTGCTCTTGGCTCTCCAATCATCATGGTTGTAACTCTGCCCAGCACTTGAGCTCCAACTGGCTTTATGATGGTTTAACGCTATCCTTCCATCCCTTAGCAATCTCCTATAGTACTTGAGGTGAGACTCAACGTTAATTCTAGAGAGCCCCGGCACATTCATAATCTCGAGTATGCGCAGTGGGCTAGCCGAATCAACTCCCAGTTCTCGAATTGCATCAACAAATTTGGTGTGAAGCTCATAGGTCCAGTAAAACCTTGTTCTCTTATCACCCAAAATATCGTCAATACTTCGGTAGCTATTCTCTACGGGATCTAGTCGTTTCAAAAGTTGTCCAGGGAGGGACTCACCGACTTTGGATTGGCTGGCTGCGACAGCGAGTTCGTCATTGAGAGAATTCCCCCTGTGATGATTCATATCCCATTTCTCATAGGATGTTGGTGTTGATTCTATGGTGTTGACTTGCTCATGCAGATCTCCGGCGGTATCTGGCTGTGTCGAAAAATGCTGTGGAGAATACGGTAACAGCTGAGCGTTATTCGTCAACAGGGATGGTTCATCGAGGAACACCTCACCGAGGACAACAGGATTACCACAATTAAGGCAGGTGGCCTTGGTCAGAGCTTCCTTATATCTCGCGCTTTCAGCTTGAAGCTTCTCATTCTCCTCCTTCAGGACCAGTAACTCATGGTCTGCGTATTGCTGTTTCACCCGGGTTCGTTTGTTGGCGAACCAAAACTTGACCTTCGAAAGCTCCAATCCTATTTTTCGGCTCAACTCCATTTTCTGTCGTTTGCTTGGAGTGGGGCATTCATTGAAGAAAGCTTCGAGCTCTCGGATTTGGCCTGGAGTGTGGCGTTGTAGTTGCTTCCTTTTCCGACTCCGGTCATCATTGTATACTCCTTCTTCGTAGCTGAAACCTAGAACTTCGTAGCTGGAGGAGTCAGCCTCTATGGCCTTCGAGCAGGATTCAGCTCCAGGATCTTCAAAATCTCCCAGCAGTTCGTGCTCAGAAATGTCCAGGTCGGGCGTTTCTAGCAGATGGGAATAACTTTTAAACATGATGGATCGGGGTATCTCGGGCTGATCTAGTTCACTCAGCTTTCTCAATTCGCTCTTACGTGTTTGCTCACTCTAGAAATTTTCTCAAGTGATTGTGCGTGTCCTGGAACCATCCTTCAGGCTGCATATGAAGACCAGCAAGCAAGCGCTCCTCCCGAGATCCTGCAATTACTCATCGTCTGTATTCCCCTTTCTTTTTCCTCGTGATAGGATCACAAACTCTCTTGCATTGATTCGGTTTCATCGAGTATTGCGCTCGTCCCCTAGTTCAGTCTTCAAAGTGGTGGGTCTACAATCTTTCGGCGCCTTTTATGATTTGCTAGGCCCGAGAACGTGGGGAGCAGCGGTGGACCCGCAATTAATGACTCCGTTTAATTCATTTAGCTCCATGGGAATTAACGCTATGATCTTCTCTCAACCCCTTTTCATCGTTCAAACGAAAGTGGCATTTTCCCTGTGCATGCTGTTACTCTTCATTTCAGCATCCCGGGCGCTTGGTGAGGAATGAGTTCGTGGCCACTCAAAATTTTAAAGACCGTCTCTGGTTTCAGACTTAATCTAACAAGGGATCATCACAACTGAGCATGACGATGTTCGTCGATAGCGTTGGTTTTAATATAGAATTAACTATAGTCATTAAAGAAAAATGTTCCCGTAGGAACTTTACAACGGATAAAATGAGTGATCTACTCGTGAACATGTTCTTCTTTCTATGGGTGTTCGTAGTGACCGACCCATCGTGCCCCGAGTCAGGTGCTAGATCATGGCTGTCCAAGCATGCCAGCTTCCCACTGATTGAACAAGGCATCGAGCCCCTCATCGAAGAAATCGTCTGTCGTGGGTTGACCAGCGGCAGGCAGAGCACCAGCCGACTGCTGCTCGAATGGAGGAGTGCGCACTCGCTGTACTTGTGACACGCGCTCTTGAGAAG
The DNA here is from genome assembly GCA_021437785.1 of Rhodomyrtus psidioides. Lineage (NCBI taxonomy): Eukaryota > Viridiplantae > Streptophyta > Magnoliopsida > Myrtales > Myrtaceae > Rhodomyrtus > Rhodomyrtus psidioides. The sequence continues at coordinate 2,001,121 of JAILYB010000068.1, forward strand.
TGTTGAAATGGCCTGGGAGGACATTCTGATCAGCTTTCAGTTTGCCGGTGGTCGGGTTGCTAGCTTGATTGATGCTTAGATTTGGCCGGGTATCTCTTGATGCCTGAGCATTACAATGGCGGTCGCCCCTAGCTTTTGAGCTCGAGACGGATTCCTCCCGATTTAGCTCCGCTCGACGTTGTCTTAATAGCTTTCTGTAGGCAGCAAGGTGATTCCTGACCAGCTCCTTACTAAGCCCCGGTACATTCATAGCCTTAAATATGCGCGTCGGAGTTGCTGAGTCGATCCCCATTTGGTGAACCACATCTAGGAATTTGGAATGCAGTTCAGGGGGCCAAGCGAACCTCCTCTTATCGTGGCCCAAAATTGCATCGATGGCTTGACGACTGATTAACTCATCTCCAGCAGGACCCGACCCTATCGAAAATTGTTGTGCATGAGGCTGATATGCTTTGAGCTGGTCGGCGGTAACATCCAGCTCCTTGAAACTGTAACTCCAATCAAAGCGATGCAAATCCCATCCCCCAGGAGGCATTTGTATCATCTTCGTAGGATCATCCTGCTCATGCGTGACTCCGGCAAAATCTGGTTGAGCAGGAGATGCCCCGAGGGAGTAGGGTGGTAAATGAACGTCTTCAATCATCGCGTGAGGCTTATCGGGGAATATCTTACCGAGTGCGACGAGGTTATCGCAATGAGGGCAAACGGTGATATTGAGAGCTTTTTCATACCTCATGTTTTCTGTTCGCAGCTTTTGGTTTTCTTCCTTTAAAATCTCGACCACCTGACGTTTGCGTTGAGCCCTCGATTTGGATCTCCTATTTTGAAACCAAAACTGGATCCTCGACTGATTAATCCCCAACTCCCGGCTCAATTCAATTCTCCACTTCTTTTTCATGTAATGGCTTTTACTGAAAAGGGTTTCCAACATTTGGGTTTCCTCCTGAGAGTATTGGTGAGGACGTCTTCTTTTCCCGAGTTGAGCATTGTGGATGTCGTTGTCGTCGTCGCCGTGATCTTGATTTCCGTTGCCAGAAGTGTTGGGCTCCATGGTTTTGGCGTTAGACTTGATCTTGGAATCTTCGAGATCCCTCTGTGGTTCAATTTCTGAGATTTTTGAGTCAGTCGCCTCTAGCAGCTGACAGTAACCTCTTAAATATGTTGGATTGAGAAATGTTTGATTGGTTCTTGCCCACTCAGAGTTCTCCACTCTCTCCTGTATGCTCACTCCCTATAAAGTTTTCTTCGAGTGACTTTGCATGTTCAGGAGACGCTCTTCAAGCATCATTAGGCAAACGTTCCCCCTCAAGACCTTGAATTTCTCGCTTAGCTTTTCAACGTGATGGGACTGCCAAATCCTGTTAGGGCTCTCTTCGATAGTTGCGCTTACCTCCCACCTAACTCTAATAATGGTGATCCCGACAAATCTTTTACATCTTTTAATTGATGAGCCGGAAATCGCGGATCGAAACGAATCCATTGGTTCTCGTGAGGGGACCTCCTGCTTTACCCCCTAACTGGGCTCCACCAGCATTATTATTGAGACCCTTCATCATCCTCGAGTTGCTATAAAATGAGGAATTAATGTATAGAAGGTTAACGTTCTCGCATAATCAGCCTCTTCCTTCTAATCTCTCTGTTAAACTCGTCTTATTCTCAAGCCAACCCAACGCAAATGGCCTCCTCTCCCGTACGCACTTTTTCAACTGATGTCTTGGCCCAGTGGGAAAAGCTTTATAACCTACTGGGTCGCGGTTACGCGCACATAACCGATCATTCTGCAACCGAGGATGCAATCTGTGTCCTGCTCGAGGACCTTGATACCACTTCTCTCGAAGGTACTACACTGGGGAGGGAATATAGAACTTTCCCGACTCTCTTTGCACACTCCTTAGAGGCCTATCGTGTTGCTAATCGGGAGATTCTGGTGGCTCGCGTCTTGCGGGCTCGTTATGAGGATCGATCTGATCATTTGGTGCTGACCAACTATCTGGTTGATAGTTACAAAAAGGCCGTCGAGTTTGCTAATGAGCGGGTCGCGACGTTGCTTCGCGAGAGGAGAAATCTGGTGGATCAATTGGCCATATCCCTGACCACCGGCGAGCATGACCGCCGCAACGTCCTGTTGAGGCTTCAGAGCGACTGGCAGGAAGAACGGCTCGACAAGATAACCGAGGACATAGCTCGCGGGAATGGACTGGTTCGGGACCTGGAAGTAGTCACCGAAGAACACGAGGCCAAGGTCGCCGAAGTTAAGGGAGAATGCAGAAGTCTTCTCCTCAGGCTTGCCGACCACAACATGCGGAGCTGGGAGTATGAGCAGAGCATTAATAACATGGAGGGTCAGTTGGGATCCTTTGTGTCGTTAATTAGGGCTCACTTTGGCTTTACTTTTCCACCCCGACTTGTATGACCTGCTTCTGAAAACCCTCCGCCGAGCAAAATAAATGAAAGTTCTCGTGTGTGTGTTTTAACTTCTGTATGGTTCATTTCTTCGAGCATCCAAACATCTTCAACTTGGGTGAGCCGAACCATAATATCAATAAGCCGAGCAAATACGTCCTGATTTTATAACTCGCTCATGATCAGATGGAAGAATAGTTGCAGATTTGTCCAAGAGAAGATTTCTCTATACTACTTGTTTTTCACCTGCAAATGAAAAGACCGAGTCAGAAGGAATAATCTGAAAAAGAAAGCATAGACCCCTTTCAATCTTATGCTTGCTCGTGATTAATAAGGACAAGAACTTTTACAAGGGTTTTAATCTTGCGCGAAAAGTTTTTATCAATATTCCTCGAAAGAAAGCATACTATTGAAAGGAATGTAATTCACAATAATCGCTTTTGATCAATTTCGAGAGGAACGAATTACTCAAAAGTGCGAGGCATAATAACGTGTTTTAAATTTAATTGAAGATACGGCATCCAAATCAAGGCCGTTTTGTTAAGAACGAGAGTAATTTGGACATCTATCTCGTCATTAAATTCAAAACAACGTCGATATTCTCGATCAATTATCGTGGATTACCAGCAACGTAAAATATGCACGAAACAATTCAAGTGTATAATTCCTTCTAGAGAAATTGAGATTGGACTACTCTATACGACCAAAAGGTCGTGTAAGACTTCCAATTTTAATTTCCTCTAAAGGAATTATAAACTTGACTTGGGAGTATTCGGATGATTAGAGAAAATGCCACTATCACATTCCCATGACCCGTCAAAAGAAATACAACCAAGTTCCATCTGAATGTATACACCAATAGATCCCTAATACAATCACTCTAAGGGGTGGGATAGAAAAAGCCTCGATAAAAATAAACCCTATACAAGAGGACTAGTAATGGAAAATGAAACAAAGGAATGTGATCCTAACGTTTAAGGATGCCCCAAGTTCGATCTGTGGCTTCCGGATCACTTGCCCCAACTCGTCATCTTCATTGAACGATATCTCAATAAGGTCCATAGTAGGCTCTTTTGTTGCTCACTCGGTGTTCGCCATGGGATATCATCCTCCTCGTATTCTATCAAGAACGTTTGGGAAAAACACACACATCTATCCTTGAAATGGCATTTAATCTAATCACCAGAATGCAATGAATGAAATGCCTATATTTATATGAACTGTAATAGATTTGAGGGATAGAGAGTCTTACCAATCAAACTCGTCGACTTATGTGCGGTTTTAGGTGTACCAACCGCCCAAAGACATGCGCATGAAACAAGTGATGGTAAACTTCTAAAAATCAGAGGATTTGGCACCTAAGGTTAAGGTTCCCACCTCGAGTTCTGGAAAGAGCAGATTCCATTGCACAACTATCGTTACATTAGGGCTCGATCCATATTTCGAAATGAGCGGAATTGAAAAGTGGATTACCCCGTGTTTTTCCTCACGGAGATTCCATTTTCAATCCCTTCTATTGTTTTCCTATAGGCGGCGCCCGGCGTTTTAGGCGCGGTTGTGTGTATTTTCGGTGTCGTGCTAAAGCGATAAACATGCATCTCATTTAGCAAACACCGCTTCAATATAAACATCCACACAATCATACATCCTAAACTCCTACCTGCATAAGACAGAGTTAACAAACACTTCACCCCTTATTTCTCCAATCTGCAAAAACATTTAACACCTCAAGGGTTAAAGTACGTACCTCACCTTGAAGAGTATCTGCATAAAACATGTTAGAAAAATCAATCAACTTTTTAATCGGCTCAACTTCTCTAAGTCCCCAGCGGAGTCGCCAGTCTGTCGCGACCCTCTCGAGGTTGTCGGGCTCTCGAGGGCTAATGGGCCGTCCAGTCTGGTCGGACGCGGGCCTCTCCCAAGGCCCATTACCCAAATCGCAACGGAGGTATGCGTAGTCGACCTTCAGTGTGGTCTAGTGACATGTGCTAAGTGTGCATGCTGAGGAGTCGCCACCAATCATTTTTTGAAGGGTATGATTGGACCACCCTATTGAATAGTCGGGAGTTTCTATTCAATTCTGCGATAACCAGAGAACTGGGTTCGGGGACTTAGTTACGTCAACTGTCAGAGTTGACGCCCTTTCGGTACCTAAGTTGACTGAATTTTCTGACCAAAGATTTCATGCAGATGAGTGGGGTACGAGTTCTAAATCTAGGAGTTCATGCAGATAGGAATGACTATCATAGCAATCACAATCAATAATAAAGTGCACAAATCGATGAATTCAAGTGTACAAATAAATCACATGGCATTCCTAATAAGGCCATATTGGCCTAGAGAAGCATCAATCAGGCTTAGGAATGATTTAGACATGATTTTGCCCATCAGGGGCAAAATCGTAATTTTGAGACAAAGGGAACAATTTGCCCAAAAAGGACAAAATCATCATTTCGGAATGAATCCGGAGTCAAAACAGGTTTGGTCACTCAATTGACCCATTTCCTATTTTTTGGCAATTTTCGTGATTTTCGGGAATTTTAGAAACCGATTTACCATTCGAAGGGTAAAATCGTCATTTTCTAAAAATGGAAATGAAATGTGGAAATCTTAGACATAAGGTTTAACCACCCATCTGGCCCATCACCAAATTCTAAGCAATTTCCACAATTCATCAGAATATCAAAGACGATTCACCCTTTGAGGGGTAAAATCGCCATTTTGGATTAAATGGGAGAAAATCCCAAAAATGAAAACAAATCAATTTTTTGTCATTTTCAGCCTTGGACAATTTTTAGAATTTTTCTGCAATTTTTCTCAATTTTTTTTGTTTTTCTTTAATTTTTCCATTTTTTTGGCATTTTTGATTTATTAATATTTTTTTATATTTTCAGAAAATATTTTAACAAAAAGCATGTCTTTGACAATAGATAACACTCAACCAGATAAATAAGCTAACCACTAGACTGAAACAAATACATACAAATCAAGTCTATAAATGCAATATTTTAGAAAAATAATCCTGATATACGGATCGGGTACGTAAAACATACCGGATTGGACACCAGCCTTCAATCGCCCAGCCCCAGCCTGCGACCATCCCCATGCCCGTTACCTGTCGATCACCATTAGAATGTGGATAGTCAATTTCACAAATTAAGACTAAAAAATTAAAAAAAAATTAAAAAATTAAAAAATTGACACTGTTCATGCACTGTTCCGACACTGTTCATGCACTGTTCATGCACTGTTCCGACACTGCTCGGACACGGCTCCGACACGCTCCGACACGCGCCGACACGTCCGACACGCCCGGACACGTTCGGACACGCTCCGACACGTCCGGACACGCTCCGACACGTCGACACGCCCGGACACGTCCGGACACGCTCCGACACGTCCGACACGCCCGGACACGTCCGGACACGCTCCGACACGCCCGGACTCGTCCGGACACGTCCGACACGCCCGACACGCCCGGACACGCTCCGACGATGGGGTGGTGACCCGAGGCTGTTTCTGGGCTCCACCAGCGGCGCGTAGGCTCCATAAGCTCCGAGGGAGGAGGTAGGACTCCGGGGTTGTCGTCGGAGGCGATAGCGCGCTTTGGCGATGACGGATTTGGCCCGATCCGAAATAATCCCGAACCAAACTTCGAAACGGGTGGAGGCCGCGGGTCTTGGGTTATTCACGGCGGCTTTGAGGTACGACGGCTAGCGACGACGGCGGAAGGGTCGAAGGCGAAGGCAAATAGTGCACGAAGGTGAGGATTCCATTTTTTTTTTTTAAGAAGAAGAAGAAGAAAAGAAGAAGAAGAAGAGGAGGAGGAAGAAGAGGAAGCACCGTCCGTCCAAAAGAAAAGAAAAAGAAGAGGAAGAAGGAGGGGAGACGGATGATGGGAGGGGGGAGGTGAATAAAAAAATAAAAAATATAAAATAATAATATAATAAAATATTAGAAAGTAATAATAATAATAAAGTAATCAAAAGCGAAGACAAAATGATTATTCATCTTTTCCTTTTAAATGATGATGTTTTCAATCCTTTTCCTTTTAATTATTACTAATATTTTTGCCAAATTCAATTTTATGGTGATCAGAGAATACCTAAAATCGAACCTGAATTTTACTGTTTTATGAGGTCAGAAAATATATAAAATAAAAATAAAAATACCGACTATTCTTATATAATTTTTGTGACCTCAAATATTATTTTTCTTGATTTTCTTCTTTTCTTTTTTTTTTGTATTTTTCGAAAATATTAAAAAAATGAAAATTATGAAAATTATTTTTTTTGGTCAAAATGGTTCCTAAGGCCAAGCCAAGGCTTCCAAAGTTGATTTTGTGATTTTATGATATTTTTTTGATATTTTTATGAATTGTTTTTAAAATATAAAAATAAAAATAAATAAATAAATAAAAGTTTGATCAAAATTTAGGTGTCAACACACGGCCTTCTTCCTTTCCTATGTGGGACTAGTGTTTTGTCACTTCCCACTTCCAACACAATTGGTGTTCTTTGAGAAATAATTTCTCATTCACTCACCCATCAAAATACCTCATATTTTTCAATAATCCCCCATATGAATGAAAATTATTTTGGTTTTGACTTTGTGATAGTGTTCAACAAATGAAACCTGCATAGGATAGGTAGGTGTAACCCTTTGAACCTTCCCTTGTAAAAGTATATTTAATTTACCAGCTGTCCAGTAGGCATGATGTCCTTGAACTGTTCTGCTTTCTTAGTAAATGACCCATATACTTCACTCAGGAATCATCTAAACGTTTGTTCAGTTCTCATGAGTATGTTCGTTTTGACCATGAATATTGTCCTGGTTCTACGAGAGTTTCTAGAGAATTCAGCCCTCAATAGGTCTCCTTTGAAGCGGCCCCATTTCTCTCTCACATAGGTGATTACTTAATCTTGAGTAATTGGTTTACTCCACTTAAGAATCATTAAAGCAATAGTTGCTATCCTTTTCCAGATAAATCCCCACAGTAATTTGTTTACTCCACATACTTGGGGAATATCAAATCACTGTTTCTTTTATAGGAATGGTTTGAGGGATAGACCCCCACAGTGATATCTTAAGTTCGTATACTTAGGTTGTCCCTTTTGAACCTAGATCTTGGGATCTCCAGTTAGCTAGGTTGGGTTTTTCGTTATACAAACTTTTCTGTAATGGGCTGTAGTCCCATTCCTATTATTGATTTTCCAACTAACTCTCTGTTAACCCTTTGGTTAGCAGATCTGTAATATTATCCTTTGACTTTACGTAATCAACAAAGATAATTCCAATTGAGAGTAGTTGTCGAATGGTATTATGTCTAAAACATATATGTCTAGACTTACCATTATACATAAATTCTATGTTCTTCCAATCGTAGATTGAATATCACAATTGGTGACACAGGTTTTACCATTTTGGAATATCCTCTATGAAATGGCATAGCCATTTAGCCTCTTCATCACATATATCCAAAGCTATAACTTTGGATTCCATTGTGGATCTGATTATAATAGTTTGTTATCAGGATTTCCAAAAATATGGCTGCATCTAATAATGTGAATTCATATCTACTAGTAGATTTTGGAACAGCCACTTTTGCAAGGCACCCCCACACTTGTAAGCATTTGTAGGATGGTCTCCTACCTTTCCATAGCTCATACGGGGTTTTATCCTCTTTATTTCGAGGTATTGCATTATTCTCACCTTAGGAAGGAAATAATGCTTCATAAGGTCAACAAATGACTTGTTATTGCCCTAATTCATGAAATCGTCAATCACATAAGTTGGGTTACCATCACTGTTGATTTTCTTCAACTGGCTAAGTCTCATTTCCCTCGAGGAATAGTCAGAGGATCGGCTGAATCCATTTCTAACTTCATATTATCAATGTACATAATTCAATTTTCAAGCAATTGCTTTATCACATCACTCCTCGAGCGAACATGTCTCTTTCTACCATTGAAAGTTTTACTCTTTGCAATGGCTATTGCCACTTGGCAATCACAATGTATAGACATGTAAAGTGCCGATTTCATTTTCTTGAGCAATTCTCAAGTCATCAAGATAAAATATTTCATTCTTCTTCTCCTACTAAAGTGTAGGAGGATAAACGTTATATTTCCACAAATATGCTTGGTAGCATCTAGGTTTATCACCTATTATTTTTCCGTTAGCCACAATATTGGCTCAAGAAATGACCGCAATATTTTTCATAATCATCTGCTTCAACCAAATTGACTTTTGGTTTAGCAGGATTGTCATTTCCTCCAAAATATTTTGTTTGGTTGAGTTCCAAACTACAACATCCCACCAAGTATGAACATGTATCAAACAATGGATATCGTCTCATTCAAATCTAATTTCGAGTTGTACACAGAAATCACCAATTGGTGTTTCTCATTGCTTCTTATAGAGAACAAATTTCTCTTGAGAACTTCATCTTTGCTTTTAAGCAAATACACATAGCATATTTAGTGCTATCATCGATGAAGGTAATAAAATATTTATTACTGCCTCTTTGTTTGTAATTTACATACATCACAATGAATCAATTTAAGAGGATCTGAGTTTCTTTCGCACGCAGAGCCTCTATTGACTCATTTCTTTCGCGGCAGAGCCTCGTCTCTATTGAACTTTTCAGCGCTATTTTGTTCAAGACGCCGTACACGTTTCAAGCAATTTCTTCCGCATAGGAAGGGAAGAATCGCCTTTCGAAACTCAGCTTCAAATGCCTCCCATGTCTTGATATGGTTGGCCTTATCATTGCTCTTGGTGCATCACCATAGCAACTCATTTTCCAATACAAGGGTCCGGTGTCTACACGCAACTTGACATTTCGAGCCCATTAGGTTTCTGATTATTGATTCTCCGCCTATAGGAAGCTATCCACATTCTTGGAATTCATCGAGCCTTTAAATTTCTCAGGTCGGAAGACATTCAATCTAAGTGGTATGAGGATTTCCCCGTTCACATGTCCAGAGTCCAGCATGGCCATCCCGGCCTTTAGCTCGAACGACCCAGCATGTTACTTGATCCAAGTATTCACTCAAGTACATTTTCAGCTTGAATCTCATGCAAGATCACTTGAATTTCTTGCTCCTGACTGATCACAGTCTTAGAGTCCACCATCATATAATCAAGGAATCGTCCGACAACAAATTTCTTTGCTCCGACATCCTCTATTTTATATTTCTGGTCAAGGATTTTCATAATTCCTTTGACATCCTTTTTGCACCATAGACATTGTACAAGGAGTCATATAATCCATTCATGACATAATTCCTATATAGGAAGTCAGAATGCTTCCAAGGCCTCAACATCGTTGAAGGTTTGCTTATCCGTTTATCCATCGAATACCTTAGGAAGTTCCTTAGTCAAGAATCTCGCAAGATTCAAAACAACATCTTTTGATGCTACCTTTTAAAGTTCAATCCGTTGAACTTTTCAAGTTTCTTACCATAGTAGATAGAAACAACGACAGAGGTAGAGGATGATCCATTCAGAAGCAGTTGAACAGCAGAAGTAGAACCTTTGGTGATGTCATTAGCAGCCACATCAACAACTTCATTTCCAGTGGTAATCAGAATACTAAATATGTATTCTCTTTATATGCATGATTGACAGTATGAAAGACACAAATGTCAATCTGGACAAAATCCATAAGAAAGCAAATCTACCATTAGATTTTCTTGATGATAAGGCAAAACACTACATCAAAGCCATAAATAATACAACTTGGCGTCAACCACGAATTAGACCATTGCAGTCACGAACAAGAGCTCATCATGAATCGATGGCAACGTTTACGATGACTCATAGGCTCTCGACTGGTTTGCATATACTTCTTCGAATGCCACAGACAAGGCTGGTCGTGGTAAAGAGTCCACCAAGAATCTGCAAAAGACACCTAACACGCAAAGATGAGATTTGCATGACCTGTTGGTGTTATTGACTAAAAAATTCATCAATTTGGTCAAGGATTTATTGAACCGTTTGACAATTAGATCCTTTCCAGAAGACTTCATGAACATGCTACGAGACTTCTCGCTTTTCGTCAATTCCTTTTATTTTCCTACAAAAAACTTTTGATCCCAAAAATCAAACTGTACTTATGTGAAAAAATTCAGAAATCATTGATCCATCACAATCTTCAATCCCTAAGGGACCCCTCCCGAAGGTCTTCCTCGAATCTGCAGAAAAAAAAAAGAATAGAAGACTTCTCTTCTTCACCATATCTGTCATGTAAGTGATTAATCTTTTAAGAGAAGACTAATCTGTTTTAAGATTGTTAGAAACTAGTTATATATTAATCTACACAATGACAGAACGAAAGTCATAAGCAACGAAATGAAAGATAGGTTTATAACAGACATGTCATGGACAATGTCATTTACCATAAGTCTCACTAATCTTCTTCTTCTTTGAAGATTTGTAATCTACAAAGCTGTGATCTATCTTGTCATAGTTGATTCATGTACCTTGATATCTGTGCTTGGCCACTCCTCCTTCTGATCCCAACTTTAACTTAGCAATCATTTAAACTTCGAATCGCAATAATAAATGTAAGTAAGCTGCTTCAAATATGAAAACACTAAGTTGGCAGAAGCACAGAATTTGAGCCTTCAGAAGCAGTATTCAAAAATCGTCAGATGCAAAAATTCATCAGATGCAACTGCATCTGAACCCGTCAGATGCAACTCAGATGCAGTTCAGATGCACTTGTCAGATGCAACTCAGATGTAGTTCAGATGCACTCGTCAGATGCATCCTTTTGGACCCGTCAGATGTAGTCCTTCTGCACCTGTTAGATGTAGTCCTTCTGGACCCATAAGAAGCAGCTCATTCTGAGATTCCTTCTGACCTTCCTTCTAAGGCTCCTTCTAAGTCTCCTTCTGAGGCTCCTTCTGAGTCTCCTTCTGAGCTTTCTTCTGAAGCTCCTTTTGATCTTCCTTCTGAGGCTCCTTCTGAGTCTCCTTCTGAGCTTCCTTCTGAAGCTCGTTTTGATCTTCCTTCTGAGGCTCCTTCAGGATAATAAAATCCGAATGGAAATATAATAATATAAATAAATTGGTTAAAAAAATACTGAGGCCTGTGTCGGACACAGTTTCCTTAAAACAGATTCGTCCTCTCCAGTACGTGCTTTGAGGTTTCATGAACGTCTGTCTCCCAGGATAAAATGGTTAAGCAGCGATAGAGGCAAGCACAACACTCTAAAGCTTTCGGCGAACTTGAACAACACGAGAACACTATCGAAAATAATGCAAATACATAGAATCGAAAAAGAGGGAGACAAGTTTTTCTTTTGAGACTGTAGTATTTTCCTATCTCACTTCCTCTCCTTCAAAATAGAATGAAAACCACCTATTTATAGGCTAAGCGGGGCATTGCGAAAATAATAAATAACGGCTAAATTAATTCTGTCGTTTAGAGCAGTCATGTATTTAATTCTGTAACCACAGAATTATAATAGCCGTTACTTAGTTAATACCATTAACACATCGGTAATTAACTTAAGAACGGTTAACGACTTGAGTTGGAAAAAATTAAAACAGAAGGCAAAAATGGGCTTGTCGCGAGGCCCATTTTCTATTTCCGCATTCGCGTACGCAGGTCGTGCGCTCGCGCCCAAGTTTCAACTTGTCGGGCCTCCGTCGGGGTTCGGGATTTGCACTCCCTTGCACGTGCGCGCGAGGCATAGTACTTGTTACAATAGTTACCACTCAAAAAGAGTGTAACCACATATAAAGCACTTCACGGCCTTCTTCCTTTCCTATATGGGACTAGTGTTTTGTCACTTCCCACTTCCAACTCAATGGGTGTTCTTTGAGAAACAATTCCTCATTCACTCACCCATCAAAATACCTCATATTTGCTGCCTGCAAGTGTGATGTCTAGGAGCTTCCATAAATCTGCTTCCATAAGATCTGGTCGAGTAGAAGTCAAATATTGTAGACTCTCAACTAACCTCTTGAAATAAGTGGGATCGACTTCGGAACCATTTTCGTCTTTTGTCAACTTCAATCTTTCCTCCATGGGAGTGCTAATTGGTTTACAAGTAGCCATCTTGAAACGATCAAGAATATCCTTGGCATACTTCTATTGACAAACAAAAATATCATCCTCTGATTGAATAACTTCTAGGCCGAGAAAATAATACATGAGACCCATATATGCCATCTCGAACTCACGGGTCATGGCCTCCCTGAAAATCATCTCTTGACAATCTCCAGTAAATATGAGATCATCGACATATAAGCAAACAATGAGCATTTCACCATTCAAGCCAACCTTGACATATAAAGTGTGCTCATAAAGACAGCGGATAAAACCATGATTCAAGAAATAAGAATCAATTCTGGTATACCAGGCTCGTGGTACTTGTTTGAGGCCGTAAAGAGCTTTCTTCACATAGCCCTCCGGTTGATCCACATACACCTCCTCCTCAAGTACGCCATTGAGAAATGCGGACTTGACATCCATTTGGTGTATTTTTCAGCGCTTTTGAACTGCTAAAGCAAAAATCATACGAATAATATTCATTCTTGCAACCGGAGCAAATACCTCAAAATAGTCAATCCCGAGTTTCTGTTTGTAACTCTTGACTACAAGACGAGCCTTCAACCGATCAACATCACCATTAGGCTTGCGCTTGGTCTTATAGACCTATTTCACGCCGATGGGCTTCTTGCCTTTTGGAAGAGACGTGAGTTCCCACGTATCTTTCTTCTCGATCGCATATATCTCATTATCCATGGCATGAACCCAACCATCAACTTGTGAAGCCTCCTTAAAGTGTGTCGGATCACAATCAGCAAAAAGAGCATAATTGACATTTTCTTCATCGAAGGGATCATCACCATTCGACAAAGAATAATCCCTCAAACGAGCAGGTAAAACTCATTCTCGCCGTGGACGGGAGGAACTTTCGACAAGATTTTCAACAGGGTCTTCGACAAGATTTGTTGTCGAAGTAGGTTGCGTCGAACTAATTGCTGGTTCAGATTGAACTGACTCCTCCTCATCGAAAACAAAGTGAAATTGCTTCTTCTCTTCCATGTTTCACGTCCACTCAGCTTCCTCATCGAAGGTGACATCTCGGCTGATAACCACCTTCTTCAATATAGGATTATACAACCGATAACCATTGGTCTCATTGTTGTAACCGAGAAAGATGCACTTCTCACTCTTCTCATCAAGTTTCTTGCGAAGCTCGTTAGGTACATGGGCTTAAGCAATACACCCAAACACACGAAGATGCTGAACTGAAGGGATTCGACCACTCCACACCTCCGTCGGCATCTTGAACTCAAGATCTTTAGTTGGATAGCGATTCAACAAGTAAACAGTACAAGCAACCGCATCTGCCCAGAAATGCTTAGGCAAATGTTTGGAATGGAGCATGGTACGTACCATATCAACAATAATAAAGTTTTTTCTCTCCGCTACTCCGTTCTGCTGAGGAGTATATCGTGTTGTCAACTGATGCTTAATGCCGCATTGCTTGAAGAAACCGTCTCCAACCAAATATTCCGTGCCGCGATCAGTTCGGAGAACCCGAATTTGATGCCCACTTTATTTTTCTACATAGGCTTTGAACTCCTTAAAAGCGTTGATGGCATCTGACTTTTACTTCAAGAAATAAACCCATATTTTTCGACTAAAATCATCGATGAATGTCACAAAATACCTGTACCTCTGATTCGGTGACTCACCGAGCGGTCCATAGAGATCGGAGTGCACTAACTCCAACGGCCTTGACGCTCTCCATGATTTTCCCGAAGGGAAGCTTTCTCTGTACTTCTTCCCAACAACACATGGTTCACAAATCTCCTTCGGAGAAGAAATTTCGGGTATTCCACGTACCATCTTCTTCTGAGACAACAGCTTCAAGCTGTCGAAATTCACATGCTCGAACCGCTTGTGCCAAAGCCATGTTGAATCTTGCACCGAGGCATTAAAACATGACGTGGCATAATTAATATACAAAGGAAAAAGTCGATTTCGAGCCATTTTTACCTTTGCAATCAATCCTCCTTTGCCATCATGAAGCGTGCAAATCTCATCCTTAATGGTCATGAGATAGCCTCGCTTGGACAACTATCCCATACTTAACAAATTTTCTCGAAGATCGGGAACATAATGGACGTCGGAAATGCTTTGAACCGACCCATCCTTCGCCTTGATTTTAATTGTCCCTTTTCCCATGATAGGAACTTTGGTATTGTTCCCAAACTTCACCTACGAACGAAAGGTGTCATCGAAAGTCGAGAACAATTCCTTCTCGCCACACATGTGAATAAAAGAGCATTATCTTGCTCACCATCACCATCGACATGTTTATCAATAGATCTTGCTACCTTGGCATGGAACTTTTGACCACCAGTCTTCCTGCTTCGACATTCAGATTTATAATACCCATACTTTTTACAATTAAAACACTTAATAAGAGACTTATCTTTTCGTTGTCTGGCATACTTCTTTTGTCGCTTTGGATCTTTCCTTTGATTAGAAAGATTCTTCTTTTCATCGGGCAACACCAATTGGCTTTGCAAAGCTTCCTCCACCGTCTTGGATTTCTCCTTGATTCGTTGCTCGTGCATTTGTAGAGAGCCCACCAACTCATCGACAAACAAGACATAGAGATCTCGTGACTCTTCGATGGAAGTCACATCGAACTGCAAAGTTAGCGTCCAAAGAATCTTCTCGACGATCTGTTGATCAGCAATAGTCTCACCATTGGCCTTCATTTGATTGACAAGAGCCAATGTCCATGAGAAATAGTCGGAAATGGACTCCGATTTTTCCATATGAAAGAGCTCAAACTGTCGACGAAGAGTCTGAAGCCGAACCTTTTGGACCTTCTCAACGCCTTTGTATATGTTGATGAGAGTGCCTCAAGCTTCTTTCGCTGTCTTCGAATTCGCCACGTTTTCAAAGATTGACGAATCTATTGCTTGAAAGATGTAAAAGAGAGCCTTACGATCTTTCTTACGATTTTCTTTTAGCATTTTCTGCTCCTCCGTTGTCAAACATGCTGGCCCTTCTGGCTCCACAAATCCTTCTTTCATAATCTCGATCAGCTCCTGAAACCCGAATAGCACATCCATCTGGATCTTTCAATGCTCAAAATTCTTCCCATCGAACCTTGGGAGTTGAGGTTGAACCATCCGGCACCACTCACGGAAGCCATCTGACTCGAGAGAAAAACTTAGCCTAACTGGCCAAACTAGTCAAACTGGCTCTTATACCAAATGTTGGATCTTAGAGGCGCAGCACTCTGATACTGAAGAACGGAAGAAAGAAATTCTGGAAATGAAGTTTATTCACACAAACTCTTGTGTTCCTTGTGTTACTAACTGATTACAAGACATACCTATTTATAAGCTTAGGATATGACTATACATCTACTCTAGACACACGAACAGACACGTCTAGATACATAACATTAAATAGACATAAACTCCTAGGTAACAACTCCCTAGGTAATAACTAGAAGACTTAACATCGTCTAAGACTCCACTTCACGATGAGCTTGGATTACAAAGAGTCTCAACTTTTGAGATTCCCAATCTGTAGCTTTGTTCTACAACCCGGGATCCGAAGAGGTGATCTACCTGGCTCCGGCACTTGTGGAGAGAGAAGCAGCAGAGACCAGTAAAGGGACTTACCCAAAGTTTGTGTTTGAGGACTACATGAAACTGTATGCTGCTCCCAAGTTCCAAGCCAAGGAGCCAAGATTCGACGCCATGAAAGCCATGGAGTCAAGCCCCGATTTGAGCCCAATTGCAACCGCTTGATTTGGGGAATTTGGGATTTATTCTTATCTCTATTTCTTTTTTTTTTATTAGACCAACTGAGGAGATATTAGCCATCAGTTTGAACATAAGGCATGCTTGTCCCAATAAGTACTTTGATTTGCGGATTGTAACAACAGTCCTATTCGAAACTATTGGAGTGAATATATTTATTTCTGTGTTCCTTTGGATCTGTGTACTTCATTTAGTTTGAAGGCTCCTTAACTCTTTGGCAGCCATTGCTTATACAGATATTAACATTCACGATAATAGAACAATTCAACGGGACGAATTGAGGATGACAATACAAATTCAAATATAGAAAGTTAAAAAGGAAAATTCAAATTGAATTCCAGTTTTAAACAACACCTCTTGCTTTAACAATGTAAGAGATCTCGTGGAATTATTATTAACTATTTTATAAATTTTGAAACTATTGAATAAATGCATGTTTTATTTTCAAAAGGGTCAAACTTCACACGGTGGGGCCCATTCCCTCCTTTTTTATTTTTATTTTTATTTTTTTTGTCACAAACCATTCCCTCCTTGGACTTGCATATTTTTATGTATGTACATGTCTTGGTAAGATGATATTTACGTAGGAATGAAGAATTATCACATGCAACACTCGTGACTGATGTCACTACGTAAGGTAACATTGCCTTTTCTGATCTCCCTCCATCTAATCTATCTATCACCCACATTATCTTTGACATATAGATTGGTGCAACCAATAAGAATGGACAGAAAAACACTAGAAGTGTCAATATTTATGTACGACGCTCACTTTAGTGCCAATTTTTTCACCGGCTCACTTAAGTGCCAATTCCGGCTAAACCGTATACATGAAATTTTATATTAATTTTTAATATTACATGGCATTTGTTTTACAAAAATAATAGTACACGTGGCAAAAGAAAAAGCCAAAAATTAAAATAATTTCCACATAATATTGATTATTTTTAAAAAGCTAAATAATTAAGAAATACACTAAAAAAAAGCACCCAGATAGAGTGGCGAGGGATTGCACGGCCCTCGCCGCCGCCGGCACACCACCACTAGAAATGGCCGGCGAAGGGGGGGGATGGGTTGCCAGTGGCCGGCGACCCCCGCCAGTAGCTGACGAGGGCTTGACGTCGCTGATCTGGGCGAGGTTGAGCCCTGACGGGGCTGGGCGATGCCGGGAACTCCGGTAAGGACTTAGTGCTTACAAGTCGGGGCTGAACTTCATGGGATGGGCTCGACAGGGACCGATGGCAGCAGCGACCAACGATGGCAATGGGCAGTGTCGGAAACAACTCAGCGAGAGCGTCGGGCACATCAGATGCAACAACTAGACTCCTTGATGGTGGCAGGGCTCCTCGGGTCTCGCCTCCTCGGTGACGACAACAGCAAGGACGCTGAGGCTGGGATCGTGGATGCAACAAGTCACAATGGCACAGGGGCTGTCCCTTTCTTGAGGTATGATGACAGATCGAGCGGGTCACAGAAATAGTGAGCGATCGGGCAAATCGTCAAACGGGTGGTGGGCGACTTTGTTTCATGTTCTATCTTTCACTGCGAACGTCCGACAACGGCGCAACAAGTAAGGATTGATTTGAGATTCGTCAGAGAGTGGCACCGAGTCGAGGAGAGACGTTGGTGAAGGCTGTGAGCCTCTCAGCCCCGACGGGGCTCGACCTCGCCCAGATCTGCGACATCGAGCCCTCGCCAGCTACCAGCGAGGGTAGCCGGCCACTAGCTAAGGTCGTCAGTGGTCAGTGACCCCCGCCGACCCATCCCCCCACTTCGCCGGCCATTTCCGACGGCGGTGGGGTAAGGGCGGCGAGAGCGACATACCCCCCTGCCTTTTCACTTTTTTTTTAAACTCATTTTTTTAATATGATTTGGATTTTTTTTCAAAAAATTGGGTTTTTTTTATTTGGCTGATTAGGATGCTCCGACGAGTCACGTAGATGCCACATCAGATTTCTGGAGATGTTCGCCGGAGTTATCACTCAAATAATCATTTTTCAAAAAAATTGGCACTTAAGTCAGCCAGCAAAAAAAAATTGCTACTAAAGTCATAAATATTGACACTTTTAGTGTTTTTCTGTCAAGAAAATGCTTTTATTATAATAATTACTATTTGTATTATAAATTTTTAATTTTCCTATGTATTCTTTCATGGGGCGACGCATGTTAAGTTATCAAGGACTGAGGAGACAATAAATTACGAAAACGAAATGATGGTCGTCGCTCCACCGAAAATCTCTTGTTTTTTGGCTATCAAATTTGAAATCCAACATGGCATCTGGATTGACTTGGGAAGAGCAGACTAATCAGCGGTTAAGCCATAAGTGATGCAAAATAATAATAACAATTTAGTCATATCGATAAACTGATCACGGCCAGAATCTTGTGAGAAACATCAAAAAAGAAAAGAAAAGGTGCAACACAAAATAAGCAAAAATCCAGATGATGTAGGACGCAATTCCTTTTGAGATCTAGATCCGATTCGTTTTGCAAGTTTAGGATGTTGTTTAGACTAGTGCTCTTAATATTACCATCAATTTGTAAAAGGAATATATGTTGGGAAAAAGACGGATAATATGTGGAAGCAAAACCCTTTCTCCTTCCTTGCTTGATCAAGATGGGCAAGAAGAAAGAATAAAGAAATGTAGAAGCGGAGACATGCAGATTTTTACGTGAAAAACCCGAAAGGGAAAAATCATGAAGATCTTCCACTATGATAGTAGGATTGCAACAATTTTTTCTCACCGAATTGATTGATCATCCTCACCGGTATGGTGGAATACAAACGAGTTCAAGAGGATAACTATCTCTCAAACTCTTCATACAATGGTGGCTCTCTCTCACTTGGAGGATTTCTCTTATCAAACGAGTTGTCGAATTCTTCGACCTCACCGACACTTCTCTCTTGGAGGATATTTCTCACTTGATAGTGGAATACTCGATCGTCTCATACTTCCCTCTCTGTAGAAGGTTTTCTCTCAATCGATCTATTGATCGATGCTTCAATCCATATTTTCCTTGCCTATTTATAGTTGGCCAAGGGATCTCATTTCCATGCTCTAGAACATTCGCCAATTAATGAGGTGGATAGATAAGCATCTTCCAATACGGTGGAACCAGGATTTTTAGGATCTCGTGATAACACTAAATGGGACGGATGTCATGATACAGGACTAGGGTTACAAACATATACAAAATACCCGTCTCACGAACTCTCGATCTAGATTATACAAAAGCAAATAAGGTAATTAACGTATCTTTGATCAAATGTAGCATATAGGATTGCTCGTTAATTAAACTAGAGACGCTACAAGGGTCATATTTCTATTCACAAGGAGTTGGCGTTGTCCTAATTGTTTCCTTTTCCGCTGGTGGACTTAGGTTTCGGGAAAATTACCAAAAAAGTCCTAAACCTATTGCACTTTTGCCAGTTCAGTTCTAAACATTTTAATTTTTCCGATTCAGTCCTAAACCTTTTGCATTTGTACCAATTCAGTCCTAAACCTTTTTTTGTGCCAATTCAGTCCTAAACCTTTTGGCTGCGTTTGGTCGCCCGGATTTTTAGTCTGGATAGGGTTGGATAGGATAGGATATGAAATCCAGGAATTTTGTCGTATCCTATCCTGTGTTTGGTGAATCGCAGTAATAGAGCCGTATATGTTCATATCATGTCATATTCATTGTTTGGTATATACGATATATCAATGTAAAATGAATTTGAAAAAGCACAAGCGAAAAATATAAGAATCTCTTGTAATTCACAGTTGAATCTAGTAAAAGAAAGAAAATATAAATATTCAACTTTTGCTGAAAAGTTTTGCCTTTTTTGCGACATTCGTTAAACCTCAATATGAAACACAAGGTTATAGAGAAGAAAAATGTTTGATTCTCTTTCTGTTTTCTTAGACTTTTGATGTGAACCAGAAAGCTAAGAAGGAGAGTAAATTTCAACTATCTCGCTATTTTCGTAAATTTTTATAATAAACTATAAAGTTATAAAGCAATCATGAAACTTCCACATGAATTAGAGTTAGATAGACGGAGATGCTATTTTTTTTTTTAGAAATTTCATTAGTCCTTCTCTTCAAGAATTAGAGAAATCATTTTATTTACTTAAAATCTAGTTTCTTCTACTTTTTTTATTATTTTTTAATTATAAATCTTTTTTATTATTATTTTGACTCCCTCCCATCATTTCTTAATAAATTTTTCATTAAATAACAAATTGTACTATTATACTTAAAATATTTAATGATATAGATACTAAGAGTTTGTGTGTACATGTACAAACTATATATTATAATGAAGAAAGAAATCAAATTATAAATATGATTTATAAAAAATAAAAAAAAATCATTTTTTTTATTTTGATTTTTTCTTTCTAACATTAGAATTCAAATTTATTTAAAAATAATTACTATTTTAATTTTATTATATAATAAGTTTATTATTCTGAAAAATAGTTTTTATACTATAAACAAAAGAAATCCTATCCACCTTTATCCCACCTCCCCCCTAGGATAATTATATTCAGGCTATATTCCCCTTTATATTATGCTATATCCTATCCCAAGTAGGAACCAAACAGATCCTGACTTATATCCTGATTGCCAAACGTAGCCTTTGTAGTTTTGCCGATTTAGTCCGTCCGGTGAACTTCACCCGGTTGGAGGTGATGTGGCGCTGCCGGAACAATTTTTATTAATATTTCAGTAACTTTTTTATTTTTTCCATTTTTTTGGGGGTGGGGGGTGTTATCTTCTTCCTCCATGGAACCAGCAGGTCATTGGAGGAGAAGGCCGGCCGACAAATGGAGTCGACGCCATGGGGCGAGGTCGGGGCTGCTGGGGGAGGCGGGCACCGAATATCTTCCATCGTCGGGACACAGTAGGGTACATAGTAAATCGCGACGAATAAAAAAAACCATTTTTTGCGAGCACCAGAGGAGGTGGTATCGCTAGAGGAGGTGGTGTCGCTCTGTTGCCATCCACCTCCATCTTCATCTCTCCCTCTCTCTCTCTCTCTCTCTCTCTCTCTCTCTCTAAATCCAATCAACCATTCTCACAGGAGGAGGATATATATATATATATATATATATATAGACCACTTTCGGCCAACACTTGAACGGGCAGCCATGAGGGGAGGGAGATGCGCCGCCGCGGCTGCGAAAAAGGAGCCAGGCAAGATGGTGCCGCACGCGGAACCCAGATACAGGGGCGTTCGGCGGAAGTCACTGGGCAGATACACGGCCGAGATTAAAGACCCTGGGACGAAGAGGATCCTGCGGCTCGACGATTTCGGCTCACCGCGGCAGCCGTGGCGTTCCGTGAGGCTAAAGCTAGGACCAACTTCCTCGTCTCTCTGTTGAGTTTCTCTTTGGCCACTTTCCTTAATCTACGAGCTCCGATGACTGATTCCAGAACGTTCGGCCGGACAGGCGCTCGAGATCTCCGCGGCAGATACCACCACATCAGCTGGCAGCGACCGACCTCGAGTAGCTTGAGCAGCACCGTGGTGTCGTCCGGTGGCCCTCGACAATTGCCCACGGCGTCGGCTCTAGTTGTCAGCCGGCCTTCTCCTCCAGTGATCTGCTGGTTCTATGGAGGAGGAAGAAGAAACACACAACCCCCCCCCCCCCCCCCCAAAAAAAGGAAAAAATAAAAAAATAACTAAAATATTAATAAAAATTGTTCCGGCAGTGCCACGTCACCTTCGGCCGGGCGAAGTTCGCCGAACGGACTAAATCTATAAAATTACAAAAGGTTTAGGACTGAATTGACACAAAAAATAGGTTTATGACTGAATTGGTATAAATACAAAAGGTTTAGGACTGAATCGGCAAAATTAACAGGTTTAGGACTAAATCGGCAAAAGTGCAATAGGTTTATAACTTTTTGGATAATTTTTCCGTTAGGTTTCCATATGCTTTAAGCATTCGATTAATTCTGACAGATTTCGTGGTCTATTACAACGGGCACGTCAGTGCTCCTCCTCACTGCCTCCTAAATGTGGTTTGCCATCAAAGCCAAAAGGATTCCTCATTCTAACATCACACGCAATTACGCGTGCATATTGCACTTGTCTTCTTCATTTTTGTTTTTGCCAAAAATTTTCAATTTTCTTTTTTGTCTCTCTCAAAAACTTACACTCCAATATATAAATTCACTCGTGTCTTGATGAATAACCATGAAATTGCTGGTTGTCCTTGAGCTAACTACAGCGTGTAATGGGAAGTTGAGACGCAAGATTCAAATCAGATTCACCTAATCAGACCAACTCTTTTTTTGTATGATTATCATTATGTACCTTCGTCACTAAGATTCATATTTATTTGAATCACTAAATTATATTAACAGAAGGATGGACCGGTAAAAAAACAATCCACAAAGATCCATGGTCAATTAGCGGGCCGGGCTCCATGGCTAGTGAAGCTGGTTTGGACTCTTTGAGGGTCACTTGGCAAACTGGGCTGGGCTAACCCTAAAAGGGCTTTTTTTTTTAAAAAAAAAAAAAAATCAAAAGATGGAAGAACGGAAACAAGACTATACAAAGGCACAGTCTTAAAAAAAAAATCAAAAGATGGAAGAACGGAAACAAGACTATACAAAGGCACAGTCTTTGGTTAGAACCAAGTAAATTTTGAGTCTTTGTACATACGAATCGAGCGTCGGATCTCATGAAATCCCGATGAATAAGATCGATCAAGCGTCGGATCTCATGAAATCCCGATGAATATGATCGCCTGCTGAACATTAACCCTTATGTAAACAAAGAATGTCTCCTCTACAAGTTTGGTGGGTAAAATGGTACTTACCTTTCGTGGTGCATTCGAACTCAGAAAAACTTGAAACCCTGCCTGCTTCCGTACCCAGAGTTCGAGCAAATGCTCTGACTAAACTCGATTGTCAAAATCATGATGCGTGTACGATATTTCTTTTTCCGAGTCGAACCTAGCAAAGCTTGACCCTACAAAAGTTAGATACGAGCAATCAAGAACCACTACAAAAAAACAGGCATTTAGCGACGGAAAATAGCGACGAAAATTTGACAAAATTCGTCGCTAAAAGAATTTGCGACGAAAAATGGCGACGAAAAAAAATTCATCGATACCACCGCGTCGCAAAATTTAGCGACGAAACTTTAAAATTTCGTCGCTAATTTGTGACGAATTTTGTGACGGAAACATGTTCGTCGACATTGTTCGTCGTAAATTAGCTACGAACATGTTTCCGTCACAAAATTCGTCACAAATTAGCGACGAAAATAATTTTCGTCGCTAAATTTGCGACGCCATGTTATCAACGAGTTCATTTTTTCGTCGCTAAATTCGTCAAAAAATTAGTGGTTCCGTCGCTAAATTTAGCGACGAAACGCATCGCTCGTCACTAAATTGTCATTGAAATTAGTGACGAATCGCACTATTCGTCACTAATTGGACCTAGATTTAGCGACGCAACAAATTAGCGACGGAATAGGAAATTCCGTCACTAAATTAGTGGCAAATTAGTGACGAAAACATGATTTTCGTCGCTAATTTTCGCGCCGATATTAGCAATATCAATAAAAAAAAAAATAGCGACGAATATTTGTTTTCGTCGCTAATTTGTAAATTTTCTTTTTTATTTTTATTGGTATACTAATATTAGCAACGAAAAAACAGCTTCCATCGCTAATGGTTTTTTTTTTTATATTTCGTTTTGTTTGGCTTTTTCAGCAAATATGGTCGGTCTATAATTTCACATGATCATGGTCCTTTTCATTTCCATGTAAAAACTTGGCTAAAACAACAGCGGAAAAAATTACAAAAAAAAAAAGAGAGATGGGATTTCAACAGGGAAAATCGTATTCAAATACCCTAAAAAAGAGTTAGACAAAAAAAACTAAAAAAGAGATATGAGCTTCACCACGAAGCCACACCTCACGCCATGCGCTTCCCCATCCCACTGCCTCTCTCCCGCGAAGCTCAGCTTCATCAGGGCGCGGTTTCTCGGGAGCTCGCATAATCTACGGCCTCCTGGTTCCCTCCGCTCGAGGAAAAGATGCCTTGGGCTGTTGCAATTCCGCTCTCATCCGCTCGTCGTCAGAGCTTCCGGGACTTTGCCCGCGGTGGTCGCCGTGATCGCCGTCCTCACTATCTCTGTCGTTTCCTAAACGGCAAAGACGCCTCGCATCATGTCCTTGAACTCGAAGAAGTCGACCAGCCCGTCGTGGTTCCGGTCGACCGACACGATCATCTGCTTGACCCGCACGATATCCTGCCCCTCTAGCAGCCCGAGCTTGCCGAGGACTCCATTGGAGCTGGCGCAGTAGGAGGAGGGGCCAACGGGAGAGGCTGTCAAGGGAACAGGCGGTGCGAGCGCGGGTGGAGACAGAAGGGAGGACGAGGACGACGAGGACGAGGCTGTAGCGTTAGAAATGCGGGTGCACTTGGTGGAGCCGGTGGCAGGACCGGACTGAGAAGACGAAGGGGCTGATGAGGTAGCCTCCGACCGCTTCCGGCTCTGAGTTTCCATCGTCATCTTCGCCTTTATCACCGTTCTGTCAGCGGCCACCTGCAGAACGAACGGTTCTGCTGGCACCACAGCCAAGGATAGTGCCGTGTCCCTGTGGTAGTAGAGGAAGAGCTCGACTTCAGTGAAGAAAAATTTACCGCGAGTGTCCGATTTCACCACCAAGACGGCGGCTTTCCAAGTAGATCAGACGGATACAGCGACCGTGAAGTTGAACACGGTCAGCCCGGCGACTTTCAACACGGGCTAATATATTTCTACGAGGACAAGGAAAACCGAGATGGCAACACCCAGCGACAATGCAACAAAGCAGAAGCCGACCATGGCGGCACGAAAATCACATGCGTCGGACGAGTGGGGAGCCGTCCTAGGGGGCCGGATGCTTGTTCACCCGGTGGCGGAGGATGAGCAGCGGGGCAACCCATGGCCGCCGTCTTCGGGGCGGAATGCGGAGGAGGAAGAGATGGCATGGGAAAAGAGGAAGAGAGAGAGAGGGCGGGGGGAACGGGTGGAAAACGAAATAGGAAGGAGGGGGGATAAAATGAGCGAGGAGCGAACTTTATGGAAAGGGATCGTCTGGGAGAGCGGGAGAATATAATAAGTTGCGGGAAGGGAAATTTTGACAGGGAGGGAAAGAAAATTAGCGATGAAATTTTTATTTCGTCCGTAATTAGCGACGGTCTTCAAATCTCGTCGCTAATTAGCCACGAAAGCATATGTCCGTCGCTAAAGGTGCGCATTGGGAGGTAAAATTAGCGATGAGAATGGTTGTTCGTCGCTAAAAATTAAAATAAAAAAAGAAATAATTTGTTAAATTAGCGACGAATAGTTGATTTTCGTCGCTAATTTGAATAATTTCTTTCTTAATTTTTAAATATTAGTGACGAAAAAATTATTATTTTTTCATATTCTATTTTCATATATTTTCAATTTCTAAATTTATTAAATTGTTTATTTATTCTGTTTATTATTAAATATTTTCTTTCTATTTTTATTCTTGAAAAAAAAAATAGAATTCAAAAGAATTCGAATGTGGAATTCTATCTTATTGGAAATTTCGTCGCTAAATTAGCAACGAAAAATGGAAACAATCTGAAGCATCTTAAAATGAGCAACGAATTCTATCCTATAGAATTCAAAAGAATTCACTAAATTAGCGACGAAACAATCTATATCGAAAAAAAGACCTCTTAATCTTAAAGTTGAGTCAGTGAGTCACCTCTTGGAACTAGTGTATATATAGTCACCTCTAAAAGTTATCAACACCTATCAACCACAAGCAAATGCTGATCGCGGACTATGAAAAAATGAGTAAGCGAAAAAAGGGTAGATTATCCATAATAATAATTACACATAGTTAGTAAGAAAAAATGGAAATAAACATTTAATTGTTATTACATCTTAAAGTTATCAATTCCCCACCGCGGCGCTGATCATCTTCTCGTCACACTCGCCTCATCTTCTCGTTACGCTCGCCTGACAATAGCCCCATCTTCTCTTTGGCCAATAGTTATATGCCAATTAATTCATTTATTGGTATATATCGTATTTGCGATATTTGTCAACAAAATAAAAATTAACATTCAATTTTTGTTACCACCGATATTAGTATTGCCATGCTTCTCTATAATTAATTATGAGCACAATTGATTTACTTAAATTAACAAAGTTTATAACTTATCAAAAAGGAAAAAATTATAAAAAAAATTATAAACCTATTGCATTTGTGTTAATTAAGTTTTAAATCATTCAATAAGATATACAAAAGAATATAATAGATATACATTTAAAATAAGATATGCATCTATACATTTATAATATTCATAAAATAAGATTGGTACATGTCGCCCCTTCAATAATTATGTCTTGATTATATAATCAAAGTGCTCTAACAAGACCCTTTTCAATCAATTGGATTATACTGATTTTTGGAAGAAAAAAAAGCAAAACAAAAACGAAAAAGATTGAACAAGCTGGGAATGGAACCCGTGACTACCAAAGTACTTTCATCCAAGTGACAACCAACGGGGTAAATAGTAGAATTAACAACACCATTCGAAGTTCAATTAATCTAATCACACATTAAAAGACATGATATTAATTTGAACTTGAAAAAGACATGATATAGTCCATTATAGCACTTTACCATTTGTTCACCCAAATTCATTTCTTAATACAATAATATAGAAGTAATTATTTATCTTAGTAATTTTTTAATTAATGATTTACGATTATGTTATAATAATAAGCTTGAAAAGATAAATAAATATAAATAAAATAAAATAAATACTATAATCATGAAAAAATGAAAAAAAAATAAAACAATTAGCGACGAATGTAAATTTCCGTCGCTAATTTAGCAACGAATATAGCACTTCGTCGCTAAATTGCCGACAAACTTCCCAAATTCGTCGTGAAATTGCCAATCAAATTTAGTGACGAATTTCCATTTTCATCGCTAAATTGGATTGGCCAATTTAGCGACGAAAATGGAAATTAGTCACTAAATTTGATTGGTTCATTGCTAATTTTGATTGTTTTGTTTTTTACTTTTAAATTAATGAAATTAGCGATGAAACTTACATTTCGTCGCTAATTTTGATTTTTTTTTATTTTAATTTTAATTTATATGAATTTAGCGACGAAACCAAAATTTCGTCGCTAATTTTGATTATTTATTATTTATTTTTATTTTTTATTTATCTGACATTAGCGATGAAACTAGAATTTCGTCTCTAAATAGCTACGAAGTTAAAGTTTCGTCGCTAAATTTGATTATTTTTTTTATTTTTTTTTGTTTATATGAATTTAGCGACGAACATGATTGTTCGTCGCTAAATTAGCGAAAATCAAATAAAAAGAAAATTAAAAAGAAAAATTTAGCGACGACCCACAGTGTTCGTCACTAAATTAGCAAAAATAAAATAAATTAACTAAATAAATAAAAAAAATTGGCGACGAAATTATGTATTCGTCACTAATATAGTGACGAACAGTAGTGTTCGTCACTAATTCCGTCACTAAATTAGCCACGAAAAGTATGGTCGTTGCTAATTCCGTCGCTAATTAGCTACGAATTTTATTTCGTCGCAAAAGTCGTCGCAAAATTAGTGATGAATTTTTTCGTCACTATTTTCGTCACAAATAGCAACGAACTTTTTTTCCGTCCCTATTTTCGTTGCAAATGAGCGACGAAATTAATTCATCGCTAATTGCTCGTGGCTAAATAGCTATTTTTTTTGTAGTGAACAGTCAATGTGACATGTAGTAGTAGTGTGGCGGCTATCACTTATCAGCACCACCTTGACGGTGGTGATTCTAGTTTTCCTCGTTGTTGACACCTGAATTTTGACTTTTCATTTAAGTGATTCATCATTACATAAAACTGAGAATTAGTCTCAGTCCTCATAAAAAAAAAATTAATCTTCATTCATGCACTGCATTTGCATATTGGTCGATGGCGGAGAATTGAGCTTAAATAAACAAGCAAGCACCAGACAAATTGTCGCATTTGAGACAAGATATTCTGCTGAATTGGCTGCGGGAGCCGCCACCTGATGGCATTCCACCATCCTTCTCATCCTCCACTCACCATTATCTTCCACCACTACCATCCCCTGCATGTTTCCAACATTAATGGCCATGGAGTGCACGATCAAAGGAGGCTAGTGGATCTCTTAGTGCTTGTTCTCTGGAAAGTCATGGAAACAATAAAAAAATATTATGCAAGGGAGGGCTTGTGAGTGCAGGTGGAGAATAAAAAATGGAAGACCACCTTGCCTTTCGAGGACCATCTCCCCTTTTGATCCGGGGAGTTAGAAAAAAAATGAGGAGGAGCGATGAGGAGAGGGAGCTGAGAGGGGGATCCTTCGTTGCGAGCATGAGACGGAGAGACAGTTTAGAGAGTGGTGAGCTTCGTGAGAAAGAAAAAAAAAAGAATGATAGGGAGTTCAGAGAAGGGAGCGGACACAGAAAAAAAAAAAGAGTAGGAGAGAGTGAGGAAAATGGGGGACCGGGAGAGCGATGCCGGAGCCATGGCCATCGTTCGTCGACCTCCAAGCGAAGCTTCGACCCTCGAATCTCTCTTCCCCGACACACATAGACCTCCAAAAGCTTGAGGAATATTGAGAGCTGTGCATGAGAAAAGCTCTCAGAAAAGCATACAAGAAAGAACCAAAAGAGAGAGGGAGCGTTAGAGAGAGGAGGGAGCTTCCTCATCGACATCGTCGCTCCTGCCCGTCATCTCTTCGAGGTTGTTCTGTGCCAAGATGCGTGCTTCCACCCGGTTGTCAACCGGACGTGCGTCGGTCGCCGTTGTCAAGGCCCGAAGAGGTGGCCTCGCAGCTCTTGGCGACGACGACGGGACTCCGGGGTTCTTTGTCCTTCAGCTCCATCTAAGTTCATCTCAGTGGGAGTACATTAGTCTGGGGAAAGCGAGGTAGCAGCTGACGCCAGCGTCTGCCCGGCGACTTGCACTACAAACCAGTCGGCTCAAGCAGAAACCGGCATGTCTCGGTGCAACGCACAGGGAAGGAAGCTGAAGGCCGTTTGAGGGCTGGCGTTCTGTGTTCGGCTCGGTAAAAGTCCGGATAATATGGGCTCGATGGTCCGCGATGGAGCGAGATGACGTGCATCTTCATGGCATCCGGAGGAGGCGCGACGGCCAACTCAGAGATGGCGTGACGAGTGTGATGGGGACAACGCCGGTAGCGAGCAGGTCTGGCATTGGTTTGACGAGGAAGTCCCACCGTTGGCGCGGTGAGTATCCTGACGACTCGGCGGCATACCAGCGAGTCCCAACGGCGTAGCGGGCGAGTTTCAAAGTCGTGGTCTCGGCACTCGACGAACAAAACCGATCGATGCTTAAAGAGGTCCGGTTTAAGCATGGTTTGGCGATGGTGCAAGCATGAGGATGTGGCGCATGAGCTCGAACCCGGTGTAGTGGCGACTCGAGCTCGTTCTAGTGGCGACGCGTACGTGAGCGGTACGACGCGCGCGAGTTCGGACCAGTGACGAGCGGACCCAACGTTTGTAACGAGGAGGTCGGCGGGAGTGGGACCTAGCGGCGTGCGGCGAGCGGATCCGGTGGAGAGCGAGCGAGCACCAGTGGACACGAAAGCGGGCGAAGGCTGGCGGAGTTCAGTCACGGCCGCAGGCGAAGGTTGGCGGAGGCTTGGTGCGACTGCAGGTGGGTGGTTGCGTCGGGCGTGCACTGAACAGAGCGGCGCGAGGAAGGTGATGATGAACAGTAGCGCGTTTTTAGTCTTGTTGGCCGTTCGGGTGGGCTGGAGTAAAAAAAAGAAAGGCCGGGCTTGTCCCTTCCACCCGTTTGGTCTTCTGCTGAGCTGGTCCAAGAGGGGTGTAAATAAAGGCTGGGCCCGAAAGGGTCTAGGCCCAATTTGGTTAAGGCAGAGGAAGGGTGGGCCTGACTCCTTGTGTGCCGACCGGGCCCGGTTCGGGTTCCCTCTTCCGGGCCTGATCAGGCCACGACTGGATCCAGGCCCGAGTCCGAGAACCCGGACCCAGGCCCGGTTTCTTTTATTTATTATTAATAAAAAATAAAAATAATAAAAAATAATAATAATTAAAGATCAGAAAATTTCACAAAACGCTAAAAAAAATTAATTAATTAATTAAGAAATAGATAGGAAATGCTTCTATTTGTGTACTTTGCCTAATTATGCTTTATATGCTTAATTATATATATATTTGCCATGTGAATATTTTCAATGAATTATCTAGTTAGCGATGCATGTCTCAATCAGTAGATTAGCATGGTAATTAGAATTTAACTCAAGATGCTCGTTTTATCTTTTAAATGGCTGAACTTTGCTAATCATTTACTTTGAGTGAATGCATATACTTCCAATGTGGCGATCAACGGTGACGCTCATTGAGATAGTAGCCCACTGGGGTTTGGTGATTGGGGATCCACGCCCGATCAGGTGATGCGCATGAAGATGGTTGCAGGCTGGGGCTGGGCGATTGAAGGTCGGTGTCCAATCAGGTATATTTTGCGTACTCGATTCGTGTATCACAGTTATTTTTCTAAAATATTGCCATTATAGACTTGATTTGCATGTGCTTGTTTCAGTCTAGTGGTTAGTTTATTTTTCTGGTCAAGTATTGTCTATTGTCAAAGACATGCTTCTTTTTTTTTTATTAAAATATTTTTCGATAATAATAATCAATAAAAAAAATCAAATAAAAAATATTAAAAAATTCTAGAAATTCCAAAAAAAATTCTAAAAAAATCCAGGAAAATCCCAAAAAATAGAAAATGGCCACAATCAACTGGCCAAGACTCATTCCGGGTGTTTTGAACCCCGACCCTTCTTAAAATGACGATTTCGCCCTTTGGGCGAATTGTCTTCCAAAAATTGAAGAAAAATCAAGAAATTCCAAAAAATTCTCAAAAATGGGAAATTGCCACAAACAACTGGCTATGGAATATTTTGGGTAATTCGGTATCCAAACCTCCCAAAAATGACGATTTTGCCCTTCGGGCTAATCGTCCCCAAATCTTCCCATTTTACCCCTGGTCCGAAGTCACACCTTCCTTAAGCCTTTATGGTTACACTAGGAAGCCATTGATCTGAATTGATGTGCATTGAAGTGATTTATTTATGTACTTGATTGCGCTTTCATTTAAATTGGTTGTGATTGATAGGAACAGTCTTCCAATCTGCATGAAATCCTGAATTAAGCCTACCTCACCTAAAATTGCGCCAGCATGAACTCTTAGCTAGGAAAATCACTCGCATTAGGTACCGAAAGGGCGTTGGTAATGACACCGACGTAACCAAGTCTCCGAACCCAAAATCTCTGGTTCCGCAGAACTGATCGATCTCTCCCAATCGGTCAGTAAGGTTTCCGGTCTACCCTCCAAGAAAGACCGGTGGCGACTCCAAATGCATGCACAAGTTGCACATGCCACCACGACCACACTAAGGTCGAAATCGATCGGCTCTTATCGCCGAATCCCTTTGAAAAATACTCCCGCCGCGATTTGGTATGGGCTTGGGAGGGCCCGCGCCGATCCGAGACCCGCGATCGGTAATCCATTAGCCACGTCCGCTTTCGGACGGGTCGCGACAGCTGGCGACTCCGCTGGGGAATTTATTCCAGAACCTATGGTTCTATACCGCAAGTGGACTTAGGTCGTAATTAAAACGCTGAGTGATTTTTCTAACCCTGCAGGCGCTCTTGAAGGTGAGGTAAGTTCGCTCACGATAGGTGTTATATGTTTTTGCAGATTGGAGTGATAAGGGGTGTAGTCTGTGATTAACATTGTCTTATGCAGGATGGGCGTAGGAATGTATGTTATATGGATGATTTGAAGCGCTGATTGATATATAAATTGTTGTGCATGACTTACATTGAGATGATCACGACACATGGACACACACAACCGCGCCTAAAACCCCGGGCGCCGCGTATAGGAAATCAATAGAAGGGATTGAAAATGGAATCTCCGTGAGGAAAAACACGGGGTAATCCACTTTTCAATTCCGCTCATTTTGAACTATGGATCGAGCCCCAATGCAACGATAGTTGTGCAATGGAATCTGCTCTTTCTAGAACTCGAGATGGGAGCCTTGGCCTTAGGTTGCAAACCCTTTTGATTTTTAGAGTCAAGCCTCACTTGTCTCATGCGCATGTATTTGGATGGTTGGTATACCTAAAACCAAAAAAAAAGGTCATTAAGCGCCACTCATGGTAAGGTCCTGCCTTTTCTATTTAAATTCACTTGCAGCCTTTTATTTCGCACAACATGCTGCATTCATCAAATCCGAGGGTTGAGTCCAATTCCATTTTAGAGTATGGATAGAGTAGAGATGATCTCTCCAAGTCGGTCCCACATCCTGGACATATTCAAGTATGAGCAACGCGTCATCCGCCATCGGACTGTCGGGACATTCAATGGAGTTTACCCTCTTCCAACTGTCCAATGAATAATCCAGTAACCATACCGATAGATGAAGGACAGGCGATGACAGTAAATCCGAGACACATGCCGGACATTATCAAAAAGGCATCTGACGAAAACAAAGACCCAAAGGGCCGAACCGAAGACACCAAGCGTCGTCCCCGAAAACCCGACTTGGGGCATCTCTTTAGGTTATTAAGGGTCACGTTCCAGTCGTCCCTTTTCTTTTATCAGGATCATCGAGTCTGTAAGGAGCACCCGTCTGTGGGTCTCCCATCTATCTTTTACACCTCGATTCCTAAGTCTTGTCTAAGTGTCTTGACATTGGAATGTGACACTGGAATTTCTCTCAATCATTCGAATTTTCCAGTTCAATTGCGTGTCTCACCCAGATGAAATTTTCGTTAGAACTCACACTTGGTATGTTTAACCCAAGTACGAGAATCTAACATTCATTTCATGGTACGCCGAACATGGAATTGAACCGGTCTATAGCATGCATCATTGGTAATCCTTGGTAATTAACTAAAGTCGTCCATGTTTCCTGAATTTAAGAGGAGACATGATATCCAAATTACCTTCGGGAAATCATTTCAATTTGGATGTCCTATCTCTCACCGAATTAAGGACACATTGGAATTGCATTTTTATCTTCTTGGAAATTCCACAGATTTTCTGGGGATTTGCCAAAAGTGATAACTATGGATTACGCTCCTTTTAGTTTTATGTTTTCTCTTGAAAAACATCGATAAGAATTTTTCACATGAGGTTAAGGCTTGTGTAAAAGTCCTTATCTTCGTTAATCATAAGAAAGCATAAAATTGAAAGGATTTATGCTTTACTTCCCTTTCTGACATATTCCTGTCATTCGAACAGGTAATTTCCAGAATAAAAATCCGAGGACTTGTGTGAAGAATCACTCACAAGTTAAAATGGACCAGGATGGCATAGAAAAGCGCTTGACCACCCTGGAGAGTCAGTTGGCTTAGGTGTTCGCAATGATGACAGAGACGAAGACACCCATCCTCACCTCAGGAGTGGTCCTTCAAGAAGATCGAAGCTGGTCGACAACTCAAACCACAGGGATGGATATTTGAAGTCAGACAAAGAAGTCGACTTCTCACCAAGACAGCATACTGGGGCAAATCCCACTTAACTAGGGCAAACGCCACCTAACCGGGGCAGCCGGGTCAAGTGAAAAAGGACGTATCGTTCTAAAATGATTATTTTCTTGATATGGGAATAATGCTTCCTTTCTTTTTCCTCTCAGATGATGATCAAGAGCAGAGGACGCAGGATGTAATGCTTTCAAATAACAAGCGGGGAGTGCCCATTTTCAAGGCATCTCAGACATGCATTCTGGCTAAATATTTTCAAGAGCATTCTAATGGCTCAATTTGTGATCAAAACTTTTGAGAATACCTCAAGAAGTTTCTCATCATTTAGAAATTTCTGTGAAAAGAACACTTGAAAAGAAAATTTCAAGTTTTGCAGATTGACACATCTGATAAAAATGCCTTCTTTGAATAGAGTGAAAAGCACGAATTCATTTTTTTCGTTGCTAGCATACATAACATGCATCATGCATATCATGCACATATCTTGCATACAGAGAACCCAAAGGGAGAAATGTCGATTCCCACAGGACAATTTTTATGGGTAAATTGTATCGACTCCAATAGTCAATTATACATGCCCTTTACTCATGAGGTCTCTTCTTTTTAATAGGGGAACATCAAATACCTCAAATGGCGACTGTGATCGAGAGAATCACCAGACCGCCACACGACAAATCCCAATAATGTCAAGCTGCCTAGAGACAGAAGAAAATAATCGAAGACTCTGGCAATTGAGACAGATGACCAGAATCGGCAAAAATTTATAGGGGCAAGTTCCCCCACTTTCTTCGAGAAGCCAAGCCGGGGGAAAATTCTCATGAACCTCCAGGAGAGTGCATCAGACCAGGGTTATCAAACATAGAGATGACAAACATCAAGACAAACCTCACTGGGGCAGAATATTGGAAAAGCACCGTTCCTTCAAACGTTGAAAGGACAGAGCCTTGAAGGGAGTATCTCTTTCCTGAAATTTCAAATGAAGGCAGATAAGGACCAACGCATGTCTCTTCATATGCAGGTGCATGGACGTCTTCAAATTGGATTGAAAATTGCCAACAAACATAGAAAGTGTTAAGGCATGTTACCAGGACGAACGTTGCTCAACTGGGGCAAAGCAGTTGTGGAGGTAATCGAAAATCATCTCACGAACAACACCCAACTAGGGCAAGTGAATCATTTGTGCGCCGGACAAAGAATGACGTTTCTCCTCTGGCAAAATCAATGGACGCAATTGCAGAGTCGTCCACATCAGAATTAAACCCCAGGATACCAACCTGGGTGAACGGTAACTTTGTATCGTTCCAACTTGATCTCCGAAGATCCCATGCTTAACATGAGTTTTTTTTTTTCTCATTTGGCAGAAAATTGGTGGCGCCAGAAAGCCACAAAAGAAAGGATCTCACCGACATGGAGGCGAAAAGAAATATCAGTTTTAGGGGGCAGGTTGCCAGGAAATGGAACCTTGGAAAATGACGTAGAATACGTCCAAAAGCATGAATTAATCTAATCTAGTGCAAATCCTTGAGAAGGATTCGCTGCCCAACCAGATGGATAGATCATGGCCACAAGCTAGATGGCAAACTTCTGCGAACCTCACATCTTTGATGCGAAGCGAGAGTAAAGCAGTATCGTTTCGATTTATCTTGAATTTCGAAACTCAAACTAACGCTTAATGTTTATCGTTGTCAGGGATTCGCCGTCAAGATGAACAGAGAATTGTTGGCGCCAGAAAGACACAAAAGAAAAGAACTCGCCGACAGGGAGGCGAATAGAATTATCGACCTTGGAAGTCAGGACTCCAAGAAATGGTCTTTGATTATAAGACCCAGTGGATGGAACTATGAAGAGTGGCGTTGGAATGTGTCCAAAAGCATGAAAGGATCTCCTCTAGTGCAAATCCTAAAGAATGTTCCATTGCCAACCAGATGGAGAGATCATGGCCACAAGATAGAGGGCCAAATTCTGCAAGTCGCGCGTTTTTGTTTAAATGGAAACATAAAGCAAGAACAAGGATGTATCGTTCCAATTTGCCTTGAATTTTGGAACGCTAACTCACACCTAATTCCCGTCTTTGACAGGGGCTCGCCATGAAAGCGAAACAGGTTTTCACATCCCATGTATTACCCATTGGAACACAAGACCAAGGGTAAGATGTATCGTTCTAATTTTTTGAAAAAATCGTGAACGTACAGTAACATGTTTCTTCCGCATTTTCAAGGATCTCCAGCCGCGAGGGACGGGTAAGTATCCCTTTCCCCAATCCATTGAAGATATTGAATAAAAAAAAATAGAGAAAAAGAAAAGTTTTCATAATCTAATGTCTAGAAAAGACATAGAATTCAAACTTCATTGGCATTCATGTTTTAAAACAGGAGGTTGTCTGAACATGAATAAGAACATGCATTGTGCATCATAAAATCCCCTTGACGAGTAACTTTTTTGGAGAAAAAGGAAGATACTTTTCTAATCAAAAGTTGTTCAAAACTTTCAAAAGGACGTTTTCTCAAAAGACGAGAGGCAAAGCCTAATCCAAATACGTCCTATACACACTTGAGAGAGAAGTGGAGCGGATCAGATAGAAAAATCTGGACCTACGGAAGTA